>CM066594.1:0-600000 GCA_033816785.1 Picus viridis
ATCATCCAGTTCCAAAACCCCCCATAGGCAGAGACACCTCCCACCATCCCAGGCTGCTCAAGGCCTCATCCAGCCTGGCCCTTAACACCTCCAGGCAGGAAGCCAGCCACAGCCTCCCCTGGGCAGCCTGTGCCAGGGAACTCCCTACTCTCACTCTAAGAGTCTTCCTAATCTCCAGGCTCAATCTGCCCTCCTCAAGCTTCACCCCATTCCCTCTCATCCTCTCTCCCAGCCCTTCTCCAAAGTCCCTCCCCAGCTCTGCTGGAGCTACTTCAGCTACTGGAAGGCTGCTCTGAGGTCTCCTGGAGCCTTCTCTTCCCCAGCCTGAACAGCCCCCAGCTCCCACAGCCTGTCTCTACAGTGGGACTTCACCCCAAGCCCTGCCAGCCCCTGCTGCTCACCTCATAGTTGTTGCTGGATCCAGCCAACCCCTGCCCAGTGTCCAGCTGCTCAGGGCTGAAGCAGAGCCAGGGCCCTCGGCCTTCCCTCGGCTGTGCAGAGGCAGCCTGGCCTCGCAGCCTGGGGAAAGAGTTCCACTGGATGACTCCTTGAGGTGGGAAGGGACCTTGCAAGCTCAGCCAGCCCAAGCATCAGCACTCAGCAGAACAGCTGCAGGCACAGCAGGTGGCTCTGAGCCCCAAGCAACCTGACCTGAAGCATCTGGATCCTTTCTACAAGCTCCAGGCAGCTCCAGTGCTCCCTGCGGGGCTGCAGCACCCCAGCAGCACCCAGAGAGCACATCAGGCTCCCCAGGAGCCAAGGGCAGCAGCAGGAACAAAGCAAAGCTCTGCTGCAGGCACAGACAGCACAGCCCCAGGGCACCTGTGAGCAAGGCTCTGCTTCAGCATCAGCTCTGCTCAGCCAGGGCTGTGGGCAGCATGTGGAGGTCACCTTGGCTCCCCACTTACTCCTCAAGGGACTGATGAGGCTGACACTTCTCCTGGGGCCTGCTCTTGGCTTCTCCTGCCCCAGGAGGAGTTTGACACCTCTCCAAGGAGGCAGTGAGCACTTCCTGCCCAAGCCCAAGAGCCTTTTAGTCCTGGAGCTGTGAGGTGTGGGATGGAGATGGGGAGAGGGCAGTGCAGAGCAAGGGCCTGAGGCAAGGCAAGGGAGAAGCGGAGCACAGGGCAGAGGAGTACCAGAGGCCCTGGGCACCGCAGTGGCTGACAGAGCCCTGCCCTCCTCCTGCCACCCCTCAGGCACAGCACTGGCTGGGAGCCAAAGCTCAGCCTCTGCAGGGGGCAGCCAGGGACAGTGCAGCCAGGCAGTGCCCAGCACTGGGCCGTGTGGCAGTGCAGGCTCAGGGGAGCCGCAGCGCTCCCCGGGCCGCGGGCAGGAGCTCCCCAGCCGCCTGCACGGCGCCCCCGGCCCCCGGAGCTCCCAGCCAGGGCTCAGCAGGGGATGGGCTGCAGGAGAGACACAGCAGGGCTGCTGCAGGCATCTGGGCACCACAGCCCTGCTGCAGGCCCTGCTCTGCTGCTGCTGCCTTCTGCAAGCAAGGAGCAAACCAGCCAGAGGCAGCAGAATCACAGAACCTTTCTGGCTGGAGGAGATCTTTCAGCTCAAGTCCAACCACGGTCCCATTGCTGGGGCACCCCCAAACCATGGCCCTCAGCACCACACCAACCCCCCGGGGATGGGCACTGCCCTGGGCAGCCTGGACCAGGCCTTGACTACCCTCAAGGGCAAGGAATTGTTCCTCATGTCCCAGCCCAAACCTTCCCTGACACAACTGAGGTCAGTTCCTCGTGGCCTATCACTTCTTCCTTGGCAGCAGAGCCCAAGCCCTGCCTGGCTCCAGCCTCCTTTCAGGGAGCTGAAGAGAGACTGAAGATCTCCCCTCAGCCTCCTCCAGGCTAAACACCCCCAGGTCCCTCAGCTGCTCCTCACAAGACTTCTGCTCTAGACCCTTCACCAGCTCTGTTGTCCCTCCTGGAGCCACCCCAGCAGCTCAGTGTCCTCCCTGCAGTGAGGGGGCCAAAAGTCATTGCAGTACTCAGGCTGTGAATCCAGTACCCAGTGCAGGGTACACTTCCCTGGTCCGTTGCCCACACCATTGGTGGCCCAGGCCAGGATGCTGTTGGCCTGCTCAGCCACCTGGGCACAGGCTGGCTCAGCTTCAGCTTCTGCTGACCAGCACCCCAGGGCTTTGCTGGGCATCTTTCTAGCCACTCTTCCCCCAGCCTGCAGTGCTGCAGGGGGTTGCTGTGACCCAGGTACTGGACCTGCCACTTGGCCTTGATCAACCTCATGCCATTGGCTTGGCCTTTGATCCAGCCTGGCCAGGTGCCTCTGGACATTAACAAGCAGCTCAGCACTGCTGCCCAGCTTGGGCCTGTCTGCAAACTGACTGAGGCAGCCTCAATGCCCTCACCCAGGGCACTGATCAAATGCTCAGGAGAACTGGCCCCAGCACTGAGCCTTGGGGAACACCACTGCTGACCAGACACCAAGTGGACTTAGCTCCATTCACTGCAGACAGCAGAAGGAAAACCAACCCCAGGGGATCAGAAAGAGAGCTCCTGGCTCAGTGCTGAGGAGATTCAGCCCTCAGAAGGTCCTAGAGTAGAAAATGGCATCATGTCCCCCATACACTGCATCCAGCTCCCTGCAGTGAGGCTGCAGAGCCCAGCTGCTGGCAGTGCCACCAGAGCAGGGCTGCTGGAGAGCACAGGGGTGGAAGAGCTGCTGGCACTTAGAGCCTCCCCCTGGCTTCCTGCCACCCAGAAACCTCCCCTCAAGAGCTGCAAATGGCAAGGCAACGCCTGCCCCAGGAGATCCCAGCCTAGAAAGCAGCCAGGGCCAAGCAAAGCCTGGCCTGAAGAGCAGAGCAGGGTGCTGGGCTCCTTACCTGAGTGCTGGTGCTGTAGGGAGCCTCCTTGGGCTCTGGTGGCTGCCCCTGGATCCTGCAGCTCTTCCCAGATGCCGCTCTCTTGGCAATCTCCGCCGGCTCTGCCTGCTGGCCTGCCCCCTGCCCCCGAGCCTGCTCAGGGCTATCTGAGGCATCTTTCCAGTTTCAGGAGCTGCTGAAGGAGGAGACTAACTTCTAAGCCTTCATTTGAGCCTCTGTGACCATCACCACTCAGCCCCTTCCCTCTGCCGCCTCTACATGTCTCGGCTTCTGCTTTTGCTTCTCTCTCCCTGCAGCTCCTCTTCTTCACCTCCTTCTCTTCGCCCTCTGACTTATCCTGAAGATGTCTCTTCAGCCTTGATTGCTGCTTCCTGACTGCAGACACCTTTGTGCTTTCCCTTTCCTGGGCTGCAGCATCTTTACCCCTGGCTGGCTTCTCTCCCTCAGGCTTAGGTCTCCCTTGGGCCCGGCCGAGCGCTCTTGGCTGTGTTCTCTGCCTTGCTTGCAGTCTCCCTTGCCTGGCTGATTCTTGTTTGCCAGCCTGTGCTGCTTGCTTTGCCTCAGCACCAGCCTGACCCTTCCTGTCTGCTGGCAATTCTGCCCTCCGAGCTTGCTCTGGAGCAGGAGAAGGATGTTGGAGCCTCCCATGCTGTGACCGGTTTAGGCTGTGCCTTTAAGAAAGGGACACTTTCTGAACACTCTGGCTGAATATTTTGATATTAGAATGAAAACAAGAGATATGCTAATTCAATTTCATTGGTGGACCCAGCTGTAGTTTTTTGGTTTAGTCTTTCAGTCGGGAGTCAGGGGGCAGTCGTCTTCTTCTTCCCCCTGTGCTGTGAGCTGGGCCTTTTTCTCTCTGAAGCAACAGCTTGCTACGCAGGAACGATTCTTGCTAACCAGATAAGAAAACTAACTTTTGCATTCGCTTTGAGCTTTAACAAAGTTTTCCCCTTTTAATTACCTTCCTTTCTCTTTCTCTCTAACCCTTTTGGGAAAAAGGGGAGGTAGGGAGGGAGAAGGGAGGGACAGGCCGAACCCCCTGGCCGCGGGGGGGGGTTGGGGAAAGGTTTCCTGTATTACATACATTGCTGTATATTTCTGTATATATTGTAAATATTGTATATTTTTGTACATATTCATTGCATTCCATATCTGCTTGTAAAATACAGCTTTCATCTGCTTCTCCGGCTGAGTTAGCTGTGGAATTCTTTTGTGTGTGGGGGGGGAACCTTCCTACTCCACCACATATTTTTAATTGGCGGTCCAACGTGCGGCTTGTGGATAATTGCTGTCCAGAAGCTGGGCTAAAAGGTTGCTTGATTTATTGCCTGCTCGAGTCGGAGTTGCAAACATGAAAGTGTTTTGGCTTTTAGAACGTTTGGTCTTTTCAGTTTGTTCGGTACTGGTCTACAAGTACTTCATGGGAATGATTTTCGATCGCTTAGGCAGATACTTGATGTATAAATTGTATTTATGGTTTAAGTATAAGATTCAGCTTCTTTACGACCGGTGCCTGGGATTCTTCTGGCTTAACAGATACGGGAATGTGACCTCCAGCACTCTGCCCATAGAGATAAAGGAGTTTAAGATCCCGGTCGGCGAAAGGGTTGTTTTAAGTGATGGCTGGGATCCAAAGGTGATTTATTTGATATGTGCAATCCTGCTGTTGGTGATAAGTAATGTGTTCTGGTTATATACGCTGTACCGAGAGAGGAAGATATATAGAGTGTCGAAAGCCTGCTTTGTAATTAAGCGTAGATCGAAACGCAGAAAGCGCAGCTCTAACTCTACCCCAGAGGTATCTAGTGATGAGGAAAATGCAGAATCTGTATCAGTTAACGACAAGGCTAAAAAGTCCATCGGAAAGGCTGCTCTGAACGGTGCTGTTGGTGGCTCTGGCAATCAGCCAGCGGCAGCGGCAGCTCCTAACATGGCTTCCACGCCCTCGACAGCCATTAATGGGGCAAAGCCATTTCCTCCTTCTTCTTCGGCAGGACCGGAAGTGTCCTCCACAGCAGCTGATTCGTCTCAAAACCTGTCAGCTTCTATTAAGCCAGCTGTAAATCCAAACACAGCTCCAGTTAAGCAGGTAGCTGTTTTAAGTACGAGAGGAAAAAAGGGCAAAGCTGATCCAGATGCTGATGGGGAAGAGCAGCAGGATCCTGGTGAGGGAACTTCTGCTCAAAGAGACCCTGCTGAGATGGAGGAAAAGGTTTGTCTTAAAGATATAGCTGAGTTATTGAGATCATCACTGGATGGAGATGCAGGGCAAATTGCTGATAGCAGAACAACTAAAGGTGGTACTCCTGACCTTAAGCAGATTCTTAGGAGAGTGACAGTAAGATTATTGGGACAAGAACTTCAGGAAGATGAGGCAGAGGAGGAGGAGTCAGATGACATTGAGAGCTGTTCGTCACCCAGGGAAGAATTGAGGAATGTGCGTAAAGATTACATCAGAGCAGATAAGGAGCCAATCCTAGCTTGGCTTGGTAGATGCTATGATACAGGTGCTCCAGCTCTGGTAGTTGGAGACAAGTCAGCAGCCCAACTAGGAACTCTCTCAAAGGATAATGGAATAGATAGACATCTAGGCAGGACTCTCGGTAAGGTTACTCTGTGGATACGCCTTTTAATGGCAACTCTCATGAGGTATCCTTCCCGAGATGATCTTCCATGGAATGCCAAACCCTGGACTACCATAGATGAGGGAATCAAGCGTCTGAGAGAATTTGCTGTTAGAGAGGTACTCTATGGTGGCCATGAGACTCTGAATCCTGATGAAATTCCTGTAGGAACTGGTCTTGCTAAGAAGCTCATCAAACTTGCTCCTCCTAATTATGCAAATATTCTGGCAAGCAGAATTGTGGCAAGAAATTATGGTGGTGCTTCTCCTACGGTTGGCCAATTCACTGATCAAATGAGACAACTGGAGGATAGCATGACATGTGTTTCTTTGGTTTCAGCCATTGAAACTCTGTCTGGTGAAATGAAGAATTACATGAAAGAGCTGAAGGATGAAATTAAAAATACATTCTCCCAATTGGCACAAAGAGATAATTCCAGTTCTTCCTCCAGATGGATACAAGTTTCCTCTGTGAGGAATAGACGTCCTCCAAGGATGTCATTCCAAAACAGGTCATTCCAAAACAGGTCATTCCAAAACAGGTCCAACCAAAACAGACCACCAAGGCAATCACGTGCGAGTATCTGGATAACTCTGCGTGATCAGTTTGGTGAGAACATGAACAGATGGGATGGTCAACCAACTGCTAATCTTTTCAGGAGACTGAGGGAACTGCAAAGTGGCAGAACCCGAGGTAGCAATACCAGAAGGGTAGCTGTTACTTCCACAGTTCCCCAGGACAACTCTAATAGCTCCAACAGTGGCTCCAGTTCTAACACTGCACCATGTGCTCATTGCACATGTGGGCATGTTCCCCATAACTAGGGGTGCCCTGCCTCCCGCCAGGGGGAGGAGAGGGGTAACAGAGATAACAGAATCTATTGGGATGTGTACATCCAGTGGCCTGGCACTTCACAATTTCAGAAGTACAGGGCCTTGGTTGACACAGGGGCTCAGTGCACCATAATGCCATCAAATTATCAGGGATCAGAAGCTATAACTATTCTGGGAGTCACTGGTGGATCTCAAGAGTTAACTAAGGTGGAGGTTGATATAAGTTTAACTGGTAAACAGTGGAGAAAGCATACAGTTGTGACCGGACCTGACGCACCTTGTATTCTGGGAATTGATTTTCTGAGAGAAGGGCGTTTCAAAGACCCCAGAGGTTACAAATGGGCTTTTGGAGTAGCATCTGTAGAAGTTGATGGACAAAAACTGAAGCTGTCAGACCTGAGCTTTCTGATGAATCTGCAGTTGTGGGACAACACAAGATTCAGGACATTAAATTGCCGGTTGCTTCTCAGACTGTGCATCACAGACAATACAGAACCAACCGTGACTCTTTGTTGCCCATTCAGAATCTGATTCGTCAGCTGGAGAGTCAGAAAGTCATCAGCAAAACTCATTCACCTTTCAACAGTCCAGTGTGGCCTGTGCGAAAGCCGAATGGAGACTGGCGTCTGACAGTCGACTATCGAGCCCTGAATGAAGTAACTCCACCTATGAGTGCAGCAGTACCAGACATGATGGAACTGCAGTATGAGCTGGAATCCAAAGAGGCCAAATGGTATGCTACCATAGACATTGCTAATGCCTTCTTCTCTATTCCCATAGCAGAGGAATGCAGGCCTCAGTTTGCTTTCACCTGGAGAGGAATCCAGTACACTTTCAACAGATTGCCAATGGGCTGGATCCACAGCTCCAGCATCTGTCATGCAGTGATCCACGATGCTCTGGAGAAAGGAGGTGCTCCAGAACACATCCAGTTCATTGATGACATCATCGTCTGGGGTAAAACTGCTGAGGAAGTCTTCGAGAAAGGTAACAAAATCATTGACATTCTTCTGAATGCAGGTTTTGCCATCAAGCGAGACAAGGTGAAAGGACCTACCAGAGAGATCCAGTTTCTGGGAGTGCGGTGGCAGGATGGACGCCGACACATTCCAGTGGATGTGGTAAATAGAGTCTCTACCATGGCAAATCCCATGAACAAGCAAGAAACTCTACGTTTCTTGGGGATAGTGGGATTTTGGAGACTGCACATCCCTGGATACAGTCAGATTGTGAAACCTCTGTATGATGTGACTCGAAAGAGAAACCATTTCCACTGGGGACCTGAACAACAAGCAGCCTTTGACCAGATAAAGCAAGAGGTAGTGCAAGCAATGGGTCTGGGACCTGTCCGAGATGGTCCAGACATTAAGAACATTTTGTACACGGCTGCAAGTGACAATGGTCCAACCTGGTGCTTGTGGCAAAGAGCTCCAGGTGAGACACGTGGACGACCTCTTGGTTTCTGGAGTCGAGGTTACAGAGGTTCAGAGGCTAACTATACTCCAACAGAGGAAGAGATTCTAGCTGCCTATGAAGGAGTAAAAGCAGCTTCTGAAGTAATTGGAACTGAATCACAACTTCTCTTAGCTCCCAGATTACCAGTTTTGAATTGGATGTTCAAAGGCAAAGGTTCCACACCACATCATGCAACAGATTCCACCTGGTCTAAGTGGATGGCTCTGATAACACAGAGAGCTCGAATGGGAAATCTTGAAAGACCTGGTCTAGTGGAGGTGATCTCAAGTTGGCCTGAAGGTACCAACTGTACTAAACCTCCAGAGGAGAGAGTAACTCGTGCTGAGGAAGCTCCTCCTTACACTGACCTATCTGATGATGAAAAGAAATATGCTTTGTTCACAGACGGTTCCTGTCGTCTTGTCGGGAACAAGCGAAGGTGGAAGTCTGCAGTGTGGAGTCCAACACGCCGAGTTGCAGAGGCAAAGGATGGAGAAGGAGAATCCAGCCAGTTTGCAGAGGTAAAAGCTGTCCAGCTAGCTCTCGACGTAGCTGAACGTGAGAGATGGCCAAAGCTTTATCTCTACACCGACTCATGGATGGTAGCCAATGCTCTGTGGGGTTGGCTAAAGAACTGGAAAAAGAGTGGTTGGCAGAGGAGAGGAAAGGCCATTTGGGCAGCTGACCTGTGGCAGGACATTGCTGATCGAATCGAGAGAATTCCAGTGAAGGTGAGACACATCGATGCTCACATTCCTAAGAGCAAAGCTACTGAGGAACAGCAACACAACCATCAAGCAGATCTAGCTGCAAGAGTTTCTCAAGTAGACATGGACTCTGATCTTGATCTCGACTGGAAACACCGAGGTGAGATGTTCTTAGCTCGGTGGGCTCACGATTCGTCAGGACATCAAGGCAGAGATGCAACCTACCAGTGGGCTCGTGACAGATCCATAGACATTTCCATGGATACTATCACACAAGTCATCCATGACTGTGACATTTGTGCTGCTATTAAGCAGGCAAAACAACTTAAGCCCTTATGGTATGGTGACAGATGGTCCAAGTACAAGTATGGTGAAGCTTGGCAAGTTGACTACATCACTCTACCACGTTCTCGTTCTGGTAAGCAGTATGTGCTTACTATGGTAGAGGCGAACACTGGATGGTTGGAAACTTATCCAGTACCACATGCAACTGCACGCAACACCATTCTCGGTCTGGAGAGACAAATCCTGTGGAGACACGGAACTCCAGAGAGGATTGAGTCAGACAACGGAACTCACTTCAAAAACAACCTTGTAAAGAGCTGGGCCAAAGAGCATGGCATCGAGTGGATATTCCACATCCCCTACTATGCACCAGCTGCAGGGAAGATTGAACGCTACAACGGTTTGTTGAAGACCACTCTTAAAGCCATGGGGGGTGGATCTTTGAAAAACTGGGAAAAACATTTAGCACAAGCAACCTGGCTGGTAAATAGTAGAGGTTCAGTGAACCGAGCTGGACCTGCACACTCAGATCTGCTACAGAAAGTAGAAGGTGATAGAGTTCCTGTTGTTAAAGAAAAGAATCTGTTAGGTAAAACTGTTTGGGTATTTTCTCCCTCAGGAGAGGCTAAACCTGTCCGAGGGGTGGTTTCAGCTGAAGGTCCAGGTCACACTTATTGGGTAATGCAAGAGAATGGTGAAATTCAGTGTATTCCACAAAGAAATTTGACTTTAGCTGAAAGAGTTTAAATTCAGAGTGTTGTACAGCTACATCGCGCCCAAAGGAAGAATCCCTGAGGAATCCACGGTGCACGAACCCTGAGAGCCCTGAGTCAGCCCTGAGAGTCCCTGTTTCCCTGTTTCCCTGTTTCCCTTTTCTTCGCTTCGTCTGCGAAGAGACAAACTGTTTTCCATTTTTCTTCTTTCTTGGACTTCTGAATCATCTACACCTGAGGATAGCCGGAATGGACTATGAACTTTACTTACAAACTGTAGATATTGTTTTAGATTGGATGGACAGTATGAACAGCCAATGAAATTGTTTAGCAGGGGTGGATTGTGACCGGTTTAGGCTGTGCCTTTAAGAAAGGGACACTTTCTGAACACTCTGGGCGAATGTTTTGATATTAGAATGAAAACAATGATATGCTAATTCAATTTCATTGGTGGAACCCGGTTGTAGTTTTTTTGTTTAGTCTTTCAGTTGGGGGAGTCAGTCAGCAGTCGTCTTCTTCTTCCCCCTGTGCTGTGAGCTGGCTCGTTTCTCTCTACGATTCTTGCTAACCAGATAAGAGAAAACTAACTTTTGCATCCTCTTTGAGCTTTAACAAGTTTTCCCCCTTTTAATTACCTTCCTTTCTCTCTCTCTCTAACCCTTTTGGGAAAAAGGGGAGGTAGGGAGGGAGAAGGGGGGACAGGCCGAACCCCCTGGCCGCAGGGGGGTTGGGGAAAGGTTTCCTGTATTACATACATTGCTGTATATTTCTGTATATATTGTAAATATTGTATATTTTTGTACATATTCATTGCATTCCATATCTGCTTGTAAAATACAGCTTTCATCTGCTTCTCCGGCTGAGTTAGCTGTGGAATTCTTTTGTGTGTGGGGGGGGGGAACCTTCCTACTCCACCACACAAGTGAAGGGGTTTGTAGAGCTAAAAAGTGAAATGCTGATCACCCACACTTGCTGAGTGAGCTGGAGAGGGGACAGCCAGCCAGTGCCTTTGCTGCGGTGGCTCTGGCTGCTCAGCTGTGGGTGCAGCTCCTTGGTGCCACTCAAACCATGCCAAGAATACTTTCAGCACGGGTGAAAAAATAGGTTGGGAGTGAGAGTTTATTCCTGCCCTTTTTTCTGCTCTTTCAAGGCACAACTGGAATTTGCTGGCGCAAATGTTGCCCTGCATGGCCCAGCAAGGGGCAGAGCTGCTGCCACACCAGCCTCATCCACAGCATCTTCCACTTCTCCTGCCCAGCCAGAGGCTTCCTATCAAACCCCCACAGCTCTCCCAGGCTGAGATGAGCTCCTGGCTGTGCTTTGGGGGAGTTTGGTGTCATCTGGGTGTTGGTCAGTTTGTGACTCTCCTGGGAGAAAGCAGCCCTTGAAAGGAATCCTGGAGTGATTTGGGTTGGAAGTGACCTTCAAGATCATCTGGTTCTGCCCCCTTGCCATGGGCTGGGACCCCTCCCACCAGCACAGGCTGCTCAAGGCCTCATCCAGCCTGGCTTGCAGCACCTCCAGGCAGGAGGCAGCCACAGCCTCCCTGGGCAGCCTGTGCCAGAGTCTCCCCAGCCTCACTGCAAAGAATTTCTTCCTCCTCTCCACTCTCGGACTCCTCTCTCCCAGCTCAAAGCCATTGTCCCAGGGCCTGGCACTCCCAGCCCTTGTCCTAAGTCCCTCCCCAGCTCTCCTGGAGCCCTTCAGGTACTGGAAGGCTGCTCTGAGGTCTGCCTGGAGCCTTCTCTCCTGCAGGCTGCACAGCCCCAGCTCTCCCAGCCTGGCCCCACAGGG
Source organism: Picus viridis (assembly GCA_033816785.1). Taxonomy (NCBI): domain Eukaryota; kingdom Metazoa; phylum Chordata; class Aves; order Piciformes; family Picidae; genus Picus; species Picus viridis. The sequence goes on from CM066594.1 coordinate 11,266, forward strand.
GAGGTTCTGCAGCCTCTGATCATCTTCATGACCTCTTCATGGCCTCTTCTGACCCCTCTCCAGCAGCTCCAGGTCCTTCTTGTGCTGGGGGCCCCAGAGCTGGAGGCAGTGCTGCAGGTGGGGTCTGAGCAGAGCAGAGCAGAGGGGCAGAATCCCCTCCCTGTGCTGCTGCTCTCCCTGCTCTGGCTGCAGCTCAGCTCTCAGCTGGCTCTGGGCTGCCAGGGACCAGTGCTGGCTCCTGGGGACTCTGTCACCAGCTGACACCCACAAGGCCTTCTCCTGCAGGCTGCTCTGGAGCCACTCCTCACCAGCCTGGGCTTGTGCTTGAGATTGTCCTCACCCAGCTGCAGGACCTTGCCCTGAACTTCATGATGTTGGTTTGGGAATTGGCTGTGCAGTGTCCTGCTGTGGAGGGGTGACAGGGGCTGTGGGTCGTTGCCACAGCTGCTGGCTTTTAGCAGATACCTCACAGCGATTTGCATCGGCGGCAGCCCCGCACTGGCAGGAAGGAAGAGCAAGCCAGCCCTCCGCTGCAGGAAGGGTGAAGAGTCAACTGCACAAGAGAGAAAGCCACCAGACTGCAACTGGCAGTGGTGAATGAAGTTGGACCACCTTCTCCAGGCGGTGGCCTGAGCATCAGCCAGATCTCATCACATCTGCGAGTCCTCCAGGGACAGGGACCACCGGCTGCAGGAGCTTCCGTTTTCTACCTTGAGCTGCAGCATCCGGGCGAGGAGGGATGAAGGGCTAGGTTGGGGGTCACAGGGGCTACATCCTCCCACTGTGATGAGGGTGCTCTCTCTGCTCTCCTGCTCCCACACAGACCTGGGGAAGGCAGCACAAGGCTGAGGTAAGGTTTTGGTGGCGCTGGTTTTGCTTCTGGAGAGGTATGGGGAGAAAAGGAGGCACTGCTGAACCCTGCTGTGTGGGGATGAGCTGCTGCAGGCCTCTCATTGTGGTGGTCAGGTGAGATGGAGTGGCTGGGCCAGGAGCTGGTGAGCTGAAGTCTCCAGAGTGAGAGGTCCCTAGGATGAGCAAGATGCCGGCAGAGCAGCCTGGCGTGGCACGGGCAGCGGTGCCGGCAGAGCAGCCCGGCGTGGCACGGGCAGCGGTGCTGGCAGGAGTGGGCATGGTGGTGCCCTGCATGACAGAGATGAGCTTGGGACATTACAGAGGACCTGTCACTTGTCACAAGTTGTGTCCCCCGGCTGCTCCCACCCGCGCAGAGGCGATGGCAGCCCAGCCAGGCTGCCCTGCCCCGCAAAGCCTGCTGCAGCAGCAGCTCCTGCCCCACCTTAGTGTCGTCTGTTGAATTCATTTCACCTCAAGCCCGAGGAAAATGAGCCCCCAGTAGGTGCCACAAATAGAAAAGGGTGAGGTGGGACCTGCCTGCCTGTGGCATGCTGTGGAGCTGCACCGAAGGAAGGTGAGGTTCTGGGCCTGCTGGCAGACCAAGACTGATGGGCCACGGAGCCCAGAGCTACATCCAAGCCCCTTTCTGACACCTTCCTGGGGCTCAGCAGGAGGGCACAGCCACACTGAGCTCTCCAAAGCTATAGTTGGTACCTTCCTCAGCCCTTCTCACTGCAGGGAATCCCAAGCACTGCACTCAGAGGTGGAAGTGATGGAGCTCTGAGGAGACATGTGGCCCTACACCTAGGTGCCCACATGGCCATGGAACCTGTGGCATGCTGGGCTTGCTCAGTGCTTTAGGCTGTTAGCTACGCACCCTGAGGCCATCTGGGGCAGAAGGTGTCTGTTAGGTATGGGACTGCTGTGGGGAGGATGAGCTGGAGCGTGGGATGGGTCCTGCCTCCCACCGAGATGTGCCAGTGCCCAGGGCTCGGTCACTGGGGAGGATCTGAGGTCAGATGTGTGCAGTTTGGGGCAGGTGTCCACACTGCACAGAATTAATTGTCTTTCTGGAGAGCTTGTGGTCATTGTTGTGGTGCTCTGTAAGCCCAGAAAGTTGGGGCTGAATCCAGCCCAGCAGGGTGCTGGGGTGCCTACTACATCTGTCAGCATCCCCTGGTGCTGGCGGCTGGGCTGGTGTTGGAATTGGAGGCAGGTTGGCACCAGCTCCATCCCAGTTTTCATGCTGATGCCCTGAGGGAGGTTTTGATGTTACAGGGAGGCCACAGCTGTAGTTCAAGAGGGACAGGGAACTGCTGTAAAGAGCCCAGGGGAGGCTGCAGAGCTGCCGAGGGGCCTGGAGCAGCTCTGTGAGCAGCAAAGGCTGAGAGCCCTGGGGCTGAGAGCCTGCAGAAGAGCAGCCCCAGAGGGCAGCTGAGCAATGCTCAGCAAGAGCTAAAGGAGCTGTGGGGGGCAAGAGGCTGGGGCCAGGCTCTGCTGAGTGCTGCCCAGGGACAGGCCAAGAGTCAAGGGGCACAAACTGGCACCCAGGAGGTTCCATCTGAACAGGAAGAGAAAGTTGTTTGTTGTGAGGCTGCTGGAGGCCTGGAGCAGGCTGCCCAGAGAGGTTGTGGAGTCTCCTGGTGTGGAGAGCTTCCAACCCCCCTGGGCACTGTGCTGCTGGGCAAGCTGCTGTGGGTGCCCTGCTGGAGCAGGGCTTGTGCTGGGTGAGCTCCAGAGCTCCCTTCCAGCCCCAGGCTGCTGGGATTCTGTGAGATTTCTGTAATTTAGGAGGAGATATTGAGACTGGAGACACTGGAGCCGGTTGTCCAGGGAGGTTGTGGTTGCCCCTCCCTGGATGTGTCCGAGGCCAAGCTAGAAAAAGCCTTGAGTAAGCTGGGCTAGTGTAAAGGGTACCTGTCCATGGCAGGGGGATTGGAACTATATGATGCAGAGCTCCCTTCCTGTCCAGACCATTCTATGATTCTGGCTGGGGCTCTGGGATGAACAGACTCAGACCTGCTGGGGGTGCAATTTGGCTTGGGGGTCACTCTGTAACTGCCATCAATCTCAAATCCAGACCAAAAGCAGTGAGGCTGCATCTGAAGGCCATGTGTAGGCCGAGCTGTCTGCATTACTTGCACATCTGAATGCTGCTTGCTGGCTGTAATGCAGCAGAGGTCATTGCTTTGCTTCATTAAGGTCAACAATGATGTGGAGTCTTTGGGTTCTGCTCCAGGATCTGCTCAGTGAGAGGCAGTGCTGGAGGGGACGGCTTGGGAAACGTGCACAGCTCACTGACCTCCAGAACGGCATCAGCTGAGGGGGTACCTGGCAGCAGAAATAAAGAGCAGCACCCAGGGCTTGTTGGTAAAGGAGCTGGAGATCTGCTGGAGGAAGCCCAGCATGCCAGGAAGTGGTGGGCAGGTCTGATGGGGTTGGTTTCTCTTTGCTCACACTCAAGAGCAGTGAGAGCAGCAGTGAGGTGAGTGCTGTGCTGCTGGGGTCTGAGCTGCACCAAGCCACAGCACCCAAACTGGAGAGCTCCGAGGATCCCACTGCAAGCCAAACCCCGTGGTGACAGGGTGGGGAGAAGGCAACAGCCAGGCTGAAGGTCTCTGTGTGTTTGGGGGCTGGAGCTGTGCTGCAGCCAGCAGTTCTCAGCTCCTTCAGGTGCCTGCTTGATGCTGCAACTCTTAGTTAATATAAAAAGCTTTCTCTGCAGCTAAATGCCACAGATCAGCCCATTTGCTGATGTTGTCCCTGTATGGGTGTCCAAAGCCACCCAGGAGCTCTTGCCCAGCACTTTGGTGCCCATCTAGATTGAACACCCTTCACCCTTGTCCCCAGCCCACTGCAGCAGGCCCAGTCCCCTGGAAAGCCCTGCCTGATGTGATGTCCACTGACACCATGTGCCCACGGGCCCCTGCTAGCTGTGGTGGCAACTACAGACTTCTGACTCCTGTGCGTTGCAGCCCAACATATCCAGGATGCTGCTGGTAGCAGCTGTAACAGCTCCTGGTGTGGGATGATCCCAAGTCCTCAGCAGAGTCCCAGAGCACTGGGGTATGGATCTCTCAGAGATGGTTGATGTATGAAAACCAAAGCCACCTCCTGGCAGGAGAAAGATCTGAGAGGCTGAGTAGAGCATAGAGGCACTAAACATCTCTTGTTTTCAGCTACCACCCTTCTGCGGCCATCCCAACATTGTTCCCTCATCTCAGATCCCGGGATAGGCCTAGAGCAGCCTGCAGACCCGGTGGAGGTGAGGAAAGGACGCTGGGCAGGGACACAGGCCAGGACACAATGTCTGCATTGCTGCCTCAGGGCTGAGGAGGCCTTGCCTGGACATGGCCAGCTCCTGGAGATGACTGTGTCTGGTGGACAGGCCAAGCACAGTGCCAGCCACTAAAGCTGGTAGCACTCTCAGGTATGGCAGCACCTCCCTCTCCAGCTCTGCTCAAACGACAACTGGACTTGGTGAGCAGAGACACTTGTTCAGAAGGAGCCAGTGTGGGCTGGCGGCAGCTGAGGGGGTGGCAGGTAGACGCTGCTGCTCTGGGTGAGCATTCAAGTGGAGCATCTACAGAGATCTGCAACAGGATGTGGTGATGGCCACACTCAGCAGGCCCTGAAGGAGGCTCTGGATGGTGGCAAGGTGGATTCAAAACCGAAATGGGACCTTGGCTGCTCTGCTCTCCAGCTTGCTCACAGCACAGAGAAGGAAAACATCTGGGAGGGTTGCAGTGCTGCTGTCCCTGTGACAGTGGTGGCACTCAGGTGCTCACCACATGGCCCACAGATGGCACAAGGGCAACCACTCTGCCTAAGAATGCTCTGGCGTTGCTGATGAAGGCAGCAAGTTTGTGGCACTCGAGGTCTAGGCAAAGATGCTGCAGCTTGACAGTCTCAGCTCCACCCCTGCCAGGTGCACAGCACCATGGGCTCTGGTCCTAGCCAAGAGCTGACCAATGGTCCCTCGGCTCAACCACTTATGTTAGCTCAAGGTAGGCTCCCTCCCACACTGCTCCTGATGCTTTTCCTCTTTCACCAGGAACATGGATAAAGGCTGAGGAATCTCAAATGGTGCTGTGAGGTGGTCAGGAGGACGCAGGGTGGTCCGTGGGATGACTGTGGTGCTGCCAACCTCACCTAGGGATCACCCATGTCACAGGGAGCCTCCGATGGAAGGTGAGTTGGTGGCTGGGCAGCTGGAGATCCCTCATCTTGGTGGAGTTTCAGATTTAGAAATGGGACAAGGTGGGGCATGAAATCATGAGCACCGACAGCTGGCTGTCTCTGAAGATAAAAGATCTTTTCTCTCTGCTCGGGCTTGGTTTCCAGGAGGAGATGTCATAGCTGATTGTGCTCTTCAGTTTCTCTGACTCCATTTCAATAGCTGCTGCCTTTGCCAAGCAGCTCCTAACAAAGCAGCCTGCCCCAGCCTTGGGATGACTTTGTCTCATGAAGGCCTGTGGCACACGGCTCTGGAGGGCTCTAGTTTATCCCCTGCCACCTTCAGACTCAGAAGGGGTGCTCCGCTGCTGCCTTTCCCTGTTGCCCCTGAGCAATGTGCTTGCTCCAACCCAACCCTCCTGCTCTGCTCTCCTGCAGAGGTTTGGATCGATTGCTGCCACAAGCTGCGGGTGAGGTGCATCTCACCTCGGTTCCTGGAGGAGATCGTCTGTTCCCTGCGGAGGCTGGGCCTCCTGACGGCAGAGGAGGCTGGCTGAGCACAGGAGGCAAGCTCCCTGCCCGAGCAGGTGAGGGTGGTGGTGGATGTTCTGGCTGGCAAGGGCAGCTATGCCTCCCAGTCCCTGCAGACCTTCATTGAGACCACCAGTTCCCAGCTCTACCTTCATCTCACTCTGTGGTAGGCAGCCCCATTTGGACCCGGTGAGGAGGGTCAGCACACGTATCCTGGCTGTGGGTGTTGCTGGAGCAGCACAAGAGAGCTGGGCAGCGCTGGCAGCTGCAAGGGGAGTGTCCATGCAAGTGATGGTGCCACCTCAGAGTTTCTGCTGGGGAAGGCCTCTCTGCCAGGTTTGAGTGACCTCTCTCCAGACCCCTCAGCCCCCTGCTATGGGCAGCCGAGGGAGTCTTTAATATCCTCAGTGTTGAGAGCACAGCAGTCACTCCCACCATTTGGGCTGGGAGCAGTGGGATGACAGGAAGGCAATTGGGCATCTCTGACCCCTTCCACTGGTGGCTGCCCCAACTTTGGGCTCTCCTTGCAACTGTTTCCCGGTTTTCCCTCTTGGTTGGAGGGCTCCACCCTTGGCTGGTGTCTGCTCTGAATCTCTTGCAGCACCATGCCCAGCCTATGCTGGAGGCATTAAGTACTAGGGGCTATGGTACCTGAGCCAGGTGAGTAGGACAGAGACAGAGATGGTCATCAACTGCAGCCAAGAGTCCAACTCATCAGACAAGTCCATGGTGACATATCAGGGATGAGGTTAAGCCAGGAAGTCAATCCAGAGGTCAGGATCAGGTCTAGCCAGGGCAATCAGGTTCAGAAACAGTCCAGTGGTCACCAGGCAAGGGCAGAGATCAGCATCCAAGGTCTGGATCAGCAAGGTCCATAGGAGGCACAGTGACAATGGCACCATGGACAAGTGCTCCTACAACACAGCTTAGGCAAGGGCCTGAAGGCCCAGGGCTGAGCTTAAATAGGCTCCTGGACCAGTAAGTGAGGCTGGCCCATTGAAATCTGCTGGTGCCCTGCAGGCTCTGGCCCTTCCCGCCCAGATGTGAGGGCTCCATGGTGTTTCCCCTCTCCATGGGCATAGTAAAAAAGTGAAATAGCTTCTCTCATTTCATTTGTTGCCACCATCCTCCTCCTCACCCCTCCATTTAATTTCTCTGTGTGCAGAACCTATGGTGCAGAAGCACCTGGAGAGCCTCCAAAGCTCCTGTGGGAAAGGCCTGGAGGCTGGTCGTCTGCGGCGCCTCACCAACCTGCTGCTGGTGGAAGGCTTGACTGATATCCAGCAGAAGGAGCATGACATCCTGCAGCTTGAGGCCACCAAAGGCCTGCAAAACCTATCTAACACCATCCCTCTGGAGAAGCTCTTCCTGCCTCTCTCCAAGGCCAGCATCCCACCTCGCATCTCGGTCACCATCGGTGTGGCCGGGGTTGGCAAAAGCACACTGGTGAAGTTCTTTGTCTACACCTGGGCAAAGGGGGAGATCAACAAGGACATCATCTTCGTGCTGCCCCTCACCTTCAGGGAGCTGAACACCCACGAGAAGCTCTCTGCTGAGCGACTGATCTGCTTGGCCCTCCCCCACATCACTGAGCCCAGCTGCGTCTTGGCAGGGGCTGCCAGGACCCTGCTGATCCTTGATGGCCTGGATGAGTTCAAGACCCCTTTGGATTTTTCCAATGCTGTGGTATGCACCGACCCCAAAAAGGAGATCCAAGTGGACAGCCTGGTCACCAACATCATACGTGGCAACCTGCTGCGGGAGGCCTCCGTCTGGGTGACGTCGCGGCCGGCAGCGGCCAGCCAGATCCCTGGAGGGCTTGTGGACCGAATGACAGAGATACGAGGCCTTGGAGCTGCTGAGATGAAGGAGTTCTTGGACCAGATGTTCCTTGATAACAGAGATCTGTCCAACCAAGTCCTCCACCACATCAGGGCCAACAGGTCCTTGCATGCCATGTGCACCATCCCTGGCATTTGCTGCATTTCTGGTTCCTCAATTGGTTATTACCTAAAAACCAGCGCCCACCACTCCCAGGAGACCACCACCAGCCCCAGGACCCTCTCAGAAGTCTACTCCTATTATTTTAAAATGGCCCTGAGCAGTGACTGGCCTGAGAAGCCTCGAGAAACGCTTAGGATTGAGCAGGCGGTGGCCAACAGCAAGAAGGTGGTGGGCAGCCTGGGCAGGCTGGCCTTCTACGGGCTGCTCAGGAAGAAGCACGTCTTCTACGAGCAGGACATGAAGGTCTACGGTGTTGACTTGTCTGTGCTGCAGAGCAGCCTGGGCACTAGACTTCTGCTCAAAGAAGAGGTGCAGTCCTTCACTGCCTACTACTTCTCCCACTTAACCGTGCAGGAGTTCCTAGCAGCCCTTTATTACTACATGGCTGCCAAGCGGGCACTGTTCGACCTCTTCACGGAGAGCGGCGTGTCCTGGCCCAAGCTGGGCTTCCTCAGCCACTTCAGGAGCGCTGTCCAGAGGTCTCTGCAGGCAGAGGACAGGCACCTAGACATCTTTGTGCGCTTTCTCTCCGGGCTCCTCTCCCCACAGGTGAACAAGCTGCTTTCTGGGTGGCTGGTGGTGAAGGACGAGCACAACAGCTTCAGGAGCCAAGCCATCAGCTTCCTGCAGGACTGCCTGAGCACCAACTACGTCATCTCCTCCCGGGCGGTGAACACCATGCACTGCCTCCACGAAATCCAGCACACAGAGATCGCCAGGGCCGTGGAGGAAGCCATGAAGAGCGAGAGCTTGGCTGGGATGCTCACCCCCGTGAACTGCTCTGCCCTGGCTTATCTTCTGCAGGTCTCTGATATCTGTGCGAAGGAGACCAACCTCTCCAACTGCCTCACCTACAACATCTGTAAAAGTCTGCTCTCCCAGCTCCTCTTCTGCCACAACCTCAGGTGAGTTCTGGTAGGATTGCCCTGGGAGAAGCAAGCAGGGACACTGGGCTGTGACTCAGAATCTTGGGTGTTGATATGAGACACAGGCCCACCAGCACTGTCCATTAGAAGAGAGCTGCCTTGGAGATGGCACAAAGTCAGCTTTGCTTTCATGCTTGTATCTTTCCAACTTTAATGAGAAGATGTCATGGCAGAGTAGGCCTTTCTCCACACTGCTCTCCAGATGCTTGTGTTTGCTCTTTCCCTCTGTCTTCTCGAGGCTGGACAATAACCAGTTTAAGGACAACGTAATGGAGCTGCTGGGCAGCGTGCTGAGTGCAAAGGACTGCCAGATCCAGAAGCTCAGGTAGGACCTGGCCCAGGGCAGACAGACTGTTCCTGGGGATGCTGAGCAGAGCTGGGAGCACCTCAAAACCAGGGTGAGGGTCCTACAGGAACATCTCTCTCACTGGCTCCCTGGGGGGTCTGATGACATTGTGTCATTGTGGTGGCTGGGCAGGCTGTCTCACTCAGCTTTCCTGGGACCACTGCCAGCTCTTTGTTCCTAAATGTCTATGTAGGAATCCATGGGTTATCCCAACACACTGCTCCCCTGGGGCAGCTTGAGGCCATTGCCTCTTGTCCTGTCCCTTGTTCCTTGGGAGCAGAGCCCAACCCCCACCTGGCTCCAGCCTCCTCTCAGGTTGCTGTAGAGAGCAATGAGGTCTCCTCTCAGCCTCCTTTTCTCTAGGCTAAACAACCCCAGGTCCCTCAGCTGCACCTCCCCTCTTCTCCAGGTCTTATGGAGAGGACAGGCTCCTGGCCCTGTGCAAGGGAGATGCCTTGCCCCAGACAGATGGGTCCCCGTTTTCTTCACCTCCTTCCCTTCTTCAGGGCTGCTCATGGAGATCCCCATACTGCCACCATGACACAAATGGGATTTAAGCCTAGAAACCCTCCCACCCTGCCCTTGCAAACCCTTGGCTGGTATCCACCCCAGGAGAGCAGACCTCAGAGCATCCAGCACTTTGCATGGCTCCACTGTGAACCAAATGCTCCCCACGGCTTTCTTTTGCTCACCCATCTCAGATGCATCCTGGGACACAGCAGGGGCTGTGAGAGCCTCTTTTCCCCCTGGAAAACTCCCAAACTTTCCCTTTCCATGCAGCTTGGCAGAAAATCAGATCAACAACAAAGGAGCTAAAGCCTTGGCCAGGTCACTGATGGTGAACAGGAGCCTTATGGTGCTGGAGTAAGTGTCCCCCTTCAGCCTGCAACGTGTCCCTCACCGGGAGCCACTCCCACGGCTGCGCTGCAGCTTGGCTCCACCTGGGCTGACCGAGCTGGGGAGGCGCTTCAGCCCCCAGAGCCACCGCTGCTCAGGAGGTGATCTCGAGCTGCTGGCCTGTTGCCCCACTCCAGCAGTGCCTGAGCTTGTGCCATGTGGTGGCACTTGGGTGCCCCTTGGCACACGCCCACGGCTTTGCTAACTTTGGCTTCCCTGCCCGTCTCGCCCCAGCCTGAGGAGCAACTCCATAGGCCCCACCGGTGCCAAAGCCCTGGCTGATGCACTGAAGAAGAACCAAGTCCTGCTCTCCCTGAAGTAAGTCAACTTCTGCAGCACCTCTGGCAGCAGGACAGGCCCACTCTATCGAGGTGTCCTCCTCCTTGAGGGCCAGCAGGTGGGGAGACCGTGGACAAGGCTTGGTTTGGATGTGCCAGGCAGTGAGCACAGGAGCAAGCAGCAGGGACACAGGGACCTGGGAAGGCCTGGGCTAGAGATGTTTGGATCCTTCTGCCTGCCAGCTTCAGAGGGTCCAGGTTGAGGTCCACATCCATCTCTCACATAGGAGCTCACAGGGGGCATGGAGGGTGGCATCTCCCATGGGATAGGAGGGAGAGCCCCAGGCAAATTCCCATCTCACACCAGATATGGGGACAAGCAAATATCAAGGCCAGGTGACCACCACCCTTCATGGTCCCTTACTCTGCTGCAGAAGCAGCCGTGCACAGCTTCACTCCTCTCTCCTTGCAGCCTGCAGCACAATGCCATCAAGGAGGATGGTGCCAGCTTCCTGGCCGAGGCCCTGTTGAGCAATCATAGGCTGGTGACCCTGCAGTGAGTGACCAGGACCCACTGTTCCCCATCCCAGGCACCCAGCAGACCAAGGTGTCAGTGAGGGGCACTTGGCACCTGCCATTCACGGGTGCTGCCCTCACCTTTGCAGCCTGCAGAAGAATGCCATCGGTGCCCATGGCGCCAGGAAGGTGGCCGAGGCGCTGAAGCAGAACCGCAGCCTGAAGGAGCTGATGTGAGTGAAGCACAGGGAGGAGGGGCCCTGCACCATGCCAGGTCCTCTGGGATCTCTGGGCAGGAGAGGTAGGCAGGGGGCTGGACCACACAACACAGGCAGGATAGACTGTGCCACTGTGCCCAAGGACTGGCAGGGGTGAGAGTGGGACAAGGACTGCAGCACTCCTCTTGGAGCGACCCTAGGGAGACGCTCTCCATCTCTCCTGGATGCTGTCCATATCTCCAGGGATGTAGGGAGCTAGGTAGAGAGCCAAGAGGCTAAGCAGAGGCAAGCTCCAAGGCCTGTGTACACATGCAAAGCTATCTCAGCTCCAGCCCAACAGAGAGCAACAGAGTGGTGTGCAGGCTGGAAGGGAGCCCACAGCAAGTTCATGCTTATTGCTGGAGCAGGAAGAGCCTGGAGGAGATGGACCTTGTGCTGGTCTCAGCTGGTTGCAGCATGGCTGCTGGGGGCATCAGCTCTTCCTCCTGTCTCTTAGACTCTCCAGCAATTTGGTGGGAGACAATGGCTCAGTTGCCTTGGCTGAAGCTCTGAAGGTGAACCACACCCTGCAAAGCCTTGAGTAAGTCTCTCCTGCACACCTGGCCTCCTGCTTGCCCAAAAGAGCCCAGCCCAGCCTCCTGACTCCAGCAGCACCTCCCACCCTTCATACCACCCCAGACCCCTCCACATCAGTCCCATTCCATGTGTCTCCCATCCCAAGTCCCCTCGTGGGACACAGGGCAGAAGGTGCTCGGTGTGGGCCAGACCACCAAGCAGCAGCCCAGGTCAAAGCCAGCAGCAGGCAGGAGGGCCCTGCCTCCACCACCAGAGCACTGCAGGAGTTGTTTCTGCTTTGGAGGACACCAGCAGCTTTGGGCCTTCCTTCTCTCTCACATGTGATGGGAGTTGGCTAAGGAGGAAGGCAATGGGCTGCTGCCTGGCAGAGTTGTGGTGGGGTGGTGCAGCCTTCATTGCCCTTGGGAACAGCAACCAGAGAGAACAGCTCCTCCTGCCTAGCTGATGGCTCCTGGGGAGGATCTGCTGTGCCCCGAGTCTGTCACTAGCTTCCCACAGCACAACAAGGACACAAACCCCACAGGACCTGCATGGCCAGCTGAGCTGGCAGCAATGGTGATGGCCAGATGGGGCCATGGCTGCCCTGGAGTGCTGGCAAACCTCACCACCTCTGCTTGGTGGGGCAGGTGCTGCTGTGGTGAGCAGGAGATGGTGATCTTAGCCTGGCTGCTCCTGAAGCTGGTCCTTCAGCTCCCTTCCCTGCCTGCCCTGGCTGGGAGATGTCCATTTCTCAGGGAAACATGCAAAGGGGCAGCTCAATCATGACCCTGCAACCTACCAGGGATGCCAGCCTTGGCCCATCCGCACACCTTCATGTTTGTCTCAGTCTGCAGAGCAACTCCATCAGCAGCTCCGGGGTCACTGCCCTGACAGCAGCTCTCTGCTCCAACGAGGGACTCACCAGCCTCAAGTGAGTGATGGCCCTGCAGCCACCCTGGCCTGAAGGTGCTGCTGGGACATGGGGAGTGAGAACCTTTCCTTGTGCCTGGCTGTGCTGGAGGCTGCTCTGTCTCTCCTCTGGCTACAAGCATCCTCTCTCCATCATTGGCTACCTGTCCAGCCAAGTCTCACAAGCAAATGAGGGCAGCAGGGATGGGAGGATGGGAAAAAGCCCAGCTGGAGGAGGCATAGGGAATGGAGCTGCAGATGCTGATGGGGATGGAGATGCTGATGGAGATGTTGTTGGAGCAGGGCCAGAGGAGGCCACAGAAATGATCAGAGGGTGGAACCTCTCTGCTGGGAGGCCAGGCTGGGAGGGTTGGGGTTGTGTAGCCTGTAGAGGAGAAGGCTCCAGGGAGACCTCCTGGTGGCCTTGCAGGGCTTCAAGAGGCCAGAAGAGAGCTGGGGACAGACTTCTGAGCAGGGCCTGTTGGGCCAGGCCAAGGGGGATGGTTTGAAGTGCAAGAGGGAGCCTGAGAGTGGAGAGAAGGAGAACTGTTTGGTGCTGAGGGTGGGGAGAGCCTGTCCCAGGCTGCCCAGAGAGGTGGAGCTGCCCCATGGCTGGCAGCAGTGCAGGTCAGATTGTTTGGGGCAGTGAGCAGCCTGCTGTGGCAGCAGCTGTCCCTGCTGGCTGCAAGGGGTTGCACTGGGTGAGCTTCCAGTCCAGCCAGTCCATGATTCTATGATGCCAGGCCAGTCAGATAGACTTCCATGGCAGCAGATGGTCTCAGCCCCAGAGTGGGTGCTGTGGGGAGCTTTGGGGTAGCAGCTGCTGCCTTGGCTGCTCCCCCAGCCCTGTGTCTCTGCCCAGCCTGCGGGAGAACTCCATCAGCAAGGAGGGAGGCCCTGCCATCGCCCGTGCCCTGCGGACCAACAGCACCCTCAGGAAGCTGGAGTAAGTCCCATGTGCCCCAGCAGGGCGCCCACATGGTGTCCCTGGAGTTGTCCCAAGCTCTGTGTACATGACTTGTGTCCTCTGTCCCCTGTCTCCAGCTTGGCAGCGAACCTGCTGTGTGATGAGGGTGGTGAGGCCATCGCTCTGGCCCTGGCAGAGAACCAGGCACTCACTTCCCTCCAGTGAGTTTTCTCCTTGGACCTGGTTTGGTTTGGAGCCCCTCGTGTGGTCATGGGGCAGGGACACTGCTCCTGGGTCCCAGCCCCTCCAGGCTGTGAGAGTGGCTTCCTCAGGTCACCCTGTGCCATCCAGGATGGACACACAGGGTCTTGCACATGGGTCACCTCCCAGCTTCCACAAGGCTGGATGGGAGCAGCTGGATGCTGAGCCTGCAGGGATCTGGCTGTCCTCACAGCCCTGAACTTCACCTTCCGTCCTCTCCTGCCTGCAGTTTGCAGTGGAACTTCATCCAGGCCACCACTGCCACAGCCCTGGCACAAGCACTACAGTCAAATGGCAGCCTGGCCAGCCTCGAGTAAGTGGGGATGTGGGAACAGGTCCTGGGTAGCACCTTCCTCCTGCTCCCTGCCCGAGGCCCCTGCCCTCATGCTGCTGCAGTGGGGGGCTCTGCCGGCTGCCTCCCGCACCCACCCCGGTGTCCCCATCCCGGGTTCTGCCGGGGGCTGCAGCAAGTCCGTGGCGGCCGAGGGCCTCCCTGGTCATGTGGGCAGGGCTGGCAGGCTGCGCCCCCGCTGGCTGCTGCCGGTGCCAGAGACAGGAGCAGCACTCTTGTGCCTTAGCTTGCAGGAGAATGCCATCGGAGACCAGGGCACGGCCGCCCTTGCCGCCGCACTGGAGGTCAACACCAGCCTGGCACAGCTCCAGTGAGTGTCCAGCCCTGCAGTCCCAGCCTGGCTAATTAATTAGCTTGGCTAATTAATTAGCTTGGCTAATTAGCACACCGAGGCCACCTCACAACACATGCTGAGCTCAGGGCCTTGTTCTTTTGCAGCCTGCAGGTGGCTTCAATTGGTGTAGCTGGTGCCCAAGCCCTGGCAGAAGCCTTAATGGTCAACAAGAGCCTGCAGATCCTGGAGTAAGTGCTTGGTGGGACCACCAAGCCCCCATGGCTGTGACACTGCTGCCTAGGGGTGCCTGAGACCCTGGGCTTGAGCCAGAACTGCTCCACCCTCATACTGTGTCTCACCAGACTTGGCTTGCCTGCTCCTTGACTTGCTGGTGTGGAGCTACCCCTCCCACCTCATCCTGTCACCCATGGAGAGTGTGGGGCTGGTTCCTCACCACCTGCCTTTCTTCCCAGCTTGAGAGGCAACTCGGTCGGCGTGGCAGGGGCCAAGGCCTTGGCCAACGCGCTGAGGGCCAACCGCAGCCTCCGTCGCCTCAAGTGAGTGTCCTGCGCCCTGGGGACAGCCAGGAGAAGCCTTCCCAGAGTGGCGAGGGGGCCACTGGGCCAGCAGCTCTCAGCGGGGCAAACCCTTGAGCTGGTGGCTTTGCCAGTGCCCACACCCCTGGCACACATTCCCTCCTGGTGGCCACATCTCCCTGTCTCTCTCTTTCTGACCTTCATGCTTCCTGCAGCCTGCAGGAGAACTCTCTGGGCATGGATGGAGCCATCTGCATCGCCACCGCGCTGAGGGGCAACCACAGCCTCACCTACGTGAAGTAAGTGACTGCTGTGCTGCAAGCCAAGGGGAGACCTTGGGAATCATCAGGGAGCCTTCCCCACCACGGCCACTGCCTGTTCCTTGCTGCCCTACAGCAACCTCCTCAACGGGGCAGGGAGCCAGAGCTCCCTGTGCTCTTGTTGGCGTGACAGCCACCATCCCCACACAGCTCCAGACCCCACAGCTCCTCCCTGGGAAATCCTCTGGGGAGGTAAAACACCTCAAAAGCCATGGGGACTGACTTGTGCCTGTTGTGCCAGGACAAGGGGTGATGGGTTGAACTGAAAGAGGGAGACTGAGAGTGGCAACAAGGAAGAAACGTTTGTGGCTGAGGGTGGGGAGAGCCTGTCCCAGGCTGCCCAGAGAGGTGGAGCTGCCCCATGGCTGGCAGCAGTGCAGGGCAGGTTGTTTGGAGCTGTGAGCAGCCTGCTGTGGCTGCAGCTGTCCCTGCTGGCTGCAAGGGGTTGCACTGGATGGCTTTTAAGCTCTCTTCACCCCAGCCCAGTCCCAGCTCCCATGATTCTACTCTTCAAAATCCCACAGGGATGGGCTGGCCCAATCCAGCTGCCCAGGGGCTGTCTCCAGCTTCTCACCTGGCTGCCTCTGGCCTCTCAAACTCAGAGTCTTCTGCAACCAGGGTGCCAAGAAGAGCTCCCGGATGGTGTGGGGAGGGTGCAGCTGATGCTGGGTGCTGGTACAAAGCTGGGGAACATCCCTGGTACCCAGCAAGGATCCTGCTCTGAGCTCCATCTCTCTGTGCTCCCAGCCTGCAGGGGAACCGCATCGGGCAGTCTGGAGCCAAGATGATCTCAGATGCCATCCGAACCAACGCCCCCGACTGCGTGGTGGACGTGTGAGGGCCCTGGCCACAGCCAGGAGGTGGCTTGCTGGGTCCCTTGGGCCAGGGCACCTCTGCAGGGAACTGCTGGGCCCCCTCGGTTGGGGACCATTACATTTGGGATGCACTGCCCTCTACTGCCAGGCTGCAGACCCCACAGCCTGTACTGCGCTCGTGGCTTTTCGGGGGGCAGGGACTGGCCACAGTGTCCCACAGGCTGCAGTGATCCTGATGGACTGGAGTCCCTCTGCCACAACCACTGCAGGGATGACTGAGGCTCAGGTTCAGCTCTGCCCAAAGCTTCTGCCTGACCCTGAGCTGAAAGGTTACCTGAAGCACCAAAAGAGAGACCAACAGCCCTGAGGGTGACCCCTGTCCCAGCTCAAAGCCCTTGTCCCTTGTCCTGGCACTCCCAGCTCTCCTGGATCCCCTTCAGGGCAGAGCAGAGCAGAGGGGCAGAATGCCCTCCCTGTGCTGCTGCTCTCCCTGCTCTGGCTGCAGCTCAGCACACAGCTGGCTCTGGGCTGCCAGGGACCACTGCTGGCTCCTGGGGACTCTGTCACCAGCTGACACCCCGAAGGCCTTCTCCTCCAGGATGCCCTGGAGCCATTCCTCACCAGCCTGGATTTGTGCCTCAGTGCAACTGGTGCTGCTCTTTGTGGAGGCAAGCCCCACTGAAGGATATGTTCAGGATGAGCAGATTTCAGTTTAATGTGCTCCCAGAGCAGCTTTTCATCCACTTCCATTCAGCCCAACCCCCTGTCAGGGCATACTGAGCAGCAGAGCAAGGAAGCACAGCACTCAGGGTTCACAGAGGTGATTTTTGGCAGGTGAGGGCCAGTTCTGGTGCAGTTCTGGACACAACCACACCACACTCCTGTGCTTCTCCTGAGCACACTCCTGCTCTGGGAGTCACCAGCCTAGCAATCTGAGTTTAATTTTCAAGTTTAATGAGCATTATTTTCCCAGCTCCTGTATTCCTGCTGACAAGCACCTTCCACAGGGCAGGGCATTAGCTCCTGGCCTGCAGGCTCTCCAAAGGTTGGATTTCCTGATGCCTCCTGGCCCTGGTGCTGCTGCATGGTCAGAAGTCACTGTCACTTTCCCCTAGTGGCTCTGGCTTCCTTGCTCGATGGCTGGATTTACTTGGGGACATTTCCATGCTGTCATCTTCCAATTCCTCCTCCTCCTCATCTTCATCCAGATCAATCTCACTATCTCTCGAGTCCTCCTGCAAGGAAGCAAAGAGAGTTCATCTCCAGCTCAGTTCTCAGATGGCAAAGTTTCGCCACCTCTAGAATAGAGCCTGGCACAGCTGTCTGATGTTGAGCTGCTTTGCCCCCTGCCCACAGGCAATCACACACCCAGGGGCTATGGGCAAGGCTGCTGCTTTGAGCTGGTGGATGCCCCTTTGAACTTGCACTGGGGAGCAGCTGCAGCTTCTGCAGGAGGTTTGGCAGCAGCTCAGGCTGCTGTGCTGTGGCCTTCCACGGGAGTGGGAGTTCAAGCTCAGCTGCCTTGGAGTGAGGCTCAGGGCTCTCACCAGCAGCTCCCCACTTTGCTAGGGCTCTCACTCAGCTGCTCCAACTCTATTCACTGCAGACCTCCTCCTGCACTTCACAGGGCTGACAGAGACAGCTCCCTGACTTCTGCTGAATTGTGCTGCTAAAAGCCTTGCAGGGTGTTTAACCTTCTGCTGATAGCTGCTGTGAGGCCAGAGAATCAAGACACAGTGGGAGAAAACTGACTGCAGGAACAAAACCCACCTGTGCCTCGGTGCTGATCCCGCGCGCCCGGCCGTGCTGGGGCAGGTCTCCCCTTGGAGAGCCAGAGAACAGGAGGGGCAGAGCAGGGGGAAAAAAGTACAAGAATATAAAAGAATCCAGAAAGTAACCAGAATGGGAGCAGGGGAGGTGGCAGCAAAGCCATGTGCAGCTCAGGCATCTTGTACCACACCAGCAAGGGGCAGAGCCTGGGCACAGGCTGCCCAGGGAGGTGGCTGAATCCCCATCCCTTGAGGTGTTTCAAAGCCACAGCGATGTGGTGCTGAGGGCCATGGCTCAGCCCCAGCCTTGGTGGAGCTGGAGAATGGTTGGGCTGGAGGAACTGTAAGATTTTTTTCAACCAAAATGATTCTATGGGCAGGCTGAAGCCTGCTCTCCTTGCAGCTCCACGGCCCCATTAGCTCTTTGTAGTCTTCAGCCTTAACGGTTTTCTCCTCTGGTCTCAGACACAAAGGCGCCTGCAAGGGTTCCTAAGCAAGCCCTGGAGCCTGCTGAGATGCTGTATTAAGGATTCAGAGGCATGACACAGCCAAAGCAGCAGCAGCTGAGGGCAGTAAGAGGCTGGAGGTGTTGGGTTTCCACACTTGGATGTGCTGGGGCCAACACAGACACAGGAGAAAACTGGGAATAGGCCAAGTACAAAGGGAAGAGAAACTGCAGAGGCTGAATATCCAAAGCTGGCAGGCAGATGGTCACATAGAGGCAGGCAGCACTGCACCTAAGGTCACAGCATCTTCAGCTACAGCTCTGGAACTCCTGACCCTGACCCTACCCACACAGAATCACAGAACATCAGGGGCTGGAAGGGATCTCCAGGGATCACCCAGCCCAACGCCCTGCTGGAGCAGCGTCGCCCAGGGCAGGGCACACGGGAACACACCCAGCTGGGTCTGGAATATCCCCAGAGAGGGAGAGTCCATGACCACCCTGGGAAGCCTGTTCCAAGGTTCTGTCACCCTCACAATGAAAAAATTCTTCCTCCTGTTCCCATGGCACTTCCTCTGGCTCAGCTTCCACCACTGCCCCTTGTGCTGGCATTGGGCAGCCCCCAGCAGAGCCTGGCCCCAGCCTCTGGGCATCACCCTGCACAGCTTTATCAATAGCAAGGAGGTCACCCTCAGGCTCCTCCTCTCCAGGCTAGAGCCCTCAGCTCCCTCAGGGTCTCCTCGTGAGGAAGATGTTCCACTGCCTGCAGCAGCTCTGTGGTTCTGTGCTGGACTCTCTCAAGCAGTTCCCTGAGCTCCTTCCTGAGCTGAGTGGTCCAGAACTGGACACAATATTCCAGCTGTGGCCTCACAAGGGCAGAGTAGATGGGCAGGAGAACCTCTCTGACCTACTGACCACAGCCCTGGGGTGGATACCCCAGGATGCCTTTGGCCTTCTTGGCCACAAGAGCACATTGCTGGCTCATGGTCATCCTCTCATCCACTAGCACCCCCAGGTCCTTCACTGCTTTCCAACAGCTCAGTCCCCAAGCTCTCCTGCTCCATGGAGTTACTCTTTCCCAGGTGCCCTTGTTGAATTTCTCCCTGCCCAACTCTCAGCCTAAGTCTCACTGAATGGCAGCACAGACCCCTGCGTCAGCCACTCCACTCAGTTTGGTGCCATCAGCAAACTTGCTTGCAGTGCCCTCTGTGCCCCCATCCAGGTCATTGATGAATATATTGAATAGCTCTGGTCCCATTACAAACCCCTGAGGGACTCCACTAGACACAGGTCTCCAACTAGACTGTGTCCCATTGACCACAACTCTGACTTCTTCCACCTCACTCCCTGATCCTCCAGAGCACACTGCCTCAGCGTAGCTGCAAGGCTGCTGTGGCAGCCAGTGTCAGATGCTTTACTGAAATCAAGATAAACCACATGCACTGCTCTACCATTGTCCACTGTGGGGGACTGTGATGTATCTGTGAACCCTCGGAAGAGCTCTGGTGAGAAAACATCGCTGAGCTCCCATGAGAATCTGGAAACTCCCTGGACAGACTGAGTGGGAATGAGAAACCACAAGATAAGATGGGAGGCCACCTGCACTAACTTAACAAGTAACTCTAGCAATGCTATCGCTGACCCATGAGAGTCTTGAGAAAAGTTCATTAACCAATTGCAGGCAGCCACACGGACACTACAAACAATATATGAGTTCTGTGCTGGAATAAACAGGGTCTTTTGCTGGCTTGCTTTTTGGCCTTCTGTGTACTCTGCTTGTGTTTGATTCTTGTCGCGCAGACCGTCACCTTCCTTACCCCGACCCCTATACAGCGACAAATGGTGACCCCCGACGTGAAGACCCAAGAAGAGAGTTGAAGACGTTTTGGGCTGCAGGTGCTTGCGGCAACGGTGACGGTGCCCAGTGTAGCTGAGAGCAGTGGGATACTGCTTTTTGGTCCGGACCTGAACTTTGACACCTGCCCGGCTGAGGTAGGTGAGCCACTGGGAACATAATGGGTCAGAAATTAACAAAAGATGAGGACTTAGTCCTTGGAACCTGGAAATCGTTATTGAAATGTAGGGGTCTAAAAGTTAAAGATTTCGACTTAAGGAAATTACTCTTATGGGGCAAGCAGCAAGGTTTTGAGCCTTCCTCTGTTACAGCCTTCAGCGTTCCTGCCTGGCACAAGCTAGGTAGTTACTTGTGGGACGCTATCTCGAAAGGAGACAAGGAACTGGTTGATATGGCAATTACCTGGCGCCTGCTTTATGACGCACTACAAGATCTTAAGCAGGAGCAGGAGGAGGAAGAAGAGGAAATGATGGGGGGATTGAAAGAGAAAAGGAATGATCTGGCTATGGGGGAAATGAATAAATCAGTAGAGGACACGCCGGCACCCTCTGCACCCCCTGGCCCCCCCTCGTCTGGCTGCTCAGAAGTAGATTCAACAGCGCAATACATAACAAGCGCTGCTGAGAAGCAGCTTTCTCCTAACGATCAACTTAAGTTCCCGATGAATTGGAAAAGTCCCAATGACTTTGCGAAAATGCCATTGGCTTATCAATCTCCGAGAGAGCAGCTGAAAGGACATGTAAAAAAGGAGGAATGTAATCAGTTGAATAATCTACAGACTTCACACCAGCAACTGCCTTTACAACAACAATTACCCTCTCTGCCATCTGATAGCGAGGACGAGAGTGAGGGGGAAGCAGTAAATCATAGTGTGACTGTGGCCGTGAGAAAGAATGTTGAGAACCGAGAGGGGGTGGGCGTCGGTCTGCACCCTGGACCTTGCCTCCCTGCAGTGTGACTGTTACTCCGCGTTCGGCAGCAAGATTCTGGCAGCAAGTTCGCCAGAAAGCTGCTGCTGTGGGTGACTGGGGTTTGGTGGAAATCTTGGATGCACCACATTTATCGGTTAGAACAGAGGAGAATTCTTCTCCTACGGGTGTTTCAGATGATCCTATGGCTTTCCCTGTGGAAAAAGTGGCTCCGGGATCGGGGCAGCAGGATAGTCATCAGGGTTTGGGTTGGAAAGTTGTACAGGATTTACGATCCACAGTAGCAAAGTATGGTGTCAATTCCAGTGAAACTATGCAGCTTGTGCGTATCATAGACACTGATTTGCTGTGTCCGTTTGACATTCAGCACCTTGCGCAGATCATTTTTCAGCCTGTTCAGTATTCAGTATTTGAAACTAGCTGGAAAAAAATTAGCTGAAAAGGCTGCAATAGAAAACATGCAAAGGGATCAAAACGATGTTCTGCGAGGTGTGGGGGCAGATGCTCTCATGGGCACAGGACCTGTGTTTTCTAATCCTAACACACAAGCTCACTGGCATCCTTCTGTACTGGAACAGAGTCAAAGAATAGGCATGTCTGCAATTCGAAAGACGATGGAGCTTGCATCTCCACGTCCTCGATACACAGTTATTAGACAAGAGCCTAAGGAACCATTTCTGCAGTTTGTGGAGAGGGTTTCTGCTGCTATTGAGAAACAAGTTGATGATGAGAGTCTCAGGCAAATCTTGTGTCGTCAATTAGCGAAAGACAATGCAAATGCTGACTGCCAAAAAATTATTGAAGCATTGCCAGGTGAACCATCTGTAGCTGATATGGTAACAGCCTGTTCAAAGGTCGGCAGCACTGATTTTAAGATGACTGCACTTGCAGCCGCCTTAAAATCAGGAGGCCCCGTAAGGTGTTTCAGCTGTGGGCAAGAGGGACATGTGAAAGCTAATTGTAAGCAAGTGAAAGCACAGCTGGGAGTTAACCTCAAAAATTCTTTTTGTGCTCGTTGTGGCAAACCTGGTCATTATGCCAAAGGCTGCAAATCTAAATTTCATGCAAGTGGTCAGCCTTTGCAGGGAAACGGGAAAAAGAACGCGAAGGGGCGCGTGATGACACAAATACCCCCAATATCAGCAATCCGTTTCCAAGCGGGGCATACCCAGCCCAGCAGGTCCAACCTTGTGCGACAAATTATCAGCCAGCACAAGGGGATCAGCAGGGATGGATGTATCCACAGCCGATGTAATAACTGTTTCAGATACAAAGACACATAAGGTGCCTTTAGATGCATGGGGGCCAATTGGTAACGGGCTCAGTGCTTTATTAATAGGACGATCTAGTGGCACCCTTCAAGGAATAGACGTACATGTAGGGGTAATTGATGCTGATTATGATGGGCAGATATGTGCTTTAATATCTACTGCAACACCACCTGTGACAATTCCTAAAGGGACTCGAATTGCTCAGCTTGTACCTTTTGTGAGTCATGTTTCCAGAACAGAGCAGACTATCCGTGGTGACAAAGGATTCGGATCGACAGGACCACCCGCAGTGTTATGGTCTCAGACAATTACTGAGAAGAGACCACAAATGACCTGCATGCTCTCCATGGACCGTGCTACTCCTGCACAGATACAAGTCACAGGACTACTCGACACGGGAGCAGATATTACCATCGTCGCCCAGCGTAACTGGCCGCCTGCCTGGCCACTGGTATCGAACAACACGAGTGTGGTAGGACTCGGTGGGGTTGCTAACAGTTTTATGAGTGCTAAACCTGTAGTGATTACCAACCCTGAGGGACAAAAGGCCACTGTTAGACCATATGTGACCGCGGCTCCCCTTAATCTATGGGGAAGAGACTGTTTGGGGCAGTGGGGAGTGAAAATCACGACGGATTTTTGCTAGGGGTCATTGCAATGCAGGGCATCACACAACCCACACTGGCATTAACATGGCTAACAGAAAAGCCTGTCTGGGTGGACCAATGGCCCCTTACCCATGAAAAGCTTGCTGCCCTGCACCTTTTGATTGAGGAACAGTTAGCTATGGGACACATAGAACCTTCACACAGTCCTTGGAACACACCCGTGTTTGTGATAAAAAAGAAATCAGGCAAATGGCGTTTGTTACATGATCTGAGAAAGATCAATGAGGTGATGGCTACTATGGGGGCTTTGCAGCCAGGGTTGCCTTCACCAACAATGATTCCAATGCAATGGGAAATTGTAATAATAGATTTGAAAGATTGTTTCTTTACCATTCCTCTTGCTAAACAGGACATAGAGAAATTTGCATTCACGGTGCCCTCAGTGAACAACAGTGGACCAGCCAAAAGGTATCAGTGGAGGGTTCTACCTCAAGGTATGAAAAACTCACCAACCATTTGTCAGTGGTTTGTGGCAAAAGCGCTAAGTCCTGTTCGGGCTGCGTTTCCACAAGGCTACTGTTATCACTATATGGATGACATCTTGTTAGCAGCTCCTTCACAAACAATGCTAGCTGAAATGGAAACTGAGGCGCAAAAATCACTACAAAATTGTGGATTAGTGACTGCTCCAGAAAAAATACAACGTCAACAGCCATGGTTGTATCTGGGCATGAAAGTATTAGATCAAACAGTAATGCCTCAACCAGTTCAGCTGCAAGTAAATGTAAAAACCTTGAATGATGTCCAGAAATTAGCAGGAATGATTAACTGGGTGCGACCTTATTTAGGGTTGACATCCTCTAAATTGCAACCACTCTTAGAGTTACTAACAGGGGACTCAGACATTTCTGCGCCACGAACTTTAACTCCAGAAGCAAAGCAGGTAATTGAAGAAGTAGAACAAGCCATCCACAAAAAGCATGTATGGAGAATTGATTTGGCTGTATCGATTCAAGTGTTTGTTTTAATAGATGATCTGATACCTTTTGCAATGCTTGCACAGTGGAATACTGACTGGCAAGATCCTCTTCATGTTTTAGAATGGGCATTTTTACCTTTTAAAACCAAGAGAACCGCTCCTGGCCTGTTTGAGCTTTTGGCTCAGATTATTATAAAAACAAGAGCTCGCTGTGCAGAATTGTTGGCAAGGGATCCAGAGAAAATTGTGATACCGGTACAAAGTGAATATTTTGACTGGTGCCTTGCTAACAGTCCAGCACTACAAGCAGCAATGGCAAATTATACAGGTCAAATTGGTTATCATCTGCCTTCCCATCCCTTAATAAAAATGGGTGGACAAATCCAATTTTCACAAAAACAGTTGAGTCAACCTAACCCTGTGCTTGGTCCCACAGTTTTCACTGACGGCTCGGGAAAAACAGGAAAAGCAGCTATCGTGTGGTATGATGGTGATCGCTGGAAAAATACCGTGGAATTCCAAGAAGGCTCTCCTCAGATTGTTGAGTTAAGGGCTGCGACTATGGTATTCCAGCAATTTTCCTGTCCTGTAAACATTGTTACTGATTCAGCCTATGTGGCTGGATTAGTGCAGCGTTTAGATAAAGCTGTCCTTGGTCACGTTAAACAGGAAAAGCTTTTTGGAGTCTTAAAACTGCTATGGACTGAGATTCAGAAACGATGTGCTCCTTACTATGTTTTGCACATTAAGAGTCACACAAACTTACCAGGGTTTTTGGTGGAGGGGAATGCAAAAGCAGATGCACTTGTGTCGGGTGTAGCAATGGGACCAATTCCAAATATCAAACAACAAGCAATAGCTTCTCATCAATTTTTTCATCAAGGTTATCGTGCTCTAAAACGGCAGTTTCAGTTGTCCAATGCTGAAGCTCGAGGTATTGTTGCTGCATGTCCTGATTGTCAGGGCCAGCATATTCCTCACTATTCTGGTACTAATCCCAGGGGGTTGAGAGCCCTCCAGATCTGGCAAACAGATGTTACTCACATTGCTGAATTTGGTAGGTTAAAATTCGTTCATGTGTCTGTTGATACATTTTCCTCAGTCATCATTGCTACTGCTCACACAGGAGAGACTGCCAAAGATGTTATTCGTCATTGGCAGCGAGCTTTTTCTGCTGCTGGAGTTCCTCTTCAGATAAAAACAGACAATGGTCCAGCGTATGTGTCTGCAAAGGTTAACTCATTTCTGCAATCATGGGGTATAACTCATGTTACAGGTATCCCTCATTCTCCTACTGGACAAGGCATTGTTGAACGTGCACATGGCACATTAAAGCAACTGTTGCAAAAACAACAAGGGGGAATGGCAGGGGATCCTCCAGAAGCTCGGCTGAACAAAGCTATGTACGTTCTCAATTTCTTGCAGATTTCTGGTGATTCTAAGGAACCCCCGATACTGCGTCATTTTGGCTCCCTGGCTACCACCAGCGGGGTGCCCTCAGGAGCTAAAGTCAGGGTTCGGGATCTGCAAACAGGTCAGTGGTCTGATCCTTGTGATTTAATAACTTGGGGACGAGGGTATGCTTGTGTTTCAACAGATTCTGGACCACGCTGGGTTCCAGCAAGATGGGTTCGACCAGCGTTTTCATCACCCTCTGGACACTGACTGTTGCAAGAATCATGCAGATTCCAAAACTACCACAGAGAATGTGTGGGTCATACTTGTTAACATCCTGAAACAAGATAAGCTGTGCCTCTCGGTAACAACACCTATGAGTCCTTTCACCACCTGCTTGGTGTCCCGGTGAACAGATGGGAGGACATTACCGAGAAGACTGAGCCTTTGAGCTCAAAAACAACATTTTGTGTGTGTGTGTCTTGGTGTGATTTAACTATTGCCTGACATGGGTATTGTTTGACGTGCTCCTTTGTAAAATAGGGGTGTGATAGAATTTTTGCTATTAGTTCAGGGCCATGATTGTCAAGAATTTGAAGGATTGTTTGAAGGATGGGGATTTTCAGGTTGGTTTCTTTTGAATGTTAAGATCAAGTTATTGTAATTGTGATTGTGATGTTACTGATGTTGCCCTGTTTGGTTAATCTGCTGCAAAGGGCCCTGCAGCAGATGATCAAAGCGACATTTGTAGCAGAAAAACAAAAAGGGGGAATTGTGGGGGACTGTGATGTATCTGTGAACCCTCGGAAGAGCTCTGGTGAGAAAACATCGCTGAGCTCGCATGAGAATCTGGAAACTCCCCGGGCAGACTGAGTGGGAATGAGAAACCACAAGATAAGATGGGAGGCCACCTGCACTAACTTAACAAGTAACTCTAGCAATGCTATCGCTGACCCATGAGAGTCTTGAGAAAAGTTCATTAACCAATTGCAGGCAGCCACACTGACACTACAAACAATATATGAGTTCTGTGCTGGAATAAACAGGGTCTTTTGCTGGCTTGCTTTTTGGCCTTCTGTGTACTCTGCTTGTGTTTGATTCTTGTCGCGCAGACCGTCACCTTCCTTACCCCGACCCCTATACAGCGACAGTCCACCCACCTGGTGATGTCCTCATCAAAGCTTATCAGGTTGGTAAGACAGGACTTCCCCTGGGTAAAACCATGCTGACTGCTCCTAATGACACTCTTGTCCTTGATGTGCCTAAGGACAGCACCAAGGATAAATTGCTCCATCACCTTGCCAGGGATGGAGGTGAGGCTTACCAAGACCATGGAGAGTGGTCTGGCAATGACATCTGCCAGCTGTCCAACCCTGTTGATTCCATGGGCCTATGATTCTATAAATCCTCAGCCCCCAAGGAATCATAGACTCACAGACTCAACAAGGTTGGAAAAGACCTCAAAGATCATCAAGTCCAACCTGTCACCCAACACCTCATGCCTACTAGACCATGGCACCAAGTGCCACATCCAACTCCTCAGAAGTACAGGGCTTTGGTTGACACAGTCATTGGGACTTTTCCAATTCATCGGGAACTTAAGTTGATCGTTAGGAGAAAGTTGCTTCTCAGCAGCGCTTGTTATGTATTGCGCTGTTGAATCTACTTCTGAGCAGCCAGACGAGGGGGGCCAGGGGGTGCAGAGGGTGCCGGCGTGTCCTCTACTGATTTATTCATTTCCCCCATAGCCAGATCATTCCTTTTCTCTTTCAATCCCCCCATCATTTCCTCTTCTTCCTCCTCCTGCTCCTGCTTAAGATCTTGTAGTGCGTCATAAAGCAGGCGCCAGGTAACTGCCATATCAACCAGTTCCTTGTCTCCTTTCGAGATAGCGTCCCACAAGTAACTACCTAGCTTGTGCCAGGCAGGAACGCTGAAGGCTGTAACAGAGGAAGGCTCAAAACCTTGCTGCTTGCCCCATAAGAGTAATTTCCTTAAGTCGAAATCTTTAACTTTTAGACCCCTACATTTCAATAACGATTTCCAGGTTCCAAGGACTAAGTCCTCATCTTTTGTTAATTTCTGACCCATTATGTTCCCAGTGGCTCACCTACCTCAGCCGGGCAGGTGTCAAAGTTCAGGTCCGGACCAAAAAGCAGTATCCCACTGCTCTCAGCTACACTGGGCACCGTCACCGTTGCCGCAAGCACCTGCAGCCCAAAACGTCTTCAACTCTCTTCTTGGGTCTTCACGTCGGGGGTCACCATTTGTCGCTGTATAGGGGTCGGGGTAAGGAAGGTGACGGTCTGCGCGACAAGAATCAAACACAAGCAGAGTACACAGAAGGCCAAAAAGCAAGCCAGCAAAAGACCCTGTTTATTCCAGCACAGAACTCATATATTGTGTGTAGTGTCCGTGTGGCTGCCTGCAATTGGTTAATGAACTTTTCTCAAGACTCTCATGGGTCAGCGATAGCATTGCTAGAGTTACTTGTTAAGTTAGTGCAGGTGGCCTCCCATCTTATCTTGTGGTTTCTCATTCCCACTCAGTCTGTCCGGGGAGTTTCCAGATTCTCATGGGAGCTCAGCGATGTTTTCTCACCAGAGCTCTTCCGAGGGTTCACAGATACATCACAGTCCCCCACACTCTTCCAATCGAGATAAAGGAGTTTAAGATTCCAGTAGGTGAAAGAGTAATTTTAAGTGATGGCTGGGATCCAAAGGTGTGTGCAATCCTGCTGCCGGTGACGATTAATGTGTGCTTGTTAGTAGCTCTGATACGGAAGAGGAAGGGATCCAAAACTTGCCTCATTAGTAAGCATAGACCAAAGAGAAGGAAGCAGAGTTCTAACTCGACCCCAGAGACTTCTAGTGATGAGGAGAATGGAGAATCTGTATCAGTTAAAGATAGAGCTAAAAAGGCTATCGGGAAGGCTGCTCTGAACAGTGCTGCTGGTGGTTCTGGCAATCAGCCAGCAGCAGCAGCAGCTCCTAACATGGTGGCTCCCACGTCCTCGGTGGCCGTTAGAGAGGCAAAGCCATTTCCTTCTTCTTCGGCAGGACCAGAAGTGTCCTCCATGGCAGCTGGTCCGTCCCAAAGCCTGTCAGCTGCTGTTAAGGCAGCTGTGAATTCAAACACAGCTCCAATCAAGCAAGTAGCAGTTTCACATAAGAGAGGTGGAAGGGGCAGAGCTGATCCAGGTGGCGGGGGACAGCAGCAAGATGCTGCTGCTGATGAGGGAACTTCTGCTAAAAAAGAGCCTGCTGGGGAGGAAGAGAAGGTTTGTCTTAAAGATATAGCTGAGTTATTGAGACCATCACAGGATGGAGATGCAGGGGAAATTGCAGATCCTGGTAGGACAGCAGCTAGTGGTGGTGCTTCTGAGCTTAAAGAGATCCTTAGGAGAGTATCAGCAGGATTGTGGGGACAGCATGTCCAGGAAGATGAGACAGATGAGGAAGAAGATGATATTCAGGGCACCTCAGCTCCAAGTCAAGAGCTTAGACACGTGCAGAAGGATTACATCAGAGCAGAGAATGAGCCAGTTCTAGATTGGCTTGGTAGATGTTTTGATACAGGTGCTCCAGCTCTAATAGTGGGAGACAAGTCAGCAGCTCAACTAGGAACTCTCTCAAAGGATAATGGAACAGATAGACATCTAGGCAGGACTCTCGGTAAGGTTACTCTGTGGATTCGCCTTTTAATGGCAACTCTCATGAGGTATCCTTCCCGAGATGATCTTCCATGGAATGCTAAACCCTGGACTACCATAGATGAGGGAATCAAGCGTCTGAGAGAATTTGCTGTTAGAGAGGTACTCTATGGTTGCCATGAAACTCTGAATCCTGATGAGATTCCTGTAGGAACTGGTCTTGCTAAGAAGCTCATCAAACTTGCTCCTCCTAATTATGCAAATATTCTGGCAAGCAGAATTGTGGCAAGAAATTATGGTGGTGCTTCTCCTACGGTTGGCCAATTCCCTGATCAAATGAGACAACTGGAGGATAGCATGACATGTGTTTCTTTGGTTTCAGCCATTGAAACTCTGTCTGGTGAAATGAAGAACTGCATGAAGGAGCTGAAGGATGAAATTAAAAATTCCATCTCCCAATTGGCACAAGGAAATAATTCCAATTCTTCCTCCAGATAGATACAAGTTTCATCTGTGAGGAACAGACATCCTCCAAGGAGGTCATTCCAAAACAGATCAAACCAAAACAGATCAAACCAGAACAGACCACAGAGGCAATCCCGTGAGAGTATTTGGATAACTCTGGGTGCTCAGTTTGGTGAGAACATGAACAGATGGGATGGGCAACCAACTGCTGATCTCTTCAGGAGGCTGAGGGAAATGCAGAGTGGCAGAACCCGAGGTGGCAATACCAGCAGGGTAGCTGTTACTTCCTCAGTGTCCCAGAACACCTCTAATAGCTCCAACGGTGATTCCACCTCTGACACCAGATGCTGTGCTAACTGCACATGCAGAAGTGTTCCCCATATTTAGGGGTGCCCTGCCTCCCACCAGGGGGAGGAGAGGGGTAACAGAGATAACAGAATCTATTGGGATGTGTACATCCAGTGGCCTGGCACTTCAACAACTCAGAAGTACAGGGCCTTGGTTGACACAGGGGCTCAGTGCACCATAATGCCATCAAATTATCAGGGATCAGAGCCTGTAACTATTCTGGGAGTCACTGGTGGATCTCAAGAGTTGACTAAGGTGGAGGTTGATATAAGTTTAACTGGTAAGCAGTGGAAGAAGCATCCTGTTGTGACAGGACCTGACACAGCTTGTATTCTGGGAATTGATTTTCTGAGAGAAGGGCCTTTCAAAGACCCTAAGGGTTACAAATGGGCTTTTGGAGTAGCATCTGTAGAAGTTGATGGACAAAAACTGAAGCTGTCTGTTAGACCTGAGCTTCCTGATGGGTCTGCAGTTGTGAGACAACATGAGATAGATAGAGGACATAAAGTTGCTGGTTGCTTTTCAGCCTGTGCATCACAGACAATACAGAACCAACTCTGACTCTCTGTTGCCCATTCAGAATCTGATTCATCAGTTGGAGAGTCAGAAAGTCATCAGCAAAACTCATTCACCTTTCCACAGTCCAGTGTGGCCTGTGCCAAAGCAGAGTGGAGACTGGCGTCTGAGAGTCGACAACCGAGCCCTGAATGAAGTAACTCCACCTATGAGTGCAGCAGTACCAGACATGATGGAACTGCAGTATGAGCTGGAATCCAAAGAGGCCAAATGGTTATGCTGCCATAGACATTGCTAATGCCTTCTTCTCTATCCCCATAGCAGAGGAATGCAGGCCTCAGTTTGCTTTCACCTGGAGAGGAATCCAGTACACTTCCAACAGATTGCCAATGGGCTGGATCCACAGCTCTGCAAGCTCCTCTCCAGAGAAAGGTATCACAGGATCACCAAGGTCAGAAGACACCTCAAAGATCATCGAGTCCAACCTGTCACCACAGACCCCATGACTAGACCATGGCACCAAGTGCCACATTCAGTCCCCTCCTGAACACCTCCAGGCATGGGGACTCCACCACCTCCCTGGGCAGCACGTCCCAATGGCGAATCACTCTCTCAGTGAAGAACTTTCTCTTCACCTCCAGCCTAAACCCCCCTGGCACAGCTTGAGACTGTGTCCTCTTGTTCTGGTGCTGGTTGCTAGAGGGAAGAGACCAACCCCTCAGCCTCTCATCACAGGGCTGTGCTCCAGACCCCTCCCCAGCCTTGTTGCCCTTCTCTGGACACCTTCAAGTCTCTCAATGTCCTTCTTGAACTGAGGGGCCCAGAACTGGACACAGGACTCAAGGTGTGGCCTGAGCAGTGCTGAGCACAGGGCAGAATGACCTCCCTGCTCCTGCTGGCCACACTGTTCCTGATGCAGGCCAGGATGCCATTGGCCCTCTTGGCCCCCTGGGCACACTGCAGGCTCATGTTCAGGCAGCTGTCAACCAGCACCCCCAGGTCCATCTCTGTTTGGCAGCTCTCAGCCACTCTGCCCCCAGCCTCTAGCTCTGCCTGGGGTTGCTGTGGCCAAAGTGCAGCCCCTGGCACTTGGGCTTGTTGAATGCCATCCTGTTGGCCTCTGCCCATGTGTCCAGCCTGGCAAGGTCGCTCTGCAGAGCCCTTCTGGCCTCTAACTGACCAACATCTGCTCCCAGCTTGATGTCATCTGCACA
The DNA here is from genome assembly GCA_033816785.1 of Picus viridis. NCBI lineage: Eukaryota > Metazoa > Chordata > Aves > Piciformes > Picidae > Picus > Picus viridis. Next base: position 42,385 of record CM066594.1, read on the forward strand.
TTTGCTGATGGACTCAATGCCCTCATCCAGATCATCAATAAGGATGTTAAAGAGGCTGGGGCCCAGCACTGATCCCTGGGGCACACCACTGGTGCCTGGCTGCCAGCTGGCTGTGGCACCATTCACCACCACTCTCTGGGCTCAGCCTGCAGCCAGTTCCTAACCCAGCTCAGAGTGCTGCTGTCCCAGCCAGGGGCTGACAGCTTGGCCAGCAGTTGGCTGTGGGGGACGGTGTCAAAGGCCTTGCTGGAGTCCAGGCAGACCACATCCACAGCCTGCCCCACAGCCACCAGGCAGTCACCTGGGCATGGAAGGAGATCAGGTTGGAGAGGCAGGACCTGCCCTTCCTAAATCCATGCTGGCTGGGCCTGAGCCCTTGGCCATCCTTTGGGTGTGCAGTGATTGCCCCCAGGATGATCTGCTCCATCATTTCCCCTGGCACTGAGGTCAGGCTGCCAGGCCTGGAGCTTCCAGGTTCCTCCATCTGACCCTTCTTGTGGACGGGGACCACCTTGGCCAGTTTCCAGTCGTCTGGGACCCGGTGAGCCAGGACTGGAGGGAAATGCTGGAGAGCGGCTTGGCAGCTCCTCTGCAGCTCTCTCAGCACCCTAGGGTGGATCCCATCCGGCCCCATGGGCTTGTGAGTGTCCAGGTGGCTCAGCAGGTCCCAAACTCACGGATTTCAGGGGCACTGCACTGCTCCCTGACCCCATCCCCCAGCTCAGGAGGCCAGTTATCCTGGAGTCCTCCTGCCTTGCTGTTGAAGACTGAGGCAAAGAAGGTGTTCAGGCCCTCAGCCTTTTCCTCCTCTTCAGTCACCGTGTTCCCCTGCAGGCCCCATGAGCAGTGCAGGTGCTTCCTGCCCTCTTTAGCATTAATGTATTTATAAAATGCTTTTTGTTATCCTTCACAGAGGTGTTCAGCCTCAGCTCCAACTGGGCCTTTGCCTCTCTAACGTTTCTCCTACATGTTCTAACAACATCCTTAAACGTATCTGGAGCTGCCTCCCCCTTTCCAAAGGTGACACAGCCTCTTTTTCCCTCAGTCCCTCCAGGAGCTGCTTGCTCACCCAGGCCCAGAGCCTTCCCCTCGGCTCATCTCTCGGCACATGGCAGCTGCCAGCTCCTGTGCCCTCGAGAGCTCCTGTTTGAAGCAGCTCCAACCAGCCTGGACCCCTCGGGTCTTGAGGGCTGCTGCCCAGGTGAGGGTGGGCAGAAGGAAGGGAGCTGGTCCTTCTCTGGCAAGAGCAGTGCTGACCTGGCAGTGCTGGCTTCATGGTTAGGCCTGATGACCATAAAGGTCTTTTCCAGCCTAACGCACTCTGCGATTCTGATGCCTCCTATCCCAGGCCAATGACCACTCCCCAGAACAACACCCCAGGAGGTGCTGGGGAACAGGACTGACCCACAGCTCCTGCCTGGCAGCTCAGATCCCATCATCTTTTTGGGGTGGTGGGGAAAGGTTACTGTGTGGAGGCAGACCACAGGACAGCAGCTGACTTCAGTACAGAAGTGGCCACTCAGGAGTGTCTGGAGGCACAGAAAAGTTGCCCACCTATGCCCCAGGCTGAGCACAAAAGTCAGAACATGCATCTGCTGGCCAGACCTGGGTTCAGCCACTCCCTGCCCTACAGATCCAAAAGCAGGAGCTGTGGGACAGCTTTATCTGCAGGGGGACAACCCGAGGGGCACAGCTCAGCTCTCATCCCTGCCCCACCATCTGGAGGTGTGGCAGTTCAGGCTGGGTGCCTCCTATTACTGCCACATCAGCCACACCTCCAGTGTCCTGAGTGTCCAATCCAGTCAGGTGGACACAGGGAACAGCCTGTTTCACACCCATAAATCCTGCACCCTATAAATCCCTCTGCAAAGTCCTTCTCTGCCTCTTCCCTCCCTCTCTGCTCCCGTGGGAGATGCTCCCTATCAGGTAGCGCTGGGGGAGTGTCTCAAGGCTCTTAGGCCTGGCCAGGCCTGATGCCAGGAGGAGAAGAGGGGAGGCAGCCTCAGACCTGGTCAGCCTGAGACCAGCCTAGCAGTGGAGGGGGAAGAAAGAGCCCTGGGGCGTTTGGGTAGACCCTCAGGTGGGGAGAAGGGAAAGGTTGGGGATCTTTGGGTGTGCTGTAAGGGACTCTGTGTGCTTTGGGACTCTTTGTCACTATGCTTTGCAGTTTCTGCAAAACACCAGTTGCTCTTCCATTTAAACTTCCCACCACTCTCCAATCCACTGGTGTGATCGGTGTCATTCTTTTGCCCCTTTCAGGGGCAAGAGAGAATCTGCCTGGCCTCAAACCAGGACAGGGGGACTGAAGGAGTGATGCTGCCAGTACAGGTCACTGAGAGGGCTCCTAGGAGGTTGTTTCTAGAGCAATGTCAAGGACTTGGATCCATGACTCCAGGTCCTGGTCCCCTCCTCCCAAGAGCTCATCACCATGGCACTCCTGCAGCCCAGGTGCTGCTGGTCAGACTCCAGCACAGGGACTGCAGGAGCAAAACAAACCAGGAGCATGTCTGTGCAGAGAGAGAGCAGCCAGCTGGAGGAGAGGAGGGGAGAAGCAGGTGTGGGGCATGAAGATTCAGCAGGTAAGAAGATGTTCTAGCTGAGGCTGCCCTTCTAAAGCACTGTCAGAGGAGCTCTCCAGGCACACCACATGGTTACTTACATCTTCCTCCGTGTCTCCACCTTGCATTGTTCCCACGACCCTTGCAGCAGCTCTTCCTGCAAGAGCAAAGAGAATCACTCAGCCCTGGGGAGCACCACGAGGCTCACGAGAACCCCTCTCTGTCCTGCTCTGCTGAACCCACAGTCATGTTGGCTCCTGCTCTGTGCAGCTTCCCACAGCCCCTCAGCAGCAAGCATGCTCCACATTGCCACACTGAGCCTCTGGGGCAGCTCTGTGAAGGGAAGAGGCTGCAGGAGAGCTGCTCTCTCCCTGTCTGACCCTGGGTTGATTGTCTGATGAAAACCATCCTGGTTTATAACACTGCCCCCTTGCAACAGAGAGCAAATGGGGCTGAAGCTATTTCTGTCAGCTTGCTGAAACAGCCTCTGTGATCTGAACAGGACAAAAGGGTCCCTGAACACCAACATCAGAGCTGAAGCACTCAGGGGATTGCTCTCCAGGGGCTGGAAGGTCCTGGCAGTGTGGAGCAGAGGGTGACTGCCCACAGGCAGGCACAGTTGTGCAGTGGGGCTCATTTCTGCTCCACTCAGCAGCATTTCCACTGCCCGCCCTGCTGTGAGCACAGCCTGGGCAGGCTGCCACGGCTGCCCCACCGGCCACTGCCACCACTGGGGAGAGCAGAGAGATCTTCAGCTTGGAGGACATGGACCTGATGGAGCAGGCCCAGAGGAAGGCCATGAAAATTATCAAGGGGCTGGAGCAGCTCCGCTATGGGGACAGGCTGAGGGAGCTGGGGGTGTTCAGCCTAGAGATGGGGACACCTAATAACAACCTACCAGTACCTCAAGGGCTCCAAGCAGGCTGCAGAGGGACTGTTCCCAAAGGCCTGCAGAGACAGGCCCAGGGGCGATGGTTTGAGATGAGAGCAGAGCAGATTGAGACTGGATGTGAGGAACAAGTTCTGCCCCAGGAGGCTGCTGGAACACTGCAGCAGGCTGCCCAGGGAGGTGGTTGAGGCTCCAGCCCTGGAGAGATTCCAGGTGAGGCTGGAGAGGGCTCTGGACAACCTGAGCTGGTGGAGGATGTCCCTGCTGAGTGCAGGGGCTTGGGCTGGGTGAGCTCTGGAGCTCCTTTCCAACCCAGAGCATTCTGATTCTATAATTCCCAAAAGCATTTCAGACCTCTGCTGTGAAGGAGCCTGGGAAGGTGGCTCTGCACAGGTGAACACAATGCAGCTTCCAGCACTGTGGGGAGCACCCTGGATAAAAAACGTCTGCTGGAGTTCAAGGGAAAACCAGAGAGGTTCTTAGAAAAAAAACCAACCCCAAACATCTCCTGAGGGTTACACCAGGACTGAGGAAACCACACCCAGCTCAGGAAATCCTCCTGGGCACTGGGACAGCTCAAGAGCTGGAGAGAACCTGAGGGAAGTTCCTGCACTCTTCAGGATTTGAGTTCAGCTAGTCCTGGATTCAGATGGGCCTCAGAAAGCTGCTGAGAGCAACTGCTCTGCACAGGAGGTGCCAGGAGGTCAGAGCCAGCCTGGGATCAGTTTCTTCTCCCTAGCAACAAGTGACAGGACAAGAGGAGATGGCCTCAAGCTGCTCCAAGGGAGGTTTAGGTTGGACACAGAAGAAACTTCTTCACTGGAAGGGTTCTCCAAGCCTGGCCCAGGCTCCCCAGGGAGGTAGCTGAATCCCCATCCCTGGGGGTGTTTCCCAGAGGCAGAGCTGTGGTGCTGAAGGCCATGGCTCAGCCCCAGCCTTGGCAGAATTAGAGAATGGTTGGGCTGGAGGAGCTGAAAGGCTTTTTCCAACCAAAATGATTCCATGGGCAGGCTGAAGCCCGCTCTGTTCTCAGCTCCATAGCCCCATCAACTCTTTGTGGTGCTCAGGTCCCTTCCAACCTGGGCCACTCTATGCTTCTATGAGATACAAGCTCCATAGCTTCCTCCTTGACCTCCTGCCTATTCCTCCCTGGAGGTGCTGGGCAAGGCTTTGGTTTTCTCTCCATCCCACACGAGCTAGCAGACCTGCCGCCCCAGCTAACACTTTTCTGCTCCATGGAAGACCAAATCCTGTACCTGCAAATCTTCTAACTGGCTAAAAGAATGAAACCAGGAGGAAAATCTGATGAAAAGACTCATGAGGGTGTGCTGATTTTTCTCAGTGGCCTAATAAGAGAGATTCTGCCTCCATGGGAACCATGCCTCTGTGACAGCAAACCCAGTGGAGCACCTGCCTGGCCAGCAGACAGAGGGAGGAGGTGAAAACTGGAGATGTGAAACTGAATCACAGCAGCTACAGCAACTGCCACAGTGGGCCCTGGCTTCTTAGGCTCAGGATCACACAGTCACAGATTGGTAGGGGCTGGAAGGGACCTCCAGAGATCATCCAGTCCAACCCTCTGCCAGAGCAGGGGCACCCACAGAAGCTTGTGCAGGGTCACAACGGCTGGGGGGGTTGAATGTCCCCAGAGGAGACTCCACAGCCTCCCTGGGCAGCCTGCTCCAGGCTCTGTCACCCCCACAGGGACAAAGTTTCCCCTCTGTTCCCCTGGCACCTGCTCTGCTCCAGCTTGCCCCCAGTGCCCCTTGTGCTGTGCTTGGCCAGCCCTGAGCAGAGCCTGGCTCCAGCCCTGCACAGCTTTATCCCCAGCCATGAGGGCAGCCCTCAGGCTGCTCTGCTCCCAGCTCCCAGCCCCAGCTGCCTCAGCTGTCCTCAGAGGGAGATGTTCCACTGCCTGCAACAGCTCTGTGCCTCTGGGCTGGACTCTCTCAAGCAGTTCCCTGAGCTCCTTCTTGAGCTGAGGGGCCCAGAGCTGGACACAAGATTCCAGATGTGGCCTCACCAGGGGAAAGAACAGAAGCACCACCCTGTAAGGAAATACAGAGCTTGGAGAGGCAGTGATTGAAAACCCTGGAACTGAGTCAAGGCAAAGCCAGCAATTAGTAGAAGCAATGTTCCTGTCATGCTGCCTGAGTTCTTAAGTGCATTTTAAGAGCAGACTCCCTGTGCTGGAGAAGATGTGCAGGTTCTTGGTGTGTGTAATGACAAATGGCAGAGAATGTTCAGCCTGATGGTCTAAAAGCAGCCAGTGACATTAATCTCAGCCCTGGATGTGTCTCCAGCACTTCAGCTGATGAGAGGCATGCAGTCAAAGCATGGAAGCTCACCACTGGTGAAGGACCTGGACCACAGAGGCTCTCTTACCCAGAGGGACAGGTGCAGAGCTGAGCCTGCAGAAGGAGCAAGGTTATGTTCCCCCTCCAGTGCTGCAGTGCAGTCTGTGCTGGCAGAGCTGGAGGCAAGCCTTGTTAAGACTCTGCTCAGCTTGCTCAGCACCATCTCAGCAAGGCACCCACTTGCTGTAGCTGTAGCCACACTGTGAGACTGACCACAGCTGCTGGCTTTGGCTCAAAACATCTGCACTTTTCCTTAGGAGAACTCAGCCTTGGGGTGTCTTTGCTGCTGCCAGGGCGAGCTCATGCAGTACTGCCCATTCTCATGTGGTAGGGGTTGGAAGGGACCTCATGGAGTCCAATGCCCCTGCCAAAGCAGGGTCACCTAAAACAGGTCACACAGGAACATGTCCAGGAGGGCCTCTTGTCCTGTCACTGGGGACCACTGAGAAGAGTCTGGCCCCGTCCTCCTAACACCCACCCTTAGATATTTGTAAGCATTGGTGAGATCTCCCCCCAGCTTCCTCTTCTTCAGGCTGACCAGCTCCAGCTCTCTCAGCCTCTCCTCAATGTCCCAGGCCCCTCAGCAGCTCAGTGGCCCTGTGCTGGACTCTCTCCAGTAGTTTTTGCCCTTCTTGAGCTGGGATGCCCTCACATTGCTCGAGGTGAGGCCTCACCAGCACAGAGGGGCAGAAGAACCTCCCTTGACCTGCTGGCCACACTCCTCTTGATACACTCCAGGATGCCACTGGCACTCTTGGCTCAAGGAAACACTGCTGGCTCATGGCCATCCTGCTGTCCACCAGGACTCCCAGGTCCTTTTCCCCAGAGCTTCTTGTCCAGAACATGGGATTGGAAGTTTGTGCCGTATCAAGAGGCAGCAGGCAAGCCAGAGCCTTCCTTCAGCAGCTCCAGAGGCTGATCCAGAGTGTGCACTTCCACCAGCAACCGGGCAGCAAGCAAACAGCATGCTCAGGGAATGCAAAGGCCAGAGACCAGCATCTACCAGGAGCAGCTGACTGAACACTGAGAAGAGATCCAGAAAGGCACAGGGCACAGAAAGCAATCTAAAGAGCACAGCAGAGGATGGGAGCTGCCTGCTTTCAGTCTGGCACACCAGTGCTGAGCCTCACTGAGTGCAATTATCGGTAACAAAGCTCTGCCTACACATCTCCCCCTTGACACAAAAGCTACTTCTGTTGCAAAGCTTTGTGCTCCTAAAACTGCTGTGAAGAGCTGCCTCTGCCTTCAGCCAGTGCCCACAGTGCTAGGTTATGATGCTCTCTAAGCTGCAGCATCACTTGCAAAGCTCCAAAAGGTGTGTACAAACCTCTCCTTGAGAAACAGCCCCGTGAAACCCCCGGGGGTACCAGTGGCTCTGGCACTTCTCAACAGCTGCCAGGATTTAAGCAAAGCAGAGGAACTGAGGGTAAGAAACATATGAATGATACTGACTTGAGAACCTCTACTGTGAGCACAGGCTGAGGGAGCTGGGGTGTTCAGCCTGGAGAAGACTCCAGGGATCCTGCAGGAAGGCTGCAGAGGAACTTTTGCTGAGGGGGTCTGAGGCAGGCCAAGGGGGAAGGGTTTGGAGCTGGGGCAGAGCAGGGTTAGAGCAGAGCTGAGGAAGAAGTTCTTCAGTGTGAGGGTGGTGTGAGTCTGGCACAGGCTGCCCAGAGAGGCTGTGGCTGCCTCCTTAGGGGTATGGAAGGCCAGGCTGGGTGAGGCCTTGAGACGTGAGTTTAGTTGAGAGGTGTCCCCGCCCAGGGCAGGGGGTTAGAGGAGATGAGCTCTGAAGTCCCCTCCAGCCTGAGCCATTCTGTGAACTGCATCTTCTTGCTTTGTTCTCAGTCAGAGAGGGCAGAGCAGAACTGCACTCAAAAAACACAGGTGTCTGCAGGCTCTGCAAGTGACACATTCCAGAAGCAGTGACACAAGGAATGGACCCTCACACCCTGCTGGATGAGCCAGCCCAGAGGGGCTGCAGTACCTTGCAGCAGAGCTGCCGCGGCGCCGCGCTGCCCTCGCTCCGCTGAGCTGCCGCGGCCTCCGGCCTCCCCGCTCTCCACGTCCGAGTCCTCGCTGTCTGCTGCAAACAAAAGCACAACACACAGCTCACAGCGCCTGTGGCACACCAGAGATGCTGGCAGCCTCTGCTTCTGCTCAAGTCCACCTGGCTTTCCTGACAAGCAGAGGGAAACAGTGAAGGGCCAGATCCCCAGGGCTGCAGTTCTTCTCTGTACTGCACTTTGTTTGCTGTCACTGCTCTGACCTGGATGCTGCTTGGGCTCACCTGGCAGAGGTCTTGTCCAGCCCTTGCCCAGACAAACTCCTCGGGAAGGGCCACTTGGAGCCTGAATATAGGATTCAGGTTTGTACCCTGCATGTCACCTGTGCTGGCTCTCACAGCTCATTCTTAGCTTCTGGGGGTCCCTTCCTTCTTTTTGCCTTTTTTCCCTCCATTTTCAGCAGCAATTCCTCCGTTTTAGGCTCTGTCATCTGTGCTGCTCCTGTCACCCAGCTGCCCTGAGCTGAGGATGCAGCAGAGAGCAGCCTCCTCACTGTTTCTTGGTCAAACCACTTCGGCTTCATGGATGGCTCAGGCTGGAAGAGACCTCAGAGCTCATCTCCTCCACCCCTGCCATGGGCAGGGACACCACTGAACTAGACTCAGCTGCTCAAAGCCTCATCCAGCATCACCTTGAACACCCAAGGGAGGAGGCAGCTACAGCCTCCCTGGGCTACCTGTTACCTGTCATCTCCCTCAGCTCCACTCTAACCCTGCTCTGCCTCAGCTTCAAACCATTCCTCCCTGTTCTGTCTCCAGACACCCTCAGGAAAAGTTCCTCTACACCTTCCTGCAGGATCCCTTCAGGTCCTGGCAGGCAGCTCTAAGGTCTCCCTGGCTGAACACCCCCAGCTCCCTCAGTCTGTCCTCATGGCAGAGGTGCTCCAGCCCTTGGATGATCTTTGATCCATACTCTTTTCCCACCAAACCCAAGAGCATCAGGCTGCAGATCAGCCCGAGGAGTTCTTTCCTTGCAGTGTGATCAGGAATGCTTTGGGGGTGAGTTTCAGTAGGGAAGATCCTTTGTCCTTAGCACAGACCTGAGATCTTTCCCTTGATCTCTCTGGAAACCTCATCCCACTCCTGAGAGCTACTGACCGAGCTCCAGACACTCGTGGCTCCTACCGACTTCAGCAGAGCAGAAACGCTGCTGCTAACTCCTCCAGACCTGTGTACACCAAAAGGGGCAGGAAGACCCCAACAAACCACAACCTGCCAAGCTGCAGAGGGAGGCCCAAGTGCACCTTCTTGCCTGACTTGGTCATTTCCCAGAGGTCTGTTGCTACAGTATGAAACTCCCCGTGAGGACAATGAACCGGGAAGCATTAATTAACTGCAGTCATTAGAGGTCCCTCTGGAAGACAAGCTCTATTTCCACTGGGATTTGGAGTCCTGGCACAGGGACAAGCAGCCAATTGTTGCCAGCTTTACAGAGAGATCCTTTTTGGTGACCATAACTACTGCTAATTATCTTAAAAGCCAGGAATCCATCCAAGTCCTGTTAAATCAGACCATGGATCTGCAGTTATTTCACAAGCAAAACACAAGGCTGCTGTGGACACGTTCCAAGTGTCTGTCACAGGAAGATGGATGGCCTGAGCATCCTGCTGGGGACAATGCTGAGCATCAGCAGGATCATCCAGATTCAGGCCCTTCTGGGAGCCACCAGTGACTTACTGCTGCCCTTCAGCTGCTGCAGCTCTTGCAATAGGGCTTGTCAGAACTTAGAGCACCAGCTCTGGAGTAGAAAGGGAATCACAGAATGGTTTGGGTTGGAAGGGACCTTGAAGGTGTGTGGGGTGTGGTATGTGCTGGGAGGCGATGTCTAGGTGTGAAACTGCATTACACAGTTGAAAGGGGAACATAAAGATAATTTGTCATTCTTTCTGCTGTTCTAAATATCAGACAGAAAATGTGGTAGTGTTCAGTGGTTTAGTTTAACTATCCTGAAAGAATAAAACTGTGATTTAGAATCACGGAATTATTGGAACAAACATCTGAGATCATCTGGTCCAACCCTTAGCACTGCCAGGTCACCACTGAACCACGGCCCTCAGGGAGGGGAACTCCACCACTGCCCTGGGCAGCCTGGGCCAGGCCTGGACAACCCTCAAAGGGAAGAAATTGTTCCTCATGGCCAACCCAACCCTCCCTTGGTGCAGCTTGAGGCCATTTCCTCTTGTACTGTCCCTTGTACCGTGGGAGAAGAGCCCAAGCCCCAGCTGGCTCCAGCCTCCTCTCAGGGAGCTGCAGAGAGCAATGAGGAAGAGCATCTCCAGGATGAACTCCCCAAGGAGTGCTCAGTGGGGACTGACTGGAATGGTGCACCAGGACATGGGACAGGCAATAGAATATGCAGGCATAAATAAATGCTCTGCCCATGAGCCCAGGCTCTGCATCCTCTGACCAAAGCAAAGCTCTTGGACATCATTTAACTGCTGAGGAAAGGAGGAGACTGGGGTTTAGTCAAAGGGGAAGCACAGCCTGGTACCTGACTTCATGCATCACCAAACCCTGGCCTCAGAGAGCTTTCCAGTCAATGAAGGAATCACAGAGCAGGCTGGGCTGAAGCTGTGCTCCCTGCTTCTGACTGAAGAAACGAGAAAGGGCAGCAAAGCTGATGAAGGATCTGGAAAACAGGGCTGGAGAGGAGCATCCTGATTCTGCAGAACAGCCTTCAAGAACCATCTGAACTGTCTCAGTTACAGCTCTGGAGACTGCCTCAGTGTGTGCTGGTAAAGCAGCCTGGAGCTTGGGACACCCTTGAGAGGAGGCAGCACCAAGCAGGATCCTGCTGCTCTCAGCACTGCAGTAAGCACTCATCATGACAATTAAGCACTGGAAGAGAGATGCATGCTGGTGATCTTTGTAGGTCATTGAAAGCCATTAGCATGTTCTGTGGCAGTTACATCAGTCAGCAGAAGGCAGGGCTCAGGTCCCTGCAGAGGCAAAGTGAACTGTTTTGCACAGACAAGGAGAGAACAGCTCAGCAGATTTCACACTGGACCTCACACTGCTAATGACTGATGGCAGGTCTGCTCCTCTTGAACTGTATTACCTTGGCAACTCTCAGCAGGATTTGGACTTTCTCACTCAAGGAGTTCTTGACACAATTTCACATTCTTGGAATTTATATTACAGATGCTGTGTTTCAGCTAAAACCTCTTCACTTGTCACTGCACTGTCCCAAGATGGGCAGAGAATCAGTGAACTTTAGGAGCTTGCTCTGATGCCAGCAAACTGTGAAGTGCAGCTTCGATGTCCTTGCTCCATTGCAGCTTCCTTGAACTCTCCTTCTGACCCTGGGAGTTGACTTTCCCGCCGTTTGCTCCCACTGCCGTATCGACACGCGCAAGCTGCACGACTGCGCTCACAGGGCTGCCTCGTGAGGAAGTTCTTGCTGATGCTTAGCCCAAAAGGAGCAAAGTCCAGTTTGCTCCTACAACATCTCCAAAGGTTGCCAGCCTCTTCTGCTCCACAGGTGGAATTCTAATTAATTCAGAGGAAGCTGAGGAAAGCCCAGAAGAACCCCCCCCACGCCCCCACATGTTAATTGTGTTCCCATTTTGCAGGTGCCCTGGGATCAAACAAAGGCAAGCAGGCAAAGCTGGCTCTCACTGTGAAGAGTTCAGGCTGAGAGTTTTCAGCTGTGCAAGGTCTGGTCTGACAGACACCCCACAGCACACAGCCAGTCTCTGTGCCATGCAGCACGGCAGGCTGAGGACAGGAATGACACTGCCTTTGCCAGGCACACCAGCATGAACCAGTCAGGCTGCTGACCTACACACAAGCTGAAAGGAATCCTCTAACCAAGCTTGTTTGCAAACCAGCCTGCCACCAGTGATCCTGTCGTGCTGGGACAAGTGCTGTGCCCACAATGAGCCCACACAGGCTTTGACAACAGTAACATGGAGCCTAAACCCATTGCTGGCAGCGCTGCAGGTCAGGCTGGTCGGGGCTCTGAGCAACCTGCTCTAGCTGCAGATGTCCCAGAGCTCGGACGAGACGAGCTTCAAAGGGCCCTTCCAGCCCAAGCCAGTCCATGAGTCCATGGTTCTGTGGCAGCTGCTCAGTGTGTTTTATGGGTCTCTCTCTCCACCCCCAGCACTGCAGGAAAGGTTGACAAGGCAGAGGAGCACTTCACAGGGATCAGCTCCCCGAGGTCACTGTTATCCTTTGGAAGTTGTTACCACGCCACTCCTTCCAACACAGCCTATCCCTCCTGCCCTCTGCTTCACACTTGAAATGGGTGCTCACACCTCAAGTGGCCAGTACCTAACAGCTGCTCTGCTAACACAAGTGGTGAAGAAATCCAACTTCACAGATCACAGCAGCACAGCATGGTGGGGGCTGGGAGGGACCTTGAGACCATCGAGCTCAACCCCCGCCAGGGCAGGCTCACACAGAACACATCCAGGTGGGTCTGGAAAGTCTCCAGAGAAGGAGACTCTACAATCTCTCTGGGCAGCCTGCTCCAGCACCCTCACACCAAACAACTTTTTCCTCATCTTGAGGTGGAACCTCCTGGGTACTGGTTTGTGCCCCATGGCCCTTGTCCTGTCACTGGGCACCACTGACAGGAGTCTGGCTCCTTCCTCTTGCCCCCCACCCCTCAGATAGTTATAGACATTGGTAAGGTCTCATCCTTCTCTTCTCCAGACTAAACAGCCCCAGGTCTCTCAGTGCTTCTTCACAGCAGGTAAGTTCCACTTACCTCCACTCTTGAGCAGGTTCTGCTCCTCTTCCTTCAGCCTGCTCTGCATGAGGCGCATCAGGTTTGCTGCTTCCTGTTAGAGGAGCAAACAGTGCAGTTAGAACAGCTGCCACAAGCAGCTCATTGGATGGTCCCACAGCAGCAGTGAAGGGCACCCAGGTACAAAGAGAAGAGAGGATTTCAGCATTGAGAAGATTTGATGAGCAAAAAAGGTCTTAGCTGAAACCTGGGAGCTGCTGCTGACTTTGCCCACGGTGGAGATAAAGCACACAGCCTGGTAAAACAGGGTGCAAAACATCACCAGCAGCTGCAAGCTCACTCAGCACATTGGGCATGGGGACACTGGTCTTCGTGGCACAGGAGAGGACTGCTGGGAGAGAATGGAAACAGCTCTCTTTGGAAAGCAGCCTTTGGTCCTTGTTTTCAACCAATAATCCATCGAACACCAGCTGTGAAATGATTGTGATAGGATGAGAGGGCATGGGCTGAAGCTAGAAGAGGGCAGACTGAGACTGGAGATGAAGAAGAAATTAGGGTCCATGGCAGGGAATTGGAACTGGATGATCCTGAAGGTTCCTTCCAACCTAAGCCAATCTGTGAGTCTATGACTGCAGCTTTGTAACACCTAAAGACATGCATGGAAATGGGGAGCATAAAGTCCTGCCAAAATGCTGCAGGAGGAGAGCCATGGAGGGGCAGAGGAGGGCCATGGAGGGGCAGAGCAGGGCCATGGAGGGGCAGAGGAGGGCCATGGAGGGGCAGAGCAGGGCCATGGAGGGGCAGAGGAGGGCCATGGAGGGGCAGAGCAGGGCCATGGAGGGGCAGAGGAGGGCCATGGAGGGGCAGAGGAGGGCCATGGAGGGGCAGAGCAGGGCCATGACTGCCCAGATGGGTTTTGGTTTTGCTTTTCTGAATGTAGCAGCTTGCTCAGGGCCTCAGCAAGTTCGACCTCAAATATCTGCAGGGATGGAGCCACGTCCCTGGGCAGCCTGTCCAATGTCTCCCCACCCTCACTGTGTAAACTTCTTCCTGATGTGCAACCTAAACCTGCCCTGCTCCAGTTCATTCTGCATGGGAACTGTTAGCTGAGAAAGGAAAATGCCCCAGCAGCCTCCAAGCAGCAGCCAGTCCCACCCAGCACCCAGGAAGGTGCTCGAAACAGGCCTGGGGCCTGGCTGGCTGCTGTGTACTGAAAGGTCAATTAAGTGTAGCCTTGAAGCTAGGCCTGGACATGCTCCCCTCAACTTGCAAGGAAAGCAGCAGAGGGAGAAGGCAGAGCTGTGCACGGCAGAGCTCTCCTGGCCGGGCTGCTCAAGCTGCCCTGCCTGCTCCCGAGGGCCTGGCGGCCGGCGCCGCTCGAGCTCCCAGCCGTCTCTGTGTGTTCTCTCTGTGCCAGCCTGGCACCCAACAGCTGGCATGGTGAATCACCACTGGGCACAAACACCACAGCATGGCAGCTGAAATCCAGGCTGGAAAATCTCACAGAGATGATTGTCAGGGGAAGGGACAGGAGTCACCTGTACCTGGTGTGAGAAACCCAGCCCAGTGCCTCCCTCAAGAGCAGCAGGAATGAATTCTCCACCACACCTGCTCTGGGTAGCCATGCAAATCACCTGCTGCACAAGCTCTGCAGCACTGGCAGAGCCAAGGACTCCAGGGACGCTGAGGAGGCCGCTAATGATTGCTTGGGGCGGCAGAAACGGCACCGCAGAACAGCGGAAGGCAGGACAGCTCCCAGCGCCAGGCAGCAGAAAGGCCACAAAGCACAATTCAGTGGAATGAGACACTCCAGCAGCAGCTTTCTGCTGAGATCCCTGGAGGGGTGGGTAAAGATGCTGCAGGGAGAAGCTAATTTCATCTGCAGGAAGGGAGGAAGGAAGAGGCGCAAGGATGCTGTTCTGACTGGGTTTTGTTGACTTTAAACACATCAGCTAGGAAGTTGCTCTTTGCTTTTCCTTCCATGAGGACCAAGCACCATGGGGACAGAAGAGCTGACAAAGATTAAAGGCCAAGGGAAGGATGCTGGGGATGCTTATGGCAAGGGGGGCAGTAAAGGTCACCTGCCCCACAGTTGGTCACAGACTGTCAGGGGTTGGAAGGAAGCTCTGGGGATCATCCAGTCCAATCATAGCAGATTTCCCAGGATCACCCCACCCAGGTGGGTTTGGGACACGGCCTCCTCTTGATCCATGCTGTTGACCATGATACAAGTGACCTCCATACAGCAGCAACAGCTCTGCACAGTGCAGTCCTGCTGAGAAGGGCAACTGCTGCCAAGGGCAACATTCTCCACCCCCTGGGTGTTAGCAAAGCCTTTGTGAAGCCTGCTGGCAGCCCAAAGGTATGTGGACACCAGGCAAACTGCAGAGGTCTCTATCCACCAGCATTCCCTTCAGCCTCTGTAGCACATGGCCCATTCCAAAGCCTCCCTCTCCCAACATCTTCTGAACTAGCCTCACAGCTGCCTTTTTCAGTGTTCAGGTTTGGGCTCCTCACTAAAGGAAAGGCACTGAGGAGCTGGAGCAGGGCCAGAGAAGGGCAACAGAGCTGGGGAAGGGTCTGGAGAAGAGGGCTGGGGAGGAGCAGCTGAGGGAGCTGGGGGTGTGCAGCCTGGAGCAGAGGAGGCTGAGGGAGACCTCCTTGCTCTCTGCAGCTCCCTGAGAGGAGGCTGCAGCCAGCTGGGGCTTGGGCTCTGCTGCCTAGTCTCAGGTGATAAAAAGAGGGGAAATGGCCTGAAACTGCCAGGGGAGGATTAGAGGAGGAAAAATGTCTTTGCTGCAGGAGTGGTCAGGGACTGCCACAGGCTGCCCAGTGAGGTGGTGGAGTCCCCATCCCTGGAGGTGTCCCAGAAACCTGTGGCCATGGCACTTGGGGCCATGTTTTGGCAGCCATGGTGGGGTTGGGTTGAGGGTTGGACTGGATGAGCTTAGAGGTCTCTTCCAACCAAAACAATTCCATGATTCCTTTCCTACCCCTTCCCCACTGTGTGCTCTCTCCCAGTCAGTCACAAGATGCCAGTGCTTTAAAGCAGCCCTGCCCCAGCAGACACTGGCAAGGCAGCGTGCTCCCCCCGCTGGCTGCTGCAGCCTACCCAGCATGCACGGCAAAGCACAGCCACAGGGAGCAGAAAGCAAAGGACCCTTCCCAGACATCACAGGGACAAATTCATCAACCCAGAAAGCATTTGGAAGCTGCCCACAGAGCAGTGAGATAATGGAGACAGATAATCACTGCCTGGTGCTGTAATTCCAGGCACACTCAACCAGGGCTGACAGCTGCTGACTGACACTCAGCCCCTGTGCCCTGCTCCCTCCCTTCCACCACGCTGCTCTGCTGCAAGTTGTGGTGCAGCCGTACAGCAGAAACCTGCAGAAAGCTAAACCCAGCAAAGCCAAATGAAGCCAGGCAAAGGGTGTGCTGCAGCTCAGCAGAGGGTGGATAAGCTGTGGGTAAGCAGCACAGGAGTCTTCATTTCTCCTCTGCCTCTGCTCTGCCGGGTGAGGCCACACCTGGAATGCTGTGTCCAGTTCTGGGCTCCCGGCTCACGAGGGACAGGGATCTGCTGGAGAGAGTCCAACAGAGGCTGTGAGGATGCTGAAGGGACTGGAACAGCTCTGCTGTGAAGAAAGGCTGAGAGCCCTGGGACTACTTAGTCTGGAGAGGAGAAGGCTGAGAGGGACAGGAACAACAGGTCCAAGATGGAACCCAGGAGGTTCCACCTCACCATAAGGAAAAAGTAGTTTGGGGTGAGGCTGCTGGAGGCCTGGAGCAGGCTGCCCAGAGAGGCTGTGGAGTCTCCTTATCTGGAGACCTTCAAGGCCCACCTGGATGTGTTCTTGTGTGACCTGCCCTGGGTGCCCCTGTTCTGGCAGGGGGTTGGACTGGATGACCTCTGGAGGTCCCTTCCAACCCCTCCCACTCTGTGATGCTGTGAATCCAGCTTCAGACAAGGTCTGTGGGCTTGAAACACCACAGAAATGAAGCCTAAGAGCATGGTTTCAGCACTGGGCTGGGACACCTCTTGCCTTCCCTCTAGCCTTGAGCTTGTGCTGCTGCCTCAGCTCAGCTGCCCTGCAACAGGGCACTCCACTGCACCCTAGCCCTGCAGAGACCTAACTGCAGCCCTGCAGAGACCTCCCTGCAGCCCTGGAGAGAATAGAATAGAATAGAATAGAATAGAATAGAATAGAATAGAATAGAATAGGACCAGACCAGGTTGGAAGAGACCTTCAAGATCATTGTGTCCAACCTATCATCCAACACCACCTAACCAACTAACCCATGGCAGCAAGCACCCCATCCAGTCTCCTCCTGAACACCTCCAGTTATGGGGACTCCACCACCTCCCTGGGCAGCACATTCCAATGGGCAATCACTCTGTGTAGAACTTCCTCCTAACCTCCAGCCTGAACCTCCCCTGGCACAGCCTGAGACTGTGTGCTCTTGTTCTGGTGCTGGGGGCCTGGGAGAAGAGACCAACCTCTGCCTGGCTACAACCTCCCTTCAGGGAGTTGGAGAGAGCAAGAAGGACTCCCCTGAGCCTCCTCTTCTCCAGGCTAAGCAACCCCAGCTCCCTCAGCCTTTCCTCATAGGGCTGTGCTCCAGACCCCTCCCCACCTTTGTTGCCCTTCTCTGGACACCTTCCAGCATCTCAACATCCTTCCTAACCTGAGGGGCCCAGAACTGGACACAGGACTCAAGGTGTGGCCTAACCAGTGCAGTGTACAGGGGGAGAATGACCTCCCTGCTCCTGCTGGCCACACTGTTCCTGATGCAGGCCAGGATGCCATTGGCCCTCTTGGCTGCCTGGGCACACTGCAGAGACCTCACTGCAGCCCTGGTGAGGCTCCACTGCAGCCCTAGCCCTGCAGAGACCCCCCCTGCAGCCCTGCAGAGACTCCATAGCCCTAGCCCTGCAGAGGCCCCACTGCAGCCCTGCAGAGACCTAACTCTCAGAGCCCAGAGTTTAACTGGGGGATATGCTGATTTTCTGCTGGGTTTGGTTTCTGAGCAGCTCGATGAAGTGGGTCAAATGCTGCTGCCAGCCCTGGGCAGCTGCCAGCCTGTACCCTGCCAGCAGCCCCTGCTCCATCAGCTCAGCTCTCTGCCAGCCTGCACAACCTGCAGCAACAGGTCCTGCTGCAGCTAGCCATCATTTAACACCTCATGCAAAACTGCTCTGAACCTGGGATAGCATCAGTGAAGAGCTGTTTGCAGTGCTCAGCCAGGGAGACCTTCTCAGGAGGGGACAGAAGCAGAGCAGATCACCCCTTGAAAGTAAACATGTATCCAGTGAAGTCTTTGAAGGTACTCACTCAAGAGAAGCTGCAGAGAAATCTTAGATCTCATAATAGAATCATAGAAGGGGTTGGAAGGGACCTCCAGAAGGCATCCAGTCCAACCCCTTGCAGTCAGCAGGGACATCCTCCACTAGATCAGGTTGCTCACAGCCTTGTCCAGCCTGACCCTGAACATCTCCCCCAAAACATCCCTACTAACTGGAGAGATGTGGATTTGCTGAGTGGACTGTTCAGTGAAGAAGGAATTGGCTGGCTGGTGGCATCCAGAGGGCAGTGGTCAATGCTTCCAAGTCCAGATGGAGAGCAGTGGCAGTGGTGCCCCTCAGGGGTCCGTGCTGGGACCTGTGCTGGTTAGTATTTGTATCAGTGCCACAGACAGGAGGAGCAAGGCACCACCAGCAGTGTGCAGATGACACCAAGCTGAGTGGTGCTGTCAATATGCCAGAGGGACAGGATGGCACCCAGAGGGATCTGGACAGGCTGGAGAGGAAGCCCAGGTTCAATGAGACTTGGGTTGGAACAATCCTCACTGTCAGTGAAGCTGAGGGATGAGACTGAGAGCAGCCCTGCAGGGAAGGCCTTGGGGGTGCTGGTGGGGGAGAAGCTGGACAGGAGCCAGCACTGGGCACTGGCAGCACAGAGGGCCAAGGGCAGCCTGGGCTGCACCCAAAGCAGGGTGGCCAGAGCTGGAGAGAGGATCCTGCCCCTCTGCTCTGCTCTGGGGAGACCTCACCTGCAGGGCTGGGGCCAGATAGGGGACCCCAGCAGGACCCAGAGGACTCAGCAGGACCCAGAGACCTGGAGCTGCTGGACAGGCTCCAGAGGAGGCCACAGAGATGATCAGAGCCTGCAGAGCCTCTGCCATGGGCCAGGCTGGGAGAGCTGGGGCTGTGCAGCCTGGAGAGGAGAAGGCTCCAGGCAGACCTCAGAGCTGCAGTTCAGTATCTGCAGGGAAGCTGCAGGCAGCTGGGGAGGGACTGCTCAGAGGGGGCTGTGGGGACAGGACCAGGGGCAATGGTCTGGAACTGGAGCAGGGCAGAGTTAGGTTGGACAGCAGGAGGGAGTTCTGCCCAGGGAGGCTGGGGAGACACTGGCACAGGCTGCCCAGGGAGGTGCTTGAGGCCCCATGCCTGCCATTGCTGTGAGATGTTTGCCTTGGGGACAAGGACAACTTGCAGACAGCTGAGTCAATACAATTTCAGCTGCTGCTTCTCCCTGCTGCTTTAATGACTGCAGTCTCAAGGCTGCAGATTTGGGCCTGATGGGCTTCCACCTTCACTGTAGACATCCCTCCCCATGTCACACCACTTAACCAATGTGGAAACAGGGCCATGCTGTCCAGAGATGCTTCCCTGGGGACGAGCAACCTCCTGCAGCAGTGCAGGTGAGGGGTGACCTACTGGACAGCAGCTGCACGGGGAAGGCCCTGGGAGTGCTGGTTGATAACAAGTTTCCCATGGGCCAGCAATGTGCCCTCATGGCCAGGAAGGCCTATGGTCAGAAGTGTGACCAGCAGTTTGAGGGAGGTTCTCCTCCCTCTCTACTCTGCTGTAGTGAGGCCACATCTGGAGTCCTGGGTCCAGCTCTGGGCTTCCCAGTTCAGGAGAGACAGAGATTTGCTGGAGAGAGCCCAGGGCAGGCTGCAGAGCTGCTGAGGGGCCTGGAGCAGCTCTGGGAGCAGCAAAGGCTGAGAGCCCTGAGGCTTTCAGGACACCAGGGATTACTGAGCCTGAAATCCTGCTTCAGAGGCAGAGAGCTCAGACAGGATGGGAGGTTTCCTCCTCTGTCTCACAGATGCTGGAGCCTTTTCTAGATGCAAACCTGCCCTTTAAGCAGTGTCAAATCAATCACTGCATGCTCAGAGCAGACAGACCAGAGCCTCAGGCAGCATGGCAGAGCTGTGCTGCTGATGCCTAGACTTCCAAAACCACCCCAGCCTGTAGGAGAAGGCCGTGGGGAGTGTCAGTTGGTGACAAAGTCCCCAGGAGCCAGCAGTGGTCACTGGCAGCCCACAGCCAGCTGTGTGCTGGAGAGGGGCCAGTGTTCCAGTGGTTTACCACCCTCACTGTGCAGAACTTATTCCTGATGTCCAATCTTAATCTCCCCTGCTCCAGTTTCAAATCATTGCCCCTTATCCTGGCACTCCCAGCCTTTGTCCAATGTCCCTCCCCAGCTCTCCTGGAGCCCCTTCAGGTACTGGGAGGCTCTGTGGTCTGCCTGGAGCCTTCTCTTCTCCAGGCTGCCCAGCCCCAACTCTCCCAGCCTGGCCCCACAGGGGGGAGGTTCTCTCTAGCCCTCTGATCACCCTCATGGCCTCTTCTGGAGCCTCTCCAGCAGCTCCAGGTCCTTGTTGTGCTGGAGCCCCAGAGCTGGAGGCAGTGCTGCAGGTGGGGTCTGAGCAGAGGGGCAGAATCCCCTCCCTGTGCTGCTGGCAATTTATGGTCCAGGATAGCAACCCTGATGCTCTCCCAGCTGTTCCAAACACCACTCCCAGGCTGCATGAGGCAGACAGGGAAGTGTATTCAGATACACCCTGGAAAACATCAGCTGCAGCACCATGCACAGCAAGGGCTTTGCAATCAGGGTGGCTGAACCTTTCTCACCTGCACTTCTCCTCAAGCTTCCATATTGCTCAGCAAGCTGAGGCTCAAGTACACCCAGCCTGAAGACTGCAACCAGCACTCTGCAGAGAACAAATTGGAGCTGGAAGTGAGCAGCACACTTCATAACTTGAAGTGTCCTGAGACTGCAGGCAGAGCAGCCCCTCTGCTCTTGAGCAAGCAGAGTGCACCTGAAGGTCTCACCTAGACATGAAGACCTTCCCCTTGGGAACTCCAAAGGAAGGGACCTAAACAGAAAGCAAATTAGCTCTGAGACACCAACTCCAGCTTGCACTAAGGAATGGGTTTCCTGACCTCTGGTGCAACACCAAAGCTTTCTGCACAGCTTACTCCACTCTGTGCCAACACAGCAGCTGCTTGCTGTTAGAAGGGTCAGTGAGTAGCTTGCCCAAAGAGGCTGTGCAGTCTCTGGAGGCTTCCAAGAGTGGACTGGATCAAGGCTTGAGCAATGTGTGGATGCTATGTCTCACCTTGTTTTGAACAGTACCCCTCTGTGAATTACTGCCTAGGAAAGGAGCTTTAAAAGTTATTCAGCTATTTGGAGCAGTTTTATCTTTAAGAAAGACTAAACAAAACCCAGCCCAAACCCTTCCCCCTCAAATTTAGAGCCAGACTGCTCAGTGCTGCCCAGGGACAGCACAAGGGGCAAGGGGCACAAACTGGCAGCCAGGAGGCTCCACCTGAGCAGGAGGAGAAAGTTGTTTGGTGTGAAGCTGCTGGAGGCCTGGAGCAGGCTGCTCAGAGAGGTTGTGGAGTCTCCTGGTGTGGAGAGCTTCCAATCCACCCTGGGCACTGTGCTGCTGGGCAAGCTGCTGGGGGTGCCCTGCTGGAGCAGGGGGTTGGAACTCCACAGAGGTCCCTTCCAACCTCACCATGCTGGGACTCTGTGAAATACTCCTCTCCATGGCTGCACTGGGCTGATGATCTGAAGGCTTCAAATCTTTTACTCCATGGTATTCCCTCCCTCTTGCCAAAGCTCAAATGAGGAGAATCCCTCTTGCACACACTGTGCTTCCATCCCATCCTGAGCCTGCCAGTTCCCCCCAGCCCTCCCTGTGCACTTCACACCATCACAGAACAGTCAGGGTTGGAAGGGACCTCAAGGCTCAGCCAGTTCCAACCCCCTGCCATGGACAGGGACACCTCACACCAGACCAGGCTGCTCACAGCCACATCCAGCCTGGCCTTAAATACTTCCAGGGATGAGGCTTTTACCTTCCCCCTGGGCGGCCTGTGCCAGTGTCTCACCACCCTCTTGAGGAAGAACTTCTTCCTCACATCCAATCTGAATTTGCCCCTTCTCAGTGTCCTGGGACTCGTGACCACCTGCGTTTATCCAACAGGAGTGGCAGAGAGCCACCATCAGTGTGAGAAGCCTTCATGGAAAACAGGTGAGGGACACCAACTGCCTCTGCTCAGCTGCTTTTGCAGCACTGCTCCTAGAGCCCTGTGCCACCACCCACAGCCAGCTCATTTTTCACCTGAACTGGGCCACATTCAGAGTGAGTTTTGTGCTGTCCTGATCCTCCAAAGCGAACCCCAGAACAAATGTCCCTTCCAGTGGGTTGGAAGGATCCTGCCCAGGCTCACCCAGCACCTTGGAGCTAGCTTAGGCTTTTCCTTTAAGATCCAGAAAGATCCAGAACCAATAAAGCAGGTTAGAGGCTTGAACTGAAAGGTGCCACTGAGCTGGCAACCCGTGCTGATGGCCAACAGTGCCTTGGGCTGATCCCCAGCAGTGAGGGCAGCAGGGGCAGGGAGGGGATTCTGCCCCTCTGCTGTGCTCTGCTGAGACCTCCCCTGCAGTGCTGGGGCAGCCCTGGAGGCCTCAGCACAGCCAGGGCCTGGCTGGGTGTGGGATTTCTTTGCAGTAAGGAACAATTCTGGAATGTAAATCTGATGAGGTCAGTTTGCAGAGTTTGAAGACATCAACATCCAAATTACCACTGAGTGGGAATTCACAGCCACAGCTGTGCCTCACCCAGCACCAGAAAGCAATCCCTGTCACCTCCTGCCACAGCCCCTCGAGGTGATGCGCCTCTCCTTGTGGCACAGGCAGCAGCAAGCCCTCAGTGTGTGCAGCTGAGGGTCCTGAACAGTGAGCCCGATTGCTCTAAGAATTACTAATGGAATCTGCTGCCTTCCAGCTTGACATTAATGAGCTCCATGATTCTCAGAGCAAAGAACCTTTCTGAGCAGTGGCTGATGCACAGTTCCCTTATTGCCTTATTTCCCACCAGCCCAGTCCCACATGCAGGGGCAGTGCCAGCAATGCCCTCTCTAACCTCTTGCTGGAGCTCCAGCACAGCGACTGGAGACCTGCTTGTTATGATTTTAGCTCCGAGTTTCTGCTCACCAGGACAGGGCTCTAGTTACCAGCTCAGGAGACTGGGATAAAGCTGTTCTTAAACATCCCCTGTCGGTGGGAGGCAGGAAAAGCAAGCAGAGCTGACTGATGATGCAGACAAGGCTGATGGCAATGTTCCAGGAGCGGTTCCAGGCACCCAGCCATGATTCTTGAACACAGAACAAGCTTGAAACAATCTCTGGGCAACCAGTGACCTACAACATCAGGTTTCACCTCACACATCCCTCTGCTCTAGTTTCAATAACTCTGTTCTGCGCCACATAAACAATCAGCTCAAGCAATTAGGACACAGGACAGCTTCCTTTCAGCCTACTCTGCAGATGAAGAATGACAGAATCACAGAATGGCAGGGGGAAGGGACCTCAAGGGTAAAAATTCATAGAACAGCTCAGGTTGGAAGGGACCTTCAAAACCACTCAGCTCCAGCCCCCTGCCATGGGCAGGGACCCCTCCCACCAGCACAGGCTGCTCAAGGCCTCATCCAGCCTGGCCCTGAGCACCTCCAGGCAGGAGGCAGCCACAGCCTCCCTGGGCAGCCTGTGCCAGAGGCTCCCCAGCCTCACTGCAAAGAATTTCTTCCTCCTCTCCACTCTCAGACTCCTCTCTCCCAGCTCAAAGCCATTGTCCCTGGGCCTGGCACTCCCAGCCCTTGTCCCAAGTCCCTCCCCAGCTCTCCTGGAGCCCTTCAGGTACTGGAAGGCTGCTCTGAGGTCTCCCTGGAGCCTTCTCTTCATCTGGTCCAACTTTTCTTGACACAAGTATGGTCTGGACAAGATGGTCCAGCACCTGTCCAGCTGAATCTTACAAACAACCAATGCTGGGGCTCAGCCACTTCTCTGGGGAGGTTACTGGAGAAGACAGGAACTGCTGGCTTGAGACTGTGTTTGAGCAGGAACTGAGATGTGACTGCACTAAATGACGTCTTGGCCAGCAGCAGGCGTTCAGACTGAATGCAGCACTGCCAGAGTGAGACCCTGCTTAACAACACAGGCTCTGGACACCTCCTCTCAGAGAGGCAACAGGCTCTGCCCCACTGCCCCCACTGCCCCCACTGCTCTGCTCCCCCACCCCACTGCCACTGCTCCCACTGCCCCCACTGCCCCCACTGCCCCCACTGCCCTGCTCCCACTGCCCCCACTGCTCTGCCCCACTGCCCTGCTCCCACTGCCCCCACTGCTCACCCACTGCCCCCACTGCTCCCACTGTCCCCACTGCTCCCACTGCCCCCACTGCCCTGCCCCACTGCCCCCACTGCTCCCACTGCCGGGGCTGCTCTGCCCCACCCCCACTGCCCCCACTGCTCCCACTGCCCCCACTGCTCTGCCCCCCCTGCTCCCACTGCCCCCACTGCTCTGCTCCCACTGCCCCCACTGCCCCACACTGCCCCCACTGCCCCCACTGCTCCCACTGCCCCCACTGCTCCCACCACTGCAACCACTGCTCCCACTGTCCCCACTGCTCCCACTGCCCCCCCACTGCTCCCACTGCCCCCACTGTCCCCACTGCCCCCACTGCTCTGCTCCCACTGCCCCCACTGCCCCACTGCCCCCACTGCTCTGCTCCCACTGTCCCCACTGCTCCCACTGCCCCCACTGCTCTGCTCCCACTGCCCCCACTGCTCCCACTGCCCCCACTGCCCCCGCTGCTCTGCTCCCACTGCCCCCACTGCTCCCACTGCCCCCACTGCTCTGCTCCCACTGCCCCCACTGCCCCCCCACTGCCCCCACTGCCCCCACTGCTCCCACTGCCCCCACTGCCCGAATGCTCTGCCCCCACTGTCCCCACTGCTCCCACTGCTCTGCCCCCACTGTCCCCACTGCCCCCACTGCTCCCACTGTCCCCACTGCTCCCACTGCCCCCGCTGCTCTGCCCCCACTGTCCCCACTGCTCCCACTGCCCCCACTGCTCTGCCCCCACAGCCCCCACTGCTCCCACTGTCCCCACTGCTCCCACTGCCCCCGCTGCTCTGCTCCCACTGCCCCCACTGTCCCCACTACCCCCGCTGCTCTGCTCCCACTGCCCCCACTGCCCCCACTGCTCTGCTCCCACTGCCCCCAATGCACCCACTGCCCCCACTGCTCTGCTCCCACTGCCCCCACTGCACCCACTGCCCCCACTGCTCTGCTCCCACTGTCCCCACTGCTCCCACTGCCGCCTCTGCTGCTCTGCTCCCACTGTCCCCACTGCTCTGCTCCCACTGTCCCCACTGCCCCCACTGCTCTGCTCCCACTGCCCCCAATGCTCCCACTGCCCCCACTGCTCTGCTCCCACTGTCCCCACTGCTCCCACTGCCCCCACTGGCTGCTCTGCTCCCACTGTCCCCACTGCTCTGCTCCCACTGTCCCCACTGCCCCACTGCCCCCACCCCACTGCTCCCACTGCCCCCACTGCCACCCTGCCCCACTGCCCCCACTGCTCTGCTCCCACTCCCCACTGCTCCCACTGTCCCCACTGCTCCCACTGCCCTCTCCCACTGCCCCCACTGCTCTGCTCCCACTGCCCCCACTGCCCCCACTGCCCCCACTGCTCTGCTCCCACTGTCCCCACTGCTCTGCTCCCACTGCCCCCACTGCCCCCACTGCTCCCACTGCCCCCACTGCTCTGCTCCCACTGCCCCCACTGCTCTGCTCCCACTGTCCCCACTGCCCCCACTGCTCTGCTCCCACTGTCCCCACTGCTCCCACTGCCCCCGCTGCTCTGCTCCCACTGCCCCCACTGTCCCCACTGCTCCCACTGCCCCCACTGCTCCCCACTGCTCCCACTGCCCCCACTGCCCTGCTCCCACTGCCCCCACTGCTCTGCTCCCACTGTCCCCACTGCCCCCACTGTCCCCACTGCTCCCACTGCCCCTGCTCCCACTGCCCCCACTGCCCCCCCACTGCCCCAGCTGCTCTGCTCCCACTGCCCCCACTGCTCTGCTCCCACTGCCCCCACTGCTGCCCCCCCCTGCCCCCACTGCCCCCACTGCTCCCACTGCTCCCACTGCTCCCACTGTCCCCACTGCTCCCACTGCCCCCGCCACTCTGCTGCCCCCACTGTCCCCACTGCCTGCCCCACTGCCCCCACTGCCTCTGCTCCCACTGCCCCCACTGCCCCCACTGCTCTGCTCCCACTGTCCCCACTGCTCCCACTGCCGTGGCTGCTCTGCTCCCACTGCCCCCACTGCCCCTGCTGCTCTGCTCCCACTGCCCCCACTGCTGCCCACTGCCCCCACTGCCCCCACTGCTCCCACTGCCCCCACTGCTCTGCTCCCACTGCCCCCACTGCTCTGCTCCCACTGCCCCCACTGCTCCCACTGCTCTGCCCCCACTGCTCCCACTGCCCCCACTGCTCCCACTGCTCTGCCCCCACTGCCCCCACTGCTCCCACTGCTCTGCCCCCACTGCCCCCACTGCCCCACTGCTCCCACTGCCCCCACTGCCCCCACTGCTCTGCCCCCACTGCCCCCACTGCCCCCACTGCCCTGCTCCCACTGTCCCCACTGCTCCCACTGCCCCCACTGCTCTGCTCCCACTGCCCCCACTGCCCCCACTGCTCTGCTCCCACTGCCCCCACTGCCCCCCCTGCTCTGCTCCCACTGCCCCCACTGCCCCCACTGCTCTGCCCCCACTGCTCCCACTGCCCCCACTGCTCTGCTCCCACTGCCCCCACTGCCCCCACTGCTCTGCCCCCACTGTCCCCACTGCCCCCACTGCCCCCACTGCCCTGCTCCCACTATCCCCACTGCTCCCACTGCACTGCCCCACTGCCCCCACTGCCCCCACTGCCCCCACTGCTCTGCTCCCACTGTCCCCACTGCTCCTCCACTGCCCCCCACTGCCCCCACTGCCCTGCTCCCACTGTCCCCACTGCTCCCACTGCCCCCACTGCTCTGCTCCCACTGCCCCCACTGCTCTGCTCCCACTGCCCCCACTGCTCTGCTCCCACTGCCCCCACTGCTCCCTGCTGCTCTGCCCCCACTGCTCCCACTGCCCCCACTGCTCTGCTCCCACTGCCCCCACTGCTCTGCCCCCACTGCCCCCACTGCCCCCGCTGCTCTGCTCCCACTGCCCCAACTGCCCCCACTGCTCTGCTCCCACTGCCCCCGCTGCTCTGCTCCCACTGCCCCCACTGTCCCCACTGCTCCCACTGCCCCCACTCGCCACTGCTCCCACTGCCCCCACTGCCCCCACTGCTCTGCTCCCACTGTCCCCACTGCTCCCACTGCCCCCGCTGCTCTGCTCCCACTGCCCCAACTGCCCCAACTGCTCTGCTCCCACTGCCCCCGCTGCTCTGCTGCCCCCACTGCCCCCACTGTCCCCACTGCTCCCACTGCCCCCACTGCCCTGCTCCCACTGCCCCCACTGCCCCCACTGCTCTGCTCCCACTGTCCCCACTGCTCCCACTGCACCCGCTGCACTGCTCCCACTGCCCCCACTGCCCCCACTGCTCCCACTGCCCCCACTGCTCCCACCCACTGCCCCCACTGCCCCCACTGCTCTGCTCCCACTGCCCCCACTGCCCCCACTGCACTGCTCCCACTGCCCCCACTGCCCCCACTGCTCCCACTGCCCCCACTGCCCCCACTGCTCCCACTGCCCCACTGCTCCCACTGCCCCCACTGCTCTGCTCCCACTGCCCCCACTGTCCCCACTGCTCCCACTGCCCCCACTGCCCCCACTGCTCCCACTGCCCCCACTGCTCTGCCCCCACTGCTCCCACTGCCCCAGCTGCACTGCTCCCACTGCCCCCACTGCCCTCTGCTCCCACTGCCCCCACTGCTCCCACTGCTCTGCTCCCACTGCCCCCACTGCTCCCACTGCCCCCACTGCTCCCACTGCTCTGCCCCCACTGCCCCCACTGCTCCCACTGTCCCCACTGCTCCCACTGCCCCCGCTACTCTGCTCCCACTGCCCCCACTGCCCCCACTGCCCCCACTGCCCTGCCCCCACTGTCCCCACTGCTCCCACTGCCCCCACTGCTCTGCTCCCACTGCCCCCACTGCCCCCACTGCTCTGCTCCCACTGTCCCCACTGCCCCCACTGCCCCCGCTGCTCCCACTGCCCCCACTGCCCCCTGCTCCCACTGCCCCCACTGCTCCCACTGCTCTGCCCCCACTGCCCCCACTGCTCCCACTGCCCCCACTGCCCCCACTGCTCTGCCCCCACTGCCCCCACTCCTCCCACTGCCCCCGCTGCTCTGCTCCCACTGCCCCCACTGCTCCCCTCCCACTGCCCCCACTGCCCCCACTGCTCTGCCCCCACTGCCCTGCTCCCACTGTCCCCACTGCTCCCACTGCCCCCACTGCTCTGCTCCCACTGCCCCCACTGCCCCCGCTGCTCTGCTCCCACTGCCCCCACTGCCCCCACTGCTCTGCTCCCACTGCCCCCACTGCTCCCACTGCCCCCACTGCTCTGCTCCCACTGCCCCCACTGCTCTGCTCCCACTGCCCCCACTGCTCTGCCCCCACTGCCCCCACTGCCCTGCTCCCACTGTCCCCACTGCTCCCACTGCCCCGGCTGCTCTGCTCCCACTGCCCCCACTGCTCCCACTGCCCCAACTGCTCTGCTCCCACTGCCCCCACTGCCCCCACTGCTCTGCTCCCACTGCCCCCACTGCTCTGCTCCCACTGCCCCCACTGCTCCCACTGCTCCTCCCACCCCCCACTGCTCTGCTCCCACTGCCCCCACTGCACCCACTGCTCTGCTCCCACTGCCCCCACTGCCCCCGCTGCTCTGCTCCCACTGTCCCCACTGCCCCCGCTGCTCTGCCCCCACTGCTCCCACTGCCCCCACTGCTCCCACTGCTCCCACTGCTCTGCTCCCACTGCCCCCACTGCCCTGCTCCCACTGTCCCCACTGCTCCCACTGCCCCGGCTGCTGCCCCCCACTGCTCTGCTCCCACTGCCCTGCCCCCACTGCCCCCACTGCCCCCACTGCTCCCACTGCTCTGCTCCCACTGCCCCCACTGCCCCACTGCTCCCGCTGCTCTGCTCCCACTGCCCCCACTGCCCCCACTGCTGTGCTGCCACTGCCCCCACTGCTGTGCTCCCACTGCCCCCACTGCTGTGCTCCCACTGCCCCCACTGCTCTGCTCCCACTGCCCCCACTGCTCTGCTCCCACTGCCCCCACTGCTCTGCTCCCACTGCCCCCGCTGCTCTGCTCCCACTGCCCCCGCTGCCCCCACTGCTCTGCTCCCACTGCCCCCACTGCTCTGCTGCCCCCACTGCCCCCACTGCTCTGCTCCCACTGTCCCCACTGCTCTGCTCCCACTGTCCCCACTGCCCCCACTGCTCTGCTCCCACTGCCCCCACTGCCCCCACTGCTCTGCTCCCACTGCCCCCGCTGCTCTGCTCCCATTGCCCCCAGTGCCCCCACTGCTCTGCTTCCACTGTCCCACTGCCCCCCTCTGCCCCCGCTGCTCTGCTCCCACTGCCCCCACTGCTCTGCTCCCACTGCCCCCGCTGCTCTGCTCCCACTGTCCCCACTGTCCCTGCACTGATCCCTGGCTGCCAGCTGGATGTTGGCACCCAGCCAGCATGGATTTAGGAAGGGCAGTTCCTGCCTCTCCAACCTGATCTCCTTCCATGCCCAGGTGACTGCCTGGTGGCTGTGGGGCAGGCTGTGGATGTGGTCTGCCTGGACTCCAGCAAGGCCTTTGACACCGTCCCCCACAGCCAACTCCTGGCCAAGCTGTCAGCCCCTGGCTGGGACAGCAGCACTCTGAGCTGGGTTAGGAACTGGCTGGAGGCTGAGCCCAGAGAGTGGTGGTGAATGGTGCCACAGCCAGCTGGCAGCCAGGCACCAGTGGTGTGCCCCAGGGATCAGTGCTGGGCCCCAGCCTCTTCAGTATCTTCATTGATGATCTGGATGAGGGGATTGAGACAGTCATCAGCAAATGTGCAGATGACACCAAGTTGGGAGCAGATGTTGGTGAGTCAGAGAGCAGAAGGGCTCTGCAGAGGGACCTCGACTGACTGGACAGATGGGCAGAGGCCAACAGGATGGCATTCAACAAGTCCAAGTGCCAGGTGCTGCACTTTGGCCACAGCAACCCCAGGCAGAGCTAGAGGCTGGGGTCAGAGTGGCTGAGAGCTGCCAAACAGAGAGGGACCTGGGGGTGCTGGTTGACAGCTGCCTGAACATGAGCCAGCAGTGTGCCCAGGGGACCAAGAAGGCCAAGGGCATCCTGGCCTGCATCAGGAACAGTGTGGCCAGCAGGAGCAGGGAGGTCATTCTGCCCTGTGCTCAGCACTGCTCAGGCCACACCTTGAGTCCTGTGTCCAGTTCTGGGCCCCTCAGTTCAAGAAGGACATTGAGAGACTTGAAGGTGTCCAGAGAAGGGCAACAAGGCTGGGGAGGGGTCTGGAGCACAGCCCTGGGAGGAGAGGCTGAGGGAGCTGGGGTTGCTTAGCCTGGAGAAGAGGAGGCTCAGGGAGACCTCATTGCTCTCTACAACTACCTGAAGGGGGTTGTCGCCAGGAGGGGGTTGGGCTCTTCTCTCTAGCAACCAGCACCAGAACAAGAGGACACAGTCTCAAGCTGTGCCAGGGGAGGTTTAGGCTGGAGGTGAAGAGAAAGTTCTTCACTGAGAGAGTCATTTGCCATTGGGATGTGCTGCCCAGGGAGGTGGTGGAGTCACCGTCCCTGGAGGTGTTCAAGAGGGGACTGGATGTGGCACTTGGTGCCATGGTCTAGTCATGAGGTCTGTGGTGACAGGTTGGACTCGATGATCTTCGAGGTCTCTTCCAACCCTGGTGATACTGTGATACCATTCACCACCACTCTCTGGGCTCAGCCTCCAGCCAGTTCCTAACCCAGCTCAGAGTGCTGCTGTCCCAGCCAGGGGCTGACAGCTTGGCCAGCAGTTGGCTGTGGGGGACGGTGTCAAAGGCCTTGCTGGAGTCCAGGCAGACCACATCCACAGCCTGCCCCACAGCCACCAGGCAGTCACCTGGGCATGGAAGGAGATCAGGTTGGAGAGGCAGGACCTGCCCTTCCTAAATCCATGCTGGCTGGGCCTGAGCCCTTGGCCATCCTGCAGGTGTGCAGTGATTGCCCCCAGGATGATCTGCTCCATCATTTCCCCTGGCACTGAGGTCAGGCTGCCAGGCCTGGAGCTTCCAGGTTCCTCCATCCGACCCTTCTTGTGGACGGGGACCACCTTGGCCAGTTTCCAGTCGTCTGGGACCCGGTGAGCCAGGACTGGAGGGAAATGCTGGAGAGCGGCTTGGCAGCTCCTCTGCAGCTCTCTCAGCACCCTAGGGTGGATCCCATCCGGCCCCATGGGCTTGTGAGTGTCCAGGTGGCTCAGCAGGTCCCAAACTCACGGATTTCAGGGGCACTGCACTGCTCCCTGACCCCATCCCCCAGCTCAGGAGGCCAGTTATCCTGGAGTCCTCCTGCCTTGCTGTTGAAGACTGAGGCAAAGAAGGTGTTCAGGCCCTCAGCCTTTTCCTCCTCTTCAGTCACCGTGTTCCCCTGCAGGCCCCATGAGCAGTGCAGGTGCTTCCTGCCCTCTTTAGCATTAATGTATTTATAAAATGCTTTTTGTTATCCTTCACAGAGGTGTTCAGCCTCAGCTCCAACTGGGCCTTTGCCTCTCTAACGTTTCTCCTACATGTTCTAACAACATCCTTAAACGTATCTGGAGCTGCCTCCCCCCTTTCCAAAGGTGACACAGCCTCTTTTTTCCCTCAGTCCCTCCAGGAGCTGCTTGCTCACCCAGGCCCAGAGCCTTCCCCTCGGCTCATCTCTCGGCACATGGCAGCTGCCAGCTCCTGTGCCCTCGAGAGCTCCTGTTTGAAGCAGCTCCAACCAGCCTGGACCCCTCGGGTCTTGAGGGCTGCTGCCCAGGGCACTTTGTGAAGAAGTCTCTTAAACAGGCTGCAGTTCACCCTCCGGCAGGCCGAGGTGAGGGCTCTGTTGGTGCTCCTCCCCAGCTCCCTGCACATTGAACACTTCACCACCTCATGGCCGCTGCACCCCAGGCAGCCTCCCACGGTCACGTCTGCCACCAGCCCTTCTCTCCTGGAGAGCAGCAGGTCAAGCAGAGCCTGACCCCTGGAGGCTCACTCAACAGCTGCAGCAGGAAGCTGTCCCCCATGCGCTCCAGGAATCTTCTGCACTGCCTCCTCTCTGCTGAGGTAAGTTCCCAGCAGATATCTGGCAGGTTAAAGTCACCCACAAGGACAAGGTCTGATGATCTTGAGACAGCCTCCAGTTGCTTATGGAATGCTTCATCTGCCTCCTCATCCTGGCTGGGTGGTCTAGAACAGACTCCAACCAGGATGTCAGATTTGTTAGGCTGCCCCCTGATTGTAACCCACAGGCTCTCAATCCCTTCGTCCTCCACCTCAAGTTGTGTGGCATCCGGTGATTCTCTAATGCACAGAGCCACCCCTCCTCCTCTCCTCCCTCACCTGTCTCTCCTGAAGAGCCTGTAACCCCCAGTGCAGCGCTCCAGCCGTGCCTGTCATCCCACCGTGTGTCTGAGGTGGCGACTCCATCCCAGTCACCCTGGTGGAGCAGGACTTCAGCTCCTCCTGCTTATTGCCCATGCTGCCTGCATTGGTGTACAGCACTGCAGCTGGGCTCTCCATTTCCCAATGAACCCTAACTTGAGTCCCGCTCTCTCCTCTCCAGAGAGACTGGTTTCCTCACCCACCCTTTCAGACCTAGTTTAAATCCCTCCCATGAGCCCTGCCAGCTCCAGTGCTAGTCCTTCTCTCCTATGCCCCACTGCCCCAGCTGGCCTTCCTGTGCATTCCCTTCACAGGACCCAGCCCAAGCCCTGCTCCAACAGGGCACCCACAGCATCTTGCCCAGGAGCTCAATGCCCAGGGGGACCTGGAAGCTCCCCACACAAGGAGACTCCACAACCTCTCTGGGCAGCCTGCTCCAGGCCTCCAGCAGCCTCACACCAAACAAGATATTTCCTTGTTTCTTTCCCCTCCTTTTCTGTTTTCTCCACATCTCTCCATCATGGCCTCTGTGTGCCTCAGGGCACCAATGCTGGCACCACTGCACACTCGCTGCCGGATCAGAAGCCATCAGCAATGAAGATGCCTGTGCTTAGTACAGCTTCTGACATCCACTGTGGGTCAGCTGCACCCCATGGAGCAGGAGAGCTCTCCTGGTACCACTGGAACTGCAACCCAGCAGCCATAGCTCAGCTGTTCATCAGTCAAGACTAAAGGCTGCAACCAGCTGCTTTGCCATTAACCCTCTGCCTGAACAAAGCCTCTGCTCCAGCCACGGAGCTCTGAGAAAACCCACAAGAGTTTAATGAAGAGGAGAGTCCTGCTCTGAGCCAGAGCACAGCTGAGCTGCTCAGGGGGCACTGCCCAGCTCAGTCCCTGCTCACTGAGGCTCCTGCAGCTCAGGGCAGCTTGGCACAGCCAGGGGCTGCTGCTAGCAGGGAGGAGCTGATGGGCAGAGCTCCTGCCAAGGGCTAGAGGGGGCAGAAGAGCTCTGCTTGAGACTTGCTCCTGGGCACACCAAGGGCACTGCCACAGCTTGTGCCACCCCTTGGGGTGCAGGAAGGCAGAGAGTGGAGACTGGAAAGTAGCTGAGCCCTATTTGCAGCCTAAACCTAGGACACCGGTTTTGATTACACCTGTGCACAGGCAGCAACATTTCAAAGAAGAAGCCTAAAAACCTTGGAGCTAAATATCAGCAGGCACACACAGACATGGCAGAAGCCAAACAGGCTGCAGCCAGAGCCAGCCAGCAGGAACATTGTGCACAACTCTGCTGCACTGGTGCCAGGAACAGGAGCAAGGAAAACCTGATCTGCATATGAAAGGTAGGATGGTGCAGGCAGAGGAAGCCTGGCTTCACTCAGGCTATTGCACATCCACGGGTGTTAAGGTCCAAGGGAAGATGTTTCAGTGAAGAACAAAAGGTACAGCTGGTAATGACTGTGAGGAGGATGAAAAGCCAGAGAAGCAAACCATGGAGCCATGGGAAGCTGAAGGAAAGGTGGGCTCAGAACACTACAGTGCAATGAAACCCAAAGCACAGCACTGAGCGAGCAAAGAGAGAGCATCCTGCGGGATCCAAACCAAAGGACAGCACTGAACTGCTACGGATCAGAAAGTCAACAGAAAAGGGAATTGCTGCCAAAGCAAACTGAAATCCACCTGAAGGAGGATTCCAGCACCTCCAGCCTTGTCCTCTTCAATGAAAGCAGTGCCAGCTGGGAGGGCATGAGAAGCCCTGTGCTGAGGAAACCTCACACAGCAGTTGTTGGCAGACAAGAAAAACCAGGCCCTCTCACATTGCATGTAGCAATGGAAGACTAACAATGCTGAAAATGTGCCTGGTGAACAAAGGGCATTAACTGAGACAAGTCAGAGACTGGAAATGGCCATCACTATGCTGCTTTAGCTTCTCTGAGGCAAAAACTGAGGCTGAGCTGTGGTGGATGTCCAAGCACAGCCAGGCTTGCTAGGCTGTCAGTGAGCTGCCAGGCACACAGAGCTGATTCTACAACCAGCAACTGCTGTTCTGCAGAGGAGGTTGGGGAATGCAGAGGCAGCTGGCCAGGCTGGAACCAATGGAATGAGGTCCAACATGCCCAAGTCCTGAGTGCTGCACTTGGGCCACGAGAAGCCCCTGCAGTCTAACAGCCCTGGGGCAGAGTGGCTGGAGAGCTGCTCTGTGGAGAAGAGCCTGGGGGAGTTGATTGATGCTTGGCTGCTCATGAGCCAGGGGGTGCCCAGGAAGGCCACCAGCAGCCTGGCCTGGAGCAGCACTGGGGTGGCAGCAGGAGCAGGGCAGGGATTGTGCCCCTGGGCTGGGCACTGGGGAGGCCACACCTCAAATCCTGGATTCAGTTTTCGACCCTCACAGCAAGAAGGACACTCAAGTGCTGGAGCAGGTCCAGAGAAGGGCAACTGAGTTGGGGAAGGGTCTGGGGAACAGGGCTGGGGAGGAGCAGCTGAGGGACCTGGAGTTGTTCAACCTGGAGCAGAGGAAGCTGAGGGGAGACCTCATTGCTCTCTACAGCTCCCTGAGAGGAGGCTGGAGCCAGGTGGGGGTTGGACTCTGCTCACATGCAACAGTGACAGGACAAGGGGCAATGGCCTCAGGTCGCCCCAGCATTGGTTCAGGTTGGACATGAGGAGCAATTTCTTCCCAGCAAAGGTTCTCAGGCACAGGCCCAAGCTGCCCAGGGAGGTGGTAGAGGTGTTTAAAGCTGTGTGGGTGTGGTGCTGAGGGACATGGTGCAGTGGCAGTGGCTCAGCAACAAGGGTGAGGCTTGGAGCTCTGGGTGAGTGGTTGGACTGGATATGCTCAAAGGTCTCTTCCAACCTCAGCAGTTCTGTGGTCGAATAATTCTATGGAGCATGTGCTGTAAGGCCAAGACCCAGAGGCTGCAGAGGCTGCAGAGCACTTCTGGGCTGTCTCACCTCGAACATCTCCTGCTCTGTCTGTCGCTGGCTCTCCAGCAGCTGCTGCAGGTAGCTCAGGTTCCGGAACTTCTGGAGGTAGCTGCGATAGTGCTGCTGCAGCTGCTCCTCAACCCTCTCGTACTCATCCATGAAGGCAGGGCTGGAGAGAGCAACACAAACTGCTCAGCAATCAGTGGCCTGAACATGCAGGGCTCTGAAAGAAATGTTTTTGAATTTGCAGCCTCACTTCCATGTCTCCAGCACTGAGCTAAAAGGACCTTTTGCTGTGAAGGTCTCAACTACCCCAGAGCCTGAAAGAATGAGACAAAAAAACCTCATTAAACAAATCTGCAAAGGTGACACTCAGCAAAGGAAAGGCTCTCGTGCTTCATGAGCTCCAGTGCTCAGCAGGCAGACAGGTACCACCTTGGCCTTTCAGCAGGAAAACCTAAGTTAATTATCCTGCTGTTCCAGCAAACCAGCTTGCAGCATGGCTGGCAGATTAGCTCTGCTGAAGACTGATCTGCTACAGACCTGTGCTCTGTCATTACAGGAGCAATCAGACTCGACACCACCAAGATGATTGATGATGTCCTTACACTGCACCCCAAAGTACACCACTGTTGTGTGATGCCTCACATCTGAGGCTCAGGGGATACCTTCTGGCTCTCTACAACTCCCTGAAATGAAGTTGGAGCCAAGTGGTATCTTATTCCCAAGGGACAGGACAAGAGGAAACAGCCTCAACTTGCACCAGAAGGCAGCCTGTGCCCGTGTCTCCCCAGCGTCCCTGTGCAGAACTCCCTCCTGGTGTCCAACCTAACTCTGCCCTGCTCCAGTTCCAGACCATTGCCTCTGGGCCTATCCCCACAGCCCCCTCTGAGCAGTCCCTCCCCAGCTGCCTGCAGCTGCCCTGCAGATACTGAACTGCAGCTCTGAGGTCTGCCTGGAGCCTTCTCCTCTCCAGGCTGCACAGCCCCAGCTCTCCCAGCCTGGCCCCTCAGGGGAGGTTCTGCAGCCTCTGATCATCGTGGTGGCCTCCTCTGGAGCCTGTCCAGCAGCTCCAGGTCTCTCTTGTGCTGGGGGTCCCCTATCTGGCCCCAGCCCTGCAGGTGAGGTCTCCCCAGAGCAGAGCAGAGGGCAGGATCCTCTCTCCAGCTCTGGCCACCCTGCTTTGGGTGCAGCCCAGGCTGCCCTTGGCCTCCTGTGCTGCCAGTGCCCAGTGCTGGCTCCTGTCCAGCTTCTCCCCCCAGCACCCCCAAGGCCTTCCCTGCAGGGCTGCTCTCAGTCTCATGCCCCCAGACTAGGTGCAGGACCCTGCCTTTTGCCTGCTGGCTGCTCTAAGCCCTAGGCAAGCTCCCGGCCCTGCTGCCAGCTCTCCCCTGTGCTGCGGCCGCCCGCAGGCTCCCGCCGCCCACAGGCTCTCACCACACGGCCCGCAGGCTCTCACCACACGCCCCGCAGGCTCGCACCCGCCGCCCCGCAGGCTCTCACCACACGCCCCGCAGGCTCGCTCCCGCTGCCCGCAGGCTCTCACCACACGCCCCGCAGCCTCGCTCCCGCTGCCCGCAGGCTCTCACCACACGCCCCGCAGGCTCTCACCGCACGCCCCGCAGGCTCGCTCCCGCCGCCCGCAGGCTCTCACCACACGCCCCGCAGGCTCTCACCGCACGCCCCGCAGGCTCTCACCGCACGCCCCGCAGGCTCTCACCGCACGCCCCGCAGGCTCTCACCGCACGCCCCGCAGGCTCGCTCCCGCCGCCCGCAGGCTCTCACCGCACGCCCCGCAGGCTCTCACCGCACGCCCCGCAGGCTCGCTCCCGCTGCCCGCAGGCTCTCACCGCACGCCCCGCAGGCTCTCACCGCACGCCCCGCAGGCTCTCACCGCACGCCCCGCAGGCTCTCACCGTACGCCCCGCAGGCTCGCTCCCGCCACCCGCAGGCTCTCACCACACGCCCCGCAGGCTCTCACCACACGCCCCGCAGGCTCTCACCGCACGCCCCGCAGGCTCGCTCCCGCCACCCGCAGGCTCCGCACGCCCCGCAGGCTCTCACCGCACGCCCCGCAGGCTCGCTCCCGCCGCCCGCAGGCTCTCACCGCACGCCCCGCAGGCTCTCACCGCACGCCCCGCAGGCTCTCACCGCACGCCCCGCAGGCTCTCACCGCACGCCCCGCAGGCTCGCTCCCGCCGCCCCGCAGGCTCTCACCGCACGCCCCGCAGGCTCTCACCTCACGCCCCGCAGGCTCGCTCCCGCCGCCCGCAGGCTCTCACCACACGCCCCGCAGGCTCTCACCACACGCCCGCAGGCTCTCACCGCACGCCCCGCAGGCTCTCACCGCACCCCCGCAGGCTCGCTCCCGCCGCCCGCAGGCTCTCACCACACGCCCCGCAGGCTCTCACCGCACGCCCCGCAGGCTCGCTCCTGCCGCCTGCAGGCTCTCACCACATGCCCCGCAGGCTCTCACCGCACGCCCCGCAGGCTCTCTCACCGCACGCCCCGCAGGCTCGCTCCCGCCGCCCCGCAGGCTCTCACCGCACGCCCCGCAGGCTCTCACCGCACGCCCCGCAGGCTCGCTCCCGCCGCCCGCAGGCTCTCACCGCACGCCCCGCAGGCTCTCACCGCACGCCCCGCAGGCTCTCACCGCACGCCCCGCAGGCTCGCTCCCGCCGCCCGCAGGCTCTCACCGCACGCCCCGCAGGCTCTCACCGCACGCCCCGCAGGCTCTCACCGCACGCCCCGCAGGCTCTCACCGCACGCCCCGCAGGCTCTCACCGCACGCCCCGCAGGCTCGCTCCCGACGCCCCGCAGGCTCTCACCGCACGCCCCGCAGGCTCTCACCACCTCGCTCCCGCCGCCCGCAGGCTCTCACCACACGCCCCGCAGGCTCTCACCGCCCCGCAGGCTCTCACCTCACGCCCCGCAGGCTCGCTCCCGCCGCCCGCAGGCTCTCACCACACGCCCGCAGGCTCTCACCGCCGCCCGCAGGCTCCCTCACATGCCCCCAGGCTCTCACGCGCCCGCAGGCTCTCACCGCACGCCCCGCAGGCTCGCTCCCGCCGCCCGCAGGCTCTCACCACACGCCCCGCAGGCTCTCACCGCACGCCCCGCAGGGCTCGCTCCCTGCCGCCTGCACACGCCCCGCAGGCTCTCACCCCGCAGGCTCTCACCGCACGCCCCGCAGGCTCTCACCGCACGCCCCGCAGGCTCTCACCGCACGCCCCGCAGGCTCTCACCGCACGCCCCGCAGGCTCGCTCCCGCCGCCCGCAGGCTCTCACCACACGCCCCGCAGGCTCTCACCGCACGCCCCCAGGCTCTCACCGCACGCCCCGCAGGCTCTCACCGCCGCCCCGCAGGCTCTCACCGCACGCCCCGCAGGCTCTCACCGCACGCCCCGCAGGCTCCCGCCGCCCGCAGGCCATGCCCCGCAGGCTCTCACCGCACGCCCCGCAGGCTCTCACCGCACGCCCGCAGGCTCTCACCGCACGCCCCGCAGGCTCTCACCGCACGCCCCCCGCTCCCGCCGCCCGCAGGCTCTCACCACACGCCCCGCAGGCTCTCACCGCACGCCCCGCAGGCTCTCACCACACGCTCCGCAGGCTCTCCGCACGCCCCGCAGGCTCTCACCACACGCCCCGCAGGCTCTCACCGCACGCCCCGCAGGCTCTCACCGCACGCCCCGCAGGCTCGCTCCCGCCGCCCGCAGGCTCTCACCACACGCCCCGCAGGCTCTCACCGCACGCCCCGCAGGCTCGCTCCGCCGCCCGCAGGCTCTCACCGCACGCCCCGCAGGCTCTCACGCCCCGCAGGCTCGCTCCCGCCACCCGCAGGCTCTCACCGCACGCCCCGCAGGCTCACGCACGCCCCCGCAGGCTCTCACCGCACGCCCCGCAGGCTCTCACCGCACGCCCCGCAGGCTCGCTCCCGCCGCCCGCAGGCTCTCACCCCACGCCCGCAGGCTCTCACCGCACGCCCGCAGGCTCGCTCCCGCCGCCCTCAGGCTCTCACCGCACGCCCCGCAGGCTCTCACCGCACGCCCCCGCAGGCTCTCACCGCACGCCCCGCAGGCTCTCACCGCACGCCCCGCAGGCTCTCACCGCACGCCCCGCCTCTCACCGTACGCCCTGCAGGGCTCCCGCCACCCGCAGGCTCTCACCACACGCCCCGCAGGCTCTCACCGCACGCCCCGCAGGCTCTCACCACACGCCCCGCAGGCTCTCCACCGCGCCCCGCAGGCTCTCACCACACGCCCCGCAGGCTCTCACCGCACGCCCCGCAGGCTCTCACCGCACGCCCCGCAGGCTCTCCCGCCGCCCGCAGGCTCCCGCCGCCCGCAGGCTCGCTCCCCGCCGCCCGCAGGCTCTCACCACACGCCCGCAGGCTCGCTCCCGCCGCCCGCAGGCTCTCACCACACGCCCCGCAGGCTCTCACCGCACGCCCCGCAGGCTCTCACCGCACGCCCCGCAGGCTCTCACCGCACGCCCCGCAGGCTCTCACCGCACGCCCCGCAGGCTCTCACCGCACGCCCCGCAGGCTCGCTCCGCCACCCGCAGGCTCTCACCGCACGCCCCGCAGGCTCGCCCCGCCGCCCCGCAGGCTCTCACCGCACGCCCGCAGGCTCTCACCGCACGCCCCGCAGGCTCACCGCACGCCCCGCACGCTCTCACCGCACGCCCCGCAGGCTCGCTCCCGCCGCCCGCAGGCTCTCACCGCACGCCCCGCAGGCTCACCGCACGCCCCGCAGGCTCTCACCGCACGCCCCGCAGGCTCGCTCCCGCCACCCACCTCACCGCACGCCCCGCAGGCTCTCACCGCACGCCCCGCAGGCTCTCACCGCACGCCCCGCAGGCTCTCTCCCGCCGCCCGCAGGCTCTCCCACACGCCCCAGGCTCTCACCGCACGCCCCGCAGGCTCTCACCGCACGCCCCGCAGGCTCTCACCGCACGCCCCGCAGGCTCTCCCGCCGCCCCGCAGGCTCTCACCGCACGCCCCGCAGGCTCGCTCCCGCCGCCCGCAGGCTCTCACCGCACGCCCCGCAGGCTCTCACCGCACGCCCCGCAGGCTCTCACCGCACGCCCCGCAGGCTCGCTCCCGCCGCCCGCAGGCTCTCACCGCACGCCCCGCAGGCTCTCACCGCACGCCCCGCAGGCTCTCACCGCACGCCCCGCAGGCTCGCTCCCGCCGCCCGCAGGCTCTCACCACACGCCCCGCAGGCTCACCACACGCCCCGCAGGCTCTCCCGCACGCCCCGCAGGCTCTCACCACACGCCCCGCAGGCTCTCACCGCACGCCCCGCAGGCTCGCTCCCGCTGCCCCGCAGGCTCTCACCGCACGCCCCGCAGGCTCTCACCGCACGCCCCGCAGGCTCTCACCGCACGCCCCGCAGGCTCTCACCGCACGCCCCGCAGGCTCTCACCGCACGCCCCGCAGGCTCTCACCTCACGCCCCGCAGGCTCGCTCCCGCCGCCCGCAGGCTCACCACACGCCCCGCAGGCTCGCTCCCGCCACCCGCAGGCTCTCACCACACGCCCGCAGGCTCTCCCGCCGCCCGCAGGCTCTCACCACACGCCCCGCAGGCTCACCGCACGCCCCGCAGGCTCTCACCACACGCCCCGCAGGCTCTCACCACACGCCCCGCAGGCTCGCTCCCGCCGCCCCGCAGGCTCTCACCGCACGCCCCGCAGGCTCGCTCCCGCCGCCCGCAGGCTCTCACCACACGCCCCGCAGGCTCTCACCGCACGCCCCACAGGCTCTCACCGCACGCCCCACAGGCTCTCACCGCACGCCCACAGGCTCTCACCGCACGCCCCGCAGGCTCTCACCTCACGCCCCGCAGGCTCGCTCCCGCCACCCGCAGGCTCTCACCACACGCCCGCAGGCTCTCACCACACGCCCGCAGGCTCTCACCACACGTCCCGCAGGCTCGCTCCCGCCGCCCGCAGGCTCTCACCACACGCCCCCGCAGGCTCTCACCGCACGCCCCGCAGGCTCTCACCGCACGCCCCGCAGGCTCTCACCGCACGCCCCGCAAGCTCTCACCGCACGCCCCGCAAGCTCTCACCACACGCCCCGCAGGCTCTCACCGCACGCCCCGCAGGCTCTCACCGCACGCCCCGCAGGCTCTCACCGCACGCCCGCAGGCTCTCACCGCACGCCCCCGCAAGCTCTCACCGCACGCCCCGCAGGCTCGCTCCCGCCACCCGCAGGCTCTCACCGCACGCCCCGCAGGCTCGCTCCCGCCGCCCGCAGGCTCTCACCGCACGCCCCGCAGGCTCTCACCGCACGCCCCGCAGGCTCTCACCGCACGCCCCGCAGGCTCGCTCCCGCCGCCCGCAGGCTCTCACCACACGCTCCCCGCAGGCTCGCTCCCGCCGCCCGCAGGCTCTCACCACACGCCCGCAGGCTCTCACCACACGCCAGCAGGCTCTCACCACACGCCCCACAGGCTCTCACCGCACGCCCCGCAGGCTCTCACCGCACGCCCCGCAGGCTCTCACCGCACGCCCCGCAGGCTCTCACCGCACGTCCCGCAGGCTCGCTCCCGCCGCCCACAGGCTCTCACCGCACGCCCCGCAGGCTCTCACCGCACGCCCCGCAGGCTCTCACCGCACGCCCCGCAGGCTCTCACCGCACGCCCCGCAGGCTCTCACCGCACGCCCCGCAGGCTCGCTCCCGCCGCCCGCAGGCTCTCACCGCACGCCCCGCAGGCTCTCACCGCACGCCCGCAGGCTCTCACCGCACGCCCCGCAGGCTCTCACCGCACGCCCCGCAGGGCTTCCAGCCTCTTCTGGCTTCTTTCCACTTCTGATTTGCGTTTTTCAATCTTGGCTTCCAAAGTGGCTTCATCCAAGGCCACATTATTCAACATGTCCTTAGTCCTTTGGACTTGTTCCTAAAAGAGCAGAAGGTGAAGCCATGGTTGAACTGCAGCAACCA
This sequence comes from Picus viridis, assembly GCA_033816785.1. Taxonomy (NCBI): domain Eukaryota; kingdom Metazoa; phylum Chordata; class Aves; order Piciformes; family Picidae; genus Picus; species Picus viridis. The sequence continues at coordinate 84,571 of CM066594.1, forward strand.
GAACTGTCTTTCAGCTGCTGACCACTCTTCTGCATAATCTGGTGTCTCAGAGCAGCAGGTGAGCTGGCCAGGAGCTACAGCAGAGCCTGGCTAGGCAGTGAAAAGGAAAAAGTTCTTTGTGGCCAGGCCAGTGCATTAACTAGCCACTGGCAGCTTTCAAATGCAGTCACAGCTTGCATTGGGTTGCAAGAGACCCTCAAAGGTCATCTTGGCCTACTCCCTCTACTCAGTAGGGACATCTCTAACTAGAGCAGGCTGCCCAGGGACACAGCCAGGCTGTGTCCAGAGAAGGACAACAAAGTTGGTGAGGGGTTTGGAACACAAGCCCTAGGAGGAAAGGCTGAGGGTGCTGGGGTTGCTTAGCCTGGTGAAGAGGAGACTCAGGGGTGACCTTATTGCTCTCTACAGCTCTCTGAAGGGAGGTTGTAGCCAGGCAGAGGTTGGTCTCTTCTCCCAGGCAGCCAGTACCAGAACAAGAGGACACAGTCTTAGGCTGTGCCAGGGCAGGTTTAGGCTGGATGTTAGGAAGAAGTTCTACACAGAGAGAGTGATTGCCCATTGGGATGGGCTGCCCAGGGAGGTGGTGGAGTCACCTTCATTGGAGGTGTTCAGGAGGAGACTTGATGGGGTGCTTGGTGCCATGGGTTAGTTGTTGGGTGGGTTGGATTGGTTGATGGGTTGGACGTGATGACCTTGAAGGTCTCTTTCAACCTGGTGTATTGTATTGTATCTTGAATGTCTCCAAGGGTGGAGCTTCAATTGCATCCCTGGGCAGCCTGTGCCAGTGTCTCCCCAGCCTCCCTGGGCAGAACTCCTCCTGCTGTCCAACCTAACTCTGCCCTGCTCCAGTTCCAGACCATTGCCTCTGGTCCTATCCCCACAGCCCCTTCTGAGCAGTCCCTCCCCAGCTGCCTGCAGCTGCCCTGCAGACACTGAACTGCAGCTCTGAGGTCTCCCCTGTTGGGGGTGTGTACACAAACAGGTCTAACTGCTGGTTTTTTTCCAGACATTCTTAAACAAGAAAGAAATGAAAAGGAAAAACAAGAGGGAGAGGGGAAAAGAGAGGGAGGAAAGGGAGGGTAGGGAGGGAGATGGCAGGAAGAGAAAAAAGAGAGAAAAGGGGAAAGAGAAAAGGGGAAAGAGGGGAAACCCAACCCTCCCAGTTTGCCCTAGGCTGTATTTTTGCTTTTCAGTGGAAAGCAGTGAAACACAGAATGAAGTCTCCTCAAAACAATCTGATAGGATCCCTAAGCACCTCTCCTGATGTCTAAGGGTCTGAATAAACACAAATGCATTTATTTCTTGGCTCTTTTTAATGGAATTTTCATAGAATCCTGGAATGGCTCAGGTTGGAAGGGACCTCAGAGCTCATCTGCTCCAACGCCCTGCAGGGACATCTCTACTCAGCTGCTCAAGGCCTCACCCAGCCTGGCCTTCCACACCCCCAGGCAGGAGGCAGCCACAGCCTCCCTGGGCAGCCTGTGCCAGAATCTCACCACCCTCACACTGAAGAACTTCTTCCTCAGTTCCCATCTAACCCTGCTCTCCCTCAGCTTCAAACCATTTCCCCCTTGCTGGACACCCTCATGAAGGTAACAAGAGCTCTCTCTGAGTACCCTTATCCTTTTCTACCTCTTGCTTTATCCATCTTTTCAAATGCTGGGAAGCATCCAAACCATTACAACAGGTGCTACAAGAATCGGGAGGGGGAAGTGGGAATGTGCCAGTTTATTACCATGAGCTGAGGACATTCAGGGCACTCATGCTCAGGAAACCACAATCACCTTTGGAGCAAGAGAGAGACAGAGAGGACTTAACAGGGGTTGAAGTTCCTGCAGCAACTCTTAAGCACTGCTCAGCTCTAGTAGCTCATCTCAGCAGCCACAGCAGCTGAGGGGTGTTACTACTGCAGCCCAGGAGCCAACTGCTCTGCTGGTGTTCGTTTATTAGCAGTGCTGTGAGGACCGCAGTGCACATTACCTACCTTCAGAGCCCAGCTGCCCCCTGAGTAGCAGCAGGAACCTGGGGAAACAGCACCTGCAGTATCTGCTGATTATGCCAGAGATGCTTAAACCTGGAACTCTGCTCCCTGTAATCATTCAGCAGGGCAGGCTGCAGTTTGCAGTTAAATAATTCACAGGACTCATTAGGATTTAATTAACCACTACACTCAGTGCCTGGGAGTGCAGCTAATGGCTCAGAAAGAGAGGGGCACAAGCACCAGAGCAAGGACAATGGTGCTGTGATTGGGACAGACACAAAGGGCTCCAAGATAAGCCCCATAATGCTGCCCTGGCAGGGCACTGATTAGCAGAGTGCTAATTAGCACAGTGCTTCCGTAGGTTCTGCTCACCCCAGCTCAGCTATGCTGCTTCCAGAGGACACTGGAAGTTCCCAAGCACACTCCTTGGCTTGGCAAAGTCCACGTGGCTCAGACAGTGTAGTTGGGCTGCAGATTTCTGTGCTGATTGAGGGCATTCAGATCCTTCCTGGAGAGCTTCTGGAGCTACTTCTGAGCTCCAAACAGAGGCAGGGAGTATGACTACCATGTATTTTCTCCCAGGAGAGAGGCCAAGGGAGGCCTGTGGTGAAGGCATATTCTGCCCAGATCCCAGATCTGGGCCCCCAGCATGTGGATAGGTCTCCCCTCCTTTAGGAGGAGGACCACTACCAAGTATGGGCATAATTCCAGCTTCATCCTTTCTATAGGCTGAAGCCAGTTGTCTATCAGAGTGCCCATTGGTCAAACCCAGCCTCGAGGAATCTATAAATATTACCCCTGTTGGTAAACAAGTTGCCTCCTCTTCACTTTGCCTCTGGACTTGCTCAGGAGAGCAGCTATCGAGCCACCGTCTCTGCCTTTGAGCTTGTTTTTAGCTTCTGTCACACATGCACGCATACTGAAGCCTCTGCATCGTGAGAAGCACTTTGATCGTGAGGATCAGCCCAGAGGAGGACCTTCGCTGAGCCCGAGAAGCCAGCGTCGCTATTAGCCGGTCATATCTCCAGGGGAGCCCATCGTGCTACCGGAGGACTGGATCAGCCCCGAGGGTAAGATCTGCCCAGTTGTCGGGGAGAAGGGACTATCTCAAGCGTCGTGCTGTTCCTTTAAGCCCAGGAACGAGAAGCCGCACTACCCTCCCTAAGGCCGTTTGCCACGAGGCTGACGCCATAGCTATTGTCCGACCGGGAACCTCTGAGCCCGCCTATCGGCAATCGTCGCCTCGCCCTGCTGTGCGAGCCGACTCCCAGGGCCGCCCCCACGGACCGAACGCGATCAGGAACCAGTCCAGCGGCAGCAGCCAGCCGGACCCCACCTTGCTACAAACATCAGCTACGGAATATCTTCTACGTGCTTTCCACCCACTAGCACTCAGTTCAAAGTATCCGCGTGTGGCAGAGTCATCGCTGACGCGCACAAAGATTGCAATATCGTGTTTTATATTAGCCAAAGGCCGCCCGCGTTCCGCCGAGTCGCCATCCAGTGGTCAAGCGGCGGAACTGCACCCCTGGTTATATAAAACACAGAGACAGTCTGTAGATAGTTTAATTAAGTTCTGATCATAATACTAAGCCATTTATGGAATGTATTTCACGAACGTGCACTAGAACATGTATATAAGTTGTTGATTCATCGGTTATTCATAATTTGATAATAAAATTTCATATTTTCATAATTCATATTTCATATTCATAAATTTAATAACCTCTTCACAACATTATGGCGCAGCGAGCAGGGTGCACAGCTGTGAAATATTTCCATAACTTGGGATACAAAATTACTGCCCAAGACTTGGAGTGGGCAAAATCAAATTGTAAAAATATCAATGGCATTTTTGCAAAGCTAAGCGAACCCAGCAGCGAACATGCTGTCCTGATGGCATCTTGCATCATACAGATGCAAGAGGAAATTGAATTTTTTGATCAAAAGGTTTCCCAATTGGAGAGAGAGTTAGGAAGGTCTGAGGCACTAAATAACAAACTTCATGACATATTAACGTTGCAAATTAAAGAAAGCAACGCTGCTATCAAGGCACTGGCGAGGTCAAACACAGACTCTTTTCCAAACCTTCCTGGGATCTCCCAAGCACCTAGCCCCAAGGAGCCCCACGGATATGGTGTCGTGCCCGGAGCCAGATCTCCTCTACCGTCCTTTCACGGATTATCCCCACCCGTTCAGTCCAGCACACCAGCAGCGGCGCGCAAGTTAAATCTGCTTGCCAGTAGTGCTCCAAGAAGCAAAGCCCGGAAAAAATCCCAGAACTACCAAACGGAGAGAAACCCATCTAACTGGGACGATACGGATTACAGTTCTGAGGACGAACCCATACGGAGCAAAGCTGTGCGTTTGCGTCCCGTTCTTAAAGAGCAATACACCGACGGCCGCCGTGGCCGAGGGACAACAACTACTTCTGTTCGCCCGTACAGCGGAGCAAAGCTTCGGGACCTGCAAGAGACATTTGCAAGAGAGCCGGACGAGCCGGTAACAGACTTTTTGTATCGCGTTATGGAATTGGGCGGGGATACAATTGTTTTGGATCGGAACGAAGCAAAAGGCTGTTCATGGGGCCATGAAGTATTTTTAGGCATGGGTCCGGAGGGATATTACTCGTTAACTTCCCGTATCGCTCACTGGGCTGGCAGTTTAGATCCTATGGATAGAGGCGAGCCAACAGAAGTGAGGGTCACAAGTTCGGCCGAACTCACTGCTGCGATTAAAAAGCTAGCATGCGTTCAAGCAATGTACGATCGCGGGGCGTACTCTTCCCCACTAGAAGCCCCAGTTGACCCAGTGCGACTCAAAATCCTAATCCGTGGTCTGCCAACGGGTCTCAAAATTGTCTGTGATGCCAAAAAGGAGGAAATTGAACGAGTAGTCGAGAGGAATAATGCCTCTGCTAATTCCCGGGAACACCACTTAACTTGGGAAGAGCTTCTAATGGCATTATCCCACAAGGGCCGAGACCTGGGCTACTCTGATCGTATGCTCACAGCCGAGATTCCCCGTGACAGATGCCATACTGGATTCAATGGCAGCCACGTGGCGACACCCGGGGAAAATGCAGGAAGTGCGCCATGCTAAGGCCTTCCCTACTGCGACTTCTGCAAGTTCAAGCAGCAGTCCGGGGTCAGGTCGCAGTCACTGGGAAAGTCCCAGAGGGAGAAATTCCGGCCGCCAGAGAGATAAACAGCGTGCTTCTAATAGATCCTCCTCACCCAGAGAGAAATGGTATCAACTAGCACGGTCTTTAAATATACCTGAATCCGTGATAGCGCCATTATCAACAGGACTGTTAAAAGGAGTAGTGCTGAGCTTACAAAATAACTCCAGCAGCTGGAAGGGGGACCAATACCAAAGTGACCGCCGTGGCAAGGGGGTGGGAAAGTGACAAACCCTGCAGACACTTTGATGGCTTCGGTGTCATATGGGAATCAAACCCCATCACACAGTCAAAGGGGTGGTGGGAGATAATTAAGAGTACCAACATTGGTTTCGGAGCAAACATTTGTTCTACACTGCTAAGGCAGCATTCCCTGTTAAGAGTACAGTCTAAAGTTTGTATACTGTTTATATAGTGCTAAGGTATTGTAACTCACTATGTTTGAAAGTGTAATCCATCAAGCAGGTATGATGTAACTTAACCTGTATGTGACACACCTGGTTCAGGGTAATTCATACTCGAGGCTTATATATGCCCATGGGCAAAGGGGTGGTAATGTGGTGAAGGCATATTCTGCCCAGATCCCAGATCTGGGCCCCCAGCATGTGGATAGGTCTCCCCTCCTTTAGGAGGAGGACCACTACCAAGTATGGGCATAATTCCAGCTTCATCCTTTCTATAGGCTGAAGCCAGTTGTCTATCAGAGTGCCCATTGGTCAAACCCAGCCTCGAGGAATCTATAAATATTACCCCTGTTGGTAAACAAGTTGCCTCCTCTTCACTTTGCCTCTGGACTTGCTCAGGAGAGCAGCTATCGAGCCACCGTCTCTGCCTTTGAGCTTGTTTTTAGCTTCTGTCACACATGCACGCATACTGAAGCCTCTGCATCGTGAGAAGCACTTTGATCGTGAGGATCAGCCCAGAGGAGGACCTTCGCTGAGCCCGAGAAGCCAGCGTCGCTATTAGCCAGTCATATCTCCAGGGGAGCCCATCGTGCTACCGGAGGACTGGATCAGCCCCGAGGGTAAGATCTGCCCAGTTGTCGGGGAGAAGGGACTATCTCAAGCGTCGTGCTGTTCCTTTAAGCCCAGGAACGAGAAGCCGCACTACCCTCCCTAAGGCCGTTTGCCACGAGGCTGACGCCATAGCTATTGTCCGACCGGGAACCTCTGAGCCCGCCTATCGGCAATCGTCGCCTCGCCCTGCTGTGCGAGCCGACTCCCAGGGCCGCCCCCACGGACCGAACGCGATCAGGAACCAGTCCAGCGGCAGCAGCCAGCCGGACCCCCACCTTGCTACAAACATCAGCTACGGAATATCTTCTACGTGCTTTCCACCCACTAGCACTCAGTTCAAAGTATCCGCGTGTGGCAGAGTCATCGCTGACGCGCACAAAGATTGCAATATCGTGTTTTATATTAGCCAAAGGCCGCCCGCGTTCCGCCGAGTCGCCATCCAGTGGTCAAGCGGCGGAACTGCACCCCTGGTTATATAAAACACAGAGACAGTCTGTAGATAGTTTAATTAAGTTCTGATCATAATACTAAGCCATTTATGGAATGTATTTCACGAACGTGCACTAGAACATGTATATAAGTTGTTGATTCATCGGTTATTCATAATTTGATAATAAAATTTCATATTTTCATAATTCATATTTCATATTCATAAATTTAATAACCTCTTCACAACAAGGCCAAGTGCAGGGCTTTGAAGCATCAGCAGGAGGAAGGTTTCTGCAGGTTGACCCAGTGCAGTTACAGTGCAGCAGTGACAGCAGAGCTGGGTTCTCCTGACATGTTTCTGAGCAGGCTGTGATTTCTGACTGCCAGCTCATAACCATCACCCTGCTGACGCCTCCCTCAGCCTGACAGCAAAGCTCTCAGCCTCAGTGAGCCTGCTTGCTTGCTTGGAACACAATAGGTTTCCCTAACGGCCCATAAGGGTCAGCAGTGACCACACCCCTCACCATGACTGACCACAGGCTGATCTCTGCCTTCAGCAGCTTCTGCCCCAACATCTGACGTTACCGAAGCCTGTGCTGGCCACTAGCTGAACTTGAACATCAGCTGTTAACACCTGCGTGGGTGCAGCCCCACTTGGTGCAGCCAGCTGAAGGCCAGGTGTTCTCTGGTACTCTTAACCCCAAGCTGCTGATGAAAAGAGCAGGGAATGAGAATTTTGCAATTAACTAAGTTCATTTTGCTTACCAGAACAGAGTCAATGGCAATTTTCACCGACTTCTCAGCCTCATTTATCTCCAAAGGTCTGGCAATAGATTCAGCTCTTGCTTCCTATGAAAGAAAATGACACCAAGACATTTAAACAGGACACAAAGGAACTAATACATGCAGAACTCAGGGTGGTCAAGCACCACTGTGATCATCTGCATAACAAACAGAGCAGAGTTTACTGTTTATTCACCAAGGCTGAGATGATTCAAAGACCAGGAGATGATGAAGTCAGTTAAGTGAGGTTGATATTAACACTGAGCAATTAAAGCATCTTTTCAAAACAAGACAAATGCTGCTGTCTGAACTGCAGAGCTTCTTGAATGCTGATTGTGGGACCTGCCCTGCTGGCTCCATGTTGAGCAAGGTATGCAGCACAGAACAGAATCATGGAGCGGCTTGGGTTGGAAGGGACCCGAAAGGTCATCTAGTCCCAACCCCCTGCCATGGGCAGGGACACCTCCCACCAGCACAGGTTGCCCAAGGCCTGAACACTTCCAGGGAGGGGGCATGCACAGCTTCTCTGGGCAAGGTTCACAGAATGGCTCAGGCTAGAAGGGATCTCAGAGTTCATCTCCTCCAACCCCTGCCCTGGGCAGGGACACCTCTGAACTAGACTCAGCTGCTCAGAGTCTCACCACCCTCACACCAAAGAACTTCTTCCTCAGCTCCACTCTAACCCTGCTCTGCCTCAGCTCCAAACCCTTCCCCCTTGGCCTGGCTCCAGACACCCTCAGGAAAAGTTTCTCTGCAGCCTTCCTGCAGGATCCCTTCAGGTCCTGGCAGGCAGCTCTGAGGTGCCCCTGGAACCTTCCCCTCTGCAGGTTGCACAGCCCCAGCTCCCTCAGCCTGCGCTCCCAGCAGAGCTGCTCCAGCCCTGGGAGCATCTTTTCCATATACCCCATGAGAACAGGAGTTTAGGTGGATGAGCACAGTGTCACTACCACTATGAACCCATGTAACCCAGCTAGGCAGCTGGGCCAGCAGCTGCCTCCCACACCCGCAGGAGAATCAGGTGATGCAGACATCCACCAGAGTGCAATTCACCCACAGTGAACCTTGGTTAGGTCCCACAGGAGGAAAAAATCCTTTTCTACTCTGAGCAGCTCTGGGGACAGCTGGGCTTAGAGGAATGCACTGTGCAGTGGTCTGTGGGATGGCTTCAGCACTGACCTGCTCCCTTTCTGAAAGCACTGGATCACCTCTTTGCTGCTGGGAGGACCGGAGGGAGATCTATGCAGAGAAATGTCCTTACAATCATCTCACGCTGGCACACCCCTGGGTAGCAGGTGGCTCAAGCCAGGAACACCATCTCTATAGGGAGCTCTGCAGAAGGAGCTGCAAGTGCTCCACAGACATTGTTAGCAGGCTGTACCCAGCCTACTCCGAGGTGTATTCTGGCACCAGATACAGCTCCTTTGGTCACTTCCCACACCAGGCACTGCACAGCACATAGGGCAGCACCAGCACAGGCAGCCCGACTCCCTCCCCACCAATTCAGTTCCAAGGGGTAGCATGGTGAACCCAGCCAGGGAGCTCACCCAGCCAAAGAAAGCAGCTTTGTGTGCTGGGTTTACTGCTGTGCAGGACCAGCCCCTGCAGCAGCCTGCCACTTGCTGCACAAAGGCTTTTGTCCTGGCAGGAGAAAAGGAATCACGAGAACTCTTCTGTTGGGCACAGCAAGAGGAGCTACATCTGGTGGTGGCAGGGACAGCTTACACTGCCTCAGGTGCTTGTGAACACTGCCCTGGCCACACAGACACTCCAGTTACAGGCACCAGAAGTTCATCTGGATGAAAACAAGCTCCAAGGAGTTGGCACAGTGAATTTTCCTGAGTAACTCCACAGGCAGGCACACTTTGGGAGACAGAGCAGACAAGTCTAAGGCAGCTCAGCAGTTCCATTCTGAAGAGATTCTGCATCTCACAAGCTCAACCCAAAGCCCATTCACGGGCGGGGGAGGACTTGGCCTCTCCTGACAGGGCAGCCAGGCTCAGCCTGCTGCTGACTTGCTCGGCACTGCCCCTCTTCTGACAGCAGCAGCGAGACCTCTGCCACAGGGTGACTGTAACTCACAGAAAGAAGTGTAGCACACAGCAGGGGGAAGGAAATTATTTGCCTTCCTCCTTTCAAGAGACAAAAGAAACCACAAGGACCTGAGTTTTTAATTACAACCAACTCTCACCAATTTCCTCTCCACAGCCTGGTGGGACAGGCACAGAACACAGCCAGGTCACTCAGTGTGTGCTGGCTGAGGGAGACTGCTAGTTTGAGACAGAGCTCTGCAGATCCACCCTTTACACTAGAATGATTTGCACAGCTTTAATCACTCCTGGAATGGGCTGGGTAAGAAAGGACCTTCAAGATCATCCAGTTCCAACCCCCTGCCATGGGCAGGGACACCTCCCACTAGCCCAGGTTGCTCAAGGCCTCATCCAACCTGGCCTTGAATATTTCCAGGCTTGGAGCCTCCACAGCTTCTTTGGGCATCCTGCTCCAGTGCCTCACCACCCTCACAAGGAAGATTTTCTTCCTGATGTCTAATCTTAAATCCAGCTTCTTCCAGTGTGAAGCCACCACCCTTGGACCTGGCACTCCCAGCCTTTGTCCAAAGTCCCTCCCCAGCTCTCCTGGAGCCCCTTCAGGTACTGGAAGGTTGCTCTAAGGTCTCCCTGGAGCCTTCTCATCTCCTGGCTGAACAGCCCCAACTCTCCCAGCCTGGCCTCACAACAGAGGGCTTCTGCCCTTTGATCATCTTCATGGCTTTCTCTGGACCCTCGTGCTGAGGTCTCCAGAGCTGCCCCAGCACTGCAGGGGAGGTCCCAGCAGAGCACAGCAGAGGGGCAGGATGCCCTCCCTGCCCCTGCTGCCCACACTGCTGGGGACCAGCCCAGGCTTTTCTTCTACCTTCCCACAGAAGGTTCACATACAGCCCACACCACTTGCAGAACAAAGTTCAGTCCTGCAACCAAACTGCTTGAAACATGTCAGGCACTCTCACACCACAGAATCTTCTCCTCCTGTTCAGATGGATCCCCCTGGGTTCCAGTTTGTGCCTGTGGCAGTGTGAAAGTTTAATCCTCCCACCACATAAAGCATGGCTGGACTCAGTGGGAGAGTGAAGGGAAAGCTGTCTTTGCAAGCAGAATGGAATGCAAGGAACATCTACAACACACAGGATTTATAGCAGACACAAAACCATACAGGGAAGAACATGACACAGAAACTCCCTCCCGAGGAGAATCCCCCTGGCTTCCCCCACAACCCCTTCCTCCCCTTTCTTGTCCAAGGCTAACTGGACAGAAAAAGGATTAAAAGAGAAACGGAACTTCAGGGAAACTTCCCTAGCTCAGAGCAGCTGTTAGGAACAGTTAGCTTTCCCAGCTCATGTTTCAATCCAAGGTCAGCACCGGCCAAGAACAGAAGAGAAAAGCAGAACCCACGGGCCTCAGACTGAGCTGCTACTGACCTACCAGTGACACTGGTTTAGAATCATCTTGCTTTCCTTTCTTACACCCAAACATCTCAGCTAGAGAGTTCTGTAGCTGTCCTTTTCTTAAAGGTACAGCCCAAAACTGTCACAGTGCCCCTTGCCCCCTGTCCTGTCCCTGGGCACCACCAGCAAGAGTCTGACCCCAGCCTCTTGCTCTTCACTGTCTTTCAGCTCTTGCTGAGCGTTGCTCAGATCCCTTCTGGGGCTGCTCTTCTCCAGCCTCTCAGCCCCTGGGCTCTCAACTCCTCACAGAGATGCTCCAGGCTTCTCAGCAGCTTTGTAGTACAGAGAACAAACTCAACAAAACCACTTTGACTTTCTCTGACTCCTCACATGAGCAGCACATACTGCCTCCAGCCCAGCTCACCCTCACTAGCATTTCTTACCCAACACAAAATATGCAGCAGCAGGACAACTCAGAGCTTTAAAGCCTGGCTCTGCTCAGAGGCTCTTCTCTTTGTGCTGAGACCTGTGGACACAAACAGGCTTGGAGGCAGAACCAATTGTCTGAATCTGTCTAAAGAGAATTGTAGAAGACACTGGGCTGAAAGGGACCATCCAGGGTCATCTTGTTCAACACCCCAGCAGGCAGCCAGGACACCTCCGCCTGAATCAGGCTGCTCAGGGTCCCATCGAGTTTGACATTCGACGACTCCAGGATGGGGCCTTGACCACCTCCCAGGGCAGCCTGTGCCAGCGTCTCCCAGCCTCACTGTGCAGAATGTCCTCCTGATGTCCAACCTAACTCTGCCCTGCTCCAGTTCCCAACCATTGCCCCTTGCCCTGTCACTGCATGCCCTTGGACAGTCCCTGCCCAGCCTGCCTCGCAGAAACACACAGACCCCAGGTGTAACATTGCCTCTGCCTGCACTCACATTCCCGGTGCTCAACAAAAGTCTGCAAATGAAGCTCAGCTGCCAAATGCAGCCCCAGCTGGGCTCCTCTGCAGCAATGAACTCCTTGTGCTGATCAGGATACACATTGTAATACACTGGAGGCTTCCTTTAATCTAACCATTAAAGGCAGTGCTCCTGAGAGAGGAGGAAAATACAGACACCATTACCCAGGCAGAGGGGGATAGAAGCAGAACAATATAGGACTTGGCCTACTGAGTACAGCTCGAGAAGGCCAACATGCCAAAGCAGAGAGGTGCTCATGATTGTTTGCCTGCAGGGTGTGCAAGAGGTCCCTGGCCAGAACCTCAATGGGAAATGCTAACTAAAAATGGGGGAAGCCAAGTGTAAAACTGGCTTTGATGGACAGTTATTAAAGGAAGCAGGGGAAGGCACAACAGAGACAGCCTTCGGTCGTGCTCTTGATCCTCCCTGCCTGGGGAACCAGGTTAAGTTTTGAGGCTCACTTTGGACAAAGCTGGCAGCAGGAACAAGTTATGTGGCTGCTTTGTCAGAGAATGGCTGAGGCTGGGGGGGGACCTCAGAGTTCATCTCCTCCAACCCCTCATGCCCAGGGACACCTCTCAGCTAGACTCAGCAGCTGCTCAAGGCCTCATCCAGCCTGGCCTTCAGCACCCCCAGGCAGGAGACAGCCACAGCCTCCCTGGGCAGCCTGGGCCAGAGGCTCAGCAGCCTCACACTCAACAACTTCTGCCTCAGCTCCAAACCCTTCCCCCTTGGCCTGCCTCAGACCCCCTCAGCAAGAGTTCCTCTGCAGCCTTCCTGCAGGATCCCTTCAGGTGCTGGCAGGCAGCTCTGAGCAGCCCCTGGAGCCTTCTCCTCTGCAGGCTGCACAGCCCCAGCTGCCTCAGCCTGTGCTCCCAGCAGAGCTGCTCCAGCCCTGGCAGCATCTCTGTGGCCTCCTCTGGCCTCTCTCCAGCAGCTCTGTGTCCTGCTGCTGCTGGGGACAGCAGAGCTGGAGGCAGGATTGCAGGTGAAGTCTGAGCAGAGCAGAGCCCAGGGGCAGACTCCCCTCTGTTGCCCTCTGCCCACCCTGCTCTGGCTGCAGCCCAGATTAGGATTTGGACTTGAAAGTCTCTGATTTTCTTCAGAAATGAGAATGTCAGTACAAAGTCAGATTTCTAGTCAAAGGCCATCTGACTGCTTGATGAAGAAGAGAACACAGGCTGACAGCACCTTCCCCACAGGACATGGGGAGTTGACAGCAAAGCAGCTCTGCCCCACTTGCTCCAGTTTTGCCATCAAAAGTGAAGCTAAAGTTCCTCAGAGCGCAACTGCTGCTGTCATCTCAATAAATAGGAGAGGTCTTGAAGCCTTCACAGCTCCAGCTGTCTAAAGCACTCACTGGTCTCAGGGCCTCACCATTCTGAGTGAGTCCCTGGGTCAGATGCCAGTCAGGAAAGGCCAGAGCAGAGCTGCAGAGCCAAGGCCTGAGGCTCTGTCCACAGCAATCACATCACAAGCAGCCAGGCTTCTGCAAGAGGCACCAACCCATGCTTCTGGCTGTTTGCTGCAGCAACCACCTGCTGGCTCAGCCTGACAGGGTGACAAGTCACCATCACCCTCACAGCACTCAGTGCAGTGTCACTCAGCAGCTCCTTCCTGCAAAAAGTAACAAAGCAACCAGTTCAGCTGAGCAGGGGTCCTGCTCACCCTGCAAACAGTGGGCAGGACACAAACACCTCACCAAACCCTCCTGCAGCTTCACTGCCGAGCACCAGCTCCACAGAAAAGGGCTGCTTGGAATCTAAAAGCAACACAGGACCTCCTCTCCTGTCACTGAACAGCAGTTCAACAAACATCTGAGGCCAGAAGGTTCCTGGATGTCTCTTCCAGGAGCAGCATTGTGAGCAGCAAAGGCTGAGAGCCCTGGGGCTGAAAGCCTGCAGGAGAGCAGCCCCAGAGGGCAGCTGAGCACTGCTCAGCAAGAGCTAAAGGAGCTGTGGGGGGCAAGAGGCTGGGGCCAGGCTCTGCTGAGTGCTGCCCAGGGACAGCACAAGGGGCAAGGGGCAGAAAGTGTCAAGCAGGAGGTTGGAGCTGAGCAGGAGGAGAAAGTTGTTTGTTGTGAGGCTGCTGGAGGCCTGGAGCAGGCTGCCCAGAGAGGTTGTGGAGTCTCCTGGTGTGGAGACAATGAGACAATGCCCCCTGGACAAGCTGCTGCTCCAGCTCCTGCAGGATCATCAGGGACCAACTACCTTTGGTTTAACCTACAGGCTATGGGCACAGAACAACTTAACCAGCAGTAAGTGGAGAGGCTGCTGTATCCCAGTGTCTCTCTCTGGGTGGGGACAAAGATATTTTAAACAGAACAAAAATTCTGCAGGCCTGGCCCTGATGTTTAAGCATTTTTACCTTATGCAATGACAGAGTCACAAACAGCACTGGGTCAGAGGGTACCCTCCAAGGGCATCCTGTCCAACCCCTGCAGGCAGCAGGGACAGCTCCAGCCAGAGCAGGCTGCCCAGGGACACAGCCAGGCTGAGCTTCAATGGCTCCAGGGATGAGGCCTCAAGCACCTCCCTGGGCAGCCTGTGCCAGTGTCTCCCCAGCCTCCCTGGGCAGAGCTTCCTCCTGGTGTCCAACCTAACTCTGCCCTGCTCCAGTTCCAGACCATTGCCGCTGGGCCTATCCCCACAGCCCCTTCTGAACAGTCACACCTCCTCAGGTCACACCTCCCCAGCTGCCTGCAGCTGCCCTGCAGATACTGAACTGCAGCTCTGAGGTCTGCCTGGAGCCTTCTCCTCTCCAGGCTGCACAGCCCCAGCTCACCCCCACAGAAGAGGTTCTGCAGCCCTCTGATCATCTTTGTGGCCTCCTCTGGACGCCCTCCAGCAGCTCCAGGTCTCTCTGTGTCCCATACCTGGACCCAGCCCAAATTCTTTCCTTTTCAACCCACCACACTCATGAAGTTGGGAGTTGATGAGCAACCCAAACCTCCCCAGGTATTCAGAAGTCAGTGCTGATTGAGCCCAGGTAAGTGGAACTTCCTGCAGACTCCTGCAGGCTCTGAGCAGTGCTGCACACAAAGGTGGTTCAGATGTGATTTTCTTCCCAGCCCAAGTGGAATGGTTTTTATAGCAGCCTGGAGCTGAGATACAAGAATTCAGCTCTTGCACCTGGCTGACAGAACCACCCCTTCACTGCTCCCCATGCTGCAAGGAGGAAGGTGCCTCTCAGCAATGTCTTCAAGCTCCATGCTCCAGGGAACTTCACTGCCAGCCCGAGTCTTACATAAAACACATCCCCAGGTGTTAAATGAAGGCAGCACACAGCTATGGCTCTGGCTAGAGCC
The DNA here is from genome assembly GCA_033816785.1 of Picus viridis. NCBI lineage: Eukaryota > Metazoa > Chordata > Aves > Piciformes > Picidae > Picus > Picus viridis. The sequence continues at coordinate 99,663 of CM066594.1, forward strand.
CTCTAAATCACACAACAGGATTGACTCAACCTCCTCTTACAGCTCCAAGGCTTGCTTTTGGCTTCCCACTTTGTAATCAGCCTTCTCCTCAAAGCTGATAGTTCAGGTCTTGGTTAGAAGCAGGAAGACTGAAGCACACCAGGTAGACTCTGCAGAGTTCTGGCAATTTCAAGTGACAGATTTCCACTAGAAATCAGGAGCCTGTGGCAACTTTGGACCCAAAGCCCAGGAAATGAGAAGAAATGAGTTTAGCAGCCTCCCCAGGCTGTGCCTCCTACACAGAACCAACATTTGGCAGGTGGGGAATGTTTGCAGCGTTACAAATTGCATCATTTGTTGAGGTTACCTTTCCAAGAGCACTCACAGCAGCTCTGCCTCTGCAGCAGGAGCAGGCAGCAAGCCTCAGCCATGGCAGCAAGCAGGCAGGCAGGCAGGGGTCTGTCATCAACAAGCTGCCCATAAAGAGAACCCTGCTCAGTGCCCTTAGTGCAAACTCTTTAGAATCACTGAATGCTGGGGCTTGGAAGGGACCTCCAGAGACCCAGTCCAGCCCTCCTGCCACAGCAGGAACACTTAAGGCAGGTCACACAGGAAGGCATCCAGGGGGGACTGGAAGCTCTCCAGAGAAGCTCTCTGGACAGCCTGCTCCAGGCTTCCAGCACCCTCACACCAAACAACTTTCTCCTCATGCTGAGGTGGAATTTCCTGTGATTGAGTTTATGTCCATTGCCCCTTGTCCTGTCTCTGGGTATCACTGCAAAGAACCTGGCTCCATCCTCCTGACAGCCACCCTGCAGAGACTTGTAGGCATTGATCAGGTCTCCTCTCAGCCTTCTCTTCTTCAGGTTAAAGAGCCTCAGGGCTCTGTCTTTCCTCCTAAGAGATGCTCCAGTCCCTTAACCATCCTTGCAGCCCTCTGTTGAGCTCTCCAGCAGATCCCTGTCCCTCTTGAACTGGGGAGCCCAGAACTGGACACTAGTCCAGCAGAGGGGCAGGAGAACCTCCCCTGACCTGCTGGCCACACTCTTCTTAATGCACCCAAGTATCCTCTTGGCCTTCTTGGTCAGCAGGGCACATTGTTGTCCCCTGGAGAACTCATTATCAACCAGGACTCCCAGGCTCTTCTCTGTGGAGCTACTGTTCAGCAGGTCATCTCCTCAACTATCCTGGTGCAGGAGGTTGCTCCTGCCCAGGGGCAGGACTCTACACTTATCCTTGTTGAGCTTCAAGAGGTTCCCTCTGGCCTGCTGTCCAGCCTGTGCAGCTCTGGCTGGCTGGCAGCACAGCCTGACAGGGTCTCAGCCACCCCTCCCAGTTTGGTACCATCTGTAGCTTGCTGTAACTGATCCCATGTCAGTTCCACAGCTGGATCTAAACACCTTTGGCTCTCCTCAGAGTTCAAGTCAAGCTTTTCACATGCTGAAGCCAGTAATGAGATTCCCAGTGACTCCCATCAGAGTTGGAAGAAGCCCCTGGACAGAACCACACCAGAGCAACACCCTGCACTGAGGAATGCATCCTCCCCAGACTGGGGAGGGCTTCACCTGCCTGGTAAAAGCTTTCATCTACACAACTAGAGAACTTCCTTTATTGACACCAGAGGGTACACAGGGAGTGTTTGCTTCAGGTCACAGAGGAGTGCACCCCAGGAGCATTTGACAGCAGCCCCAGTGTGCTGTCTGCCCTCAGCACAGGGTAAGAGCATGAAAAACAAACAAAATCAAAGAAGGATTATTTTCAGCTTTCCTCAGCTCCCCAAGAATCACAGAACTATTGAGGTTGGAAGAGACCTTTGAGATCATCAGGTCCAAGAGCTCACAACTCTACCATTGCTGCCGAGCCACTGCCACTGCACCATGGCCCTCAGCACCACATCCACACAGCTTTAAACACCTCCAGGTGTGAGGCTATATCACCTCCCTGGGCAGCCTGGGCCAGTGCCTGAGAACCCTTGCTGGGAAGTAATTGTTCCTCACAGCCAACCTGAACCTCCCCTGGTGCAACTCTAGGCCATTGCCTCTTGTTCTGTCCCTTGTTCCCTGGGAGCAGAGCCCAGGCCCCAGCTGGCTGCAGCCTCCTCTCAGGGAGCTGCAGAGAGCAAGGAGGTCTCCCTCAGCCTCCTCTTCTCCAGGCTCCACACCCCCAGCTCCCTCAGCTGCTCCTCCCCAGCCCTCTTCTCCAGACCCATTACCAGCTTTGCACTTCTCTGGCCCTGCCCCAGCTCCTCAATGTCCTTCTTGCAGTGAGAGGCCCAAAACTGAACCCAGAATCTGAGCTGTGGCCTCACCAGTGGCTGGTACAGTGACATCCAGGTCTGCTGCCACCCCGTTGCTGCTCCAGGCCAGGCTGCTGCTGCCCTTCTTGCCCACCTGGGCACTCCCTGGCTCACCCTCAGCTGCTGGCACCCTGCACCCCCAGGGCCTTTTCCACCAGGCAGTTTGCAGCCACTCTGCCCCCAGCCTGAAGTCTTCCTGGGGTTGTTGTGACCCAAGTACTGGAGCCAGCACCTGGCCTTGCCAAACATCCAGCCCACCCTGGATCCAGCCCAGCCAGCTCCCTCTGCAGAGCCTCCTGCCCTCCAGCAGGCCAACACTTCTACCAACACTTCCACTTCTTACAGCTCACCTATTTCAAATCTGAAGGTTATCCAAGTGACTCCCAGGCCATGCAGGGTTTCCTTTCTTCGACTGTCTGCTTACAGACGATGAATAACCTCCAGCACTGCAGGTGACTCACAGAACCCTTCTGCCTGGAGAAGCCCTTTCAGACCATGAGTCCAACACATTTCAGACAAAGATTGAAGCCTTACTGGCAGTGCTTCAGACACTTCCATGACTTCATGCAACAGCTTGTGAGTTGACATCTAAGCTGAAGGATTTGTACCCTACAGGCTGAGAGACCTTCAATTACTGTACCAGAATTGATGAGCCTTGCCCTTGGAAAACTGATGGCATTAATCATGTCTCTTGCAGAAGATCTGTGCCCACCACTAAAATACACACAGAAAAGTTCTTATCTCCAAACAGGTCTCCAGAGTGTCCTGCTATGGAGAAAATGCCAACCTGTTCTCTCAGGTTACTGCAAACCAGTTATGAGTGGGAAGGAATCACAGCTCACGGCTCAGATTGGAAGGGATCTCAGAGCTCATCTCCTCCAACCCCCTGCCCTGGGCAGGGACACCTCTCAGCTGGACTCACCAGCTGCTCAAGGCCTCATCCAGCCTGGCCTTCAGCATCCCCAGGCAGGAGGCAGCCGCAGCCTCCCTGGGCAGCCTGGGCCAGAGGCTCAGCAGCCTCACACTCAACAGCTTCTGCCTCAGCTCCACTCTAACCCTGCTCTGCCTCAGCTCCAAACCCTTCCCCCTTGGCCTGCCTCAGACCCCCTCAGCCAAAGTCCCTCTGCAGCCTTCCTGCAGGATCCCTTCAGGTGCTGGCAGCAGCTCTGAGCAGCCCCTGGAGCCTTCTCCTCTGCAGGCTGCACAGCCCCAGCTGCCTCAGCCTGTGCTCCCAGCAGAGCTGCTCCAGCCCTGGCAGCATCTCTGTGGCCTCCTCTGGCCTCTCTCCAGCAGCTCTGTGTCCTGCTGCTGCTGGGGACAGCAGAGCTGGAGGCAGGATTGCAGGTGAGGTCTGAGCAGAAGAGAGTCAAGAGGCAGAATCCCCTCTGCTGCCCTCTGCCCACACTCCTCTGGCTGCAGCCCAGCACCCAGCTGCCTGAGGGCTGCAGGAGGCACTGCAGGCTCCTGGGGAGCTGCTCAGCTTGTTACTTAGAGCCACTCTCAGCCCACTCTGCACCCAGCCTTGATTTGTGCCTGGGCTTGGCCTGACCCAGGTGCAGCCTGTCAGACCCATCCCTCCCAACACAGAACACTGACTGACAGACACAGCCATTAAGAACCAGGGATGCTTTTGTCACCTTTTTCCCCAGCACCCAGGGGACACAAGTTCTTGCACACCCTCCAGCACATACTCACCCTCAGCTCAACTTCTTTGGCCAGTAAGTCGTACAGGCTTGCTCCTTTGGAGGTGATTTCCGAAGCCAGCTGCCTAGCTGCCTTCAGGTCAGCAATCTGGAAACACAGCAACAGAGCTGAATAGCAAAAGAAACTCCCCAGAGAAAACTCAGGACATTTGGGTGTTGAAACTGCACATGGGTGCCTTGTGGTAGCCTTCTGGTTGAGAGCTCAGAGAGACAAAAACAGATCAGAGCACAGAACCTCAAGCAGAGAAAACCTGAGATGAAGCCACCCCAACTCCCCTGTGAGAACACTGTCCACTGAGGCTTCAGACACAAAGTGGTGGATTTGGTGTTCATGAGTTAGCACAAAACCCCTGCCCACAGCCAGAGGACAAGTTCTCATCAAATCATAGAATGGTTTGGGTTGGAAGGGAGCTCCAAAGGTCACCCAGTCCAACCCCTCTGCACTCAGCAGGGACATCCTCCACTGGAGCACTGCCCAGAGCCCTGTCCAGCCTCACCTGGAACATCTCCAGGGACGGGGCCTCAGCCACCTCCCTGGGCAGCCTGCTGCAGTGTTCCAGCAGCCTCCTGGGGCAGAACTTGTTCATAAGATGTTTCCTTACTTTTGAGCCAAGATCAAACTTGAACTTGCTGCTGTCCTCCTCGCTCAGGTCTGCCCACTCCACCCCCTTGGTGTTCATGGCACTGTAGAGCACTGAGGTGACCTTCAGCAGCTCCTTCACTGCATTGCCATCGGCTTGGTAGAGCTTCTTAGTGTTGAGCTTGATGTGAGCTTTGGTAGCCTGTGGGAAGGCAGAAGGGGTTCCTTGTGTCACAGGGAACAAAACCCTCATTTACCTCATCACAGTTCCTTGCCCTTGGGGGCAAATTGCTCTCCTGTTCAGCCTGTTTGGAACCCCAGACTTGACTCACTACATCACTGGAGTGTAACCCTGGAAGAGATCTTCCTGGAGCACATCTCTGTTCCGCACGGTGGAGCATTGGCAGGTAGCTGCCAAAGAGCAGCAGCTAGCCATCATCCTTCCCTGCATGGAGACCAGCACACCCCTGTGCACCACTTACAATCAAATTAAGTGTAAGTGGAATATAAGTGGTGCTCAGGTCCTGTGATGAGCTGCAGAGAGGTGAGTTTTCCCCTTAACAAGTTACAAGAAGATCAATTACCCTCATTTCCCTCTTCTCTCCCAGCAGGGCCTTTAGAATGTGTGATTGTATCTCTCCAATTTTTCCTGCTATGCTACCAGTGATTTTATTCCCTTGCCTTCCACCTCTGAAGAGCACAGCCAGAGCAGTAAGGGCAAAGCCAGCAGAATCCTGTCAGACTTGTTTAGATTTCAAAATTATAAAATAGGAGAGAAAGGGACAACAGAAATGACACAGCTGGCAGGGCTGGGGGTGCAGGAAGGGCCACGAGCAGCTAACACCAAACTTAAGGCTAGAGAAGTGGGCTGAGGAGAAGCTCAGAATGTTCAAGTGCAGGCTCCTGCACCTGTCTGGGGCAACCTTCAATGTCAGTGCAGGCTGGGGGGATGAGGTTGAGAGCAGCCCTGCAGGGAAGGCCTTGGGGGTGTTGGAGAAGCTGGACAGGAGCCAGCACTGGGCACTGGCAGCACAGGAGGCCAAGGGCAGCCTGGGCTGCACCCAAAGCAGGGTGGCCAGAGCTGGAGAGAGGATCCTGCCCCTCTGCTCTGCTCTGGGGAGACCTCACCTGCAGGGCTGGGGCCAGATAGGGGACCCCCAGCACAAGAGAGACCTGGAGCTGCTGGAGAGGCTCCAGAGGAGGCCACAGAGATGATCAGAGGCTGCAGAACCTCCCTGAGGGGCCAGGCTGGGAGAGCTGGGGCTGTGCAGCCTGGAGAGGAGAAGGCTCCAGGCAGACCTCAGAGCTGCAGTTCAGTATCTGCAGGGCAGCTGCAGGCAGGCTGGGGAGGGACTGCTCAGAGGGGGCTGTGGGGATAGGCCCAGAGGCAATGGTCTGGAACTGGAGCAGGGCAGAGTTAGGTTGGACACCAGGAGGAAGCTCTGCCCAGGGAGGCTGGGGAGACACTGGCACAGGCTGCCCAGGGAGGTGCTTGAGGCCTCATCCCTGGAGCCATTGAAGCTCAGCCTGGCTGTGTCCCTGGGCAGCCTGCTCTGGCTGGAGCTGTCCCTGCTGCCTGCAGGGGATTGGCCAAGATGAACTTTGAGGGTTCCTTCTGACCCAGTGCCACCTGTGATGCTGTAAAACTTGAGAGCACTATTCCTGATGCCACAACTAAAGAAGGAAGCAAACAAAACAAACAGAAAACTGAGTATCCAAACCACTGAACATCTTCACTCCATCATCTTTTTAAGATGAAACCCTGCTGAGATATTTCTTCTTTGGGAATACTGTGTGACAGAAGCATCCATCCATGGTTCACTCATGGTGTTACACAGCTGTGGTGCCACAATATCACTGAGTCCTGGCTCCAGTCCTGGGCTCCCCAGTGCAGGAGAGACAGAGATCTGCTGGGGAGAGCCCAGGGGAGGCTGCAGAGCTGCTGAGGGGCCTGGAGCAGCTCTGGCAGCAGCAAAGGCTGAGAGCCCTGGGGCTGAGAGCCTGCAGAAGAGCAGCCCCAGAGGGCAGCTGAGCAATGCTCAGCAAGAGCTGAAGGAGCTGTGGGGGGCAAGAGGCTGGGGCCAGGCTCTGCTGAGTGCTGCCCAGGGACAGCACAAGGGGCAGAAAGTGTCAGGCAGGAGGTTGGAGCTGAGCAGGAGGAGCAAGTTGTTTGTTGTGAGGCTGCTGGAGGCCTGGAGCAGGCTGCCCAGAGAGGTTGTGGAGTCTGCTGGTGTGGAGAGCTTCCAACCCCCCTGGGCACTGTGCTGCTGGGCAAGCTGCTGGGGGTGCCCTGCTGGAGCAGGGCTTGGGTGGGTGAGCTCCAGAGCTCCCTGCCAGCCCCTGCCAGGCTGCTGGGGTTCTCTGTGACTCAACCTCTCAGCTGAGTTCCTACTGGTGGGAGACAGATGTAGGGTGAGATTCCTCAGACCCGAGAAGATCCCCTCTGGGGCTGCTCTTCTGCAGGCTCTCAGCCCCAGGGCTCTCAGCCTTTGCTGCTCCCAGAGCTGCTCCAGGCCCCTCAGCAGCTCTGCAGCCTCCCCTGGACTCTCTCCAGCAGTTCTCTGTCTCTCCTGAACTGGGTGAGCACAGTACTGGACCCAGGACTCCAGACATGGCCATAGTAGAGCAGAGCAGAGGAAGAGAACCTCCCTCCCTTTGCCAGGTACATTGTTTTAAATACATCCTGTTTTAAATACATCCCTGGAATCCACTGGCTTCTATGGCCACCAGGGCTCATTGCTGGCCCTGGGGCTGGAGCAATATGAGATTTTGGGTACAAAAAACTAAGTAGCTTGGAAAATGTTGACCAGTGTGACCTCAAGTGAGCTGATACATAAAGTGGAAAGCCAAATCTGTTCTTCTTTCTTCCCTTGCTGAGAAGGAATGTAGAAAGTAGACTTTAATTTTCCTCACATTGACAAAACCTGTTAAGCATGCCCCACACAAAGCAGGCCAAAGCACCACGTCACAACCATGCTGCTGAAGCCAGGAATTCCAATTCCAGTTCCACTCAAACCCAAGAGAGAAAAAAATCAATGTCTAGTAAAAGGAGAAAAATGAGTGTTGTGGGTTTGTGTTTGATTTTGTTTTTTCCATGCAAAGACTCCTTGAGAGGGGAAATACACAGACAGGAGATTTGGAGTTCAGATTGCAGTCATGTCTGGGAGGCTCTCGGTGTAGCAAGTCTGAACATCTGATTAAAACCTGCTCTGAAGATCAGACTATTACAGCACAATAGAAAAGAGAACTGGAAATACACTGCAAGGACAGCAGCAACAGCCAGAAAGTTTGCTTGACTTTCAGATCTGTTTCCTTATTCTCAGAGAGCCAAATGCTGAGGGTGTGATGGGAATGCAGCAACAGCCCAGGGAAGAGCTCTCAGCAGGGTGCTCAGCTGTGAGGCTGCAGAGTCCTGGCCCTCAGCTTGGCTGGACCCAACACTCTGCTGCTTTCCTGTGCATTCTTGAGAGGAGCAATGAGGCTTGCTCTCATCTCCCAGTTCTATCTAATGCCCAGCGTAGTCTCTGGGGTACTGAAGCAGTGGCTCTGCATCTCCACAGGTTGAACTGAGACTGGAACACACAGGATTTACCAGAAAGCTCCCAGGATGGTTATTAACAGACATCACAACTGCTGCTCCCAACACCTTTTGAAAAACAACTGCTCTTGGCCCTGGCCTGGGCTGGTCCCCAGCAGTGTGGGCAGCAGGGGCAGGGGGATTCTGCCCCTCTGCTGTGTCTGCTGAGACCTCCCTGCAGTGCTGGGGCAGCTCTGGAGGCCTCAGCTGGAGCAGGGCCAGAGGAGGCCACAGCAGTGCTGGGAGGCTGGAAGCCCTCTGCTGGGAGGCCAGGCTGGGAGAGTTAGGGTTGTGCAGCCTGGAGAGGAGAAGGCTCCAGGGAGACCTCAGAGCATCTTCCAGTACCTGAAGGGGCACCCGAGAGGGACTTTTGATAAAGCCATGTAGTGACAAGACAGTGGATTGAGATAAGCCATTAGGAAGAAATTCTTCCCCAGGAGGGTGGCAAGGCCCTGGAACAGTTTGCCCAGAGAGGTTGTCAAGGCTCTAAACCTGGAAGTATTCCAAGCCATGTCAGATGTGGCCTCGAGCAACCTGATCCAGTAGATGTCCCTGCCCCCGACAGCAGGCTGGAACTAGATGATCTTTATTGTCTCTTCCACCCCAGTTCCAAGATGCTGTAGTGCTCAGAGGCTCATCATGCTCTGAACACAGTAAAGCTAAAAACTAAGAAAATGGGTGTTGGGGTTTGTCACAGCTGAGAAGGACAGAGCTGCTCTGGTCACAATGTGAGCTGAATAAACAGCTTCAAAATTTGTTCAACTCAATCCATCCTTGCTACCAGCACCGAGACTCCTGTTGTTTCCAGAGCCACCCACAGCCATGGCCGGCTTCTTCCTCCTGCTGTAAGTGCAGAGGGGGTCTTGACAGCAAGGGCTGCCTCTGCAGCACACCACCCCCATAAAAGGAAAATGTCCATGGCCAACTCAGGTATGTTGCTGCATGGCATGGCAAAAGATTGGATCAGAGAAAATTGATTCTCTGTCCTGCTGAAAAGCTGAGAGGTTGTGACTGTTGAAGCATAGAAAGAATCAGACCTCCAAAGCGTGCAGCAGATCTGAGTGTGCAGGTCCAGCTCGGTTCACTGAGCCTCTGCTCTTTACCACCATCTTGCTGGTGCCAGATGCTTCTCCCAGTTTTTCACAGATCCACCCCCATGGCTTTGAGAATGGTCCTCAGCAAACCATTGTAGCCTTCAATCTTCCCTGCAGCTGGTGCATAGTAGGGGATGTGGAATATCCACTCCATGCCTGCTCTGTGGCCCAGTTCTTTACAAGGTTGTTTTGGAAGTGAGTTCCGTTGTCTGACTCAATCCTCTCTGGAGTTCTGTGTCTCCACAGGATCTGTCTCTCCAGACCAAGAATGGTGTTAGGTGCAGTTGCCTGTGGAACTGGATAAGTTTCCAACCATCCAGTGCTTGCCTCTACCACAGCAGCACATATTGCTTACCAGAACAAGGTAGAGGGATGCAGTCACTCTGCCAGGCCTCACCATACTTGTACTTGGACAGTCTGTCACCATACCACAAGGCTTTGCCTGCTTAATAGCAGCACAAATGTCACAGCCATGGATGACCATGGATGACTTGTGTGATAGCATCCATGGAAGTGTCTATGGATCTGTCAGGAGCCCACTGGTAGGTTGCATCTCTGCCTTGATGTCTTTCAAGATTTCCCATTCCAGCTCCCTGTGTTATCAGAGCCATCCACTTGGACCATGTGGAGTCTGTGGCATGATGTGGTGTGGAACCTTTGCCTTTGAACATCCAATTCAAAACTGGTAACCTGGGAGCTAAGAGAAGTTGTGACTCAGTTCCAATCACTTCAAAAGCTGCTTTTACTCCTTCATAGGCAGCCAGAATCTCTTTCTCCGCTGGAGTGTAATTCTCTGCTCTCTCCTCTGGGTGCACATCAAAGGAAATTCTTCCTCTCCCACAAGCAGGGCAGCTCCAGTAGAAGGTCTGTTGCAGCCAAGCAGAACAAGCCCTTGCTGCCAGAGGAAACCAAACCCTCCATGAAGGTGGATGTCTCCTGCTCCCCAGCACAAGCTTCTCCACTCCCTCATAGGCAGCTAGAATCTCTTTCTCTGTTGGAGTATAATTAGCCTCTGAACCTCTGTAACCTCGACTCCAGAAACCAAGAGGTCGTCCTCGTGCCTCCCCTGGAGCTCTCTGCCACAGGCACCAGGTTGGACCATTGTCACTTGCAGCCCTGTACAAAACGTTCTTCATGTCTGGACCAGCTCGGACAGGTCCCAGACCCACTGCTTGGACTACCTCTTGCTTTATCTGGTCAAAGGCTGCTTGCTGCTCAGGTCCCCAGTGGAAACTCTTTCTCTTTCGAGTCACATCATACAGAGGTTTCACAATCTGACTGTATCCATGGGTGTGCAGTCTCCACAACCCCACTGTACCCAGGAAACACAGAGTTTCTTGCTTGCTCATGGGATTGGCCATGGCAGAGACGGTTTACCACATCCACTGGAATGTGTCGGCGTCCATCCTGCCACCGCACTCCCAGAGACTGGATCTCTCTGGCAGCTCCTTTCACCTTGTCTCACTCAGTGGCCAAACAGCTCTCAAGAGAATGTCAATGATTTTGTGACCTTTCTCCAAGACTTCCTCAGCAGTTTTACCCCAGACAATGGTGTCATTGATGAACTGGATGTGTTCTGGAGCACCTCCTTTCTCCAGAGCATCGTGGATCACTGCATGACAGATGCTTGAGCTGTGGATCCAGCCCATTGGCAATCTGTTGGAAGTGTACTGGATTCCTCTCCAGGTGAAAGCAAACTGAGGCCTGCATTCCTCTGCTATGGGGATAGAGAAGAAGGCATTAGCAATGTCTATGGCAGCATAACCATTTGGCCTCTTTGGATTCCAGCTCATACTGCAGTTCCATCATGTCTGGTACTGCTGCACTCATAGGTGGAGTTACTTCATTCAGGGCTCGGTTGTCGACTGTCAGACGCCAGTCTCCACTCTGCTTTGGCACAGGCCACACTGGACTGTGGAAAGGTGAATGAGTTTTGCTGATGACTTTCTGACTCTCCAACTGATGAATCAGATTCTGAATGGGCAACAGAGAGTCAGAGTTGGTTCTGTATTGTCTGTGATGCACAGGCTGAAAAGCAACCAGCAACTTTATGTCCTCTATCTATCTCATGTTGTCTCACAACTGCAGACCCATCAGGAAGCTCAGGTCTAACAGACAGCTTCAGTTTTTGTCCATCAACTTCCACAGATGCTACTCCAAAAGCCCATTTGTAACCCTTAGGGTCTTTGAAAGGCCCTTCTCTCAGAAAATCAATTCCCAGAATACAAGCTGTGTCAGGTCCTGTCACAACAGGATGCTTCTTCCACTGCTTACCAGTTAAACTTATATCAACCTCCACCTTAGTCAATTCTTGAGATCCACCAGTGACTCCCAGAATAGTTACAGGCTCTGATCCCTGATAATTTGATGACATTATGGTGCACTGAGCCCCTGTGTCAACCAAGGCCCTGTACTTCTGAGTTGTTGAAGTGCCAGGCCACTGGATGTACACATCCCAATAGATTCTGTTATCTCCATTATCCCTCTCCTCCCCCTGGTGGGAGGCAGGGCACCCCTAAATATGGGGAACACTTCTGCATGTGCAGTTAGCACAGCATCTGGTGTCAGAGGTGGAATCACCGTTGGAGCTATTAGAGGTGTTCTGGGACACTGAGGAAGTAACAGCTACCCTGCTGGTATTGCCACCTCGGGTTCTGCCACTCTGCATTTCCCTCAGCCTCCTGAAGAGATCAGCAGTTGGTTGCCCATCCCATCTGTTCATGTTCTCACCAAACTGAGCACCCAGAGTTATCCAAATACTCTCACGGGACTGCCTCTGTGGTCTGTTCTGGTTTGACCTATTTTGGAATAGCCTCCTTGGAGGATGTCTGTTTCTAACAGCTGAAACTTTTATCCATCTGGAAAAAGGAGAATTGAAATTATTTCCCTGTGCCAATTTGGATATGGAAGTTTTAAGTTCCTCCTTCAGCTCCTTCATGCAATTCTTTATCTCTCGAGACAGAGTTTCAGCGGCTGAGACCAAAGAAACATATGTGAGGCTATCCTCCAGTTGTCTCATTTGGTCAGTGAAATGGCCAACTATAGGAGGAGCTCCACCATAATTTCTTGGCACAATTCTGCTTGCCAGAATAGTAGCATAATTAGGAGGAGCTAGTTTGATGAGCTTTTTGGCAAGACCTGTTCCCACAGGAATTTCATCAGGATTCAGAGTACCGTGGTCTCCATACATCACCTCTCTCACAGCAAACTCTCTCAAGCCCTTAATTCCCTCATCCATGGTATTCCAAGGCTTAGGATTCCATGGAAAGGAATGGATGGGTACCTCACATGAGCTGCCAGTAAAAGGTGTGTCCACAGAGAAACCTTACCAAGACACCTGCCAAGATGCCTGTCCCACTATCTGCTGAGAGGGTTCCAAGCTGAGACGCTTACTTGTCCCCCACTACTAAACCAGGGGCTCCTGTATTGTACCAGCTGCCAAGCCATGTTAGAATTGGCTCACTCTCTCCTCTAATGTAATCCTTTCTTACATGCCTAATCTCCTGCCTGGGAGCATGAGCTGATTGTACATCATCTTCATCATTCTCATCCTCTTGAATACACTGTTCCCATAATCCTGCTGGTACTCCGTGTAGGACCTCTTTAAGTTCAGAAGCACTTCCATTAGCTCCTGACTTCCAAGAACCTGTATCGTGTCCTGCATCTCCACTATCCACTGATGGTCTGTCTCAGTAATTCAGAAGGATCCTTTTTAACAGAAGGTCCCTAACCAGCAGAGGGATCTTGCTGTCCTTCTGCCTCTGCCCCTTCCATCCAAAGCTGTGATTTGTTTAACTGGGGCGGCGTTTGAATTTACAGCAGGCTTTGCAGAAGCAGAAGGGCTTTGCAAGGGAACACCACCGGCAGGTGGACTCTGGGACCCTGCTGCTGCTGTGGGACTCCCTTCCACTCCTGCATTAGACTTTGCCTCTCTAATGGCTGCGGGTGAAGCCGCGGCTGCCATCTTAGCTGATGGCTCTGCCGCTGTGGGCTGAGTCTGCCCTCCCGCTGGCTGAACGCCAGAACTGCTGCTGACCTCACTCAGAGCTGCTTTCCCATTAACTCCTGCCTGCCTGTTTCCAGCTGTTTGCCCTGTTTGTCCTGTTTCTGTGTCTTCCTCCTCACAGAACTAGCCCTTCGTCGCCTGCATCTGCTGCGTCTAAACACAGAACCTATTCGCTGCACCTCTCTCTCGGTACAGTGCCATCAACAAGCAACAACAATTATCACCAACAGCAGACCCACACATAACAAACAAATCATTTTGGGGTCCCAGCTGCTCACATAACTCTCTGTAACAGGAATGCTGAATTCATGTACCTCTGCAGGAACAGTTACAGCCACATTATCAAATCTTCTAAGCCAAAGAAATCCCAAGCAGTGCTCATACAGCATTGCCAGCTTGCATTTAAACCAAAGGAACAGTTTATATGCCAAATATCTACCCAGCTCCTCCAACATGGCTGACACACCCCATTTGTACAGGATCACAGTCAGAGCAGAATGTATCAAATGCCACAAAACCCAAACCAGCCTCATTTTGCTTCCTTAATCTGAGCAGGAATTAATCAATCAAGTAATTGCCCCAAGTTGAATAGGTGCCAATTATTTTTGTAATGTGGTGGGTTGAAGCTTCCCCCCAGCGTTAACTTTGCCAGACCAACTCAGAAGCAAATGAAGCTGTATTTACAAGCAGAAACTACACTCTACAATGGACTGCAATGAGCATGTACAAAATATACAGGATTTACAATATTATACAGATATTTACAATTAGCAAACAGAGACCAGGGAAGCTGTTCCACTGCTCCCCCCCCAACCCAGTTTCCCGAGACAGAAAAGGAGCAGAGAGAAAGCAGTGGGTTAGACTGAACTCAACAGCTCAGCCAAGGCCAGCTGACAAGCAGGTTAATCTCTCCCAAGTGAAGTAAAACAGCAGAGAGCAGAAAAGAAGAATTGTTTAGGTACAACTTGTCTTATTCTAGGTATTTATCCAACGAGTTTGTTTAGAATAATCTTTTGTTTTCCTTTTTACACTGTGGTGGGTTAATGCCCATCCTGAAAACAAAGGGGGAAGGGCTTGCAAGTGCTTTGCCCTCCCTGCAGGACGTTTTCCCCCTGGGAAACTGAGTCTGATCCACTCCCCCCTCCCTGCCCAGCTAGGGTATGCCAGGCTTGAGCCCCAGGCACAAGGGTTTGCCCCACCACCAGCAGTTCCACAGTTATCCCCTGATGCTCCTGCCAACGCAGTCTCTCTAGCACCGGTCACCACACACAGGAAAAGAAGTCAAAAATCATCTCCAGGCACAGATGGTGAGGAAGGAACCCCAGCAGGCCCCAGCACCTCACAGAACCCAGCGGTGGATGAAGATGAGTCAGATCAGAAAATAACTGTTACATCGCTACCCAGAAAGGAACTAAGGCAAACTCATCTGGATTACGCAAGGAAAGAGGGTGAGCCAATACTGAGCTGGGCCCTGAGATGCTGGGACGAGGGGGTGAACACAGTGAACCTGGATAAGAGAGAGGCAAAGCTTTTAGGCTCCCTGACTTGTGATGCTGGTCTGGACAAAGAGTTAGCCAAACTCGATGGAACACACACACTCTGGACCCGGATCCTCAATGCCATCAAGAGCCAGTACCACTCAAGAGATGACCTGCCCTGGGCCCCAGTTAGATGGACAACTATGGAACAGGGCATTCGCTACCTGAGACAGATGGCTGTGCTGGAAATAATTCATGGGGATGGCCGGCTCCCCTCGGACCCAGATGAGGTGCCCATGAGACGGCCCTTCGTAAAGAAACTCACCCAGGGTGCCCCTCAGAAATATGCTCACACACTAGGAGGGATACTCCTGACTGGGCAGGATGGAAGTCCTAAAACTGTCTGTGAGTTTGCCAATGATTTAAGGGAATATGAGGACAGCATAAATCAGAAACCCCTGATCTCAGCCATAGAAACTATGGCTAAAGACATTGTCAAAGAGATCAAGACCTCCATGTCTGAACTGAAAAGGGGGAGCGACGCCTCCTTTTCCCCTTCTCCTTCAGAATGGATCCAGGTTTCGGCAATCAGGAACAGGCGACTTTCCCCTAGGAGATCACCCCAAGCCAATCAGGGGATGTCAAGGGGGTCTCTGTGGAGGTTCCTCTGTGACCACGGAGAGGACATGGACACCTGGCATGGCCAACCCACCTCTGCCCTCTGGAACAGAGTGTGGGAACTGTAAGGTGGGCACCACGGGGATAACTCATCCAGGAGAAGGGCTGCCCCAGTTTCCCGGAGTGGTCCCTCTCGCTCAAGAGACCCTTCCCCTAGTAACACAGGACCCTGTGACAAGTGTGGACATCGCCACCAGCATTAGAGGTGCCCTACCTCCAGCCAGGTGGAGGCCAGGGACAACAAGTGTACTGGGATGTGTATGTGAAATGGCCTGGCACTTCAGAAGCCCAGAAGTACCGAGCTCTGGTGGACACAGGCCCAATGCATCCTGATACCATCAAGGCACAAAGGGGCTGAGCCCATAAGCATTCAGGGAGTCACAGGGGGCTCACAAGACCTGACTGTACTGCAGGCTGAGAGAAGCCTGACCGGGAATGAATGGGGAAAGCACAACCTAGTGACTGGTCCAGATGCACCTTGCATTCTTGGCATTGACTTTCTGTGGGAGGGATGCTTCAAGGAGCCTAGGGGGCACAAGTGGGCGTTTGGGGTGGCAGCTGTGGAGACTGCAGGCAAAGAACAGCTGTCCACCAGGCCCGAGCTGTCGGATGACCCCTCCGCAGTGGGCAGCCATAAGGTGCAGGATTTGAAGCTACCTATTGCCTCTCGCATAGTACATCGCAGGCAATACAGGACCAACAGAGACTCCCTGCACCCCATACACCAACTGATTCGACGACTGGAGAGCCAGAAGGTGATCAGCAAGGCTCACTGCCCCTTCAGCAGCCCGATATGGCCAGTGCGGAAGGCGAATGGGGAATGGAGACTGACCGTGGACTGCCGTGGCCTGAATGAGGTGACTCCTCCGATCAGCGCTGCCGTGCCGGACACGCTGGAGCTCCAGCACGAGCTGGAATCGAAGGCGGCCAGGTGGTATGGCACAAGTGACATTGCTAATGCCTTTTTCTCCATTCCCATTGCAGAATGCAGGCCACAGTTTGCTTTCACCTGGAGGGCAGTACAGTACCAATGGAATCAGTTGCCCCAGGGCTGGGTCCATAGCTCAGCCATCTGCCATGAGGTGATCCAGACTGCCTTAGAGAAAGGTGGAGCCCCTGAGCATCTGCAGTTCATCGATGACATCATCGTATGGGGTGAGACAGCAGAGGAAGTCTACCAGAAGGGTAAGAGGATAATTGATATCCTGCTGGAGGCTGGCTTTGCCATCAAGCGACGCAAGGTAAAAGGGCCTGCCAGGGAGATCCAGTTCCTGGGCGTTCAATGGCAGGATGGCCGTCGCCACATCCCTCAGGAGGTGGTGAACAGGGTAGCCACTATGGTGCAGCCCACGAACAAGAAAGAGACACAGTCCTTTTTGGGGCTTGTGGGCTTCTGGAAAATGCACATTCCCGGGTACAGTCAGATTGTGAAGCCTCTCTTCCATGGAGCAAGGAAGAAAAATGATTTTGTGTGGGGACCTGAGCAGCAGGTGGCATTTGACCAGATCGAGAGGTGGTCCATGCTATGGCTCTGGGACCTGTTCAAACTGGACCAGAGATCAAGAATGTGCTGTACACTGCGGCCGGTGAGAATGGTCCTACATGGAGCTTGTGGCAGAAGGCTCCTGGTGAAACCAGGGGCAGGCCCCTAGGTTTCTGGAGTAAGGGTTACAAAGGCTCCGAGGCCAACTACTCCGCGACAGAAAAGGAAATCCTAGCTGCCTATGAGGGCATCCGGGCTGCCTCTGAGGTAATTGGGACTGAGTCACCTCTATTTCTGGCTCCAAGGCTTCCGGTCCTGACCTGGATGTTCAAAGGGAGAGGCTCAACCCCACATCATGCCACAGATGCCACCTGGAGTAAGTGGATGGCCCTGATAACTCAGCGAGCTCGGATGGGGAGCTTCGAACGCCCTGGCATAGTGGAAGTGATCACCAACTGGCCAGAGGGTGCTGACTCTGGAATGCCACCAGAGCAGACAGTGAGCTGTGCTGAGGAGGCTCCCCCATACAGCAATCTCCCTGACCATGAGAAGGGCTATGCTCTATTTACAGATGGGTCCTGCCGGCTTGTGGGAAGCAAGCGGAGATGGAAGGCAGCTGTCTGGAGCCCAACAAGGCAAGTGGCGGAAGCAAGGGATGGAGAAGGCGAATCCAGTCAGTACGCAGAGGTAAAAGCTGTCCAGCTGGCCCTGGATATAGCGGAACGGGAGAACTGGCCAGTGCTGTACCTCTACACTGACTCCTGGATGGTAGCCAATGCCTTGTGGGGGTGGCTGAAGGAATGGAGGAGGAACGGGTGGCAGAGAAAAGGGAAGCCTGTTTGGGCCGCTGAGCTGTGGCAAGACATCACTGCCCGCCTGGACAGGCTGCCAACAAAGGTACAGCACATCGATGCACACATCCCCAAGAGCAGAGCCAATGAAGAGCACCAGCACAACCACCAAGCAGACCTGGCTGCTAAAATCTCCCAAATAGACTTGGATTGGGAACACAAGGGTGAGCTGTTCTTAGCTCGCTGGGCCCAGGACACTTCTGGCCACCAAGGGAGAGATGCCACATACCAGTGGGCTTGGGACAGATCCGTGGACATCTCTCTGGAGGCCATCTCACAGGTCATCCATGAGTGTGACATCTGTGCTGCCATCAAGCAGGCCAAGTGCATGAAGCCTCTGTGGTATGGGGGAGATGGTGGAAACAGAAGTACGGAGAGGCCTGGCAGATTGACTACATCACCCTGCCTCGGTCTCACAGCGGCAAGCAGTACGTACTGACCATGGTGGAGGCAAGTACAGGGTGGCTGGAGACCTACCCAGTACCTCATGCCACTGCTCGCCCAACACCATCCTGGGCCTGGAGAGACATATCCTGTGGAGACATGGCACCCCTGGGAGGATTGAATCAGACAATGGAACCCACTTCATGAACCATCTCATAAGGGACTGGGCAAAGGAACATGGGACTGAGTGGATTTACCACATCCCATCCCATGCACCAGCTGCGGGGAAGGTCAAGCGCTACACTGGCTTGCTAAAGACCACCCTAAAAGCCTTGGGGGGTGGAACCTTTAGGAAGTGGGAAAAACACCTATCTCAAGCCACTTGGTTAGTGACTAGAGGATCTGTGAACTGAGCTGGTCCTGCCCAGTCCCACCTGCTGCAAACAGTGGATGGAGATGGAGTTCCTGTGATTGCTGAGAAGAACCTGCTGGGGAAGGCAGTGTGGGTTTCCCCTGCTGCTGGTGGGGGCAAACCAACCCGAGGGATGGTCTCTGCTGAGGGCCCTGGTCACACGTACTGGGTCATGTTAGAAACTGGGGACACTCAGTGTATCCCACAGCGGAACGTGACTCTGGCTGAGAGGGGATGAACTCAGAGGGGGCAGCACACATCAATGTATTATAGTCACTGTGTGAATAGTTATAAGTTGTTCTAAGTTCCTCCCTCCTAGCTTAATACCAGCCTAGTGTCCAGGACTCAACATAAACACAGCACACCAACCCAGAGTGCTCCTGGGTCATCTCACCTGCACCTGTTCCTGCTTCCCTACAGCAACAGACTGCACCCGATTTTTTTCTTTCCCTTTCAAAGACAGACTGATTCCTGATTCTTCTCCACATGCCTGCCCAGTTCAAGCCTACATTGACCATCACCAGAGAGAGACTGCCCTGAGAGCGACCAAGCCGGGATAATGAGGGCCTTGCATCAAGGATTCGAATACCAGGTGTGAAGATTGGATGAGGGGGCTGCAACAGGAGAGTGGAACAGAGGGGTGGATTGTGGTGGGTTAACGCCCATCCTGAAAATAAAGGGGGAAGGGCTTGCAAGTGTTTTTCCCTCCCTGCAGAGCATTTTCCCCCTGGGAAACTGTGTCTGATCCACTGCCCCCTCCCTGCCCAACTGGGGTATAAAAGGGAGGGCATTGCAGACATTAGGTCCCTTTTTGGCTCCTGCCTCTCCTGGACGAGAGCTACTGCAGCTGCCCTCCTGCTCCTCTGTCACATGGTCGGGCCTGATCCTTCTCCCTGCTGCCTCCATGCCTCTTCAGAGAGAGACTGGTTTTGTATTCTTCTTCTTTGTCCCCCTCCCATCCATCCTTGTTCCTTGCCCTTGTGAACCTTACCTGTTATTGTTTTATATATATATATATATATTGTTTAAAGAAAACTCTTTACTTCTCTACTTCCAGGCCGACTCCAAATTATTGTTTGGTGGATTTGCTCCTTCCCTTTTTTTTTCCCCCGCCTCTCTGTTGGGAGGAAGGAGGGGGAGCAGGGGAGAGATTCTCAGCCTTGCCCCCATCTGAGCTCTTGACTCCCAGTTAAGGCTCAAACCACTATATACACCCAATAGTGATTTATTTACATTTTTCTACTTTTCTGCTCAAAATCTGTAATTAAATTTTAAAGGCATAGCCTAAAACCACCAAAGTTAGACACAAATGTGGTGAGATCTCTCCTGAACACATTTAGACTGCTTCAAACCCTTTCATATATGCAGCTCTATCTTCCTCTCTTACCTCTTCAGAAGTGAAGTGCTAAGGATGAACGTAAGTTTAGTGTCAGATGTTTAAGTCCTAGTTCTACTCTCCATCCTCTCAGGAACATCCTGTCCTGACCTACTCCGGTTTATAACAGCAGGAGACACACAATGCAGCACAAGAACCAGAGAGTGACAGGATGGCCTAGGTTGGAAAGGCTCCTAGAGATCATCTGCTCCAACCTCCCACCAGCCCAGCTTGCTCAAGGCCTCATCCAGCCTGGTCTGCAACACCTCCAGGCAGGAGGCAGCCACATCGTCTCTGGGCAACTTGTGTGTCTCTCCACCCTCACCACAAAGAATTTCTTCCTCATCTCCAGTCTCAATCTCCTCTCTCCCAGCTCAAAACCATTGTGCCTCGGCCTGGCACTCCCAGCCCTTGTCCAAAGTCCCTCCCCAGCTCTCCTGGAGCCCCTTCAGGTACTGGAAAGCTGCTCTGAGGTCGCCCTGGAACCTTCTCTTCTCCAGGCTGAACAGCCCCAGCTCTCCCAGCCTGGCCCCACAGGGGAGGCTCTCCAGCCTCTGATCATCTTTGTGGCCTTCTCTGGACCCTCTCCCAACAGTTCCATGTCCTTCTTGTGATGGGGACACCAGAACTGACTGCAGTGCTGCAGGCAGGGTCTCAGCAGAGCAGAGGGCAAAGAATCATCTCCCTCGTGCTGCTGGTCACACTTCTTCAGGAACATCCTGGCCTGGCCTTCTCAAGTTTCTAACAGCAGAAGGCACACAACACAGCATGAGAACACCACACATTCTCAGCCACTCATGGTGAGGCATGGTAAGGGCTTGGGACAGAAAGCTTTCAAATTGATAGGGAACCAGCATTTCAACATGCTTGAGCACACCTCCTGAGGCAGACTGACCATGAACTGAGCCACTGCCTTAATGAAGAAGACCCGGTCCTGCTCTGTCTCCACGTCGGAAGGGATGTCAGTCTGGGGCTCGTACCTGCGGGGAGGGGCACACACAGGTGCTGGTCAGCTGGAGACACGTGAGCAGCGTGGGGACAGGCTCAGCCGGGGGACAACATGAAAATCACACAGAGAGAGCACATGGCAGACCTGAAAAGAAATCTGTAGCTCCTGCTGCAGCCCATGAGATGCCTTCACTGGGTTTGTGAGCACACTGCAAAAGCTGTAAAGCCCCAGAGGCTTCCCAAGGAATGTGCTAGGTTGGAAGGGACCTTCAAGACCATTCAGCTCCAACCCACTGCCATGGGCAGGGACACCTCCCACCAGCCCAGGCTGCTCAAGGCCTCATCCAGCCTGGCCTTCAACACCTCCAGGCAGGAGGCAGCCACAGCCTCCCTGGGCAACCTGTGCCAGTGTCTCCCCAGCCTCACTGCAAAGAATTTCTTCCTCCTCTCCAGGCTCAATTTGCCCTCTCCCAGCTAAAAGCCATTGCCCCTCATCCTGTCACTCCCAGCATCTCCAGAAGGAATTTTTACTGGGAGGGTCCTGGATATACCCTTTCCAGACAGTTTGGCAAAGGAGCAAACTGCAGCTGGCTCAAACAGGTCTGTGCAATATTTCTTTTCAGAAGTACTTTACTGCCTAAGTGACACAGTGCTGTCTAACCCAAACCAAGCTTAACCAGGTGTGGCTTCACAAACTAAAGTACCAGGCAAATTTCCCAGATAATGCTTCCAGGATTCTCTACTTCCCTGTCCTAGACCACTCCTGCTGGTAATAAAAATCCAGATACTTCTCCTTCAGCGTGGTGTGACATTTTTTCAGGTTCTCAAAAATTACAGACTCATTAAGGATGGAAAAGACCTTTGAGATCAGAGTCCAGCCATTAACCCAGCACTGCCAGGGCACCACTGAGCCATGGCCCTCAGCATCACAGCTACACAGCTTTGAAACCCCTCCAGGGATGGAGACTCCACCACTGCCCTGGGCAGCCTGGGACAGGCCTGGACAACCCTCAAGAGGAAGAAATTGTTCCTCATGGCCAACCTGAACTTACCTGGGGCCACTTGTTCTGTCCCTTGTTCCTGGGCAGCAGAGCCCAACCCCCACCTGGCTCCAGCCTCCTCTCAGGGAGCTGTAGAGAGCAAGGAGGTCTACTCTCAGCCTCCTCTTCTCCACACTGAACACCCCCAGGTCCCTCAGCTGCTCCTCCCCAGCTCTCTTCTCCAGACCCTTCCCCAGCTTGGTTGCCCTTCTCTGGACCTGCTCCAGCTCCTCAGTGTCCTTTTTGGAGTGAGGGACTGATTGCCCTCCGCAGCTCCCTGAGAGGAGGCTGGAACCAGGTTGGGGTTAGGCTCTGAGCCCAAGGAATAAATGATAGGGCAGGTTCAGGTTGGCCATGAGGAACAGTATTTTCCCCTTGAGGGTTGTCCAGGCCTGGCCCAGGCTGCCCAGGGCAGTGGTGGAGTTCCCCTCCCTGAGGGCTGTGGTTCAGTGGTGACCTGGCAGTGCTAAGGGTTGGACCAGATGATCTCAAATGTTTCTTTCAATAATTCTGTGATTCTAAATCACAGTTTTATTCTTTCAGGCTAATTAAACTAAACCACTGAAAAGTGAACTACCACATTTTCTCTCTGATATTTACAACAGCAGGTCTTAAAGAATGACAAACTACCTTTATGTTCCCCTTTCAACTCTGTAATGCAGTTTCACACCTAAACATCACCTCCCAGCACATACCACACCCCAGCATTACCCCAAACACCTTTTGGCCTAATCACCTACCTTTGCACTAGCCAGAGAAGCACTTCTGAAACAAGCTTGAAGTTTGGGGTGCGGAAGTTCTCCATGGATATGAGGCGTGGATACCCCAGGGCCCTCATCATCTCAGTAAGATCTGGAAAGCAAGCAAGAGCAGGGATTCCTTCCCACAGAGCCAGCATGGGCACTGGCAAGAGCTGCCGTTCCCACAGCAGCCTGGTCATCTGTCGCTGGATAAGGCGTGTTCAAAGGGCTGTTAGAACAGGTAACAGCCTTTCAACAGAAAAAAACACCAGAGTAAATACACAACCGAGTCAAAAGGAGCACGAGTGGTCAGAGCCACTGTTACAGCAGCTTCTTCCCAGCAAACACCCTGTTCAAAAGCCGTTAGCTGTGGGGATCGGGGCCGCGCAGAGGCTGCCCACCCCTCTGCCTTCACCATGCCCTGCTGAAGAGCGATTTAAACACTAAGAAATCCAAAGAAAGGCCTCGGCCTCGCAGCGGGCTCTCGCGTAGCCCTCACCCGAGGCACCGGCGAGGCTTCCAGAGCCCCACGCCCGCTGCCTCCTGCATCTCTAACTGGAATTACAGGGAAAGCTGCAAAGCGAAGCGGGGTCCGCGGGACCACGCCGCAGGCCCCCGCCGCAGGCCCCCGCGAGCCTGAGCGGCTTCAGCTGGGCTGGGACCGGGGCCACAGGGGGCTGCCGCTTCCCGCCCCGCCTCATCCCCTCCGCCCCGGACCCCGCTCGCTCCTCGGCAGAGCTCCTCACTCCTAAGGTCGCGGAACGACATGGCCAGGCCAGCCCGCGGGCCGCCGCCGCCCCAGGCCGCGCCGCTCGTCTCCAGGGCAACCGCCCTACGGCGCAGCGGCGGGGCCAAACTGATGCGGAACGCGAACGGCCGCGACGGGGGCGAGGCTCGGGGCCGCCGCTCCCGAAAGCGAAGGGCTCTGGGGGGTGCCCGAGCTGCGCCTGCGCGGCAGGGTCGGGGGCTGCTGGAGCGGGGTCTGCCGCCGAGGTGCGGACTGTCCCTCCCCCTCTCCCCCCTCCCCCCGGCCCCGCCGGAGCTGGGACCACCTGGGGGTCACCATGCTTGGTGGCCGGGCGCTGGATCTTGCCTCCTGCTGTCACCCACCAGCCACCGGTCACCGCTTTTCCCGAGGCGACATCCGGCCGAGACAGGAACTGTGCTGGGCTCGTCTTAAAGGTGTTCTGCAGCGAGCAGCGATGAGGGCTAGGCGCCATCACCAGTTACCTGCACAGACTCACAGCCCGGGGTGGCTGGAAGGGACCTTCCAAGCGCATCCAGATCAACCCTGCAGCCAGCAGGGACAGCTGCAGCCACAGCAGGCTGCTCCCAGCCCCGAACAACCTGCCCTGCACTGCTGCCAGCCATGGGGCAGCTCCCAGCTCTCTGGGCAGCCTGGGCCCCAACTCTTCCAGCCGGTCTGATTTTCACAGAATACAGAACCACAGAAACATTCAGGTTGGAAAAGACCCTCAGGATCACCAAGTCCAACCCAGAACCCTGCTCTGCAAGGCTCACCCCTAAACCGTGTCCCCAAGCACCACATCCAAACCACCCTGAAACACACCCAGGGTTGGGGACTCAACCACCTCCCTAGGCAGCACATTCCAATCCCTGACCACTCTTGCCATGAAAAAATGTTTCCTAATGTCCAGTCTAAACCTACGCAGCTGTAGCTTGAGGCCCTTCCCTCTTGTTCTGTCAGTAATCACCTGTCAGAAGAGACCAGCAGCAGCCTCTCCACAATGTCCTTTCAGGTAGCTGAAGAGAGCAATGAGGTCTCTCCTCAGCTTCTCTTTTCCAGTGATTAAAGAGCCCCAGTTCCTCCAGTTGCTCTTCATCAGATTTATTCTCCAGGCCCTTCCCAGCTTCCTTGCCCTCCCCTGCACTCGCTCCAGCACCTCCACATATCTCTTGTGTTGAGGTGCACAAAACTGGACACAATGCTGAACGTGTGGCCTTACCAGAGCTGAGTACCTCCCTGCTCCTGCTGGAAACAGCATTTCTGACCCAAGCCAGGATGCCAGAGGCTGTGTTGGCCACCTGGGCACAGTGCTGCTTGTATTCAGTTGCTTTCCTTGTCACTTGCTTTTATTTTCATAGATTACTATTTCAGTATGGTAATATTATCCCTTTTCAATCAAGCAGATATTCTACCTATGTAATCTCTTATTTCCTTACAGTTTAATGTATAGGTGAGAGAATACAGTTCTGCTATACGTTTCTTTTTCTTTCCCCCCTCTACCCCAGGATCATGTGGGAGGTTTTTTGCTATTATGAAGCAGCTCCCAGTCTCCCTGGATTTCATATTGCCACTTCAGAGTATTCAGCTTCACATCCTATGCTAGAAACCCAAATTCCTCACTTCATCAGCCAAGTTCATGACATTTCAGGCTACAAATGTTTCTGGTACTTCTTTTAGATCACTCCCAAACTGCAAGTAATAGTCAGAGCCGTCTGGTTACTGTTTTGATCAGTATAAATACTATTTCCATTCTTCGTACTCTGGTATCCTTCCTTCCTATCTACTGGTGTTAGGTTGGGGGTTGCCATAGTTCTGGTTACCTCCTTGTACATACGAAAAATACACAGGAATCATTTCAGTTTCTTCCTTATTTTTCTCCTTGGTTCCTTGGCTTTACAGTTTCTCTTCTCTGCTGCACCAGCCTCATACCCCAAAGAAGTATAATGCTAACTGCTTTCATAGTATCAGTCATAGTATCAGTCAGGGTTGGAAGGGACCACAAGGATCAGCTAGTTCCAACCCCCCTGCCATGGGCAGGGACACCCCACACTAGATCACGCTGGCCACAGCCTCATCCAGCCTGGGCTTAAACACCTCCAGGGACGGGGCCTCAACCACCTCCCTGGATAACCCATTCCAGGGCTTCACCACTCTCATGGGGAAGAACTTCCTCCTCCCCTCCAGCCTGAATCTCCCCACCTCCAGCTTCATTCCATTCCCCCTAGTCCTATCCCTACCTGAGACCCTGAGCAGTCCCTCCCCAGCCTTCCTGTAGCCCCCTTCAGATCCTGGAAGGCCACAATGAGGTCACCTCAGAGCCTTCTCTTCTCCAGCCTGAACAGCCCCAACTCCTTCAGTCTGTCCTCACAGGAGAGGTGCTCCAGCCCTCTGATCATCCTCGTGGCCCTTCTCTGGACACCTTCCAGCACGTCCACATCCCTCCTGTCATAGGGGCTCCAGAACTGGAGGCAGTACTCCAGGTGGGGTCTCCCCAGGGCTGAGCAGAGGGGGAGAATCACCTCCCTTGCCCTGCTGGCCACATTTCTCCTGATGCAGCCCAGGATCTGATTGGCTTTCCGGGCTGCAAGTGCACACTGAGAGCTCCTGTTGAGCTTCTCCTCCCCCAGCACCCCCAAGTCTCTCTCCTCAGGGCTGCTCTCCAGCCAGTCCCTGCCCAGCCTGGATTTGTGCCTGGGGTTGCCTCGACCCAGCTGCAGGACCCTGCCCTTGGTCTTGTTGAAGCTCCTGAGGTTGGCTTGTGCCCACCTCTCCAGCCTGTCCAGGTCCCTCTGGATGGATCCCGTCCCTCCAGCTGTCTGCTGCACCACACAGCTTGGTGTCATCAGCAACCTTGCTGAGGCTGCACTCGATGCCACTGTCCATGGCCCCCACAGAGATGTTGAACGAGCCTGGGCCCAGGCCTGATCCCTGAGGGACTCTGCTTGTTCCTGGCCTCCCCTGGGACATGGACCCATTGACAGCCACTCTCTGGGTGCAGCCATCAAGCCAGTTCTGTATCCATCTAGTGGTCACCCATCAGACCCATGTGTCACCAGCCTGGAGACCAGGAGGTGGTGCAGGACAGTGTCGAAGGCTCTGCTCAAGTCCAGGTAAACGACATCAGTTGCTCTCCCTCATCTATTAATGCTGTCACCTGCTCATAGAAGGCCACCAGGTGTGTCAGGCAGGATTTGCCCTTGGCAAAGCCATGCTGACTGTTCCCAATCACCTCTTCACTATTCTTCTGAGTCATTAGTGCCTCCAGGAGGATCTGCTCCATGATCTCTCTGGGCACAGAGGTGAGACTGACTGGCCTGTAGTCCCCTGGTTCCTCCTCCTTACCCTTTTTGCAGATGGGAGCAATGTTTCCCCTTTTCCAGCCTGTGGGGACTGCCCCAGGCTGCCAGGACTTTTGGAATAGACTAGAGGGGTTTAGCAACCTCCTCTGCCAGTTCTCTCAGCACCCGTGGGTGTATCCCATCGGGTCCCATGGACTTGAACACTTTCAGGTTCTTCAGGTGATCACCAACCTGAGCTTCACTTACCATGGGCAGTTCTTCCTCCCCGTCCCTGGCATCATCTGCCATGACACCAGGAGTGTGGCTGGAGGCTGCCCTCTAATTGACCAACACCTGCTCCCAACTTGGTGTCATCTGCAAATTTACTGATGACTGTCTCAATCCCCTCATCCAGATCATCAATGAAGATATTGAACAGGATGGGGCCCTGCACTGATCCCTGGTTGCCAGCTGGATGTTGGCACCCAGCCAGCATGGATTTAGGAAGGGCAGATCCTGCCTCTCCAACCTGATCTCCTTCCATGCCCAGGTGACTGCCTGGTGGCTGTGGGGCAGGCTGTGGATGTGGTCTGCCTGGACTCCAGCAAGGCCTTTGACACCATCCCCCACAGCCAACTCCTGGCCAAGCTGTCAGCCCCTGGCTGGGACAGCAGCACTCTGAGCTGGGTTAGGAGCTGGCTGGAGGGCCGGGCCCAGAGAGTGGTGGTGAATGGTGCCACAGCCAGCTGGCAGCCAGGCACCAGTGGTGTGCCCCAGGGATCAGTGCTGGGCCCCAGGCTCTTTAATGTCTTCATTGATAATCTGGATGAGGGGATTGAGACAGTCATCAGCAAATGTGCAGATGACACCAAGTTGGGAGCAGATGTTGGTGAGTCAGAGGGCAGAAGGGCTCTGCAGAGGGACCTCGACTGACTGGACAGATGGGCAGAGGCCAACAGGATGGCATTCAACAAGTCCAAGTGCCAGGTGCTGCACTTTGGCCACAGCAACCCCAGGCAGAGCTAGAGGCTGGGGTCAGAGTGGCTGAGAGCAGCCAGACAGAGAGGGACCTGGGGGTGCTGGTTGACAGCTGCCTGAACATGAGCCAGCAGTGTGCCCAGGGGGCCAAGAAGGCCAAGGGCATCCTGGCCTGCAGCAGGAACAGTGTGGCCAGCAGGAGCAGGGAGGTCATTCTGCCCTGTGCTCAGCACTGCTCAGGCCACACCTTGAGTCCTGTGTCCAGTTCTGGGCCCCTCAGTTCAAGAAGGACATTGAGAGACTTGAAGGTGTCCAGAGAAGGGCAACAAGGCTGGGGAGGGGTCTGGAGCACAGCCCTGGGAGGAGAGGCTGAGGGAGCTGGGGTTGCTTAGCCTGGAGAAGAGGAGGCTCAGGGGAGACCTCATTGCTCTCTGCAACTCCCTGAAGGGGGTTGTCGCCAGGAGGGGGTTGGGCTCTTCTCTCTAGCAACCAGCACCAGAACAAGAGGACACAGTCTCAAGCTGTGCCAGGGGAGGTTTAGGCTGGAGGTGAAGAGAAAGTTCTTCACTGAGAGAGTCGTTTGCCATTGGGATGTGCTGCCCAGGGAGGTGGTGGAGTCACCGTCCCTGGAGGTGTTCAAGAGGGGACTGGATGTGGCACTTGGTGCCATGGTCTAGTCATGAGGTCTGTGGTGACAGGTTGGACTCGATGATCTTCGAGGTCTCTTCCAACCCTGGTGATACTGTGATACCATTCACCACCACTCTCTGGGCTCAGCCTGCAGCCAGTTCCTAACCCAGCTCAGAGTGCTGCTGTCCCAGCCAGGGGCTGACAGCTTGGCCAGCAGTTGGCTGTGGGGGACGGTGTCAAAGGCCTTGCTGGAGTCCAGGCAGACCACATCCACAGCCTGCCCCACAGCCACCAGGCAGTCACCTGGGCATGGAAGGAGATCAGGTTGGAGAGGCAGGACCTGCCCTTCCTAAATCCATGCTGGCTGGGCCTGAGCCCTTGGCCATCCTTTGGGTGTGCAGTGATTGCCCCCAGGATGATCTGCTCCATCATTTCCCCTGGCACTGAGGTCAGGCTGCCAGGCCTGGAGCTTCCAGGTTCCTCCATCCGACCCTTCTTGTGGACGGGGACCACCTTGGCCAGTTTCCAGTCGTCTGGGACCCGGTGAGCCAGGACTGGAGGGAAATGCTGGAGAGCGGCTTGGCAGCTCCTCTGCAGCTCTCTCAGCACCCTAGGGTGGATCCCATCCGGCCCCATGGGCTTGTGAGTGTCCAGGTGGCTCAGCAGGTCCCAAACTCACGGATTTCAGGGGCACTGCACTGCTCCCTGACCCCATCCCCCAGCTCAGGAGGCCAGTTATCCTGGAGTCCTCCTGCCTTGCTGTTGAAGACTGAGGCAAAGAAGGTGTTCAGGCCCTCAGCCTTTTCCTCCTCTTCAGTCACCGTGTTCCCCTGCAGGCCCCATGAGCAGTGCAGGTGCTTCCTGCCCTCTTTAGCATTAATGTATTTATAAAATGCTTTTTGTTATCCTTCACAGAGGTGTTCAGCCTCAGCTCCAACTGGGCCTTTGCCTCTCTAACGTTTCTCCTACATGTTCTAACAACATCCTTAAACGTATCTGGAGCTGCCTCCCCCCTTTCCAAAGGTGACACAGCCTCTTTTTCCCTCAGTCCCTCCAGGAGCTGCTTGCTCACCCAGGCCCAGAGCCTTCCCCTCGGCTCATCTCTCGGCACATGGCAGCTGCCAGCTCCTGTGCCCTCGAGAGCTCCTGTTTGAAGCAGCTCCAACCAGCCTGGACCCCTCGGGTCTTGAGGGCTGCTGCCCAGGGCACTTTGTGAAGAAGTCTCTTAAACAGGCTGCAGTTCACCCTCCGGCAGGCCGAGGTGAGGGCTCTGTTGGTGCTCCTCCCTAGCTCCCTGCACATTGAACACTTCACCACCTCATGGCCGCTGCACCCCAGGCAGCCTCCCACGGTCACGTCTGCCACCAGCCCTTCTCTCCTGGAGAGCAGCAGGTCAAGCAGAGCCTGACCCCTGGAGGCTCACTCAACAGCTGCAGCAGGAAGCTGTCCCCCATGCGCTCCAGGAATCTTCTGCACTGCCTCCTCTCTGCTGAGGTAAGTTCCCAGCAGATATCTGGCAGGTTAAAGTCACCCACAAGGACAAGGTCTGATGATCTTGAGACAGCCTCCAGTTGCTTATGGAATGCTTCATCTGCCTCCTCATCCTGGCTGGGTGGTCTAGAACAGACTCCAACCAGGATGTCAGATTTGTTAGGCTGCCCCCTGATTGTAACCCACAGGCTCTCAATCCCTTCGTCCTCCACCTCAAGTTGTGTGGCATCCGGTGATTCCCTAATGCACAGAGCCACCCCTCCTCCTCTCCTCCCTCACCTGTCTCTCCTGAAGAGCCTGTAACCCCCCAGTGCAGCGCTCCAGCCGTGCCTGTCATCCCACCGTGTGTCTGAGGTGGCGACTCCATCCCAGTCACCCTGGTGGAGCAGGACTTCAGCTCCTCCTGCTTATTGCCCATGCTGCCTGCATTGGTGTACAGCACTGCAGCTGGGCTCTCCATTTCCCAATGAACCCTAACTTGAGTCCCGCTCTCTCCTCTCCAGAGAGACTGGTTTCCTCACCCACCCTTTCAGACCTAGACCCATGAGCCCTGCCAGCTCTAGTGCTAGGACTCCCCTTACCCTTTCTAGATAACTGCACCCCAGCAGGTCCCAGCAGGTCAGGTGCAGTAAAAGTTGCTCCATGATCAAAGAACCCAAAGTTCTGCTGCTGGCACCATCCCCTGAGCCAACTGTTGGTGGTGTGGGTTCTCCTGTTCCTCTCAGTGTACTCCCTGCCACTGAGGGAGCTGAGCAGAACACCACTTGAGCTCCTGCCCCTTCAATCAGTTGTCCCAGGGGCCTGAATTCCTTTTGATCATCCTGGTGCCCTTCTTATCAATCTCATCGCTTCCAGCTTGGATTCCCAGCGGAGGGTAATAGTCAGAGGGCTGGATCAGCTTTGGGAGGCCCCTTGTGATGTCCCTTATCTGGGCCGCAGGCAGGCAGCACACTTCCCTATGGGGAAGTCAGGATGGCATATGGGTCCCTCTGCTCCCCTCAGGAGAGAGTCTCCAACAACTATAACCCTTCTCTTTTTCTTTGTGGTGCTGGTCCTTACAGCTGGTGGGGACTGCTTGGCCTTGGGCTCCTCCCTAGATGGTTCCTCTTCAGCCCTCTCATCCCCGTTGCCCTCGTACCGATTACGCAAGGGCAGCGGGGCGGGCAGAGGGCCGGGATGCATTCCCCTGGCAGGGACCTGTATCCATCCCTCCCTGGTTCCAGGGATGCCTCCCTCAAGGTTTGCAAAGCCTGCTCCCACACATCTAACTCCCTTTCACATTCTTGTGTGGTGCTGAGCCTAGAGACTTCATCCTTTAGCTCAGCCACCAGGCTGAGGAGAAATTTCACCTGCTGACGCCTGACACAGGCGGTGTCTCCTCCCCCTCCGTTCCAAGTGCCAGGCTCCAGCACTCTGCAGCCAGCAGCCTGGACTCCTGTGTGCTTGTGCACCAACTCTCTCTGGGCACCAACTGATTTTCTAATAGCCTTTGGCCAAGTTGTTACCATGGCTCAGGGGTTTTATTGTTAGTTGTTAAAAGAAAATATATATATATTGCACCTAGATACTCTAATTAATTTATTTAAATACTATATTTATAAACACTGTAATTTATATTTCCCCTAAATACTGCCAGGCTCCTGGGACGGCACAATGATCAGCAGGGATATGAAACCCCACCTCCTCACCTCACCTGGTCTGACACAAAGCCACCACTGCTGCCTGCCAGGGGCTGAGCCCATCCATCCACCTTCCACTGCTCTGCAGAGAGCTGGGATCCCTCTGAGGACAGGAGCCCAGTGAGCAGCTCCGCTTGAGTGCTGGAGGTCACAGGGCTGAGATGGAGGGAGAGTGGAGGCTGAGGACCAGCAGGAAGGCAGGAGGAGCACCTTGCTCTCTACACTCCCATTTCTGATAGGCCATGAGGACAACTGTAGCATGAAGAGCTCCAGAGGCTTTTGGTACAGCCCACACTGCACGTGGCTGCCCCGAGGCAGAGCCAGCCCTCTGGGCATTCGCTGTCCCATTGTCCCCTGGGCGCCAGCGTCCCTGTGCTGGCCAGCACAGCTTCTTGTGGCCTCCCAGCTCCCGCGCACAGCTAGCGCTGATCTTTACCCCAGTTTCATAACAAACGCCTCAGAGGCCCTTGGCTCCCCAGTTTGCCCCTGCAGACACAGCTGACAGCAGTTTCCTGTTGATGCAGCGAGTGAGAACGTGCTGACAGCTTGGCTGCTGCCACGGGCTGCTTTCAGATGTCCTGAGGGAATGGGAGCTCTGACCATGAGACTGCAGAAACACTGACCAGGGACACCAGAACCGACTGCAGTGCTGCTGGCAGGGTCTCAGCAGAGTAGAGCAGAGGGGAAGATAACAACCTTGGTGCTATCAGGGTGCTGCTTTCAGGTAGCAGCTGGTGGGATCTTGGGTGGTCTTGGGGACCAAGAAGCCACACGGAGAGCCCGGTGGTTGCTTGGCCAGCAGTGGGGCAGCAGGAGCCCTTGTGACAACCACAGGGGGTGTGGATGGAGCCCTGTCCTCTGAAAAAAGGGAAGAGCTCAGAGGAAGACACAGAGAAAATATTAGCAACGAAACAGCAAGCAGCTGCTTCAGTACACCAGCTCCCATACTTCCAGGAGAAGAACCAGCTTGCTTAACATCCTTTTGGACTTATCAAACCACAGGGGAAGTCCTGAAGTGCTGGAAGCTGGATTTGTCTATTTCTGGCTCTGCTTTGGTGTTAAACTATCAACAGCTCCAGCTGCCCCTCCATGGGTCCCAGCTTGCAGGTGGAGCTGGTGTCTGGCATAAGCAGACCTTGGGGCTGAGCCAGCCCTGCAGCTGAGTCCCTGTGCTGGCAGGGGGAAGGACGTGGTCAAAGGTGAGGGAGCTGGATTCTATTGGAGGCATCTAAAAATAGGGCTGTGATTAAAAATGCTTGGAGTGGGGCTGATGGAGGGGATGCAGGCAAGGGATGGGGCACAGCCAGAGTGGGGCAAGAGGAAGTGAGATATGGCTGGAGTGGCAGTGAGCACAGCTGGGCTGGCAGCAGATCTTGTGACCCAAGTAATCTCATAGGTGGCAGAGAGGTGGGTGACAGTACCCAGGAGGGGCTGGCACTGCCAAGTCACAGAATCCCATCATGTGGGAGTGGAAAGGGAGCTCTGGAGCTCACCCAGCCAAGCTCCTGCTCCAGCAGGGCACCCACAGCAGCTTGCCCAGCAGCACAGTGCCCAGGGGGGTTGGAAGCTCTCCACACCAGCAGACTCCACAACCTCTCTGGGCAGCCTGCTCCAGGCCTCCAGCAGCCTCACAACAAACAACTTGCTCCTCCTGCTCAGCTCCAACCCCTGCCTGACACTTTCTGCCCCTTGTGCTGTCCCTGGGCACCATTCAGCAGAGCCTGGCCCCAGCCTCTTGCCCCCACAGCTCCTTTAGCTCTTGCTGAGCATTGCTCAGCTGCCCTCTGGGGCTGCTCTTCTGCAGGCTCTCAGCCCCAGGGCTCTCAGCCTTTGCTGCTCCCAGAGCTGCTCCCACAGGACCCTGTGCCTCCATCAAAGCCAAAGGGATCCCAGCACCCGGCTTCATCACCCAGTGGGACACCCAGGCAGATGGAGCCAGGCAGGATGGCAAGGAGGAGACAGGCAGTAGCAGGACCATGCCTCATCTAGGCATCACCTCAGTCTTGTAACTGCCTTTCTCTACTGCAGGAACACACTCAGGTGTGAAATTGAGCCTCGAAGCATCTGCTGCTCCAGGGTAAGTTCAACATCATCTCCCAGCACTGTCTGTCCTGCAACTGTCTCCTGCCTTGACTGGAGCTTACAGCAGATGTGGGGACACCTCATAACCTCTCTGCTGCTGAAGCAGAAGCCATTGCACTGCTGATGTGATGGGATTTAGGAAATTATTATCCCCCCCAGCTAGGTAATCAGGACCTCTGGTTGCCTGGGCAAGAGACAGATTGCTTTGTCTGCAGGCTGGGTGCCCTCATCAGCAGTTAAGCTGTTGGCAGATCTCTGGTGACATCAGAAGAAAGCTCCTGCTGGAGATGTCTGTGCCTCTGTATGAGCAGAGGGGAGGTGTACATCCAGAAATCCATCTTTACTGCAGCTGCAGCACATGTATCATGGGGCCAGTGAACCCAGGACCCAGCTTCAGGTTTTGGTAGCTAAAAGAGAAGTGGATACCCCTCAAAACCCAGTCCAGAGTCTACTGAATTACAGGAAGGTGGCCTCCAGGGTGGGAGAGCTGCAGGGCAGGAGTCTGGGCTCATGCCTACCTCTACCTGGGCAGCTGGGTTTGCCAATGGCTCTGCTGACACCCCATCGCTGCACGTGGGTGCTCCACTGCTGTGACACCCCCTGAGCAAGTCCCGAGGCCCCTGGTGCTGGTGCTGCCTGGTAGAAAGGAGCTCAGCCACTATCTGATGACTAAGAATCTTCTGTCATCTTCTACAGGGAAGCAAACTCCTTGAAGACAGACGATGAAGAGGCAGAAGGGGTTGTGCCCATCCTGCTGCTCCCTGAGGGCTTCCCTGCAACAGCAGAAGTGGGAGTGGGGCAGGAGCAGTAACCCAGCCCCAGCTCCTTGTACCAGTGAACAAGGGGAGGTCACACACAGCAGCCCTGGCTCACACAAAGATCCAAGGGACCATGCTCAGCCCAGCTCATGGCCTCTGTTGATAGCTCCAGACACACAACCCAAGGCCCACATCTTTATGGAGATTTTGTACACACACAGAAGTCCAGTGCCAGGGAGAGCCCAGAGCAGCAGCACCTGCTGAGCTGCCCAGGCTCTCTGTGTTCAAGGCATGAGGATGTCTAAGCAGAGCTGTGGCTCTCCAAACAGCCTAAGAGGAGCAGCAGCCACTGCATTAAGCCCAGGGTGCAGCCCAGCCTCAGGTCTGCCTCCTCCAGCAGCTAGCTGAGGAGCTTGGGCAGCAGCACAGGTGAGGAGCTGCTAAGAAGCCAGCAAAGCACTGGCACAGGCTGCCCGGGGAGGTGGTGCAGTCCCCGTGCTGGAGGGGTTCCACTAAGGTGTGGCCATGGCAGCTGGGGACAGGGTTCAGTGGCCATGGTGGGCTTGGGTTGAGGGTTGGACGGGATGAGCTTCGAGGGCTTTTCCAACCCAGACAGTTCCATGATTCTATAATTGCTTGCTTCCCTCTCTCCCAGGCGAGCGGGAGGTGAAGCTTTCCCCAGGCAGCTGAAGTGAGCAGCCAGCAGTGCTGTGCCACGGCACCGTGCGCTGCAGGCTGCAGCCCCCTGGCCCCAGGGCCTGTTCCCCCATCTGTAAGCTCTCCTACATCTCACAGGTGGGGCTGACAGCCCTGGGTTGTGTTCCAAAGCCCCTCCAGACCTGCTGGCAAGAGGGAAATGCAGAGCACGTCTCTCCCGCCGCGGGTCTGAGCGGCTTGGGCGCTCTGCTGAGCTTAACCAAGTCATGCCGCCGACGGCCCCGCTGGAAACGCGTTTCTGCCAGCACACAGGACCATGAGGTGGCAAGCATCCAACGTCTGGGACAGCTGGAAGGCTGGGAAGGGCCCAGGACACACTGCAAAGCAAGGCAGCTTCTTAAGTCCCTGGTTGCTTGTCTCTGTTTTGCAAAGCAGGACATCAAGGGCGGAGGAAATGTCCCTGTGCTGACTGCAGCTGGGCTCAGCACTGCTCCTGGTGCATGCCCCTACCCTGCCCACAAAACCTGCCCTCTGCTGCTGCTCTGCTTGGACAGGATGGCTTTGGAGCTGTCCTGCACTGGGGAGAGCCAGGCAAGAGCAGCCCACAGACTTTCATGGGCAAGACTAAGGCATTTGTTCCTCAGAGGAACAGCAAACACACATTTGGCCAAGCAGCAAGAGAGATCTTCCAGGCTGCCCTGCAGCCCCATGAACATTCTGAAGAGCAATCTGCTTCTTCCCACCTTCTGCCCTGCTCTGGCAAAGCACTGCCTGAGCCCTGGGGAATGCTTCAGTATGCAGTGGAGGTTCTGCTGAAGATGCCCTTCAGAGACTACACCTGGGGTTAGCCCTGACCCTGCTCAACTTAATGACAATTGAGCTTGATGAGGTCTGTCACTGGCTTCACCTGGAGTGGGGTTGATAGGAATGGAGGTTGAAAACCACCAGGTGTGGTTGGAAGGGAGCTCTGGAGCTCACCCAGCCAAGTCCCTGCTCCAGCAGGGCTCCCACAGCAGCTTGCCCAGCAGCACAGTGCCCAGGGGGGTTGGAAGCTCTCCACACCAGCAGACTCCACAACCTCTCTGGGCAGCCTGCTCCAGGCCTCCAGCAGCCTCACAACAAACAACTTGCTCCTCCTGCTCAGCTCCAACCTCCTGCCTGACACTTTCTGCCCCTTGTGCTGTCCCTGGGCAGCACTCAGCAGAGCCTGGCCCCAGCCTCTTGCCCCCCACAGCTCCTTTAGCTCTTGCTGAGCAGTGCTCAGCTGCCCTCTGGGGCTGCTCTCCTGCAGGCTCTCAGCCCCAGGGCTCTCAGCCTTTGCTGCTGCCAGAGGTCAATGTTGTGCCCAAGACCAGTGGTTGCTTCAGTGGGTAGTCCCTGGCAAAGCCACAAGGACAGCACAGTTTTGTCCTCCTCCATGTCCACACCCTCCCATCTGCCACAGGCACTCTGGTGGCCACTGCTCTGCAAACACATCATGGGTGCTGGTTCATTTGGAGCCTTTGTGGGGTTGCTGTGACTCAAGTGCAGGACCTGGCACATGGCCTTGCTGAACCTCATCTCTCATCCCATGGATCCAGCCTGGGCAGCTCCTTCTGCAGAGCTTTCTTCACCTCCAGCAGATCAACACTGCTGCCCTTGCTCAAAGCAGGGTACAAAGGGATATTTTCCAAAGGGATTGTTCCAAAGTCACCTTGCAGGCCCTGTGCCACGCTTGGAAGGCCACCTGTGCCCCCAGCCCAGGGCTGTGGATGCAGCTGGCTGCCCTAGCCCCTCACACTCACGCCAGGGATGCTGCTCCCCCTGGATGTGGCCACCTCACCAGGCTGGCCAGTGACAGACCAGCCAGGCTCTGACAGGTGGGAAAAGGAGATGTTGCAGGCAGGCTCCTGACAGGCAGGAAGGGAATCAAAGATGCAGCCTCGGATCTGCTCCTTGAATGCTTTGATCTGCTCCTTGACACTGCCATGGATTATGGATGCAGTGCTGCCTGCCAGGGATCTGCATATGGAAGAGGGCAAGCCCTGGCCATCAGCAGAGGATGGGTACAGAGAGTCCAGCTCCAGGGCAGAGAGTAGAGAGGATGTTCAGAGTTCTTGATCTGATCTTTGAGCCTCTCTGCTTGAATAAAGTGAGAGACACAAAGGAAACTGAAGTGACTTGGTCAGCCCTGGGGCTCTCTGGAAGGACAGCATCTGCTGAGGGTTCCTCTGAGAAAGTGCCAAATTCAATAGTGCCTTCATGAGCTGGCAACAGTCATCTGTCACCAGCATGTGACAGTGCAGTGCTGCCTTGGCAGTGGCTTTGCTGCTGAGCAGGGACCCTTGCGTGTTGCTGCTTGAGGGGGTAGAAGCAGGCTGGAAACCCCTGAACTCAGAGCTCCAGGGCCCATAAGACCCCTGCAAGGTGCTGGAGTGAGGCTAGGCATGCTGGTTGACAGCAGATGAAGAGTAGCCAGGGAGTACCCAGGTGGGCAAGAAGGGCAGCAGCAGCCTGGCCTGGAGCAGCAGTGGGGTGGCAGCAGGAGCAGGGCAGGGGTTGTGCCCCTGGGCTGGGCACTGGGGAGGCCACAGCTCGAGTGCTGGGTTCAGCTCTGGGCTCCTGACTGCAAGAAGGACATTGAGGAGCTGGAGCAGGGCCAGAGAAGGGCAGCAGAGGTCCAGAGAAAGGTCTGGGGAGCAGGGCTGGGGAGGAGCAGCTGAGGGAGCTGGGGGTGTGGAGCCTGGAGCAGAGGAGGCTGAGGGAGACCTCCTTGCTCTCTGCAGCTCCCTGAGAGGAGGCTGCAGCCAGCTGGGGCCTGGGCTCTGCTCCCAAGAACAAGCAACAGGATAAGAGGAAATGGCCTCAGGCTGCCCCAGGGCAGGTTTGGGTTGGCCATGAGGAACAATTTCTTCCTCAGAGATGGTTGTCCAGGCCTGGCCCAGGCTGCCCAGGGCAGTGGTGCAGGCCCCAGCCCTGGAAGGACTGAAAAGCTGTGGGTCAGCAGTGGCTGCTCAGTGCTGGGTTAGTGGCTGGACTGGGTGAGCCTGAAGCTCTCTTCCTACCAAACCGTTTCTGTGGTTTCTCATGGGCTTTGCAGGAAAGCAGCAGATGAGGTGTGCTAGGCCAGCCCCATGGTGATGCCAGCCCCATGGTGATGCCCTCCCCAGCTGCTGTGTTTTCCAGGACTTAGCTGTTGCTGTGTGTCGGAGGGGACAGACCCACCCCAAACCCCTGCCTGTAGAAAGAGGAAGTGCTCTGTGGCTGGGCAGAGGTCATTCATCTCCTGCGTCAAGGCAAGAAACGACCTTGGTTCAGATGCAGAAGAGCAAATTTCGAGGTGAGCATCTTGGTGCTCAGGTGGCTCTGCCCCCTACCCCTGGGTGCACTTCTGCAGCCACCCTTAAGAGCCCCTTCTGCTGAGTAGAGCAACACTTTGCCTTCTAGTGTGCGCCCCAGCTCACTCCAGACACCCAGGTCCAGACCTGACCAGCCACAGCCAGTGAGGTCCCTCCTCGGGGGGCATTGACATGCTGATGGGGTCCTCTGCATGGCAGGCTCCTCTGAGAAGCTCACTGAGTAACTGCAAGTCAGGATGTGCTGAGCACCATTTCTGCTCTTCTGATTACTGCTGTAGGAGAAGCAAAGCAGTGAGGTGAGCAAGGCCCCCAGAGCACACAGGCAGGAGCTCCCCACCAGTAGTGGCTTCCTGGACACCTTTCTGCTGCTAAGCCTGGTAGCAGTCCTTGGAGAAAGGACTGGAGAAGCCGCCCTGCATGTTGCCTGCTGCACACCTAGCCCGTGGCAGCACTCGGGGAGGAAGCTCTCCTCTTCCTGAGCCCTCCTGCAGCTCTCAGGTTGTCCAAGAGGTACCACTCAGGAGCAGTTTCTCCATCTTTGATGATTTATCAGCCTCCTTGGTGACAGCCACACAGCACAGCCAGCATCCCAAGCAGGACAGGAGTTGTAGGAGAGTGTGGTGGTGGTCTCAGAGGGTTTTACCGTTTTACCCACTGCATGAGGAAGGGGTTTCGAGCAGCTGTGTCTCTTGCAGAGCTGCTGGAGCCAGGCTGAGCACAGATCCAAGGGCTAAAACCACCATCAGCTGCTGATGGGTGCCAGGATCACAGCCAGGAGGAGGGGAGTGCTGGTGGGAAATGCCCCTGCATCACCCCCAGATGCAGGGCTTGTCCTCGTGAGGGACAGTGAAGGCCACAGCTCTCCTGCCAGCAGGCAGCTCAGCCTAGGGGCATGGAGCGCTGGGCTATGCCCCAGCCAACCTGTCTGTGCCTACAACCAGCTCTGCAGCTCCCCACAGGTCAGGATCACAGAACCCTGGAATTGGTTGGGTTGGAAAATTCCAACCCACCATGGCCACCAAACCATGGCCCCAAGTGTCATGGCCACACATTTCTGGACCAGCTCCAGGGATGGAGACTCCACCACCTCCCTGGGCAGCCTCTGCCAGTGCCAAGTGACCCTTTCAGTAAAGAAATTGTTCCTTGTGTCCAACCTAAACCTGCCCCGGGGCAGCTTGAGGCCATTGCCTCTCATCCTCTCCCTTGTTCCTTGGGAGCAGAGCCCAAGCCCCAGCTGGCTGCAGCCTCCTCTCAGGGAGCTGCAGAGAGCAAGGAGGTCTCCCTCAGCCTCCTCTGCTCCAGGCCTCACACCCCCAGATCCCTCAGCTGCTCCTCCCCAGCCCTCTTCTCCTGCACCTGTAGGATGCAGCCCCCAGCTGAGCCACAAGCGCTGCAGTCGCTATGGAGACCCTGCCTGAGATGCATCAATATGGAGAGGAACTGCTTGTTCCTCACACCCCCAGGCAAAGCACCGCTGAGTAAACCCCTTCCAGATGGACCCTTGCCCCAGCACAGCTCCCACCAACCACACAGAACCCTTTGAAGTTGGCAGGGACCACGCTGGCTGGTGGTACCAGGGGATTTGTTGGAAGCAATGTTTGGACAAGAGGCAATGGCCTCAAGCTGCCCCAGGGGAGGTTTGGGTTGGCCATGAGGAACAATTTCTTCCCCTTGAGGGTTGTCCAGGCCTGGCCCAGGCTGCCCAGGGTAGTGGTGCAGTGCCCATCCCTGGGGGAGTTCCAGAGCTGAGTGGCTGTGGTGCTGAGGGCCATGGGCTGGTGCTGCCCTGGCACTGCTGGGTCAGTGGCTGGGCTCTGACCTCAAAGGTCTTTTCCAGCTTCAGTGATTGTAAGATTTGATCCTCCGTAGGTGCCCCAGGACCCCATTATGGCAGAGGGGCAGGATGTGACCCTGGGAGAGCCACCACCAGCTCCAGCCCCATAGCAGGGTGGTTTATGGGAGCAGCAGAGATGTCCCTTCCCCAGCTCCTCCTTCAGACAGGACTCTTTGTCCCCCCAGGATCAGGAGAGTGCAGGAGCTTTGTGACCCACTGAACATCCTCCTTGCTCCATGTGTCTTTGCAGAGGCCAGCACAGAGCAGCTGAGATGCTGTGTCCCACTCCCCCCACCCACACCAAAGCCACCTTGTGTCAAAGTCCACTGATGCCCACTGCCTGCCCAGGGAGCAAGAGGGAGGACAAGAGGTGAAGGAGGAAGAGAAGAATCAGCTGTGTACCTGGGGTGACCAGCAGGTGGGGGGAGCCAGGCTGTGAGCAGCAGTGAGGCAGCTCCCCAGGAGACCACCTGGAACTCAGGCTGCAGGAGTCACTGAGCTCTGCCGAGCCACGGTCTGCTGCCGGTGCTGCTGGGGACAAGGAGACCACAACAGCAAAGCAAGATAAGTGGCACCATCTGCAAGGGGCAGCTCAGGTGAGGTA
The DNA here is from genome assembly GCA_033816785.1 of Picus viridis. NCBI lineage: Eukaryota > Metazoa > Chordata > Aves > Piciformes > Picidae > Picus > Picus viridis. Next base: position 140,364 of record CM066594.1, read on the forward strand.
CAGGAGGGGTGGTCTCCTGGGGGTGAGGACGTGGGGCAGCTGGGGAGGAAACCTGGCCAGTTCCACTGAGCTTGTCCCGTGGCCAGTCCCTGCCCTCACGGCCTCCCTGCTGTTGGGGGTGGCCAGTGGGACCTGTGCCATGAGCTGGGGCCCTGTGCTGAATCCAGCCTTGTCCCCAGGGCCACCTGCTCCTTGTGAGCAGGGGAGGGTGGCCCCGGGAGGGCTCTGCATGATGAGGAGCTGCCACCATGCTGGCACCCCACAGCCCAGGGGATAGATACTGGGGAGCCAAACCTGGGAAGGGAAGGACGCTGGGGACAGTCTCTGGGGCTGCACGGGTGGGGAGGGGCTCGGGGTGGGCCACGTTCTCTTGAGGCTGAGGGGGTCAGGACCCACGTTCCTGTGACCCCCAGTGCTGGACCCTCATCCCCGGCACCACGAGGAGCCCGCAGTGTGGCTGGAACCCCATCCCTGTCCCCTTGTGACCCGCATGGGGACTCTCCAGGAGGGCTGGGCCCCGTCTCTGTTCCTGTGTGACCCAAACAGGGACCCTCCGCAGAACTGGACCCTTGTCCCCTTCCGTGTGTGACCCAGCCGGTGACCAGCAGCAGCAGTGGACCCACATCCTTGGCCAGAGTGATGCAACCAGGGACCCTGGGCAGGGCAGAACCCTCATCCCCATCCTCATGTCATGCAGCCGGGACCCCCTGTCAGGGGTGGACCCTCATCCCTCTCCCCTTGTGACCCAAATGGGGCATCAGAGCAACGCTGGACCCTCACCCCATCCCCATGTGATGCAGCCAGGGGCTCGGTGGGGGCCGTGCTGGAGCTCGGCGAGGATGGGAGCGGCGGGACCCAGACTCCTGCCCCTTCCCCCGCTGCCCGCCGCGGGGACCCGAGCCCGGGGGCGGTGCCGCCCCCAAATCCCCCCCCAACTCCAGTCGGGGCACGGCGCTGGCGGGAGGCGGTCCCGCCGCAGACACCGCGGGATCGCCGCCGTGTTCGGGGCTCGGAGCGGGGCTGCCGGGGATACCGATGCTGCGCAGGGTAAGCAGGCGAGGGGAGGCAGCAGCGCAGCCCGGGACCCCGCGGTCCCTTCTGGAAGTGGGGGCGCCCATGTGGTGCCAGCCTCCTGCGGGGCGGGCAGCGGTGGCACGGGGCTGTCCCAGCGGGTACCGGGATGGCTTTTGCTCCTCTGCCGCTCCAGCCGGTGTTGAAGGCTTGGCCAAGCCGGGAGCCAGTCTGCTCCGGCTGCTCTGCCCAGTGCTCTCCAGGTTTTGGCTGCAGCAGAGAAGTAACAGCCCAGGACGTGCCTGCAGCTGGCACTTGCACCTCAGTTCTCCTCTGCTGCCCCGAGGAGCTCATCTTCTCCACACCAGTGTGGGCAGCTGGCAGAGCAGTGTCATCCTCAGTCCTCCACCTCTCACTCAGGACCCTGGTTTCCAGCTCAGCCCAGGACACTCCCTGGCACTGGAAACGCTGGGCAGGGGCAGGAGCAGCCATGAGGGACATGGTGTGGTCCAGGTCCTGGCAGAGCCTCATCCATCTCTCCTGGATGTGCCTCTTCTCCTCTGTGCCGGTAAGGGACAAGCTGGGCTGGCCGCGGGGCAGTGGGGTTGGCACTACCAGGCTTTGGGAATGGGCTAGGTCCTGTCGTCACTGCCCATATCAAGGATGCCACAGGCAGCTCTTCACCGGGGGTGCAGGCAGGTGGACTGGGAGCTGCTGGGCAGCAGGGTGGGGTGGGCAGAATGGCAGCTGGTCGGAGTCTCTGACCCAGCTCTGGACTTGCAGCACGGCGGGGCCAAGGTGCTGGAGAAGACCTTTGAGGAGTGGTTGCGGTACCGTGACGAGTGCCTGAGGAGGATGGCGAGCGAGCCCTACCCGGCAGGTACCCGCCCGTGTACCCGCCAGCTCAGGCGTGGGGCTCCGAGCTGCGACAGCAGGGGCTGGCGCTGGGCCTGATCCCTCCTCCAGCACCATGCACCCTGGTCAGCTCCGGAGGGAGCTCCAGCGCCAGGGAACCGGCCCAGTGCCTTCGCATCTCAGATGGGACGCCCAGCGCTGAGATCTCCCCGGGGGGCTGAGGCTGGTGTGGGACACCAGGGTGATTCGGGGTGATGCCAGCCCCGCGGGGAGCTGGGATGGTGGGGAAGCATGTGGCGATGCCAGCAGCAGCTGACCATCGGCTTTTCCCCCTCTCCCTGCCCTGGGAAGGGCTCTTCTGCAACCGGACGTTCGACATGTACGCCTGCTGGCCGGACGGCAGCCCCGGCACCGCCGTCAACGTCTCCTGCCCCTTCTACCTGCCCTGGTTTGAGAAAGGTGCTGATGACCCTCTGCACCCTGCAGCTGGGAACCGGAGCATGCGGGCTTGGGAGGGGTTTGGGGGCTCCCCTCCTGCCCACTGCCAGGGGGAAAGGGACCTAGGAGCAGACCTGGGGGTTAGGAGACACATGGGGCGTGGAGCAGAGCTGGCTCATACCCTGCAGAGCTTCGCTGGAGGGTCCCTGGGTCTGAGCAGGGTCTGAGCCATGATGCCGGGAGAGGAGTGGCTCGGGGAGCCCCAGGTGAGCTGTCGCTGCTCCCTGTGCGCAGTGAGGCACGGGCGGGTGAGCCGCCGCTGCGGCGCCGACGGGCAGTGGGTGACGGTGAACGGCAGCCAGCCCTGGCGCGACTACTCCCAGTGTGAGGAGGAGCTGGAGGCCACCATAGAGGAGGTGAGTGCCCTGTCCGTGGGGGCTGGGCAGGGACACTCCGGGTGCCGCTCCTCCGGGCTCAGCGGTGCGGTGCTTGCCCGCAGGAGGGTGCCCGGCGGCTGCTGGTGAGCTTCAAGGTGCTGTACAGCGTGGGGTATGCGCTGTCCCTCCTCACTCTCATCTCTGCCCTGCTCGTCCTCACCCTCTGCAGGTAGGCGAGCCAGGGCAGGCACAGTCCTGCCCCTTGTGCCTCCCAGCCAGGGGTGTCCCTATCACCCACCCTGCTCCCCTGGCAACCTGGCTCTTGGCAGGAGGCTGCGCTGCACCAGGAACTACATCCACGCCAACCTCTTTGCCTCCTTTGGGCTGCGGGCAGCCTCGGTGCTGGTGAAGGACGTGCTGCTGGAGAGGCGCTGGGGCATGCAGGTGCTGCAGGTGGCTGACTGGGAGGCTCTGCTGAGCCACCAGGCAAGTCCTGCTCCGGGCAGCTGGGCTGGGCAGCTGGGTGTTGGTGCCCATGCAGCCTCAGGCACCCAGTGGGTGAGCTCTTGGGGTGGGTGTGCTGCCCAGGCACACGATGGATGAGGTTTTAGCAAGCACCTGGAGTGCCCATGCCCCGTTGGTGAGCTCTTGGGGGCCTGTGCATGCAGTGTCTGAGCTCTTGGGGTGTCCATGCTGCACGTAGGCCTGATGGATGGTGTATGGAGGTCTCCAGGTTCTCGTGCTGCCTGGGTGCACTCTAAGCAGGCTCTCAGAGTGGCTGCACCCCGAGGGTGAGATCTTTGGGTGCTTGTACACCGAAGGACAAGCTCTTGGAGTGCTCAAGCACCCAGCAGCCGAGCCTTCAGAGTGCCTGTGCTGCGCATGCACCTGAGGGATGAGCCCCGGGGTGCTCATGCTGCTCTGGCACACTCCAGGCAGACTTTTGGGGTATCTGTGCACCCAGTAGGCAAGCTCTTCGGCTGCCCATACAGCTGATGGACGAGCTCTGGCGGTGCCCAGAGCCTCTTTAGGTGAGCTCTCGCGGTGCTGAGGCCCCACGGGCACGCAGCTGGCCCCACGGTGGTGTCCCCCGGCAGGCGGCGCTGGGCTGCCGTGCGGCGCAGGTGCTGATGCAGTACTGCATCCTGGCCAACCACTACTGGTTCCTGGTGGAAGCTGTCTACCTCTACAAGCTGCTCATCGGGGCTGTCTTCTCCGAGAAGAATTACTACAGGCTCTACCTCTACCTGGGCTGGGGTAGGGGCCAGCGGGGGGAGCGGCAGGCCTGGGGATGGTGACAATGACTGGCCCTGGGAGGGGGTGGGGCTCTGCTGACCCCACGGTGTCCCCTTCCCTGGGGGTAGCACCCAGGTGGGTGCTGGGTTTTACAGGCTGTGCTGTGTGGCTTGCAGGGACCCCTGTGGTGTTCGTGGTGCCCTGGATGGCCGCCAAGTACCTGAAGGAGAACGTGGAGTGAGTGGGGAGGGCTGGGGGGTCCCACCTGGACGCTCAGCCCCAGGCGGGGGCTGGGCTCAGCTGGGGCGTGGGATGGAACCTGCTGCATGTCCCTGCCTGCCAGGGCTGCGCTCTGAGGTGCTCACCCTGCAGTGGGCACAGGGTGCTGACGCCTCTCCCGTGCCCCCGGCAGGTGCTGGGCGCTGAACCAGAACATGGCTTACTGGTGGATCATCCGCACCCCGATCCTGCTCGCCTCCCTGGTAGGGGCACGGCCAGCACCGCCCTCCGGGACAGCAGCAGCTCAGCCCCTGGCTCCCGGGGTGGGGGGTGGCGACCCTCGGGAAGCTCCCAGTAGAGCCTGGGAGAGAGGGGCTGGCCCCAGGGTTCTTTCAGGTTCTGGGGGTCCATGCGTGGGGAGGTTATGCTGAGCCTCAGAGAATGGGCTTGGAGGCGGCACCTGATGCTTCCCAGCTGTGATTTTGGGATGGTGGGAGGGGTGAAAGGTAGCTCTGGGGACCAAGCACTGTTGGCAGTACGGGGTTGTCACCTCCCACAGCCCCCAAGGGTGCCTGTCATGGGCAGGGGTTGTTGTGAGGGGTGGGGGTGCCCCTGCACTGTCTCCCCCTCCCAGATCAACCTGCTGATCTTCATGAGGATCCTCAAGGTGATCCTGGCCAAGCTCCGTGCCAACCAGAAGGGCTACCCCGACTACAAGCTGCGGTGAGTCGGGGAGGAGGGGCGGCCAGCCCTGGGTCCTCCCTGCTCTGCAGCTGTGCCCCAGCCCTTCAGCACTCACTGCCAGAGGGCTGCCCTTATCCTCTTCCAGGCTGGCCAAAGCCACACTCACCCTGATCCCCCTCTTTGGCATCCATGAGGTCATCTTCATCTTTGCCACCGACGAGCAGACCTCGGGCGTCCTGCGCTACCTCAAGGTGTTCTTCACCCTCTTCCTCAACTCCTTCCAGGTGAGGTGGCAGCAGGACATGTCCTCACCCTCCCCTGGGCACAGCGTGGAGCAGGACTTGGGGCCAGGGGGAAGTCCCTCTTCCAGCTTGTTCTGCCGCTGAGCCCAGGCACAGGCTGGGGCACCAAGGAGGGGGACACAAAGTCTGCCGCCCCTGGTGGTGAGGAGGCATGATGGTGCTGAGGAGGCATGATGGTGCTGAGGAGGCATGATGGTGCCTCCTGTGCTCTGGGGCAGCAGTGACAGGGGGATCTTAGCCCCCAAAGCACCCAGGCCTGGGGTCACTAAGCTCATCCCAGCCATGGGAGCAGGGGTGGTGGGGCTCACTCCCCTGCTGTCCCTCCAGGGCTTCCTGGTGGCCGTGCTCTACTGCTTCTCCAACAAGGAGGTGAGTACCTGCTGCAGCTTCTTCCTGCTGCTGTGCTTGGCTCTGCTCTGCCTGTGGCTTTGCCCCCCCATTGCCTGCTCAGCCTGCGGGGAGAGCACAGCCAAAGCAGACCCCAGCGTCCCTCCCCCACCACGGCAGGTGAAGTCAGAGATGAGGAAGAAGTGGCAGCTCTGGAGGCTTGACCAGCCAGTACTCTGCTGCACCCAGTGATGCAGCCCCCAGCCCCACGCAGCCGTGGGAAGGGCTGCTGGCCCTGGTGGCCAGCAGGAGGGCGGCAGACCATGGGGGCTGTGCTGCAGCAGCACCCCCCAGGACAGCTGGCCTGGGACCACTCTCAGCTGTGCCACCATGAGAGCCCCAGAGCTGCAGGAGGGGATGTGCCCCGCGGTGGGGGTGGCAGGCACCCCCAGCTCTCAGCAGACATCGCTGCAGCCTCAGAAGAGCCTCCCTGGCCTGGATGAGATGCACCTGCTGCTTTCCACCGCTGCCTGAGCACCGCCAGCTACCTCTGCTAGCGTCCACCAGATGAACAAACACTTCCTGCTGCACCTGGGCCATGCCAGCCCCGCCCCAGTCAAGGGCATCATCTCCACACTCCCAAGAGCCCTCCCACCACACACTGAGACCTCCCAGAGTCATCCTGGAAAGCTCCACTCCAGGAAAGGTGCTGCTTCTTGTAGTAGCCTAAACCGGTCACACTTCTGCAGCTCTCCACTCTCATCGCTGATGTGGAACAAGGCACCACAGCATCTGGGTCACAACAACCCCATGAAGGCTCCAAGGCTTGGGGCAGAGTGGTTGGAAACTGCCTGGCAGAGCAAACACCTGGGGGTGTTGGTCATCAGCTGGCTGAAGATGAGCCAGGGAGTGCCCAGGTCAGCCACCAGCCTGGCCTGGATCAGCATAGTGCGGGCAGCAGGAGCAGGGCAGGGATTGTGCCTCTGGGCTGGGCACTGGGGAGGCCACAGCTGTCCTGGGTTCTGTTCTGGGCTCTCCAAGAACACTGAGGGCTGGAGCAGGTCCAGAGAAGGGCAACAGGGCTGGGGAGGAGCAGCTGAGGGAGCTGGGGGTGTGGAGCCTGGAGAAGAGGAGGCTGAGGGAGACCTCCTTGCTCTCTGCAGCTCCCTGAGAGGAGGCTGCAGCCAGCTGGGGCTTGGGCTCTGCTCCCAGAGAACAAGGGACAGGACAAGAGGCAATGGCCTCAAGCTGCCCCAGGGGAGGTTTAGGTTGGGCATGAGAAGAAACTTCTTCCCCTTGAGGGTTCTCAGTGCCTGGCCCAGGCTGCCAGGGGGTGGCTGCATCCCCAGCCCTGGAGGAGATTCCCAGAGGCAGAGCTGTGGTGCTGAGGGCCATGGCTCAGCCCCAGCCTGGGCAGAGCTAGGGAAGGGTTGGACTTGGTGATCTTAAAAAGCTTTTCCACTCAACACTTGCAGTGGCTCCCTCCAGCTGCACACAGCCAGGGCTTCTCCTCTCCAAGGCCCTCCTGCAACAGGTGCCCCTGAGCCCCCTTCACAGTGAGCAAGAGCAGAGGCAGCACAGGTGGCATCTCCCTCACCCCCAGGCACTGCTGCCTGTTCAGGGCAGTCACTGCTGCCTCTCTGGTGGCAGGGAACAGCCACAGGGGAGGGGAGGACCGGGGAGCATCAGCCGGCTGGGAGCTGAGCCTGCCCTGCCCCTTGGCAGCAGGGAGAGCTGCGAATGGCCTGGCAGGACCACACTGGGCTCCAGCAGAGCTGTGCTGGCCACAGGCTGGGCGTCTGTGGGCCCAGCTAGTGCACAGCTGGAGAAGTTTGCTGCCCAGCTGTACCTGCTGGCCCAGCAGCTTGAGCGCCCCCAGCCCCACATCTGCACCTCTGCAAGCCGAGCACCTTGAGCGCCCCCAGCCCCACATCTGCACCTCTGCAAGCCGAGCAGCTTGAGCGCCCCCAGCCCCACATCTGCACCTCTGCAAGCCGAGCAGCTTGAGCACCCCCAGCCCCACATCTGCACCTCTGCAAGCCGAGCACCTTGAGCACCCCCAGCCCCACATCTGCACCTCTGCAAGCTGAGCACCCAGGCCGTGGGGGGGTTGGCGACACTCGGCTGTGTGCACCTGGCTCAAGGGCTGCTCCTGGTGCCAAGAGCCCAAGCAGCAGCAGATGCCACCCCCTCCCTCTCCCCCTCCCCCCACCCCAGCCCCCAGCTCTTTCCTTCAGCAGCAGGCCAGACCTACTGCCCCAGGCTGCTGCTCCACAACACGAGCTTTGCCTGGCCAAAAGCTCCCTCCAGGAGGAAGTCACTCCTGCTCTCTGCAGCATGCAGGGGTGGCTCTCCATCCCCAGCCCCTTTGCCTAGAGGCTGAGGGAACCTCTTCCAGATGCAGCAGCTCCAAGTGGCTTGCCTTGAGCACTGAAAGGAGTTGCCCAGGGAGGTGGTTGAGGCTCCATCCCTGGAGACATCCAAGATCAGCCTTGCTGTGTCCCTGGGCAGTCTGCTCTCGTTTGAAGTGTCCCTGCTGCCTGCAGGGGGCCGGACAGGATGCCCTTGGGGGTCCCTTCCAGCCCAGTGCAGTCGGTGAAAGAGGCTGCAGCAGGCTGGGCAGGGGTGAGGGCTGGGGTGAGGGCAGGGGTGAGGGCTGGGGTGAGGGCAGGGGTGAGGGCAGGGGTGAGGGCTGGGGTGAGGGCTGGGGTGGGGGCAGGGGTGAGGGCAGGGGTGAGGGCAGGGGTGAGGGCTGGGGTGGGGGCAGGGGTGAGGGCAGGGGTGAGGGCTGGGGTGAGGGCAGGGGTGAGGGCTGGGGTGAGGGCTGGGGTGAGGGCAGGGGTGAGGGCTGGGGTGAGGGCAGGGGTGAGGGCAGGGGTGAGGGCTGGGGTGAGGGCAGGGGTGAGGGCTGGGGTGAGGGCTGGGGTGAGGGCTGGGGTGGGGGCAGGGGTGGGGGCTGGGGTGGGGGCAGGGGTGGGGGCAGGGGTGAGGGCTGGGGTGAGGGCTGGGGTGGGGGCAGGGGTGGAGGCTGGGGTGAGGGCAGGGGTGAGGGCTGGGGTGAGGGCTGGGGTGAGGGCTGGGGTGAGGGCTGGGGTGAGGGCAGGGGGGGTGGGGGCAGGGGTGGGGGCAGGGGTGAGGGCTGGGGTGGGGGCTGGGGTGGGGGGGCTGGGGTGAGGGCAGGGGTGAGGGCTGGGGTGAGGGCTGGGGTGAGGGCAGGGGTGAGGGCTGGGGTGAGGGCTGGGGTGAGGGCTGGGGTGAGGGGCAGGGGTGAGGGCTGGGGTGAGGGCAGGGGTGGGGGCTGGGGTGGGGGCTGGGGTGAGGGCAGGGGTGGGGGCTGGGGTGAGGGCTGGGGTGGGGGCAGGGGTGAGGGCAGGGGTGGGGGCTGGGGTGGGGGCTGGGGTGGGGGCAGGGGTGGGGGCAGGGGTGAGGGCTGGGGTGCCAGCGAGGAGCCCTGCTGGCTGCCTGCCTGTGACACCACTCTGCAGGGGAAGCTTCTTTTCAGGTGCTAATAAAGTTTATTTTTCAGCTGATCTCTTGGCTCCTGTCTGCTCCAAGGGTGGGAAGCAGCTCTTGGGCACACAGGGGGCTGCAGCTGAGTGCGCAGAGGCACAGACCTGCACTGGAGCAACACAACTCCAGCCACAGGGGTACTGAAGAGGCACCCGGAGCCCCACAGGGCCCCACCAGGAGCTGCCACCCAGTGAGCCCTGGCCAGGCTGGAGAGCTGGGCAAAGGGGAAACTCAGGGGGCTCAACAAGTGTAGGGTCCTGCATCTGGGCAGGAACAACCTCCTGCAGCAGGACAGGTGAGGGGACACCTGCTGGGAAGCAGCTCCATGGAGTAGGACCTGGGAGTTGCCCATGAGCCAGAAATGTGCCCTGGTGGCCAAGAAGGGCATGAAGAGTGCAGCCAGCAGGGCAAGGAGGGTTTGCTTCTGCTTATACTCTGCCCTGATGAGGCCATCTGGAGTCCTGGGTCCAGCTCTGGGCTCCCCAGTTCAAGAGAGTCAGGGAACTGCTGGGGAGAGCCCAGGGGAGGCTGCAGAGCTGCTGAGGGGCCTGGAGCAGCTCTGGCAGCAGCAAAGGCTGAGAGCCCTGGGGCTGAGAGCCTGCAGAAGAGCAGCCCCAGAGGGCAGCTGAGCAATGCTCAGCAAGAGCTGAAGGAGCTGTGGGGGGCAAGAGGCTGGGGCCAGGCTCTGCTGAGTGCTGCCCAGGGACAGCACAAGGGGCAGAAAGTGTCAGGCAGGAGGTTGGAGCTGAGCAGGAGAAAGTTGTTTGTTGTGAGGCTGCTGGAGGCCTGGAGCAGGCTGCCCAGAGAGGTTGTGGAGTCTGCTGGTGTGGAGAGCTTCCAACCCCCCTGGGCACTGTGCTGCTGGGCAAGCTGCTGTGGGTGCCCTGCTGGAGCAGGGGCTTGGCTGGGTGAGCTCCAGAGCTCCCTGCCAGCCCCAGGCTGCTGGGGCTCTAGTGCAGGATGCTCCAGGAGGACAGCAGCAACCCACCACCCTCAGTGTGGTGGTGATCACAAAACCCCACAGCAGCTCTGGTAGCCCCCAGGCACTGAGCAGGGGAGCAGGCAGCTTTCCTGCAGAGGAGCTGGGTGCTGCTCTGCCCTGGCTGCTGCAGGCTCCAGCAGCCCCACTCCTGCTTGCACTGCTGCAGAGCTGCTGCCCAAGTTGCTGCTGCTCCTCTTCTTGATCCAAACTCACCTCCCTGATCATCTCCCAAGTGCTGCTCTGTGCAAGGAGCTGAGCAGAGCCAAAGAAGAGAGTCCTCAAGACCAAGGACCTTGACTCAGCCATGGCAGTGCTCCCCTGGCAGCTTCTGGGTTAGGAAAGCTCTGGCTGCCCCCTGAGCAGCAGCAGGGCTGCTGTAGGACAGAGCAGGACTGAGGGGGCAGGGCTCTGAGTGACTCTGCTTCACTGCTGCCTGGCCAAGCCCCAGCTGAGCTTAACTTTCGTTGAGAATGCAGCGTGGCAGCAGGGCAGGGCTGGAAGGGACCTCTGGAGCCCAAGCCTCTGCCAAAGCAGGGCAACAAGCTCAGGTGAACCTCCTGGGTTGCAGGTTGGGGCAGTTTGGTGCCCCAGGAGAGCAGAATGAGGCTTTCCTGTTGCCCTCTTCATGACTGTGAGAGCTGCTGCTGCCCTCTTGCCTGCTCAGGGCAGAGCAGAGCTTTGCTGAAGGGTTGCAGGAGCAGCCTCAGCTCACAGCAGGCTGGGAGCAGAGCTGGGCAGAGGCTCAGGCCTGCATCCCAAGAGGAAAGCCCCAGCACATAGCTCAAGGAGGCCTAGCTTCCTTTCTGAGCTGCTGCAGAGACAGCTTCTGCCACAGCTGCGGCCTGCTGGAGGCAAGGATGCCATTGCCCAGGCAGGCAGGAGAGAGCTGAGCCTGTTCTTGCCTCTGCTCTGCAGCCCTGCCTGCAGGAGCTCCCACCCCTCCTCCCAGAGCAGCCAGGCAGGGCTGGGAAGCTGCAGGGGAGGCAGCCTCAGCCCCCTGAGCCTGTGAGCCCCTGGCAGAGGCAGCTGGAGGGCACTGGCTGTGGTCCTGCTGCTCCTGAGGAGTCAGGGAGCTGCTCCCTGGCCCCACCCCACTCCCTCCACAGAAACCCACACAGCAGGGACAGGTTCTAGGCTTTATTGGATCACCCAGGGCAGCAGCTGCTCTTCTCTTGGGCCAGCTTGCCTCAGGGGAGCAGCAGAGGCCCTGCTCTGCCCTGCTGCAGCAGTGACCACCACTCAGGAGTCCTCCACAGCAGGGCTGTGCCTGCTCAGGGCAGCACCACCCCCTCCCACCTCCCCCTACAGAGGCCTGGGCTACTCCAGCACCTGCCCAGCCTCTCCCTCTGGGCCCCTGCAGCACTTCTCTCTGGGCTCTCCTTTTCCTTCCTACTGCTGCATTTCACCCAGCCCCCCACCATTACAGCCTCTGATGTACCCTTCCTCCCCCAGACCCCTTCTTCCACCCTAGGACCCAGCCAAGCCAGCCCCAAGCCTTTCCTTCCCTGCACAGCCCACCCAGCCCTGGGGGCCCTGCTGGGACAGGACCTGCTGCTCCCCGGTGCTCCCAGGCCCCTGCCCTGGGCCTTTGGGGGTGGTTACTTTGCTTCCCTGGAAACTCCTCCCCTTTCCCCACAGCTACCTTGCCTCACATTCAATCTGGGCTTCCCAGGGGCCACCAGCCCTGGGCTAGGGGACCCAGAGGCAGCACCAAGACGGCCTCTAAGCTCCATCCAGCCCCAGCTATTCCAAGGCTGAGCGGAGGGCGGCTGCCTTGGCACTCTCCACCACGCCCCCAGCAACAGAGAAGGAAGGACCAAGCCCCAGCTACTCTTCCCAGCACAGCCTCAATGCTCTGGGAAGCTTTCACAGCTGCTGCTTCAGGACTGGCTCCACCTCCTCACAAGTGAGGCTGCAGCCTCCCCAGCCCTGCCCCAGCGCCAGGCCCAGCTGCCCAGGCCCCTGCCGAGGATGGAAAAGGGAGATGGAGACGAGGTGAAGGGGCAGGAAGGAGCAGAGGCTCACAGCTGCCTCAGTGCTGGCCCCAGGAGGCACAGCATGCCAAGGGAGAGGGCCCTGCTCCAGGGGCAGCTCAGCTGTCAGGGCTGTGTGGCTTTGGGCAGCTGGCAGAAGCCCCAAGGATGCAGCCAGAGAGATTTCTCTATTTTGGCATCTGCCATCAAGGTCCAAAGCTCAGTTCTGCCTCTGCTCAAAGGGACTTGCCCTGACTCCAGGCCACCACTCAGACCTCAGGGGTTGGTGGCTGTTGCTTTTTCTCCCCTCCCCCCTGCAAAGCAGCAGTGACTGGGCACCATTTCACACCACCAGAAACTGCTCCCAGCACCCTTGTGTCTGCTTCCCCAGCTGCAGGAGAGGGGGCAGGAGCTCTGCTGAGAGCCTCCCCCTGCACCCCTTGGAGGCAGCCTCGCAACAATGCCTTGGCAGAACCACTTCCAAACACCACAGCCTGGAACTCCAAGGCAGGCAGCGAAGGAGCAAAGCTCTGCAGCACAGCTCCCTCAGGATGTGACCTCTGCTGCCCACCTCCCTCAAGGGACAGACCTACCCCTCAGCTCCTGAGCCTGCCCCAGCCCTCTGCCAGAGGCCCAGGAGGCCTGAACAGCCTCAGCCCTGTCCCTGCCAGGGGACATCTGCCTTGTAGCTGCTATCAGCACTGAGACCTTGGCACTGCCAAACCAGGTCAAACTCTGCCATAAAGCATTCACCACAGAACCCAAAGTTCTCTGGCACTGCACAACAGGACCCCCAGCAGCCCCTGGGGAAGGCACTGGACTGGGTTGGGCTGGGCAGGGCAGAGAGAGGTTTTGGGATGGCAGGACAGAGATCCCAGTTAAGAACTGGAGCTGCAAGAGCCTTGCAGTCAGCCAAACTCTGCTCACTCTGCCCACCCACAAGGAGCCTTCCTCACTGCCCCAGACACTCCCTGAGGCTGTGCCAGCATTCCTTTCTGTGCCACTCCACAAGGCAGAGGAGGGGCCAGGGCAGGTGTCAGAGGCCTTGTGGAAGAGGGGGTGCAGAGCAGGATGACTGGGTTGCTGTGGTCAGCTGCCAACAGCAGCCAGCCCCGAACAGAAGGGCTGCAGGACGCTCGAGGCAGGAGAGCCCCGCAGGACCCCGTGCCGCTCCTCTTCACCCGGCGGTATCCACAAGCGACGCTGTGCCCAAACGGCCAGGCCCAAAGACCTGCCGGGCTGCGGGCTGCTGCCCTCCCTCCTTCCCCCAGGGGCGCTCTCCGGTGGCTGAGACTCCTCCCACGGGAGCACCAGCGGCCGCGGCCGAGCCGGGGTGCTGCCAGCTCGGCCTGGCTCAGCTTGCGGGTGGAGCATCACCCGGCGTCGGCACCTGCGGGGGCACACAGCACTCACCCCGGGCAGGGCACAGCCACCAGGGCACCCCGGGGGCAGGCAAGCCAGAGGGCAGGTGAGGAGCAGGGCACAGCCTGGGGGCAGGCTGTGAGCCCTGGGCACGCAGCAGCTGGCTGCAGCCCGCTGCCTCCCGCGCTCACGGCCCCGGGCGGCTGCCAGCGGCTCCCACTCACCCTCCTGCTTCGCTACGCCTCCAGCCAGCTCTGCCCCGGGCCCTGCAGCCTCTGCAGCCTTTCGGTCACAGTCTGCAGAGCTTTTCCTGAGGGCAGACCAGAAGGGAGATGATGTTAGCAAGGGGCCGGCAAGCAGCGGAGAGCAGGCTGCGCTCAGCCCCTGCTCTGCTGCCTTTAGCACAAGCCTCCCCCGAGCCCAGCCCGGCGGCGCCTGCCCCCTCTGCGGGCGGCTGGGACGAGCTGCTGCCATCGGGACAGGACAGGGGCCTTGGGAAGCAATTCACAAGCAGCTCTGCTCAGTGAGCCACAGCCCCTTGCTCTCAGCCTGGGCCCTCTGCCTGCCAGCAGGGCCTGAGCTGCAGGGAGAAGCGCACAAAGCCACCAGAGCCTGGAGACCCCCGGATGAGGGGGGCTTGGTGGTCCTTAGACACGGCCCTGCTGGCCCAGCCCTGCTCCCCCAGCACCACAGCGTTTCACATGCCCAGCCCTGCCCACCTTACCCATTTCTCCTACACACTGCTCCAGGACAGCTGACAGCTCAGGCAAGCTCAGAGACTCCAGGGAAGGTGGCCACCCCTCCAGCACTGCAGAAGAGCAACCACACAGCAGTCATCTGCACGCTCACTGGGACGGAGGGCAGACAGGGCACCCACAGTGGTTCTGCTCAGGGGCTCTGAGTCACAGGGGCAGAGAGCTGGGCCTGCCTGTGGCAAGCCTGGGGGCTTCTGGCAATTCTGCCCTTAGGAATTGGATTTTGTGCTGGCTGGATGCTATGTTCACAGCAACCTGAAGAGCTGAGGTGCAGTGGACAGATCAGCAGGATCTCCAGGTGTCTCACCTTTACAGCACAAGCAACAGGGAGCAAAGCTCTGGAGATGTCCCAGGCCTCAGGACCAGCATAAGGACATTGAGGGCTGGAGCAGGTCCAGAGAAGGGCAAGAGAGCTGGGGAAGGGTCTGGAGAGAAGCAGCTGAGGAGCCTGGGGGTGTTGAGCCTGGAGCAGAGGAGGCTGAGGGAGACCTCCTTGCTCTCTGCAGCTCCCTGAGAGGAGGCTGGAGCCAGGTAGGGCTTGGGCTCTGCTCCCAAGGAACAAGGGACAGGACATGAGGCAATGGCCTGAAACTGTGCCGGGGAGGGTGAGGTTGGAGAGGAGGCAAAATGTCTTTGCTGTAGGAGTGGTCAGGGCCTGGCAGAGGCTGCCTAGGGAGGTGGTGGAGTCCCCATCCCTGGAGGTGTTCCAGAGCCCTATGGCCATGGCAGGTTTGGGTTGAGGGTTGGACTGGATGACCTTGGGGTCATCCTGAGGGCTTTTCCAACCTAAACAATTCCAGGCTCCTCTAAGCGGCTGATGGGACAGCCCAGCCCAGCCATGTCCAGCAGCTTGCCCCCTGCTCAGGGTGGCAGCCATGGCTTTGGCTCAGCCCTTCTCACTGTGGTAGTGCCCCCAGGGCACCCACAGGCTGCAGTGTGGGAAGCCACAGGCCCCTGCAGCAGTTCCCACTGGGTGCTGCATCGCTGCAGCTGTGGCCACAGACATCTGCCAGAGCCCAGCCTGGACACAAGCTGCTGAGGAACTCCAGGAGCTTTAAAAGCTGCTCTCACGTCCAGTTTGAGGCTCTGGCTGCTCAACTGTTTCCAAACCACTTCTCACTGCACCCTTCCAGCAGTGGCTGGCTCTGGGCTCGCTGCTGCTCAGCCACCCCCGTGCCCACCTCACCTGGAGGCTCCCCAGGCCGCCTGTGCTCGCCGGTGCCCAGCTGCAGCTCGGTGCCCAGCGCCCTGCCGGCAGAGGGCTCCTGGCCGAGGCGTGAGGACAGCTCTGCCTGGCAGCACCTGCCAAACAAGAGCAAGGCCATCAGGGCTGGCACGGGCAGTGCCAGGCTGCACCCCTCCGAGTACCTGCTGGGCCGCACCCAAGGCCCCAGGGTCACCAACTGCCCCTGGCTCCTTCCCAGGAGAGGAGGATGTGCCCCAAAGCTTGGGGCCCCCTCCACTGTGCCCCATCTCTCCCTGTCTGCAGAGGAGCTGCAGGGGCAGAAGAGGAGGCAGCAGGGTGAGCAGGACAAAGCCTAAGCCAGGGGCTGTGCTTGATTTAGACCAGGAGCAAACCTGAGCTAAGGTTCCCACCAGGCAAGGAGAGCCAGCTCAGGACAGGCACCGAGCTGGAGCACAAGAGGCACACCAAGCTCTGTGCCATCAAACAGGGCACAGCAGGGCCCTTCCAGCAGCCTGCTTCAGCTCCTCAGTCAGCAGGCAAGACAGGTGCCCTGCAGCTGGGAATACTGCTCTGCCAGAAGCCCGCTTCCCCTGGCTGGGCAGCCAGCAGAGCCCATTGCTGCTGGGCCAGGGTCTGCAAGCAGCAGGATTAAGGCCACCTTGATGTATCTGTTCTGTCAGTGGGCAGCACATGGCCCAGTTCAGCTGGGGCAGGGAGAAGAGCACCACAAAGGCAGCAAAAAGTTGGATGAGACTCTGAGCAGCCTGATTCCGTTCAAGGTGATCCTGCTCAGTGCAAGGAGGCTGGACTAGATGACCCTCTGAAGGCTGCTTCCAACCCAAACCAGTCCACAGTTTGATACCAGGAGATGGGGGAAGGCAGAAGTCCACAGCAGGGATGTGAATGCCAGGGCAGCTTTACCTGCTGGCTCTCAGAGCTGGCAGAAAAGTGTTTTTCGCTTTCCAGGGCAAGACACTACAAGTCCTTTGAGATGGTCTGGAAGTCAGAAACCTTCCTGCATTCACCCAAACACCAAGCTGTACCCTGGGCACTGGATCCCACATAAGCACAAATGCAACTCTAAGGCTTTGGTTCCCTCTAGCTGGAGCAGCTGCTACCAGCACCTCTGCACATCAGCCTAGTCCCAGCTGATGCGGCCAGCTGGGCCTTCACAGCTGCTCATGTGGCTGTGGCTTTCCTCCAGAGGAAGTCAGGCAGGACCCAAACCAGGTTTAGATGCCTGGTGAGCTCTCCTGCCTCACCCTAAGGCTGCCAGGGTGACCTCTGATCTCTGCATGGCCCAGAGCCCCCTTCCCAGCAGCCTCAGTGCCATTTCCTGGGAATGACTTACTTGATCTGACCCAGCAGGACTCCAGCATCCTTGGTGATGGCCTGGGCCTCTCTGAGCTGGCACTGGATGGCATTCCAGGTCTCATCCCGCTCCATCAAACAGCTCTCAGCCACTGCACGCAGCTTCTGCTCCTGGCACACCTGGCCCTTCATCACCTCCACCTCTTCACACCTCTGGAGCAGAGGTGGGGGTTAGGATGGGAGTGATGGACACCACTCATGGGCCAGCTCTGGCACGGCCCTGCAGGCTCTGCTGCTTCGGCAGCCAGAGGGTTCCTGCAAAATTGCACCCAGCTCTCTGGCAAAGGAACTGGATAAGGCTTGCACCCCAAGACAGCTTCTCTCCACATCAAGACCAGCCCCACCACTGACAGCTGCCCCTTCCTCTCTGTTTGGAAAGGCTCTCAGGAGGCCCAGAAACCCCAAATGGACAGAAGGCTGCCCCCAGTGGCAGCTTCCCCAGGCTGCTCACCTTCACCACAAGTGACAGTGGGAGGGCAGCAGCTGCTGTCCCTCACCCCTTCTTAGTTCTCAGGTGGATGTGAGGCACATAAGGACTTCATCCTCTGTGCTCCATGCTTGAGAAGAGCAGGTTGGTTAACACTAAGTGCATCCTACTGACTGGGCACCAAGTGTGACCCATGGAAGTTCTGTCTTTTCCTTTAGTCCATTCCAGAACCCCAGCAGCCTGGGGCTGGAAGGGAGCTCTGGAGCTCACCCAGCCAAGCCCCTGCTCCAGCAGGGCACCCACAGCAGCTTGCCCAGCAGCACAGTGCCCAGGGGGGTTGGAAGCTCTCCACACCAGGAGACTCCACAACCTCTCTGGGCAGCCTGCTCCAAGCCTCCAGCAGCCTCACAACAAACAACTTGCTCCTCCTGCTCAGCTCCAACCTCCTGCCTGACACTTTCTGCCCCTTGTGCTGTCCCTGGGGAGCACTCAGCCGAGCCTGGCCCCAGCCTCTTGCTCCCCCACAGCTCCTTTAGCTCTTGCTGAGCATCGCTCAGCTGCCCTCTGGGGCTGCTCTTCTGCAGGCTCTCAGCCTTTGCTCCCTCAGCAGCTCCACAGCCTGCCCTGGACTTCCCGCAGCAGCTCCTCCATCAGAGGCACAATACAAAGAGATGGCCGAGGCGTGCCAGACCTGCCCATGGCAGAGCCTCACCTTGTGGAGCTGAATTGCCAGCTCCTGCATCTCGGCCTCCAGCCGGTCGGCGTAGGCCAGCTCCAGGGCGTCGGCGGGCGGCCGGGCACCGCTGTGCCAGCGCGCGATGGCGGAGGTCATCTTCCTCTTGGGCCCGAAGAGGCTGCCGGGAGAGCGGCCAGCTTAGCGCCCGGCCTCGAGGTGACACCGTGAGGCCCTCTGCGGCCTCCTGCAGGGCAGCTCGAGGGGCCGCCGGGCAGCACAGAGCGGCGCTGGGGCGGAGGCGTGCCGGCAGGCTGGGCGGCCGGGGGGGGAGCCGCAGAGCACTCACGTGATGCCGATCTCCTTCAGGTCGCTCTCCGTGAGGGTCAGGAAGATCCGGAGGTCAACGTCTTGCTCCTCAAACACCTGCAGATACTTCAGGCACCCGATCTGCTCCAGCAGCGTTGCCAGGTCCTGCAGCCCATCAAACCAAGGTCACACCCTCACAGGCAGCAGCGTTGGCACTTAACACAGAACCCCAGAGCTGTCTGGGGTGGAAAAGCCCTCCAGCATCAGCAGGTCCAACGAGCAACCCAACCCCACCATGGCCACCGAACCATGGCCCCAGGGCTCTGCAACACCTCCAGGGATGGGGACTCTACCACCTCCCTGGGCAGCCTCTGCCAGGCCCTGACCACTCATGCAGCAAAGAAATTGTTCCTCATCTCCAACCTAACCCTCCCCTGGCAGTTTCAGGACATTGCTTCTTGTCCTGTTCCTTGTGAGCAGAGCCCAACCCCCACCTGGCTCCAGCCTCCTCTCGGGGAGCTGCAGAGAGCAAGGAGGTCTCCCTCAGCCTCCTCTTCTCCAGGCTTAACACCACCAGCTGCCTCAGCTGCTCCTCCCCAGCCCTCTTCTCCAGACCCTTCCCCAGCTTGGTTTCCCATCCGCTTCCTCATGATGCTGCTGTGCCTTCCAGGGTTCTAGCAGCAACCAAGCCTTGCCCTGGCTAACTGCCTTCTCCACAGCCACACCACAGGACTGGGCTGCCTACTGCAGCTGTTGCCTCTTGTAGCAAAGACAGAGCAGACAAACCAACATCTACTCCAGCTACATCCTTGTCTGGGAGCAAACCCCCAGGCCTGAGGTCTCTAGAACAAGTCTGTAAGCAGCAGCAGCAGCACTCAAGCAGACAGTTCCTGGCAGGAGCATTGCAGCTTGGGCAGACCTGGAATCCAAGGTGACAACTTCCCTCCTGCCTGAGAAGGCCAAGAAGCAGCTTGGCAGAATCTCCCATGCCTGACAGGGTGACAGTCTGCACCCCTGGAGCCAAGGTGGACAGTTACCTGTGGCCCTGTGTAGGCAGGGGGCTGGGTGGAGCCCCCAGCCCTGCCCAGGCAGTGGCACCAGTGGCTGTCGCTGCTGCTGTAGCGACTCTTGCTCTTGAAGCCCTTGGCCTGCTTCCGGCTGGGGGTGCTGCTGGCATGGTCAGAATCCTGCAGAGGGAAGAGAACAACACAGAAGGGGAAGGTGAAGATGATCAAGCAAAGATGTCACCATCCCCACAGCTACCAAGAGCAGACTCCAAGATCAGGTGTGCTCCACAGAGTGCTGGGTGCTGCACTTGGGTCACATCCACCCCATGAATGCTGCAGGTGTGGAGCAGAGTGGCTGGAAACTGCCTGGAGGGAAAAGACCTGGGGGTGCTGGGTGCCAGCAACTGAATATGAGCTAAGGCATGCCCAGGTGGCCAACAAGGCCACCAACAGCCTGGCCTGGATCAGCAGTAGTGTGGCCAGCAGGAGCAGGGAAGTGATCATGCCCCTGTGCTCAGCACTGGTAAGGCCACACCTCAAATCCTGGGGTCAGTTCTGGGCCCTCACCCCAAGGACATTGAGGGCTGCAGCAGGTCCAGAGAAGGGCAACAGAGCTGGGGAAGGGTCTGGAGAAGACGGCTGGGGAGGAGCAGCTGAGGGAGCTGGGGGTGTGGAGCCTGGAGAAGAGGAGGCTGAGGGAGACCTCCTTGCTCTCTGCAGTTCCCTGAGAGGAGGCTGCAGCCAGCTGGGGCTTGGACTCTGCTCCCAAGGAACAGGACAAGAGGAAAGGCCTCAAGGGAAGGTTTAGTTTGGAGAGGAAAAATTTCTTTGCTGCCAGAGTGATCAGGGACTGGCAGAGGCTGCCCAGGGAGGTGGTGGAGTCCCCATCCCTGGAGGGGTTGCAGAACCCTGTAGCCATGACACCTAGGGCCATGGTGGGGTTGGGTTGCTGGTTGGACCTGCTGATGCTGGAGGGCTTTTCCAACCCAAACAACTCTGGGATTCTATAAAAGCCCTGCTTAGGAAGGGCTGGGTCAAGGCACTCCTAAGATACCACCCTGGTGCCATGGGGTGGTGCCAGGCTCTTGCAATCCCAGTTTAGGGGGCAACATGCCAGAGCAAAAAGCAGTGCTGAATGCTCCCTGGACTGATACAGTGCACTGAGACCACACTGGTGAGAAGCTCCTCGAGATACAGAGGACTTCTGCTCAGCTACTTCAGCCTTCTGTACCGCAGCTCCAGAGCTATGTCTTGAACCACAGAGCGAGCTGTGACACGAGCCAAGGAACAGCCTCCAACCCGCTCCCCTTCCTGCACTTCAGAAGTGCCAACAACACTGCTGTGCTTCCCTCAGCCTTACTGCACTGCCTGCTCCCTCCCCAGGCTGCAGGACTGGGCCATCTCCAGCAGGCCACAGCCACCACCCTGTAGCTAGAGGCTGGAGAGAACTCCAGTTACTGAGTAGCCACCACCAATCTGTTCCAGAGTGAACATGCCCGGAGCTGGCTACTAGCCAGAGCCCAGACAAGCCAGCCCATAACCCTCCAGTATAGAAGCTGGTTTCCTTGTGGGGACCCGTCCTCACTCAGGCTGGCACTGCAGCCTCCTGTGGAGGCTGAGTCACAGCAGGCTGCAGAAGTGTGACAACAGAGGCCAAGCTGAAGGCAGAGCAAGGCAAACTGAAAACCTCACCTCATTGCTTTCCAAGGAGCCTTCGCTGCTGACTCCCAGGGCTTTGGTCAGGCATTCACTGCTGCTGCTGCTGCTCCTGACAGCTCCTAAGTTGTTGGTGAAGAAAACATTCTCCTCTGGGAAAGAACAAGTAGAATTTGAGGTTCAACTTCCTTACACTCAGTGATGGTTTTACCACACAAAGGAGACACCCAGAGCAAGGCTTCAAATGCAGCACTCATGGCAAGACAGTTCCAAGGCAGAACCATCACACCTGATCCCAGGCACTCCTCCTCCTCCAAGTGCAGTTGACACCACAGAGAAGTAGAAAGCTGAGTGTGCTTCTGTGGGACTCTTGGCTCCGTGGTGCAGCAGGGATTATTGCTCCCAGCCTGCACTGCCTTCAGAGGAGCTGAGCAGAGGCCCAGAGCAAGGCACTGACAGGCTATTAACTGAGGAGCTGCCTGTAGACCCTTCCCCGAAGGGCAGCTCTGGAGCTCTTTTGTCCAACCTCACCACTCCAGCAGGGTCAGCTACAGCAGGTTGCCCAGGAGCATCTCCAAGGATGGAGACTACCCCACCCCTGTGTGCAGCCTCTCAAAGAGCAGGCAGAAAGCGTTTCCTTCCGTTCAGAAGGAGCCTCCTGGCTTTCTGTTTGTGCCCAGCGCCTCCTGTGCTGCCGCTGGACCCCAGGCTTCCACCTCCCATCAGGTGCTTTGCACCAACTGAGATCCCCACTGAGCTCTCTCTTCTGTAGGTTAAACCATCCCAGCTCTCAGCCCTTCTTCCTGAGAGCTACTCTAATCCTCAACAGCCTCATGGGACAGGAAGGTGCAAGCCCTGGGCTGGTCTCTCACCCAGGTGTGCGCTGCCAGCCAGACCATCTTCTGAGACAAGGACTCACCCCTGCTGCTGCTGCTCTCCACATCCTGCTCATTAATTGGAGAGGTAACATCCCTGTTCCTGATACCATCTGCTTCACAGCTGCCATCATCCTTGAAGGTGACATAGCCCTGAGGAGGGACCTGCTCTGTGTGCAAGAGAACAAACAAGTCACCAGAATAGAATAGAATAGACCAGGTTGGAAGAGACCTTCAAGATCATCATGTCCAACCCATCAACCAATCCAACCCACCCAAACAACTAACCCATGGCACCAAGCACCCCATCAAGTCTTCCCCTGAAGACCTCCAGTGATGGGGACTCCACCACCTCCCTGGGCAGCCCATTCCAATGGGCAATCACTCTCTCTGTAAAGGAGAGGCTCCAGCAGGGAAACAACCACTCAGCCCTGTTGGATCATTTTCAGGTCCCTGTCTCCTCAACCAGCAGGTTTCATTCTACAAAGCACAGAAGAAAGCTGAGGAAGACACCTGCCTACAGCCTGTGACACACCAATGCACATCAGCTGGTTTTCAGTCAGTGCTGAGAAGCACCTGAAGAAGCAGCTTCCAGCAGTGCCTCTCCTATTCATACTCAATGAAAGGGGAAAACATATGCTTGAGAGCCAAACACTCTCTGCACCACCAAGCCCTCTGCATGGGTGTTCAACATTAGCAGCAGCTGTGCCACTTCAGAAGCTGACAGTACCCACTCAGCACAGCCACTGGTATAACATCTCTGCATTAAGAGAAGGAACTCAGCTTTGAGAATGCTTTCAAGTCTAGCTGTCCATATTCTTGGCTACTCCAATCAGCCCGAGAGATATCCATGGCCACCAGAGACTGAAGAACCACCACTGCAGCCAGAGGCTGATGTCTGAACTGGGATCACCTTTCTTGTGGCTACTGGTTCTGCAATCTCATCATCACTACTACTTCAGGCACGGAGGAGGACAAAACTGACAGGCCTAGGAGCAGGGACTTCCCTGCCATGATCAGTGGCTCCTTAGCTTCTGTGACCGCTTCCTTTGTCATCTGCTTGAGGAGGGCTCTCAAACTTTTGAGCCCCCCTCAGGAATGGCAGCTGGACCCAGAGGAAGAGTAACTGAAGTCAGAAGAGTGTTTGTCCTACAAGTGCTCCACTCATCACTGCCCAGCCCTTATAAGAAGCTCAAGGGGTTTTCTTTTCAAACCACAGGCTGGGTAGCCTCACTAACTGCTGCTGTACAAACCACCCAGGAACCCCAAAGGAAGCAAAACCAAACAGCTGCAAGGCACTGGAGACCTCAGAGGACTCCGTCAGGCTTCTCGCCGCGCTCACCATAGCGAGATTGCTTCTTTCCCCCAATCCCAGCTGCTGTTATCTCAGCCAAAGCCTGGGGCCCCTCATGGATGCTGGGGCCCTTGGTCCTACGAGCAGGTCTCTGTCTTTGGGGAGCAGAACAGGATTCATCTGAGGAACTCAGCTCTTCATATTTCCCTGCAGTGCAAACACAGGCTATTAGCAGCAGAGTCATTCAGATATCTACTGCATTTGCTACTAGTTCCAGAATGCAGTGGAAGAAAAGGAAATGTTAAAAGGGAGGTGACAGTTTAACCAGGTCAGAAAGGGGCCAGCAGGCAAGTGCTGGATCCATGCTTCCTGCTGGAGTTTCCAGGACAGACAGTGAGCACCACCTCACTCACAGCAATGCCCCTGAACATCCAACACCTCCCCCCAGCTGCTGCCTTGACATGAACAAACTAGAAACATCTGTTACCTGGACCCCTGCAGAAGACCTTGGGCACTGGGGCTGCATGCAAATCTATCAGCCCCACAATCTTTGTGTGGCCATACTTCATGGCCAGCGTCCGTGCGGTGGCTCCGGTGTTATCCCTGACGTCCGTCTTCACTCCCTAGGGAAAACCAAACATGGCTGAAGGGCAGCAAAGGGGACTGTGAAGCCAAAGGAGGCAAAGAATTGGCTTCAGTAGAAGTTCAGGTTCACCTCTGATAGACAGGCAACAGCCTATTAATGGGGCTTGAACTTTCTAGCTACTCAGTTTGCCAGTCCTGAATGCCCAGCAGCTCTTGTGCACTGCCACAGAGCACTAGGCTGTCTGGGGAGCGGTTTGTGCTGCCGCCTCCCCCTGGCAGCAGCCTGGACCAGCTCAGGCGGTGTTGGAAACAAAGTGACACCAAGAGACATGCATGCTCATCGGCTTTTGGGGGCAGAAGGTGTCCACAGGATGCTTTTGGGTGCCAGAAGCTGCCTGTAAACACAACACAGAGATTACTGCTGGAGCTGCTCTCCATCCAGTGACTCTTCAGTTAAATCACAGAATGGAGCAGGTTGGAAGGGACCTTAGAGATCACCTACTCCAACCTCCCTGCCACAAGTAGGGACACCTCTCAACTGGAGAGGAAACCTGAACAGCTAGACCTCACTCCTGCTGGTGCAAGGCCGGTGTGAAACCAGAGCAGGTATCCTGGTATGTGCCACCACAGATCAAACAGAGCACTGTCAAAGTCTGCTGTCAGCCTTGTGGTCGCTGCTGAGGGCTGGAAGCAGATTTTCAGCCGCAAAGAGCTGCCTGTGGACACTTACATGATTGAGAAGGTACTGGACAATGATCTCATGGCCAGAAGCAGCTGCTTCCATCAGAGGTGTGTATCCATACACTGGCTCCCTAGGGAGAGAACAAACCCATCAGTGTGAGAATCAGAGCTGAGATATGCTGCAGGCCCTGCCATACCCTCACAGGGCACCTCCAGCCCCTGCCCTCTGCTGATCAAACACTCCATGCACTGGCTGCTCCCCTGCTCCCTGGGGTTTGAGTAAAACTCCCAGTGCAGACTCAGTGCCTCCCTACTGGCTGCACAGCAACAGGTTACTCTGCCAGCTGCAGGCTTGCCTTTCAGAGGCACAAGTCAGGTTTGCAGGAGCTCACAAAGCAACCCAATGTCTAAATGGAGAGGCAGGTCCCAGGGCAGGGGAGTGATCTTCAAATTAAAAACATGAACTCTAGGAACACAGGCAATTCAACAGCAGGCCTTGTAAAGTGCCCTTGTTGCTCTTGGGGATCAGCCTCTAACTAAAGCAGCAGGTAGCCAATTCCTTCTGAGCTCACTGCTCAGTTGCAGGCCACCTGCCCTGGAGCGTGCCAGGCTTCCTACAGCACAGGAAAGACAAAAGCAGAGGCCTTCTCCCTGGCTGTGCTCAACTTCTGCTTTCACACCTAACATGAGACCCTTGAGCAGCGAGTGACAGATTGCTCCTTACCTGCAGTTGGCATTTGCCCCATTGTCCAGCAGGAACTTGACCATCTGCTGATGCCCGGCGCTGGTGCAGTGGAACAAGGCAGTCCAGCCATGAATGTCCTTCATCTCCAGCTCTGCACCTTGCTTCAGGGCAACAGGGAAGGTTCTTCACTGCACCCCTTCTGCAGGGCTCTCAACCACCACCCCTCGGTGCTGTCACACCAACAGTTTCAGCCCCCGGCTGCAACCGGTGGTCACAGCGCCCGAGAGAGCAGCCTGGCAGCCACCAGCAGGGCCAGGGCAGGGATTGGCCCCTGGTACTGGGCACTGGTAAGGATGGGTTCAGTTTCGGGCCCTTCACTCCCAGGACATTGAGGGCTGGAGCAGGTCTGGAGAAGGGCAACCAAGCTGGGGAAGGGTCTGGAGAGCAGGGCTGGGGAGGAGCAGCTGAGGGAGCTGGGGGTTGAGCCTGGAGCCAGGTGGGGGTTGGGCTCTGCTCCCTTGCAACAAGGGAGAAAAGGCTTCTCCACCCCACACAGTTCCATGATTCTGCAGTGGAAAACCCTGCTCTGAGCATTTGCACCAGGACCTTACCTGTGGGTTATGGATACACACCTGCAGAAGAAAGTAAGCCACACTTTCATTGCCACAGCTGGAGGCCAGCATGAGTGGTGTCTGCCCCTCTGGTGTGGGGATGTTCACATTCACTCCTGCTTCCAGCAGCAGGTGCACAATGGTGTCATGGCCAATGTAGGAGGCATACATCAGTGGAGTCCAGCCCCCACAGTTCCTCTTGTTTAAATCCAGATCTCCACTAAAGAACACAAAAGAATTCAGCTGAATTATTGCCTTGGAGCTGTAGATCAAAGCAGGCTAGTGCAGACTCTTGCTACCATCACTGTACTGAAAGAAGGCTGAAGAATACCTGAAGGGATCCTGCAGGAAGGCTGCAAAGGAACTTTTCCTGGGGGTGTCTGAGACAGGCCAAGGGGGAATGGTTTGGAGCTGAGGCAGAGCAGGGTTAGAGTGGAGGTAAGGAAGAAGATCTTCAGTGTGAGGGTGATGAGCCTCTGGCACAGGCTGCCCAGGGAGGCTGTGGCTGCCTCCTGCCTGGGGGTGTTTAAGGCCAGGCTGGATGAGGCCTTGGGCAACAGTCTAGTTGAGAAGAGTCCCTGCCCCTAGCAGGGTGTTGGAGGAGATGAGCTCTGAGGTCCCTGCCAACCTGAGCCATTCTGTGAAAGAGATCCCAGCTCTGAAGCTGGCATGGGAGCTCCGACCAGCTCTAGCACCACCTCCAGCAGTCACTGGGGAGCTCACTTTTACCAGCAGCCTCTCCCTCGAAGCTTTGTGCCTCAGCCCCCTTCGGGCCAGCCCACCCCGGCAGGAGGTGCCCTCCCCAGCCGCTGCTCACCGTCGAATGCACTCCTGCACCACTTGGTCCTGGCCGACAGAGGAGGCGGTGTGCAGGTCCAGGGGCACGTCCAGCTCCTCCCGGCACAGCAGCGGCCCCGCCCCGTGCCACATGGACAGGCTGCGGCTCAGCAGCTCCGACTCGCTGGCCTCGTCGCTCAGCTCCGACATGGCAGCCTGCCGCGGGGAGCACAGCTCAGGGGGGCCCTGCACACGGCCCCGGGGGTGGGCCAGGCAAGCACAGCTTCAGGCACTCAGCTCCGCACACGGCGCCGGGCAGGACACACCTCCAGTACAGGGGCAGTGCTGGGCCTCTCACTACAAGGACACTGAAGGGCTGGAGCATGTCCAGAGAAGGGCATGGCTGGTGAAGGGTCTGGAGAACAGGGCTAGGGAGGAGCTGGGGGTGTTCAGTCTGGAGGAGAGGGGAGACCTCATTGCTCTCTACAGTTGCCTGAAGGGAGCCTGCAGTGAGGAGGGTGCAGCCTCTTCTTGGTGACAAGCAACAGGAGCAGATGGTTCCAAGCTGCTCCAGGGGAGGCTCAGGCAGTATTTCTCAAACCTTGGAACAGGCAGTGCTGGAGTCACCATCCCTGGGGGTGTTCCAGCAGTGTGTGGACCTGGTGCTTAGGGACATGATTTGGTGTTGACCCTGCAGTGCTGGGTGGAGGGCTGGACTGATGAGCTTGGAGCTCTCTTCCAACCAGATGTTCTGTGACCCCTTCTGGCTCTCTACAGCTCCCTGAAAGGAGGTTGCAGCTCGGTGGGGCTTGGGCTCTTCTCCCAAGAAACAAGTGTGTCAGGTTGCACCAGGGGCGGGTTAGGTTTGACATGAGAAGAAACTTCTTCACTTAAAGGGCTCTCAAGCCATGGCCCAGGCTGCCCAGGGAGGTGGTGAATACCCATCCCTGGAGGGGTTTCAAAGAGGCAGAGCTGTGGTGCTGAGGGCCACAGTTTAGCCCCAACCATGGTAGAGTTAGACAATAGTTGGACTCAATCTTAAAGGTCTTTTCCAAGCAAAATGATTCTGTGTGTGACTGGCACCACAGCCCCAGTAAGGGCTGGAAGGAGAGGTCACCTCAGGGGTACTGTGGTCCAAATTCCTACCTCTGATGGCCTCCTTAGCCTGAAGCAGCAAGACTTGCTGAGGAGTTTTTGATGACAGATCTTCCTCTCTCTCTGGGAGCTGAGTGCACTGGAAAGAGATAAGCCAACAATGCTAAACCCCAAGCAGTTTCATGCTTCAGAAGCAGTGGCTTTATTTGCCCCTTCTAACCAAAACACGCCCAAGGCAGCCGTGGGTGCCACCCTCAAGAGAAGGCCAAACTCCACCGCAGTGCTGATGGCATGCTCAGGATGCAGTCCTTGGTCTGCCTGTTCTGCAATCCAGAGAGAATAAGGAATGCATGTGTTGGATGCTCCTGGTCTTTCTGCACTCTTCTATCACAGGATGGCTCCACTTTATTGAAGGCATGGTCATTAACAACAGCTGCCCCCTGCTCTCAGGGGT
The DNA here is from genome assembly GCA_033816785.1 of Picus viridis. Classification (NCBI taxonomy): domain Eukaryota; kingdom Metazoa; phylum Chordata; class Aves; order Piciformes; family Picidae; genus Picus; species Picus viridis. Next base: position 168,081 of record CM066594.1, read on the forward strand.
GGGTCCCATCACCTGAACAAGGTGCACACTTCATTAGGGAGAAGTAGATGGATTCAGCATTTCAGAAGCAGCCCAGTCCTGTCTCTGTGGATCCTGGAAATTGTGGAAGCACCTTGAGCAGCACTGCCCCTGCCCATTCATCATCCAAGGCTGGCCACCATCCTGCCGATAAAGCCAGGGCAGCTTCCTGGCTGCCTGGAAGGTGATTTGCCAGCCCCAGCCTCAGGCAGTGATTGCAGATTGAAGCACTCACAGGAGTGTCCCTGTTTGGCATTGCATAAGCAGCCCTGTGCCACAGCCACCTGTCACCTGAGCCTGGCAGCTGGAGATCCCAACAGCACTCTCCCCTCCCAGCAGGGTCATCTCACCCACTTCACATCACACCACCAATTCTGCCTTTGCCTGCTCCCACTACCTTTTCTGCTGGGCAGCTAAGCCAACAGCAAATCTTCTTTGTATAGGTAACTGCTTGCAAGCTTAATTCCTCAGAAGGATTCACTGCCCAGTGGAAAAGGACCTGGAGGAGTTGGTCAACAGCTGACTGAAGATGAGTCATAGTATCACAGTATCAATCAGGGTTGGAAGGGACCACAAGGACCAGCTAGTTCCAACCCCCTGCCATGGGCAGAGACACCCCACACTAGATCAGCCTGGCCAGAGCCTCATCCAGCCTGGGCTTAAACACCTCCAGGGACGGGGCCTCAACCACCTCCCTGCACAACCCATTCCAGGGCTTCACCACTCTCACGGGCAAAAACTTCCTCCTCACCTCCAGCTTCATTCCATTCCCCCTAGTCCTGTCACTCCCTGAGAGCCTGAGCAGTCCCTCCCCAGCCTTCCTGTAGCCCCCTGCAGATCCTGGAAGGCCACAATGAGGTCACCTCAGAGCCTTCTCTTCTCCAGACTGAACAGCCCCAACTTCTTCAGTTTGTCCTCACAGGAGAGGTGCTCCAGCCCTCTGCTCCTCCTCGTGGCCCTTCTCTGGACACCTTCCAGCACCTCCAGATCCCTCTTGTCATAGGGGCTCCAGAACTGGAGGCAGTACTCCAGGTGGGGTCTCACCAGAGCTGAGTAGAGAGGGAGAATCACCTCCCTTGACCTGCTGGCCACACTTCTCTTGCTGCAGCCCAGGATCTGATGGGCCCCTGAGTCAGGGTGTACCCAGCTGGCCAAGGCCACCAGCCTGGCCTGGATCAGGAGTAGTGTGGCAGCAGGGCAAGGACTGTCCTCCTGGACAGGGCACTGCTGAGGCCACAGCTCAAATCCTGGGCTCAGTTTTGGGCTCCTCACTACAAGAAGGACATTGAGGAGCTGGAGCAGGGCCACAGAAGGGCAACAGAGCTGGGGAAGGGTCTGGAGAAGAGGGCTGGGGAGGAGCAGCTGAGGGAGCTGGGGGTGCTGAGCCTGGAGCAGAGGAGGCTGAGGGAGACCTCCTTGCTCTCTGCAGCTCCCTGAGAGGAGGCTGCAGCCAGCTGGGGCTTGGGCTCTGCTCCCAAGAAACAAGAGAAAATGGCCTCAAGTTGTCCCAGGGTAGGTTTAGGTTGGACATCAAAAGAAACTTCATCCCTGAAAGGAGCCCTGTCCCAGGCTGCCCAGGGAATCCCTCTCCCTGGAGGTGCTTCCAAGAGCAGAGATGTGGTGCTGAGAGCCATGGCTCAGCCCCAGCAGTTCGAGAATGGTTGAACTGGATGAGCTGAAAGGGCTTGTTCAGCCAGAGGACTCCATGATTCCATGACAACATCCTGGGGAACTATTTCTTTCCCTTGAGGGTTCTCAAGACCTGGCCCAGGCTGTCCAGGGCAGTGGTGGAGTCCTCATCCTTGGAGGTGTTCAAGAAATGGGTGGCCATGGGCTTCAAAACTGTTTGGAGAAGCAGGTTCAGGTGAAAGTGAAGCTCGCTGCTCCCTCTGCAGAATCCTTTTGTTAATTAGTTAAATTAACTACAAGCCCCCACAGGTGTTTGGTCTTTGCCAGTCAGCCCCACAGAAGGCATTGGTTACCAAGCCCACAGTCAGCAGGGTAACACTGACATGACCCAAAGGCTATGCCTGACCCCAGTCCTACCCCCTGCACTGTGCTCTGCCTTCCTCCTTTCTTCCACTCTGATATTTCAGCCCAGCCTGACCTGAAGCATTTCAGCTAGATAAGCACCTGAGAAAACAGAAGGCAGCCGAACAGAATCCAGAGAACAGCAAAAGTGATCAGAGCCCTAAGGCTGGCTGGAACGAAATCAGAAGAGATGCCTGGAAGGTACTTCGGAGAACAGCCTTCAAACACACCGGTGGCTGCTGCAGGAAGGACAGAACTCATCTGCTCCTTGTGGCCAGGGCCAGCATCACAGGCTAGAACAACTCGAGCCACAGCACGGAAGAGTTTGGTTAAAGACCACAAAACTCCTTGTGACAGGGAAGTACTGTGATGGATTACCAGCAGGGGCTGGGTTGCTAAGCATAAGCTAGCCAGAGACCTTCTGAACATTTACAGGCTGTCCTCTTGCCTCGGGGCAGAATAGTTAACACTTGTAAGAGCCCTTCCTCAGCCCCATGAGCTTGTTCATTGATTGTATTTGCTCCATCAACACCCAGCTCCTTATCAGCACTGCACCTCTACAGCACTGAAACATGGAGCAGGGAGCAGACACCACACTGCTCTGGATTCACTGTTTGCTGTCTGAGCATGGGAGAAAAGCAGAAAAAGTGAAATATAATGTAAGAACTTCATCTAAAAACAACAAAAAAAAAGCACCTAAATACACTTTTCTTTTGAGGATAAGCCTAAGAAACAAGTGACAGCAGATGAAAGAGGGGCAGAAGAGCCACATTAAACGAGAAGCGATTTGAGAAGCAACCAGTGCCCAGCGCAGAACAAGTCCAATTAAAGGCCACTCATCAGACAGCACCACTGCTAAATTCATTCTCTCACATCCTCTTCCTCACACCCACACAGGTCCTTCTGAGGAGATGAGAGCTCCTCATCTGCACCTGGTACTCTCACACGTTAAAATACACCACGGCCTCCAACCACCAGCCTGGCACTCTCAAGCACATCATACAGCCCAAAAGCTCAACGCAAACCCACCCCAACAGCCGCATGCAGGAGCCCGTTTGTCAGCAAAGGCTGTCCCAGACAAAGCACAGCGCTCCAAAGCGGCGCAGACACCACAGGCCCCGGGGCTCGGCGCCGGGCAGGCTTCGGTTGCCTGAAGGCACAGAAGGCCGCTCGTCTCATCAAGACGGTTTCCCTGAAGCGCTTCTTGGTTCCGCGGCGGCGTAGGCCAGGCCTGGGCCTACCTACGCCACGGCGGAGCCGGCAGACTGCAGCTACCGAAGCACAACCGCTCCGACTCCCACCTACGAGGCTGCACCCGAACCGTCCCTCCCCGCAGCCACCGCAAAGCAGCCTTCGGCCCGCTCTGAAGCCCTCCGCCCCTCACCTGCACACCCGGTGAGCGCCGCTACCGGAAGCTGCTCCCCGGCGCAAAGGAAGATGGGAAGCAGCGGCTGCTCCAGGGTACAATACCCGTAAGCCTCTGCGGCGGAAAGAGGAGGCTGCGCTAAGCCAATCAAAAGCGCTCCTGTGAGGAGGCGGGGCAGAGCATAGCCAATGGGATGGGGCGGTTCTAGCGGGCGGGGAGGAGCCGAGCCGGCGGTCGAGGTACGGGGAGGGGTTGGGGGAGAGACAAAGCGTAGCGATAGAAGCGAGCAGCGTATCGCCGACATCGCTGTCGCGACAGTCGTGGATTGGGGCTGAGCGGCCACTCCTGGTTTTCCTCCATAAGTCACGGCGGTTGGTGTTATCCCGCTGATAGGACCCCAGGCCGCGGCTGAGGAGGCGGGGAAGGGGCTGGGAGAAGCCTGGGTGGGTGCTGGGAGTGAGGGGAAGGGGCGGCGGAGGGGAGGGGAAGGACGGTGGGGCGAGAGCGCGGGCAGCCGCTGGCCCCGTTGCCATGGCGATGGAGGCGCAGGGCGCATGCGCGAGCCTGGCCGCCGTGCTGGGGCCGGCAGGGAGCTGCCGCCGCGGGGCCCCGAGAGCTGCCCGGGGCTGCGGCGGGCGCGGGGCAGAGCTCATCCCCGCGGCTGCGGCGGGCTGCGTGCCTCGGGAGACGGCCCCCAGCAGAATGGTTGCTTCTCACCTTCTCCCTCCTCACCGCCCAGTTCGGTGTCCACACCGGGAGAGGGACATAGATTTGTCCAGCGGAGGCCGCAAAGATCATCCAAGAGCTGGAGCAGCTCTGCCGTGAGCACAGGCTGAGGGAGCTGGGGCTGTGCAGCCTGCAGAGGAGAAGGCTCCAGGGGCTGCTCAGAGCTGCTGCCAGCACCTGAAGGGATCCTGCAGGAAGGCTGCAGAGGAACCTTTTACAAAAGTGTCCACCGCTAGCACAGGGGGAAATGGATTTAAACCGAAGGAGATAGGGTTTGGGTTGGAGCTTAGGAAGAAATTCTTCACGACAAGGGTGGCAAGCGTCTGGAATGGATTGTGCAGGGAGGCTGTGGCTGCCCCCCACCTGGAGGTGTTCCAGGCCAGGCTGGATGAGGCCTTAAGCAGCCTGGGCTGGTGGGAGGTGTCCCTGCCCATGGCAGGGGTTGGGACTGGATGATGTCTAAGATCTCCCAGCCTAAGCCAGTCTATGATTCCTTGCTTTCACACACAGACAGCAGGCTCCTGAGGTGGTGTGGCAGGACATGTCAGGCCCAGTGGCATGGGGAGTCTCAAGTCTCAGCTGGCACAACTCTGCAGAACATGCTGCTTGTGTTACAGCTGTCTCAGCAAGACTGCTCTTGGGTTGAAGCCTAGAGTTGCTCCTAGGTTACCAATAATTCAGGTCCTGTCTAACACCAACCTTGGGAGCCAGCCTCCTCTCAGGCTGGCAGAGGTGGAACCCCAGGCAGGTTTTTTCCATCCCCATGGGCCTCCTGTCAGTCCCGGGCAGCTCTGCTCCCTGTCAGAGCCTGGTGCCCAGCCTTGGGCATTTCCCTCCCATTGCCTGAGCCGCAATCAGGGCTTGTCTCCCATGAACAAAGCCACCACTGTGGATAAGGCAAAAGAAGGATCAACAGAGGTGCTTTGCAAGTTGTAAACTTGGCAGAGAATGAGAAGAGTCTCACTTTGTTCAGAGGAGTGCCATCAGTGCGTAGCAGTGCAGGTAATGCTGGCGGCGTCACCTGGGAGCAGACAATGCAGTATTGAACAGACTGCAGTCACCAGCTCCACACTCTTCTTGCCAAACAGAAATGATTTGCTTTCATGTTTGATTCCTCAGGAAACCACTCAGCTGCAGCACAAAATGTTGAAAGCCATGGGTTTGCAGAGGGTTTCCAACAGGAGTCATTATCACCTTGTTAGTGCAGGGCACCCACACTGTGCTGTCTGGACCATGAAGCAAGGTGTGAGGACAGGGCCTCTGTGAGCACTGAGGGGTCAGCATCCAAAGGCTGCCTGCTTTCGGCTGCTTTTGTACGAGCCAGTGAAAACAAGCAAACAGAAATCCTTTCATCAGAGAGGAGGGAACACGAGAGAAACAGGCAAGAGGAGTAGAGAGCAGCTGAGAGCAGAGGTGTCAGCCAGGCAGTGGGAGCATGCTCTGCTAACAGCAGTTACAGCTCAGGCTGGCTGTGAGGCCCCAAAACTCTTCAGAAGCGGGGTGAAGCTGCCCCCAGGAGGGTCCAGTTAGGGGTGGCTATGGTGAGCAGGGCAGAAAGCTCTCAGCCCTCTGGACTCAGGGAGGGAGGTGGGAAGCAATGGCTCCAGAGCTGCAGATTTAATTGTTCCCTGCTGCCAGTGCAGACCCTGGGGGTGCTGAGGATTCTGCTGACCCCGAGTCCACAGACCTAGGTCTGGTTGTACTGATGTTATCCCTTCTGTGCTTTGATGGAGTGTGCTTAGGCTCATCTTTCCCTGGCTGAAGGGAGGCTGTTCAGATGGCCTCAGAAGGGCAAAGCGAGGACACGGAGCATCCATCGGAGCCTCCTGCAGCGTCTCTTCAGAGCAGCAGAACGTGCCAGTGGGGAGCCATACTTGCTGCAGTGAGAGATCAGCTGCCCTCCTTGGGCTCTGACAGCTCCACAGTAAGCACTGGAGCTTGCCTTTCTCTCTCACTTGACCCAAAAGCAAGAGTCACTTTAGCCAAGCATTCCTGGGGAGCTGCTGGGCTCCCTGCTCAGACTGTTCCAACGCTGCACACTCAGCCCCAGCCTGCTGGATCACCTCTGACTGACAAAGGGTAACTGCCATCTCCTCTGGCTGTGTTCTCTGGAGCCTGAGCACAGGGCTGATTTCTCCAGACTGTCAGTACTGCTGGGCTGGCAAGAGGAGGGCAGTGGGATTCTTGCAGAATGAGCCTGAATTTCTCCTTGGTTTGTTGAGTCACAGATCAGCATGGAAGGAGCACAGGGCTGGTTCAAAGGGAAGCGATGAGGTTTAATGCTTGCCAGGATTCTGCTGCTCACTGCAGTAATGGACTTGCCATTGCTGTATCTCTCTATGTATGGGGTCACATGAAAGTGGTTTTGTTGAAGAATTTGTGCTCCATTGGAAAGAGAATTTGGCAGATATTTCAATCTGGGCTCTGGGTTTGCCCCTACCTGCAGCTCTCCACAGACCATCCTGCCTTCCTGTGCTTCAGTCCCCCTGCAAAGAAGCACAGTGCCCCTGGACTCCTCAGGTAAAGCCCGGGGCTGATTGGTGTTGGGCAGCATTCCTCACCCTTCCAGGCTCTTGACTTGCTGGGTCTCTGTGTCTGGGTCAGGGCAGGCTGCCCCTTGGCTGCTGAGGATCTCTGGTTACAGGAAAGGGAGACTCAGTGCAGATGACAAAAGTGCCTCCCTCTCTAGTCACAGAATTCCAGAGTCCAGCAGGGCACCCCCAGCAGCTTGCCCAGCAGCACAGTGCCCAGGGGGGTTGGAAGCTCTCCACACCAGCAGACTCCACAACCTCTCTGGGCAGCCTGCTCCAGAGCTCCTCCTCACAGAACTGCTCCAGGCCTCTCAGCATCTTTGCAGCCTGCCCTGGACCCTCTCCAGTAGCACTGGGACCAGGACTCCAGAAGTGGCCTTCTTAAGGCAGGGCAGAGTAGAGGGGCAGGAGAACCTCCCTTGCCCTGCTGGCCACACTCTTAGTGCACCCCAGATCACCATTGTCTTTCTTGGCCATGAGGGCACATTGGGGAATTTGTTGTCCCCCAGCACTCCCTGGCTTGTTTGGTGCTGGAGCCCTGGAGCAGGCTGCCCAGAGGGGCTGTGGAGTCTTCTCTGGAGACTTTCGAGACCCACCTGGATGCCTTTCTGTGTGGTCTGCCCTGGGTGATCCTGCTGTAGCAGGGGGGTTGGCCTGGATGATCTCCAGAGGTCCCTTCCAACCCTTACCCCTCTGTGATTTGGGACCTTTTGTTAGTTTTCAGACATGGAGAGCTCCCCTCTGTTCAGCAGAGATGTCATTCTAACTTAGTGTGGCCCAGGGACACAGAGGAGTCCTGGGAGCAGAGCAGGAGCCAGAAATGTCTCCATGGAGTATTTATTGTTGCTGATTATTAATCAGTCCTCAGAAGCAGTGGGCTCTAGGGGATAAAATGTTGATAAAGACTCTTGATAACCTGTTCCAGGGTGGTGGGACACTGGCACAGGCTGCCCAGGGAGGCTGTGGATGCCTTCTCTCTGAAGGTGTTCAGGGCCAGGCTGGATGAGGCCTTGAGCAAGCTGTGCTGGTGGGAGGTGTCCCTGCCCATGGCAGGGGTTGGCACTGGATCATCTTGAAGGTCCCTGAATCCATGAATGAATCTATGATGTGTCTTCTGCCCCTGGCTCCCTTACTGCCCTCCTGCACAGCTTGTACTGCCTCACTGTTTCTCAGTGCCCCTTTCCTCACATCCTGCGCTCCTTATTGAACACAGCTGGTGCCACTGCTCTGCCCCTGTGTGCTACAGACTGAGCCCCACCACTCAGCAGTTATGTTCAGGGGTTCTTGTTCCAGTGTACACCAAGGTTAAGACTGGCAGATGACTTTTTTCCTCTGGTGCCTGACCCTGTTCTCTAAGTCTTGTTGAACAATCTTCAAGGTCAATGGATCTGTCACACGGAAAACCATTCCTGCTGCAGGAGCTGAGGCAGCCTGTGGCACCTGCACCCTGCCTGCAGTGTGTCTCACAGGAGCTGCTTGTCTGAGCCCTCTCCTGCTCCTGCGAGGCTGCTGGCTCTGCACTTCCAGTGTGGCACTTCTGTCTGAGTGGTTGCCACTATGTGAAGATACCTTAGTGCAGTCCAGGCTGGGGGGATGAGGTTGAGAGCAGCCCTGCAGGGAAGGCCTTGGGGGTGCTGGTGGGGGAGAAGCTGGACAGGAGCCAGCACTGGGCACTGGCAGGCCAGGAGGCCAAGGGCAGCCTGGGCTGCACCCAAAGCAGGGTGGCCAGAGCTGGAGAGAGGATCCTGCCCCTCTGCTCTGCTCTGGGGAGACCTCACCTGCAGGGCTGGGGCCAGATAGGGGACCCCCAGCACAAGAGAGACCTGGAGCTGCTGGAGAGGCTCCAGAGGAGGCCACAGAGATGATCAGAGGCTGCAGAACCTCCCCTGAGGGGCCAGGCTGGGAGAGCTGGGGCTGTGCAGCCAGGAGAGGAGAAGGCTCCAGGCAGACCTCAGAGCTGCAGTTCAGTATCTGCAGGGCAGCTGCAGGCAGCTGGGGAGGGACTGCTCAGAGGGGGCTGTGGGGACAGGACCAGGGGCAATGGTCTGGAACTGGAGCAGGGCAGAGTTAGGTTGGACACCAGGAGGGAGCTCTGCACAGGGAGGCTGGGGAGACACTGGCACAGGCTGCCCAGGGAGGTGCTTGAGGCCTCATCCCTGGAGCCATTGAAGCTCAGCCTGGCTGTGTCCCTGGGCAGCCTGCTCTGGCTGGAGCTGTCCCTGCTGCCTGCAGGGCTTGGACAGGATGCCCTTGGAGGGTCCCTTCCAATGCAGTGCAAGGAGTGAATGCACCTGAGCCCTATGACCTCAGTGGGTGTGCTCCTCGTTCCCAGAGGGTATTGACAAACCTGCTCTGTGCCCTGCAGTGCTTTGGTTACCCTGAGGTCCAATTTATTAAGGGGAAGGAAGTTCTGCTGCAGTTTGCTTCATGCTAAGAAAAATTAATTCCACCAGAGTGAGAGAGGATTGTCCAGAGTGGAAATGATCCCCTGGGAAGCAGAGGGGCAAGCAGCAGCTGTGTCCCTGCCTGAGCTCGCTGTGGTGTCTGTGCTCAGGGAGGCATCTCAAGTCACAGGCTGGCAGGGTTGGAAGGGACCTCTGAGGATCGCCAAGTCCAACCCTCTTGTCCGAGCAGACCACATCCAGGAGGGCCTTGAAATCTCCAGAATGTTCCAAGCTATTTAAGCTCTGTCTAGCTGAGGACCTGTGCTGCTCTGGATTGTGGAGAGGCTGGGGGAGCCCTGGTGGCAGTATCAAGCCCTCATGGCCCTGCCCAGCCTCAGCTGGGGCTCCCACCCACATTCCCAGCTGCTCCGTTGAAGCTCAGCTCTGTGCCTTTGTTCTTCGGCTGTGCTGTGTTGGAGGGGCTCTGCTTTTTGGCTCATCCTGCTTCATCCACGTTGTTACCTCTGAATGTCTTCCAGGCTTGGTCTCTGACCTCCCCCTCACCACACCACTGCCTTATGAGCTGCTTTCTTGGCTCGACATTTTTACCCTTCCTGCTCTGCCTGCTGTGTGGTGGTGACTGAGGTAGGGCAAAGAGCCACTTGGGAGTCCTCTCCTGCCTTTGCTCAGAGGGCTGCCAGGCAGAGCCCAGCCTTGTGCAGCTTCCTGCCAGGCAGAGCCCAGCCTTGTGCAGCTTCCTGCCAGGCAGAGCCCAGCCTTGTGCAGCTTCCTGCCAGGCAGCCTCGGCTGCTGAGGTTGGGTGTCAGTGCACCTGCAGAAGAAACTCCTGTCTCTGGGCCAGGCAGACAGAGAGAGCACAGGGTCTGTTAGGGCAGAGCTGGGATCTGGGTGAGTGTTGCCAGCTCTGATTTGATTTCTCTCTCTGCTCGCAGTCAGACTCTGAGGGCGATGCAGAGCTCTACATCTACCAGCGGGAGCAGCCCAGCTTCATTCCTGACCTGTCAGAGGAGCTGCTGGAGTTCTCCCTGGAAGACTTAGGAATGCAGGTTGTAGAGTGTTGTGTGCAGGCCATGATCCTGCAGCCCCTCTGCTCTGGTGGTCTCCAGTGGGGCACTGCTGTTACCTGACACCGAGTTGTGTGGCAGAAGGGCAGAGTCCCCAGGCCCTTCTCCCACCAGAGCCTCTGTCCTCTTTGTCTCACAGAATGACAGGGCTTGGAATGAGCCTGGATGAGTCTGGCCTCAGCCTCTTGCCCCCACAGCTCCTTTAGCTCTTGCTGAGCATTGCTCAGATCCTCTCTGGGGTTGCTCTTCTCCAGGCTCTCAGCCCCAGGGCTCTCAGCCATTGCTCATGAGAGAGATCTTGTTCACTCCATGGAGCTCCTTCCCAGCAGGCCCCCCCTCACCTGTGCTGCTGCAGGGGGTGTTCCCTGGGTGCAGCACTCTACGCTTGCCCTGCTTGCACTTCATGAGGCTCCCTCTGCCCAGCTCTCCATCCTGGCCAGGTCATGGTGGATGGCAGCACAGCCTGCTGGGTTATCAGCCACCCTTCCCACTTTGGGAGCAGCCTGCTCTAGTTGGGACTGTGCCTGTTGACTGCAGGGGAGTTGGTCTGGATGACCTCAGGATGGCCCTTCCAGCCCAGTGCAGCCTGGTCCTGTAGGCTATAGAATCACAGCATTGTCATGGCTGGCAGAGCCCTTCCAGCTCCTCCAGCCCAACCAGCCTCTACCTCTGCCCAGGTTGGGGCTGAGCCACGGCCCTCAGCACCACAGCTCTACCTCTGGGAAACACCTCCAGGGCTGGGGATTCAGCCACCCCCTGGCAGCCTGGGACAGGCACTGAGAACCCTTTCAGGGAAGCAGTTTCTTCTCATGTCCAACCTAAACCTGCCCTGGGGCATCTTGAGGCCATTTTCCCTGCTCCTGTGGTGTGTGGTGGTCCCAGATGGTGCCTGCAGTGCAGCTGACCCTTACAGTCACTCCTCCTTGGTTGGTTGCCAGCTGTGAAGGCCCAGGGGGATGTGGCTTCCTGCATGTGTGTATTTTTTCCACCTGCAGCTAGCACAGGAAGCAGAGGGACACCCATGGGAGATCTGGAATGGAGATCTGGAAGGGTTTGGCTTTCAGAAACAGCCAGAAGGTGCCCAAGTTGTTGCAAAAGAAGATACACAAATGACTGAAGGTGAGACTTCCAGTCTTGCTGCCCACACTGAAGGAATTCTGAGCCAGAAGGAAGCTGTTCTTGAGGAGTCTCTTGCAGATTCCTGGGATCACCTTGAAGAAGAACTGGGCAGGAAACAGGCCATGGAAAGAGGGAACTCTTGGCTTAATACAGCACTGCCTGTGGAAGGGCTGGGGTCTGCCAAAGAGAGGAGAAAGCTGATAAAGACAAAGATCCTCTCCAAAACCTTTCTGGAGCCATCACCAGGCCACCCAGAGCTGAGAGTCAAGCCTCCCTCACATGACATTAACAACAGTGCAGAAAGAACTGCTGAGGAGAAACCTTCCTCAGATGGCAGTCTCCAGGAGCTGCCCCACTTGTCACTGCAGGTAAGTGGCCCAAATAAGAGCTCTTGGAGTGCTGCCTGGGGGCAGAGGGCACAAAAAGAGCTGCAGTGCCAAATTCTGCCCTACCACAGTGCTCTTGGTGGCTTTTGTGAGCCAGAATTTGGGGGTTGTGGGGTCCTGTCTGCCAGCTCCCTGTCAGTCAAAGCTCATACTGGCAGCAGAAGCCCTGGGCCAGCACATGGGTCCTGGGTCCCACTCAAGAAAGCCTCTCACAGTGCCTGTCCCAGGGCAGGCAGGGAACTCCTCTGCTCCCAGCATCTGGTCTTTCCTGCAGCACCTGGTGAGGGTGGAAGATGGAGGCAGGCTGGGTTGGTCCTGCAGGCTGGGTTGGTCCTGCAGGCTGGGTTGGTCCTGCAGGCTGGGTTGGTCCTGCTGTCTTCAGTCTCTGCCAGGTCTGTAGGCTGATCAGCTCCTGTGTGCTGAGTGTGTCCATGGCCCCCTCAGGGCTGCAGCTCTAAAGCTCTGCTTGATCTGGAAGGTCAGAAGGGCTTCATCAGCACAGAGCATGAACATGGCATTTCTGTTCAGGGCCTCCTATGGAATCAGAGACCTGCACAACTGGGGACACTTCTGGGCTCCCCAGTTCAAGAAGGGCAGGGATAGATACACTGGACAGAGTCCAACAGAGGCAGTGAGGATGATGAAGGGCTTGGAACATCTGTCTGAGGAGGAAAGGCTGAGAGCCCTGGGGCTGGTTAGCCTGGGGAAGACTGAGAGGAGACCTTATTGATGTTTATAAATATGATGTGTGGGGGCAAGAGGCTGGGGCCAGGCTCTGCTGAGTGCTGCCCAGGGACAGCACAAGGGGCAGAAAGTGTCAGGCAGGAGGTTGGAGCTGAGCAGGAGGAGCAAGTTGTTTGTTGTGAGGCTGCTGGAGGCCTGGAGCAGGCTGCCCAGAGAGGTTGTGGAGTCTGCTGGTGTGGAGAGCTTCCAACCCCCCTGGGCACTGTGCTGCTGGGCAAGCTGCTGGGGGTGCCCTGCTGGAGCAGGGCTTGGGCTGGGGGAGCTCCAGAGCTCCCTTCCAACCTCACCCTGCTGGGGCTCTGGGACTCCTGTGTGCCAGAAGAATCTGATGACATTGCTACAAAGGCTGTGAGTCAAAGAGGGTTTTATTCTGTAGCAGTCTTTTGGGAGTGAATTTTCCATCACACTTCATCTGTCTTCTTTCAGGAGATGGAGAAATGGGATCAAGGCAAGAATCCTGAGGAGCTGGAGCAGCAGAGAGATAACACTCACACAGAAGCTGCTTTGTCCTCAGCAGATCCTGGTAACATTGCTAAATTGATGCCAGCTTTGCTGAAAGGCTCTGCCAAGGACTAAAGCTCAGGTTCCTGTGCTGATCCCTGCAGCATCATCTTGACTGCTGAAATCACACTGGGGTTTAAATGCCTCTGTAAACCATTTCTGATTAGCTTCCCTCAAGATCCCATCTTGCTTTCATAGCTTGAAACCATACTTTGTGGCTGTCATGAAGCAAGAGGGAGCCAGGCAAGATGGATGAAGGTTTGAAGTGACTTAGAGCCAGGTGACAGAGTAGCTTTATCCTTCCCCTTCTGACAGGCTGGAGGCAAAGGGACAGTGTGGAAATGGGAAAGGAGGTGTTGGGTGACCCCATGGCAGAAGACCACAACTGGTGACTCTCTTTGATCTTCCATAGATACCTTCTGGAGTCAATCTGAAAATCAGCTGCAGGAGAAGCTAGAAGAGCTGTGTGCCAGGCAGTCCAGGACAGTGTCTCCACACTGCAGCTGGCCATCAGCCAAGCTCTCCTCCTCTCAAGAGCAGCAGGAGAATAAGTAGGTCCTGTTCTGTGCTGTGCACCAGGTGCTCATGGCTGCCAGCAGGGATCCCTGCACCTCCTGGCACTTTTCTCTGTAGCCTCTGCAGAAGGCTGGTGTTTCAGCTGCAATATGCCACAGGGGTGTTAAAGGAGGAATCTGAGACTCAGCCATTCAGCAAGTCACCTCAGCACCCTCCAGCAGCCACCAGCTTTGTCTGGAGACAAGTGGGGAAGGCAGGCAGGGCTGGGCAAACGGTCATGGCCACAGCTTTTGTCATCTAGGGACATCCTGCTGGCGTCTCAGTTTCCCTCGGGTATCCAGGATGAAGTGGGGATGTCAGTGTGGCCTGCAGGGCAGGATTTCCAGCTAAGGAAAAGCAGTGAATCTTTACAGAAAGCCAAAAGCTTTTGTCATCTAGGGACATCCTGCTGTGAAGAAGGTGGATTTCCAGACTCTGTGGAGGGAACAGCATCAGTGTGGCAGCACAGGGGGCCCACCAGTGAAACAAGCCTGTGGAGGGGAAGGCGCCAGGGCAGGGAGAGCCACTGAGCTGATTTGCACTTTGCTTCCTTTGGCAATTCTATCCCATCCTTCAGGGCAGAGAGCAGCCAGGGGCCTGCTTCTGCTGACTGCTGCTGGGCCCTTGAAACCTGCATGCTCTTTGGTACCATAACTCTCTGCCTGCCTTTGTTCTGATGCTGTCTCTCGGAGAACTCGCTGTCCCTCCTGCTGCTGCCTGTGGTCTGGGTTCTCGGGGGAAGCTGAATCTTTGAGTCCAACTTGGAAAGGTGGTGGATAGCAGGCAGATAGCAGGGGGTGAATCTGTACAGCAGCCAGGCACAAAGCTCCTTTCACGTTCCAGTTCTGATCATAATCCACACCCTGCAGGACTTCTTGTCTGGATCAGGACCTGCTGAAAGAGTGTTCCCTGTACAGGGCTGTTGCCAGGCTCTCATCTTCACCAAGCTCTCCAGGAAGAGCCATGATGAGCTCCGAGTCTCTGCCAGAGCCTGGAGCTGTGTGCACAGATGTGAGAGAAGCCCAAGCACAGAGGTTAGCAACGTCCTCTGATGGGTACCTGAGGTAAGTCCTGGCTCTGCTGCCGGTGAGGAGTAAGGAATCAAGCCTGGGAAACGGAAACATTCTCTGCATCTGGTGCGTGGGAAATGCAGCTCCAGGTGTTCCCTTCTTGCACACCTTGGTGGCCTCAGTTAGGAGCACAAAGGTGTTCTCAGGACAGAACAACTCTCAAGCAAGGCAGTGTGTGGGGATGTGGGCAGCACAGGCAGCAGCTGCAGACCATCCAGGGCCAGAGCAGCAAGTCTGGCTGCACTGGAGCGGGCAGTGACTGCACAGCCTGCAGTGGTTGAGCTGGGGGAACACTCTGACAGCACAGGAGGGACAGCTTCACCTCTCTGCCTACTCTTGCAGGGGGCTGAATTCTTCTCATCTTGCAACAGATCTTGGCAGAGATTGTCCTTTTCCCAAGAGCTAATGGTGGCTGAGGTGGCTGCTTGCTTCCTTCTCAGGGTGCATGCTTGCTACAGCAAAGCCTGGAAGAGAACAGGCGGCAGAAGCAGCCCTGCAGTTACTCAACAGCTAACAGCTGGCACAGCTGGGTGGAGTTGCTTGAGTTACTCTCTTTGCTGCAGTGTGAAGAACTGCTCATAACACCTGGAGAGAGCCTGCTGACTGCAGGGGCTTAGACTAGATGACCTTTGGAGGTCCTATCCACCCCAAACCATTCTATGATCTCTCCTGAAATCTCTCTCTCTCTTTCATAGTGGTCCTAAGTCTGCAGCCCCGAAATGACGAGCAGCCAACACCCAGTGGGAACAGGTAACTGCTCTGCTTTCTTTCACAGTGCAAGCAGCAGCTCCAGTGAAGAAGAGGAGACAATGGCAGCTAAGGACCAAGCAGCAAGGAGAAGGTAAGGCTCTTTCTTTCCCAGGGCCCTAGTTCAGGTGATGCAGTGGGAACATTTGCCTTGTCAGCGGCTGGAGAGTGCGTCCCCACTGCAGTGTCTGCTTGGCCGGGCTGCACGGCTGGCAGAGCACCGTCAGGAAGGTGCTCCGGTGTGGCCCCAGCAGATCACTCCATTCTGTGGCATGGTAAAGATGCAGAAGCTGTTGCTCCTTGGGGCAGGGCAGCACCCTGCTCCTGGACTGGCTCAAAGGCAAACAGCAGAGCTGGGTGCCTGGAGAACCTGCCCCTTCCTCCAGACTTGAGTGACGTGAGGACTGGGTTTGAAGTGACTCAGAGCCCAGCTCTGAAGTGTTGTAGGGAGTTGACTCAGCCAAACCTTTATTTTTAGAGCTAATAACACAGGCTGGAGAAGATGTTGATTGAGAGAAAATGTTGAATACATTGTGTGGGCAAGGATGCTCTCAACTCTCCTTAGCTGGGAGGGAGAGGAAGAAAGGAAAGGGTTGAGAGTGTGAGGGGTGGAATCCTAAGCTGTAAATTCTCCTCCAGACACAGCTGTCAGCCTTTTCCTGTTGCTAAACTCAGGGCTTGATTCCTACCCACAGGTTGTTAGATGTTTGGTGGGAAGCAGGCCTGTCAAGCTTTAAACACCTTCCTGGGGCTCACATGTAGAAGCCTGCTGCACAGAAGCTGACATGGCAGCAGTGCAGAGGGCGAGCGGAGCACTGGTGGTGCTGTGCCACCATCTGCACTTCCATGGTCTGGAAGCAGAAATGGTTTGCCCAGGGATGGAGGCTGAACACTCAGTGTCATTGACAGCTAACCCAAAGCCAGCAGCAAGCAGGGACAAGCTGCTGCTTGGGGACCTCCTGCTCTGATGCAAAGGCAGAAGTTGCATCTGTGTAAATCTGGAGTGGTGCAGAGCAGAGCTGAGGTGACTGCAGGTTGATTTGGTTGGGTGTTGCTAATGCACAAATGAAATGCCTGCAAGTGTTACTCAGTTGTGTTTCTAAGCAAAGCCTCTTGGTCTCAGCAGGGCAGGACTCCTTCACAGGGGTCAGTGATTTTAAACTGGGGCAGGGCAGAGTTAGGTTGGACACCAGGAGGGAGTTCTGCCCAGGGAGGCTGGGGAGACACTGGCACAGGCTGCCCAGGGAGGTGCTTGAGGCCTCATCCCTGGAGCCATTGAAGCTCAGCCTGGCTGTGTCCCTGGGCAGCCTGCTCTGGCTGGAGCTGTCCCTGCTGCCTGCAGGGCTTGGACAGGATGCCCTTGGAGGGTCCCCTCTGACCCAGTGCAATGTGTGAGTGCCAGTACCATAGTAGGTACAGGATGAGGGGTAATGGCTTCAACCTGGAAGAAACTGGCTTCAAATGAGACATTAGAAAGAAATTATCCCCCCTGAGGGTGGTGAAGCACTGGAACAGGGTGCCCAGAGAAGCTGTGGAGACTCCAAGCTTGGAAGCATTCAAGGCCAGGCTGGATGAGGCCTTGAGAAACCTGGGCTAGGAGGAGGTGCCCCTGCCCATGGCAGGAGTTGGAACTGGATGATCTTGAAGGTCCCTTCCACCCCAAACAATTCTGTGATTCTATGGATGGGCCTCTTGGCCAGGGCTCCATGTTCTGCAGTGCAATACCCTTGATCCTCTTGATTTCCAGGCACTTAGCCTGGGCAGTGTGTTCTTGGGCTGCCCCTGGAGGCTCAGGTTGTAGGCTGCTCTCCTAAAGGTGCCAGCAGCTAGGAGACTACCACAAGTCCAGCCGGTGCTGATTTGGTGGTTGTGGGTATGAGGGCAGGAGCAATGAGATCCTTCTGAAGAGAGAAGCCCCTCCACCTCGTTGTTCTTTGCTCTGAGGAACACAGGTTTGGCTGAGCACAGCAGTGTGGTGCTGTGTGCTCATCCACACAGCCACATCATTACCACCCAGCTCAAGCTGTTACTCACTCTGGCTACTTCTCAGTTACCACCAAAGGGAGGTGCATCATCTGCTGGCAATCAGCAGATGAGCTGCTGTAAACTGACTGAGCTGCAGCCTTCCATCAGTGACCAGAGCTGCAAGCCAAAGCCATCATCTCTGCCCTTCACATCACTGCAGGGTGTCTCTCAGCACACCACCACCACAGCACTGTGGTTGCTGGCAGCTCAGCAGTCTCACTGGCTGCAGGAGACAGGGGTGAAACTAAGCCAAACTGGTGCCTAACCAAAAGATTGATGTTCTGCTCCCATCACAAGAAGGCCGTGGAGGTGCTGGAGCAGGACCAGAGGAGGCCACCAAGATGATCAGAGGACCGGAAATCCTCCCCTGTGGGGCCAGGCTGGGAGAGCTGGGGCTGTGCAGCCTGGAGAAGAGAAGGCTCCAGGCAGACCTCAGAGCAGCCTCCCAGGACCTGAAGGGCTCCAGGAGAGCTGGGGAGGGACTTGGGACAAGGGCTGGGAGTGCCAGGATGAGAGTCAATGGCTTTGAGCTGGGAGAGAGGAGACTGAGAGTGGAGATAGGAAGAGATTCTTTGCAGTGAGGCTGGGGAGACTCTGGCACAGGCTGCCCAGGGAGGCTGTGGCTGCCTCCTGCCTGGAGGTGTTGCAGGCCAGGCTGGATGAGGCCTTGAGCAGCCTGTGCTAGGAGGAGGTGCCCCTGCCCATGGTAGGAGTTGGAACTGGATGATCTCTAAGGTCTCTTCCAAGCCTACCAATGCTGGGATTCCATGAGTATTAACAGAACTTTTCTTCTGTCTGTATTTGACTCCCAGTGCCTGTGTCCCAAGGGGACAGCAATCCATAGGCTCTGATCCCCATGCCAGCAGTCTGTTTGCTGAGGGCTATTGCAGTAGCTGTGAGTTGTCTGAGATGCAGAAGCAGTGAGTCAGTGGCAGGTAGGGTCAGTTCTGTGCTGTGTGTGCTTTGTGCTGCTGTTACCAACAGCTCTTAGCTGTGTAGAAGCTCAGTCCTTGTTCTGAGCTGCCACTAGCTGAGGATCTCTCAGTGTGGATCTATTCCTGTAGCACTTTATCTTGATTAAATCAGGCTTTGTTTTCCTTGCAGGAGGAATTGCTCAGGGAAAAGCCTCCTGCTGCAACAACTCCATGCAGCCTGCAGGGAAGCCTCAGAGCTCCTTCCTCAAACACCCACCCCAGCTGGAAAACTTGAAGGCTCAAAAGAGGATCCAGGAAGTCTGGCAAAAGAAGATTCCCCTCAAATAAGTCACAGCCAGCATTTTGAAGCGAGGGAAGAGACAGCTAAAGTGATTCCCAGGAGACTGAGACTGCAAAGAGAGGAAAGAACTCCTCCTGTGTTCATCCACAGGGCCAGGGGAGCTGACCTGGGGAAAGGAAACCAAATGGCTGCTGAGATGGCTCCAAATTCAGGAACTGTTCCAGAGTCTCCTCTGGCTCCCACAAGGTATCCCAGCAGCACAGCTGGCAGTGGTGCTGATCATGGCTTGTCTGATTGTTTGAGATCCAAAAGCAAAGGGATGGCTGCTTTGGTACCTGCAGAGGCAGCCAAGCACAGCAGCTGTTGCTTAAAGGTTTAGAGGCAGCCAGAGTTGGCTCAGGGAGCTGGCTGGGACTAGACAAGCTTTGGCAGCTTGTGACACACTGACTCCAGCCCTTTGCTGTAGTGGTTCTCCTGTCTGAGAGGAGGATAAGGAGGTATTGGGCTCCTTTCTGAAGAACAGTAGAGAGGATGGGTCTGGAAGGGTCTGTCTCCCTGTACCAGTCCAGAGTCAGGTAAAACCTAATCCCTTCTGGGCAGATCTTTGTACACCCTTGGTCTTGAAATCCTCAGTGGTGAGGATTCCTTGACTCCTAGGCTGTGCCTTTCACTGCTTAATTATCCCTACAACTGGAGAGCTTTTCCTTCACTCTCACTGACGTTGTCTGGCTCCGAGGCTTATTTTCTGTTGTGCCCTCAGGAGAGCTGCAAAGTGGTTTCTTCTGTTTCCCAGCTTAAGCCCTTTACAGACTGGAAGGTGTCACCATGTCTGCCCTTGTAACTTCTGGGTTTGCCCCCAAAGAAAGCAGCTCTGACTTTTTGGCTTGAAGGAGAGTGTGAGAGCTCAGGACAAAGCAGCCCCTGAGGACTGGGTTATACCACAGGGATGCACTGAAAAGATTGAACAAGCAGAGAGAGCTAAGAATGGTATCAGCTGAGGAAACAGCAGAGTTCTGTGGGCCCCTGCCTCCCTGGGCTTCCTGTAGTGGACTCTGCAGAAGGTCTAATTTCAAAGTGAAATCAGGTGCCTCATGCACCTGCCCAGCTCTTTGTAGAGCTCCACTGAGCTGGCTCTTCAAAGGTTATTTTCTGCCTGCTATTTTCAGAGTGAAATTTAACATTGTGACTGGGAGATGGGAGCCCTTGCAGGGCTTGGACCTGCCTGCTCCTTCAGTGTCAAACCCCAGCCACTCTGGCACTGCAGCTGCTGTGTACTTGGCTGAAATGGCAGAGGCTTGGCTGCAGGCTTTGTTTCTCTAGGGGATTCCTGACATTAAAGCTCCTTGTTTCCAGCACTCCCATAAGGCTCCACTTTGTCTGCTAAGCTGCAGCAGAGGTGCAGAGCGTGGCTGGGCAAGCAGCTCTGGTGTTTCCTGGTGCTCACAAGGCTTGTAAGGAGCAGCAGTTGTCTTTCTTGCTCTTCTCATTCCTGCTGAGGCACCTGGGGCTTGAAGATGGAATGGAACTTAACATTTGCCATGGAGATGGCAGGTGAAAGCCTTCTGCAGGCACCAGAATCTGGAGAGGTGGAAGGGGAGGCTCAGGGGGAACCTTTCACTGTATCATAGGAGACAGGAAAGAGTTAGGCTGAGAGTCCTGGTGTGCAGCTGGGCAGTGAAACAGCCCTCACAGCCCCCAGCCTCATGGAGTTCAGGTCTCCAAGTGGATTGTCAGCACTTGGCAGGGGCTCGAAGTCTGCCTCCGTGCTTTGCTTCCTGCAGAAGGCTGCTGTCAGCCACCAAGTCCTGGGTCCCACCCCAGACCCCAGCAGTGCTTGCTGAAGCTATTGCAGCCTTTCACCTCATGATTCAGCCTGGTGTGTGGTATCAACAGCAAACCAAGAGTGCAAGCAGCTGAAGGAGGGGGCTGCAAAGCTGAAGTGAAGAGGAATCTGTGTATTTTCCAGGCCAGAAGACAGTAAGAGAGAGCTATCCCAACAGGAAGAGCAGAGGAAGGAGAGACACAGGCTCCAGGAGCAGCCCCAGCAGTCAGTTGCTGGCCAGCAGCCCGTGGCAGAGGAAAGCCCTGTGTTGTTCCACCTGGTCAGTAGCTGAGGCTAGGACTGGCCCTTCCCCAGGGGCCTCCTGGCCAAGAGCAGGTGATCCCAGGGCACAAAGTGATGTGGGTGGCATGGGGCAGCAGTGTTCCCACCACTCAGGCTCATCTGCTCTTACTGGGGAGTTCTGACAACGTCTCAGTGAAGGCTTTTCCCTGTGGCCTTCCTGAAGCCGAGTCCTGTCTGGTTGCCTGCTCCCAGCAGCTTTACATGGCAGCTTTGCTGGGTAGCTTTGGAGGACTATGGGTTTAATAGGAGGGTTTCCTGTGGGCTGATGTCCTGATCATGGGAGGGTGAAATTATCCTGGTTGGTTTTTGCCCCTCAGAGCCTAAAATTTGGCTCTGAGGACAGGGCTGGTTCTCCTCCTGAGATGATTTCTAGTCCTAATGCATCCTTGTACTGATTTCAGGGGACATGAGGCTGGCCAGCACAGAAGGCAAGAGGAGATGAGAAGCTCCAGGACATGTCAGGGAGTGCACCACCATAATTTCTTTGGGCTCAGAGCAATAAAGAAGCTCTTCTGCCAGGGCAGAAGTTGAAGGACCTTGCAGCCCTGAGCTGGACCCTTCAGATTTGTTTGGCTTGTGGGCAATTGACTGCTGGGTCTCTGCAGATGGAGAGTTTGGTTTGCTAGCACTGATGAGAATCAGGGAATCATAAAGGCTGGACAAGGCCTCTGAGCTCAAGTCCAGCTGTTAACCCAGCACTGCCAGGTCACCACTAAACCACAGCCCTCAGCACCACACCTACACTTTATGCAACACTTCCAGGGACAGACACTCCACCACTGCCCTGAGCAGCCTCTTCTAGGGCTTATCCACTCTTGCGGTGAAGAAATTCTTCCTAACCTCCAACCTAAGCCTCCCCTGGTGCAACTTGAGGCCATTTCCTCTCATCCTATTGATTTTTAGCAGGGAGAAGAGGCTGACCCTCACCTGGCTCCAGCCTCCTTTCAGGGAGCTGTAGAGAAGGTGTCCCCTCAGCCTCCTTTTCTCCAGAGGAGTAAAGGACTGACAGCTGGATTTGTGTCAGCCTGCTCTGGCAAAGCCAGTGCACTGCACAGGCTGCTCCTTCAGACCTGCTCCTGTCCCACTCTGCTGGGAGGTGCCACCAAACTCCAGTTACTCCTTGTTAAATTGCTCCAGTGTCATCAGAGCTGAGCTTGGCTGGCCCGTTCCTGGCACTGCTCTGAGTGTTGTGTGTGTTCTCTGTCTTAGTCCTTTCCCATCTTTGCTGCACTGAAGCCAATCAAGTGAAGATAAGGACTTGGGAATGTGGTGGCTGCAGGTATGGCTCAGGGTGTACCTGTGCTGCAGTCCTGCTGTAACTGCATTGCCATCTGCGTGTTGGAAGCAGCAGCAGCCTGATGAGGTTTGCAGGTGACACCAAAACGAGTGAGGAGGCTGACAGTCCAGAAGGGAGAGCCACCCTCCAGCAAGGCCAGGACAGGCTGAAGCAGGGGGGTTAGCAAGAAACCTGGGAAGCTCTACAGTCTAGGGTCCTGCACCTGGGAGTGCATAACCCAGGAGTGCATAACCCAGGAGTGCAGCTCAGGCTGGGATCCACCCTGTGGAAAAGGACCTGGGGGTCAAGGTGGACAAGCTCAGCATGGGTGAGCAGTGAGCAAAGCAAGCCAGCAGGATGCTGGGCTGCACCAAAGGGCATCACCAGCTCAGCACTGGTCAGTGCCTGCGGCTTTGGTCCCCAGTGCATATAAATGTAGATGTGGAGAGGGTGGGAAGTGTCCAGAGAAGGGCAGGGGAATGATCACAGGCCTGGCAGCCCTGCGTGGGGAGAGAGGCTGAGAGAGGTGGGGTTGCTCAGCCTGGAGAAGAGAAGGCTGAGGGCAGACCTTGTCACTAGTGAGCAGTGCACAAAGGTTGGCTGCCAGGAGGCTGAGATTCCCTTGGTACAGGGAGTGCCAGGAAGAGACAAGGGCTGGTGGGGACAAGATACTGCTGGGGACATTCCCACTGCACTCCAGCGGAAAATGTTTCCCAGGAGCACAGTCAGACACTGGAATCATCTCCAAGGGCAGCAGTGGAGGCCCCTCCCTAGGGCAGTGTGAAGCCTCAGGTGCACTGCTGCTGGGCCAGCTATTTCAGGTGCACCTAGCTGGACAGGTTGGACCAGGTGAGCCCGGGGTCCCTTTCAGCCTGGCACCCTGTGATGCCTGGAATGGATCTAAGGGGATCACTGCCAGGCAGGCAGGGCAGCACGGGCACGGCCCAGCATTTAGGCAACTAACTGCCAGCCTGCCTGAGGGAAACATCAGCACAGCCCCTGGCAAGCATGTTCCTTGGCCAAGCCTGCTCTCAGGGCTTCTGCAGAGGGATTCATAATTAAGCTGAGGAATGGAAAATGAATCAGCATCAGCCACAACACTGCTTGGTGACACTACCTGAAGCTCAGCTTGACAGCAGCATTTTCCCTTTGAATTAGAGCAGGCTTTGCTTTTATTTCTCCCCTTTGCTGTACAGGGGAAGACAGCAAAACTGGAATGTTTTGACATTTCAAACCTAAGAAGCTGTAATTTGGTGACTGCATCTGAGGGAAAATATCAAATACCTGGATCTGAGGAGGTTCAAAGAACTTGCCACGTGTCTGAGGGAGCGGCACTCTGCCCCGGGAGCGGCACCCCTGCCCCGGGAGCGGCACCCCTGCCCCGGGAGCGGCACCCCTGCCCCGGGAGCGGCACCCTGCCCCGGGAGGGAGCGGGAAAACCCTGCCCCGGGAGCGGCACCCCTGCCCCGGGAGCGGCACCCTGCCCCGGGAGCGGCACCCTGCCCCGGGAGCGAAAACCCTGCCCCGGGAGCGGCGGGAGCGAAAACCCTGCCCCGGGAGCGGCACCCTGCCCCGGGAGCGGGGCGAAAACCCTGCCCCGGGAGCGGGGCACACCCTGCCCCGGGAGCGGCACCCCTGCCCCGGGAGCGGGCACTCTGCCCCGGGAGCGGCACCCCTGCCCCGGGAGCGGCGGGAGCGGCCCCTGCCCCGGGAGCGGCACCCCTGCCCCGGGAGCGGCACCCTGCCCCGGGAGCGGCACCCCTGCCCCGGGAGCCCTGCCCCCGGGAGCGGCACCCTCTGCCCCGGGAGCGGCACCCCTGCCCCGGGAGCGGCACTGCCCCGGGAGCGAAAACCCTGCCCCGGGAGCGGCACCCTGCCCCGGGAGCGGCACACCCTGCCCCGGGAGCGGCACCCCTGCCCCGGGAGCGGCACCCTGCCCCGGGAGCGGCACCCCCCGGGGAGCGGGAGGCACCCCTGCCCCGGGAGCGGCACCCTGCCCCGGGAGCGGCACTCTGCCCCGGGAGCGGCACCCTGCCCCGGGAGCGGCACTCTGCCCCGGGAGCGGCACCCCTGCCCCGGGAGCGGCACCCCTGCCCCGGGATAGGACTGCTTTTGGTGTTGGCAATGAGACCTGCTCACATCTGGAGCATTTGTCATCATTTGCAGCATTGCTCTGACCCTTTCTGGTTCACAGACTGCATTGGGCTGGAAGGGACCCTCCAAGGGCATCCTGTCCAAGCCCTGCAGGCAGCAGGGACAGCTCCAGCCACAGCAGGCTGCCCAGGGACACAGCCAGGCTGACCTTCAGTGGCTCCAGGGATGAGGCCTCAAGCACCTCCCTGGGCAGCATGTGCCAGTGTCTCCCCAGCCTCCCTGGGCAGAACTCCCTCCTGGTGTCCAACCTAACTCTGCCCTGCTCCAGTTCCAGACCATTGCCTCTGGGCCTATCCCCACAGCCCCTTCTGAGCAGTCCCTCCCCAGCTGCCTGCAGCTGCCCTGCAGATACTGAACTGCAGCTCTGAGGTCTTATCTTCTCCAGGCTTCTCTCCTTCAGGCTTTGTGGGAGAGGTTCTCCAGCTCCCTGGTCATTTCCCTGGCCTCCTCTGGACCCTCTCCATCAGGCCCATGTCACTCTTGTGTTGGGGCTGCAGAGCTGGAGCCAGCAGTGCAGGTGAGGTCTCAGCAGAGCAGAGGCAGTCATGTACATAAAGAATTGAACTGAATAATGGTCAGAGGGCAAGTCTAGAAACTCTGCAGCCCCTGTAGCTGAGGTGCTGGACAGGACATCTGAACTGCCTTTAGGGTTCCATGAAAGTTCTTGTCCCAGGTTAAGCAGCAGTGACATTCGGCTGCTCTGCTGCTGTCCCTCCTGCTGAAGCTCCTGCAGTCAAGCTCTGCACTCAGCTGCATGCTGAGGAAACACTGGGCACAGGAAGATCAACTCCAAACAGTGCAGGTGGTGAAGAGCTGCCCAGAGGGCCTGCAGCATCCGCAGGAGGGGCTGATGCACCTGCTGGGTGCAAGATGTGCAAGTACCAAGCTTTGGAAATGAGTGGGTTCAGTTCTGAGAACTCCCAGGCTGAGTAGTTAGGTGTCCAAATACTCTGCAGTCAGCTTAAAGATGCACGGAGGAACTGGAGTTGGAAATCCTGATGGTGCCTGGAGGAACTGGAGTTGGAAATCCTGATGGTGCCTGGAGGAACTGGAGTTGGAAATCCTGATGGTGCCTGGAGGAACTGGAGTTGGAAATCCTGATGGTGCCTGGAGGAACTGGAGTTGGAAATCCTGATCCACTCCAGCACCCAAACCCTCAGTAAAACTGAAGACTGGCATGAGCTCACTGGTGAGGACACCCCTCAAATCCTGGGTTCAGTTTTGGGCTCCTCACTGCAAGAAGGACATTGAGGAGCTGGAGCAGGCCCAGAGAAGGGCAACCAAGCTGGGGAGGGGTCTGGAGAAGAGGGCTGGGAAGGAGCAGCTGAAGGAGCTGGGGGTGTTGAGCCTGGAGAAGAGGAGGCTGAGGGAGACCTCCTTGCTCTCTGCAGCTCCCTGAGAGGAGGCTGCAGCCAGCTGGGGCTTGGGCTCTGCTCTCACAGAACAAGCAGCAAGACAAGAAGAGTGTGCCTCAAGTTGCCCCAGGGGAGGTTTAGGCTGGATGCTGTGAAAGCCTCACTGAAAGAGTGCCTGAACTCTGGCCCAGGCTGCCCAGGACAGTGGTGCAGTCCCAGTCCCAGGAAGTGTTCAGAGCTGTGTGGCTGTGGTGCTGAGGGCCATGGCTCGGTGGTGCCCTGGCAGTGCTGGGGTATTTGTTGGATTTGATGATCATGGAGGTCTTCCTCAACTTTGATAATTCTCTCTGATTCTTCCCACCATTGTGTGGAGCCCAGCACTGGGGTTAGCATCTACAGCTGTGCTGCAGGCCAGCAGAGCACTGGTGTGCTCCAGGCTGTGAGCTCAGGCTGAACCCTCAGAGTACCATGCAAAGGGTTTGGTTCAGGGTTGGAGCAGAGCTGAGCAGGGGGCAGAGCAGGAGCTCTGTGCAGTGTGTGGAGCAGTGAGGGGCAGGGTGCAGAGTGAAAGGGGTTTGGCTTTTCACTCATCCTCCGGTGGCAGAGGAACACCATGCCAGTGTTGATGGTCATGTCACACCCCCATTAGGTGGGACCCAGATAGCAGTGCTTGCCTTTGCCAGGCTCATCTCTATATGAGATCAGGATCCTCTGTAAGGGAAGACAAGGCAGGAGCTGCAGGGGACAGCAAGGCAGGCAAGGAGCCAAGACCTCAGTAGCAGAGCACCAAGCAAAACAGAGCAGCTCCCTTGGGGGTAACCAGGTAGTGAGTCTGTGCTAATGAGATAGGGTCAAGATCATGGCCAGAAAGTCAAGCCAGGGCCAGGACTGGATCCAGGGACAGTATTCAGGGTCAGCCAGCAGCCCACTGGGCCTCCAAGAGGTCTGCAATGATGAAATAGGTCTGAGATCAAGCCACAAAGCCAAGTCAGTCAGTTAAGGGCAGGGCTTGGATGGCTGAGGTGGGGCCAGGCAGAGGCAGAGTGCACCACAGCCCAGTGAGGCTCAGGCAGAGGTGTAGCTCAGTCAGAGACCAAGGGCAAGTGGTTCATCGTCTGTGCAGCTCTCCAGCAAATCAGGGAGGGCCCACCAGAGGCTTCCCAGCAGCCCCACAGTCACACACCTGAGCTGGTCTAAAGCACTGCAGGAGATGGTGCTGATGGCCCTGGTTCTGTGCAGCCAGCCATGGAATTAATTTACCAGACAGCAACTAATACTTAGCTTTTATAAAGCTCTTCCACTGTTGGGACAGGACAGATTCTTGCAGCAGGGCCTGGTGCTCTGTATTGCTTTATTGTGATATGGCAGGACAAGATAATGGAGGTGGGAAGCTCTTAGGAAGCACCTTGTTAGCAGTACCTTACAAACGCTCTTTTCTCTCCCCCGTGCAGCAGCAGCTTGGGAAAGGAATGTGCTGACTGCGACTGAGGCGTCGCACTTGTCTTGGCCACGCAGCCTCGCTGGCTAGCCTCGGGTCAGGAATTGCAGCGCCCTGATCATCACCTTCCTGCACCTTGGGCTTACAGAGCAGAGACATCCAGGCATGCAGAGGAGTCAGCCTGGCTTACCAAGGCCAGTCTCTGGATGAAACAGCTTTCCTGGCCAGCCTGTGCACATTGCCTCTCCAGCGTGCAGTCCAAGCTGGGTCTTTGCTTGGGTTTGTTTTCACTGATATGCTGTTGACTCAGGTTTATTGCTGGCAGGTGAAATTCTCCACCGAAGGAGTCTCTGCTTGCGTCCTCACAAAGCTCAGATGAGCCCCATGCTCTAATCTGAATCTCCCTTGACCTTTTTCTCACTTTGAGACTGGAGAGGAGGAAGAAATTCTTTGCGGTGAGGCTGGGGAGACTCTGGCACAGGCTGCCCAGGGAGGCTGTGGCTGCCTCCTGCCTGGAGGTGTTGCAGGCCAGGCTGGATAAGGCCTTGAGCAGCCTGTGCTGGTGGGAGGGGTCCCTGCCTGTAGCAGGGGGTTGGAACTGGATGAGCTTGAAGGTCACTTCCAACCTAAGCCTACGAGTCTGGTAGCCCTGCCCCAGCCCCTGGGTCACACTGAGCACCAGGAGCATGGCTGGGGCAGGTCCTGTGGCAGTCACCCTGCATCAGCAGTGAGAGACTCGCTTCCAAACCCTGTGGAATACTTTTGGTCCAGTTACTGTTCCTGTATTTTTCTGTCTGCAGAAGGTGCCTTGATCTGCACAGTTGGCAGTGAAATGCTTTTGATTTTCACCTGTCTGACTGAAATAGGTGTCTGTGGTTTCTATTCCTGGTCTGCGAGTGTCTTGATCTTTTCAAGGCAGTAGTGCTGGCATCAGTGTTGGGAACTGCCTTGTTCTTCCCTCTTAGCTGAGCACAAAGGGTTTCTCAAGGACATCAACTGTGAATTTGGCTGGAAAAGCTCTCTTAGGCTCATCCAGTCCAACCATCAGCCCAACACACCACGGTCACCAAACCGTGGCCAGAAGTGCCACAGCCACAGCTCCCTGGGCAGCCTGTTCCAGTGTTTCATCACCTTCACTGTACAGAATTTCTTCCTAATGTCCAGTCTCAATCTGCCCTCCTCCAGCTCAAAGGGAGAAAAAGGTCAAGGAAGATTCTGACCAGAGCATGGGGCTCATCCGAGCTTTGTGAGGATGTGAGCAGAGACTCCTTTGGTTGAGAACTTCCCCTGCCAGCAATAAACCCGAGTCAACAGCATAGCAATAGAAACTGTTCCTCCCCTCCAACCTAACCCTCCCCTGGCACAATTTCAGGCCATTGCCTCTCCTTCTATCAGTTGAGACTAAGCAGAGGAGCCCAACCTGGCTGCAGCCTCCTTTCAGGGAGTTGTAGAGAGTAATGAGGTCTCCCCTCAGCCTCCTCTTCTCCAGACTGATTCCAAGAATCCCAGCGTCCCAGCCCAGCAGCTGACCAGTGCTGCTTGGGCACCTTCCCCACTCCTCTGTTGAGCTGCTTGCATGAGAGCCCTGAAGTGATGTCCTAAGAGGTACTCAACAAATCTCCATTTGCTCTGTGGAGACTGAAAAAGGCAAAGATCCATGAGAATGTTAAACTCATGGCTCAGGGGGAAGAGTGTGCCCCAGCCTGAGGTACCAGCTGGGACAGGAGCAGGTTCTGGGCAGAAAGGCTCCTTTGCCTCCAGCAAAGCAGCACAGGGTACAGATGGGGAGAAGTTGGTGGGCGTTGTGGTTTGCACTGCACCACCCAGCCAGCTGGGAAGTTACCCCAAGGAGTAAGTCCCTGACTCAGACTTTGGAAGGAAAATGAAATGAGATTTACAAAAGCACAGCAAATGTGAAAGTACAAAAGGCAATGAGCTGATGCAAGATGTTACTTGCACAGTTCAGCAGCAGCAGAACTCCCCCTGGGCAGGAATGCAGCTCTCCCTGTACAGACATACACCCCCAGACACAGAGGGTCCAGAGGGCTGCGTGCAGCCAGCCAGTTCCCTCTATCCTGCTGTACCTTGCAAACCCAAACAGCTCAGCAGCCAGCAGGCAAGGTTACAGGCAGAACAGAGACTCCAGAAACAAGGCCGAGGCAGCCCAGAGAGAGGGAAAAACAACCTTGTGCTGCAAAATACAACAAATTCTGCAGTCCAAGGGGGAGGGAAAGTTTCCCAGCATCATCCTGTCCACCTGTAAAGGCTCTCCAGCCCCTACAGGCTCTCCAGCCCCTAGGCTCCAGTTCTCTGAATCACAATTCAAACAGTCTTGAAACTGTCACAGTGAGGAGCAGTCCCCACGACTTTGTGACACAGCAGCTGAAAGTCTTGTGCCTGTGGTGCTCAAACTCATCTCCTGAGTGGTTTGTACTCAGAGAGCAGCCTGAGCCACACAAACAGGTATGACCAAGTGGCTTCACTGGCACTGGACCATAGCAGCCACTGCCTTCACAGAGCCACAGACCGCAGCAGGCTGGAAGGGACCCTCCAAGGTCAACTTGCCCAACCCCTGCAGGCAGCAGGGACACCTCCAGCTGTTTGCACCTGGGTGAGTGTAACTGGAGCCAGCATTTAGCCCTTACTGTTTGAGTGCAGCTGGAACTCCCAAACCTTCACTGTAAAAACTGCAATTGTTGCCTGCACTGAATCTGCTCTAACATCAGAGCCGAACTGGGCTTGTGCTCTGCTCCAGATCTTGTCTCTCTTGGAAGGCCTCCGTGGGGCTGTGACCAGCACTGCTGTGCCAAGCAGCCAGCAGATGGCCCCTGCATTCCTCCCTTCTCCTGCAGCGAGGTATTTAATGAGCTCCTGAAACCAGATTAAAATCTCTTCTGCTTAATGAACCTGCTGCCTCATCCCAAGAAAGGCTTAGCAATCAACCGAGGCAATTAGAGCCCCAGCTAAACTTAGCCCAGCAGAAGACCAGGGTTGCTGTTTGCACCCAGCAGTCTAGCACACAGCACTGAGAGGAGCATGAATCTCCCAAGGAGAGGTTTCTCCAGCATCGCTGGCTGCTAGCTGGCACACTGCCTGCTTCTGTGGCCTCCTCTTGAGCTTCCCACTTGGTGCCAGTGGCAGCAAACTGGGGGGGGAAGGATTTTCTGGCACAGCTCTGTATGCTCAGATTGACTTCATGGTCACTTGGGCTGTAGTCAGCCAGCCAGGGGAGCTGGGGCTGCTCCTGCCTCTGGCCTGGCCTGGGATGGCACAGTTTTGGCTATGGATGTATGTCAGTAGGCAATGCAGAGCCTCCAGGCCTTGATTGCCTTGGTCATGAGCAATGTGATCAACAGCTGGCTGAGCATGGCCCCTGTGTGCCCAGCTGGCCAAGGGCACCACCAGCTGCCTGGCCTGGAGCAGCAATGGTGTGTCCAGCAGGAGCAGGGCAAGGATTGTGCCCCTGGGCTGGGCACTGGGGGGGCCACAGCTTGAATCCTGGGTTCAGTTTTGGATTCTTCACTCCAAGAAGGATATTGAGGAGCTGGAGCAGGGCCAGAGAAGGGCAACAGAGCTGCGGAAGGGTCTGGAGAAGAGGGCTGGGGAGGAGCAGCTGAGGGAGCTGGGGGTGTGGAGCCTGGAGCAGAGGAGGCTGAGGGAGACCTCCTTGCTCTCTGCAGCTCCCTGAGAGGAGGCTGCAGCCAGCTGGGGCTTGGGCTCTGCTCCCTAGGCTCAGGTGACAGAAGGAGAGGAAATTCCCTAAAATTTTGCCAGGGGAGGCTCAAGATGGACACCCCATCAAGTCTCCTCCTGAACACCTCCAGAGATGGTGACTCCACCACCTCCCTGGACAGCACATCCCAAGGGCCAATCACTCTCTGTGTAGAACTTCCTCCTAACCTCCAGCCTAAACCTCCCCTGGCACAGCTTGAGACTGTGTCCTCTTGTTCTGGTGCTGGCTGCCTGGGAGAAGAGACCAACCCCCACCTGGCTACAACCTCCCTTCAGGGAGTTGGAGAGAGCAATGAGGTCTCCCCTGAGCCTCCTCTTCTCCAGGCTAAGCAACCCCAGCTCCCTCAGCCTCTCCTCACAGGGCTGTGTTCCAAGCCCCTCACCAACCTTGTTGCCCTTCTCTGGACACCTTCCAGCAAGTCAACCTCCTTCCTGAACTGAGGGGCCCAGAGCTGGACACAGGACTCAAGGTGTGGCCTAACCAGTGCAGTGTACAGGGGCAGAATGACCTCCCTGCTCCTGCTGGCCACACTGCTCCTGATGCAGGCCAGGATGCCATTGGCCCTCTTGGCTGCCTGGGCACACTGCAGGCTCATGTTCAGCCTACCATCCACCAGCACCCCCAGGTCCCTCTCTGCCTGGCTGCTCTCAGCCACTCTGCCCCCAGCCTGTAGCACTGCCTGGGGTTGCTGTGGCCAATGTGCAGCACCTGGCACTGGGATGTGTTCAATCTCCTGCCCTTGGACTCTGCCCATCTGTCCAGCCTGTCGAGGTCCCTCTGCAAAGCCTCTCTGCCCTCCAGCAGATCAACTCCTGCCCCCAGCTTGGTGTCATCTGCAAATTTAATGCTGATGGACTCAATGCCCTCATCCAGATCATCAATAAAGATGTTAAAGAGCATGGGGCCCAGCACTGATCCTTGGGGCACACCACTGGTGCCTGCTGGCAGTGTGCTCGGGCACAGCCCCAGGCGGGTGTACAGGTGGCTGGCTCTCCTCAGCTCTCTTTGCCTGAGCAGAGCAGTGAGAAGCTGATGTGCTGTAATCCTGCCTTAACGGCCTGCTGCCTGCCTCGCCAGCTGCTGCACTCCTGCTTGGAACCAGGAAGGCCTCCTGGGTGCAGCATGAGCACCAAAAAGCCATCGAGAACCTTCCAGTTAAGGCTGCAGAGCCCCAGCCTGATGGATTCCCAGGGCCTCTCACCTCTACCCACTGCACTCCAGCTGTGGAAGATCCAGCTGGATCTTTACTGAGCTCTCAGTGCTGTTCCTCAGACTGGAGTTTGAAATGACCCCAGGAAAAGGTGAAATATTTCCTCCTTTATATTCCTTGGCATATCCTGGGAGTGATTAAAATGAGTTTAGGCTTATTCTTGACTATCCTTCTGCATGCACTTGACAGATGGGAACATTGGTTGCTGTTGCTTAAGGGAAAGGTTAATGTAAGTATAAAGAAGTGTTCCCAGGATCACATGCACGAACCTGCTGCCAGCAGAGGTCCTAGATACTCCTCCAGTCGCATTGGCAGGATGCTTCAGATTCCACTTGGAGACAAAGCAGTGACATGGGATGTCCATGGGTGAGTTCTATTCCTCGTTTAGAAGAGGGTGGGAGGACAGAAAACCATTTCTGTTCCTCTTTGAGCCTCATTCTTTGACAGGGTCTGTGTCTGCTGGCAGGAGGAGGAGCTGCCAGCAGTTTACAATGAGTAGGAACAAGTGGCAGTCACCTTTATTTATAGTCAGAAAGGTTTTGTGCCATGAATCTCTTCCTTGGAACTGGAATGGCATTCACCACGGGGCTCTGATCAGGGATGCTGTTTGTAGATGAAAGGAGGTGAAATCTGTCCCTCTTCTTTTCTGAAGGGGCTTCTCTGGCACAGCCATGCTGCTGTGTAATTCTCCTGATCAGCAGCATCCCAGGCTGGGGGGAAGGGCTGGGAGCAGTCCTGTGGAGAAGGACTTGGGGGTGCTGGGGGTGCAGAGCTGGCCAGGAGCTGGCACTGAGTGCTGCCAGCCCAGCCCCAGCCTGGCCTGGGCTGAGCCTCAGCAGTGTGGGCAGCAGGGGCAGGGAGGGGATTCTGCCCCTCTGCTGTGCCTGCTGAGACCTCCCTGCAGGGCTGGGGCAGCTCTGGAGCCCTCAGCACAGGCAGGGAGCTGCTGGAGCAGGGCCAGAGGAGGCCACAGCAGTGCTGGGAGGCTGGAAGCCCTCTGCTGGGAGGCCAGGGAGAGTTGGGGATCTCCTCAGTCATCACCAAGAGCTAAAGGGGGTGGGGGGCAAGAGGCTGGGGCCAGGCTCTGCTCAGTGGTTACCAGGAACAGCACAAGGGGCAGAAAGTGTCAGGCAGGAGGTTGGAGCTGAGCAGGAGGAGCAAGTTGTTTGTTGTGAGGCTGCTGGAGGCCTGGAGCAGGCTGCCCAGAGAGGTTGTGGAGTCTGCTGGTGTGGAGAGCTTCCAACCCCCTGGGCAAGTGCAGTGGGTTGAGGCAGCCCCCTCCCCACCACGGGCAAAATAACGACTCTGACAAACGGGTTGCAAAAGTGATGGAAAGTTTAAATAGAAAAGGATGGATGTGCACAGAGAGCCAGGAGCAGTGACAGAGGAAACCCCAACACACACCCGGATGAACCCCATCCCCACCTGAGGGTGGGCCCAAGACCCCCAGGGCTCGTTCTTCCCCCCACTGCTAGGCTAGTCTCAGCTGGCCAGGCCTGAGACCGCCCATCCCCCTGGCCTTGGCCTAGCCAGGCCGGGAGACGTCTCCCCCAGTTCCCGGGTGCCGGCGAGGGAAGAAAGAGGCAGTGCCGGACCCCGCGCTGGGTGTTGTGGCGGTGCAGGGGACCGTGGTAGGAGACCCTGGCTTCCTGTGTCCACCCGCTGGGCTGGACTGCTGGACGCAGGAAGTGCACCATGCAGCAGAGGGCACCCAGCCCAAACCACCGCAGCAAGCTGCTGTGGGTGCCCTGCTGGAGCAGGGCTTGGGGGGGTGAGCTCCAGAGCTCCCTGCCAGCCCCACCACTTGAGACTCTGTTTTCAAGTTTCTTAATAATCTTACACCTTTCTCTTCAGAGTGTTTGGCAAGCTCTGGATCGTGAGTGCAGCAGGCCCTGGGATGAGGACTGTTCTCCTCACTTGCCAGTTTCACAGAGAAATGCTCCATGCCAGAGCCAAGTCCCTTCCAACCCAAACTATTCTCTGACTGAGTGTGAGAGACTAAAGCTTGTCTCCCCTGATGTGACTCAACAAAGACAAAATCACCTTTGGTGCTTGCCCAGACAACCTGATGTGTATTGGGCAGAGCCACTGGAAGGACTCTTGGGAAGGTGCGATGATAACCTTGCTCACTGGACCACAGCTGGCCTCACAACAATGGACTGAGGCCACTGTTATCGATACCTCCGGGAAAGACAAGGTCATCTCTACCCATCAGGTACCCTGGCAAGGGAGGATGGTGAGACAAGGGATCCACCACCTGGTCCCTGATTTCCTGAGGGACAATACTTGGACACATAGCTAAGGACCAAAAAGCTGTATAAAAGACTTGAGCAGCTGCTGGCTCAGGAGAACCAAAACCACAGGAGGAAAACACGGACAAAGAAAAACACAGGAGAAGGACAATGCTGCTGGGAAGGAAAACACGAGAGAGACGTCCCCATGGAGCCTGGGAGAAGCGGAACCCTCTCTCCGTGTCCTGAGTTCCGCCTGCTGCAACTCACGGAGCTGGAGAGGCTGCCCAGGGGACCACATCTCTTCTCCAGCCAAAGCCTCAGCACCCTTCCTCTGCAGACCCAACGTCTCCTGCAGCACCTTTCCTCCACAGACTCAAACTGTCTTGGGGGTGAGGGGTGTGGTAAAATAATTCCTTTCCTCTTCTCTCTCTCTCTTCTCACTCTCTATTCTCTCTCTCCCCTTCTGATCCATCCACTTTATCTGTGTAATCAATAGCCTAGCTGTTGATGTTTTGGCCTCCTTTGTGCCTCTCGTGTCACAGCAAAAGACCTGAGGCTCTTGCCCTCTCCAGACCGACAGAGGCACAAGTTCCTGATTCCCAGTCTTGTGCTCACAGCAAAAGTGAAGGTAATTAAAGTTCTTTTCCTTATTTCAGCTGCTTCTCATTAACCAGGAGAAGAAACTCATCAGAGAAGGAACTTTTTGTTGCATGTGCTCAGAGCAGCACAATGAGGCTGTGCATCCCTCCAAGCCTCTCCAAGTGTTGCTGGAGTGTAAACACCAATCATGGCAAAGGCTCTTCTCATCTGTAATGATTACAACTCTGAAAGCAAACAGACTCACTCAGGAGGCCGAGTCACAGAGTCACAGATTGCACTATCCAAGGGCATCCTGTCCCACCCCCTGCAGGCAGCAGGGGCAGCTCCAGCCACAGCAGGTTGCCCAGG
Source organism: Picus viridis (assembly GCA_033816785.1). Taxonomy (NCBI): domain Eukaryota; kingdom Metazoa; phylum Chordata; class Aves; order Piciformes; family Picidae; genus Picus; species Picus viridis. The sequence goes on from CM066594.1 coordinate 203,057, forward strand.
GACACAGCCAGGCTGAGCTTCAATGGCTCCAGGGATGGAGCCTCAAGCACCTCCCTGGGCAGCCTGTGCCAGTGTCTCCCCAGCCTCCCTGGGCAGAGCTTCCTCCTGGTGTCCAACCTAACTCTGCCCTGCTCCAGTTCCAGACCATTGCCTCTGGTCCTATCCCCACAGCCCCTTCTGAGCAGTCCCTCCCCAGCCTGCCTGCAGCTGCCCTGCAGACACTGAACTGCAGCTCTGAGGTCTCCCTGCAGCTTTCTCTTCTCCAGGCTGCACAGCCCCAGCTCTCCCAGCCTGGCCCCACATCAGAGGTGCTTCTTGATCCCTTGCTCTACATTTTAGTTCCATTTTCAGAGCAGCTTTTTGGACTCGTGGAGTTGAGCCTTTCTGTCAGGTCTCGATGACCCTTATGGATCCCTTTCAACCTGAGATGTTCCCTGACTGTCACAGCCAGGAGAAGTTTTATCTCAGCCAGCTGCTTGATGCCAGTTCTTTGTGCCATGGCTTCAATGGTTTTTAGCTGCACTCAGTCTGGTTGGTAAATGGCCATTAACACAGTTTTCCTTGAGCAGATTTATTTTCCACCACTTCTGGTTGGTTAACTCTCTTGCCAACCACCTGAGTGTTCTGTGTCCTAATGAACCTTAGAATGGTGTTGGAATTGGTCCTTAGTCATCTTCAACCTAGGCTGGCATCTGACACATGTTCCTAGGTGGCTTTAAATACTGATTAGAACATTCTATGTCCTAATGAAGTCTTTCCAGAGCAATTCCATCCAGGAATTACATCAGAGCTTTAACTTCATCCCTACCAGGGCTGAGGGATGTCTGTGCTGGTGTCATTCAGAGGACAACGGTCTGCTGAACACTGGCTTGCTAGAAAGATGTCCAAGAAAGACCTTCAGCTGCTGTGAAAGGGCCTCTGATAGCAGTAGGGATCAGGGGAGTCAGACAGATCACTGTGAGGCACATCACAGAATCATGGAATGGGATGCCTGGAAGGGATCTATAGAGCTCACCCAGGGCAAGCCCTGCAGCCAGCAGGGACAGCTGCAGCCACAGCAGGCTGCTCCCAGCCCCAACCAGCCTGCCCTGCACTGCTGCCAGCCATGGGGCAGCTCCACCTCTCTGGGCAGCCTGGGACAGGCTCTCCCCACCCTCAGCACCAAACACTTCTCCTTCTCTCCACTCTCAGGCTCCCTCTTGCACTTCAAACCATCCCCCTTGGCCTGACCCAACAGGCCCTGCTCAGAAGTCTGTCCCCAGCTCTCTTCTGGCCTCTTGAAGCCCTGTAAGGCCACCAGGAGGTCTCCCTGGAGCCTTCTGCTCTCCAGGCTGCACAACCCCAACTCTGCCAGCCTGGCCTCCCAGCAGAGGGCTTCCAGCCTCCCAGCACTGCTGTGGCCTCCTCTGGCCCTGCAGTGCCAGCTCCTGGCCAGCTCTGCACCCCCAACACCCCCAAGGCCTTCCCCACAGCCCTTCACCCCCAGCCTGGGTTGATACCCAGGGGCTGCCCTGACCCAGGTGCAGGACCTTGCACTTGGCCTTGCTGAATCTCATGAGGTTTGCTCAGACCCCCCCTCTCAAGTCTGCCCAGGTCCCTCTGGGTGGGTGTCAGGAGCACGGCTGTGTGCTCGCACCACGAGCCCGGGCAGGCCAAGGAGCAGCTGAGGACAGAGATAACACTTTTGTATTTGTGGAGCTGTCTTCTTCACCCTAAACAGTGCTGAGCTTTGGGCCCAAAATACTTTGCTGCCTGCATGGTCCCAAGGGACCACCCAGAACCTCCCTGCTGAGTGCCCAGAGGCAGGTCCAGCTGGCTCTGCTGAAGCTGTGAATTCCCTTCATGCAGCAATGCCCAGAGCAGTGCAGTTCAAACCCCCTCACTGCTCTGTGGTCCTCATTTGTGTTGGGAGGGATTGTTGAGCCAGGAGTGTGTGATTGTAGCTGTCAGCAGCTGTCTCCCAGGGTTGTGGTGGCCACAAAGCAACATGAAGTGGCACTTTGAGTTGACCATGCTTGGCTGGCAGGGACACAGAGTGGATGTTGCTGTCCTTGGCTGCTGAGCTGAGCAGAGCTCTCTGTGCCTCACGGCTCAGCTGCCTTCCTCAGCCACTAATTTCTGGTGACTCTTCTCATTGCCACTTGCCCTCTTTATGCTCCAGCGGAGATGCAGCCTGGCTTCAGCACACTCATGCTGCCAGAGATGGCCAAGTGATGTCTTCTAAATCAGGAGAGGTTATCTTCTTCAAGCCCAAGACAGAATAACTGCTCAGAGGAAGGAGCTCATTCCCAGCCCAGAGCTGCTGGGTTTCAAGTGAAACTCACAGGACATGTAAGGCTCTCACTGAGCTGCAGGACCACAGAGATCCCAGCAAGCACTGGCTCCAGCAGGCAACTTTGCAGTCTTCCTCTGGCAGAGCTCTCTGCTCTGGGGGCTGAGAACTCCTCCACTGTAGCAGTCGGCAGCTCAGTTCAACGAGAGCTTGCACCATCATGTTTGACATCCCCAGCTTGGGCTGTTTGGTACTCAGAAAGCCTCTGGTGCTGCAGAGAGTGGCTGCAGTACCGAAGTGCAGTACAGAAAGAGCAGCTGCAGTCTCCTTGTTGTTAAATGTTGCCTTCCCAATACCAGTGTTCCAGCTGCACGCAGGGAATGTGGCTCCTTGCCTCACTCTCCTCCTTTGCTCCCACTCTGCAAGGCTCAAGCAGCTCTCTGAGTGCTTGCAGAGTTCATTCCACAGTTTAATGTGGAATTTCAAATCATCTAGCAGATGGCACTGTCATCATTTCCCCTTCCCCACAGAAGTGAACAAACACTTGACATTTCCAATATGGCTCCAGCTAGCACAGGCACTTTTAGAAACCAGGAACAAGTGTTTTCCACTTTGCCTTAGAAGGGGAGCAGGGAAGTGGCTCTGACTACTCAATATCCATGGCAGCAATGTGACTGAAAGCAGGGCTGTGACCATACCCTGAGCATCTCCTGGGCTGGTCCCCAGCAGTGTGGGCAGCAGGGGTAGGAAGGGGATTCTGCCCCTCTGCTGTGCCTGCTGAGACCTCCCTGCAGTGCTGGGGCAGCTCTGGAGGCCTCAGCACAGCACAGGCAGGGAGCTGCTGGAGCAGGGCCAGAGGAGGCCACAGCAGTGCTGGGAGGCTGGAAGCCCTCTGCTGGGAGGCCAGGCTGGGAGGGTTGGGGCTGTGCAGCCTGGAGAGCAGAAGGCTCCAGGGAGACCTCCTGGTGGCCTTGCAGGGCTTCAAGAGGCCAGAAGAGAGCTGGGGACAGACTTCTGAGCAGGGCCTGTTGGGCCAGGCCAAGGGGGGATGGTTTGAAGTGCAAGAGGGAGCCTGAGAGTGGAGAGAAGGAGAAGTGTTTGGTGCTGAGGGTGGGGAGAGCCTGTCCCAGGCTGCCCAGAGAGCTGGAGCTGCCCCATGGCTGGCAGCAGTGCAGGGCAGGCTGGTTGGGGCTGGGAGCAGCCTGCTGTGGCTGCAGCTGTCCCTGCTGGCTGCAGGGCTTGCCCTGGGTGAGCTCTATAGATCCCTTCAGCCCACCTCAGCCCATGAGTCCATGCCACTCAGCGTGCTGGGCTCTGCTGTGGGGAGGCAGAACATGCCATGCTGGAGCTGTTCCAGCAGAAGACTAAAGGTTTCATTAGAGAAATTAGCTGGAGCTGCTGAAGCACCCAGAAATCAGCTCCCATTTACAAAGCCACAGCAGATGCATCAGCTGGCAGATTTGGCCCTTGGTGATTTGCCATTCATCAGGGATTGCCTCTTAAATCCCTGCTCCGAGCTCGGGTGCAGATGACATGGAAGGATAAATTTAGACATGGCAGGAAACAATTATTTTGATGAAGTCCATAGCCAATGAGAGGGAGATGCTCTCAGTTCCTCCCCTTCCCCCTCTGCCCTCCTCCAGGGAGGAAGGAGGGGACTGGCAGAATGGAAGTTATCTTCATCTGGCATGCAGGGGATGCTTTGACTCAGCCCTCACTGCTGTGGAGTCTGTTCAGTGTAGCAGAGTGGAACATGAAACCTTGCTGGGGAGCTGGACCAAGGCAGCCTCATGAAGGTCAGTAAAGCCAAGGGCAAGATCTTGCACCTGGCTTGGGGCAATGCCAAGCATAAACCCAGGCTGGTGAGGAGTGGCTCCAGAGCAGCCTGCAGGAGGAGGCCTTGGGGGGGTCAGCTGATGACAGAGTCCCCAGGAGCCAGCACTGGTCCCTGGCAGCCCAGAGCCAGCTGAGTGCTGAGCTGCAGCCAGAGCAGGGAGAGCAGCAGCACAAGGAGGGGATTCTGCCCCTCTGCTCTGCTTTGCTCAGCCCCCACCTGCAGCACTGCCTCCAGCTCTGGGGCCCCCAGCACAGGAAGGACCTGGAGCTGCTGGAGAGGGGCCAGAAGAGGCCACAGAGATGATCAGAGGCTGCAGAATCTCCCCTGTGGGGCCAGGCTGGGAGAGCTGGGGCTGTGCAGCCTGGAGAAGAGAAGGCTCCAGGCAGACCTCAAAGCAGCCTCCCAGTACCTGAAGGGCTCCAGGAGAGCTGGGGAGGGACTTGGGACAAGGGCTGGGGGTGCCAGGCCCAGGGACAATGGCTTTGAGCTGGGAGAGGAGAGACTGAGACTGGAGATCACGAGATCACAGATGTCAGGGGTTGGAAGGGACCCAGAGACCATCGAGCCCAGCCCCTGCCAGAGCAGGAGCATAGAATCCAGCACAGGTCACACAGAACACATCCAGACAGGGCTGGGAAGGCTCCACAGAAGGAGACTCCAAAACTCTTCTTGGCAGCCTGCTCCAGGGCTCTGGGAGCCTCACAGTGCAGAAGTTCCTCCTGGTGTTGAGGTGGAACCTCCTGTGCTGCAGCCTCCATTCATTGCTCCTTGTCCTATCCCAGGGAGCAAATGAGCAGAGCCTGTCCCCTCCCTCCTGGTCCCCAGCCCTCAGCTATTGATAGACATTGATCAGATCCCTCTCAGTCTTCTCCTCTCCAGACTGAACAGCCCCAGGGCCCTCAGCCTCTCCTCCCCAGGCAGTGCTGCAGTCCTCTAATCATCCTCATAGCCCTCCCTTGGAATCTCTCCAGCAGATCCCTGTCCCTGCTGAGCTGGGGAGCCCAGCACTGAACACAGTACTCAAGATGAGGTCTCAGCAGGGCAGAGCAGAGGGGAGAAAAACCTCCCTGGCTCTGCTGGACACACTGCTCTGAATGCACCCCAGGACCCTCTTGGCCTTCTTGGCCCCCAGGCACATTGCTGTCCCAGGCAGAGCTTGCTGCCCACCAGCACTCCCAGGTCCCTCTCCCCAGGGCTGCTCTCCAGCAGATCCCCTCCCAGCCTGTCCTGCTGCAGTTTATTCTTCCTCCCCAGCTGCAGGACTCTGCTCTCATCTTTGTTGAGCCTTATTTGGTTCCTCTCTGCCCAGCTCTCAGCCTGCCCAAGCCTCTGAATGGCCTCACAGCCTTCAGGTGTCAGCCAAGCCTCCAGTTTGGTGTCATCAGCAACCTTGCTGAGCAGACTCTGTCTGTCCCTTCATCAGGGTCATTGATGAAGATGTTGAACAGCACCGGTCCCAGCACTGATCCCTGGGGGACTCCACTGGTTACAGCTCTCCAGCTGGACCTGGCACCATTGGTCACCACTCTTTGAACTCTATCCTGTAACCAGTTCCTAATCCACCTCGCTCTCTGCTCTTCCATCCCACACTTCCTGAGCTTGCTCACTGCGATGTCGTGGGAGACGATGTCAAAGGTCTTGCTAAGGCAGATCACATCCACTGCTCTCCCTGCAGCTCCCCATTCAGTTATGGCAGCATAGAATGCTATCAGGGTAGTCAAGCAGGATTTCCCCTCGGCGAATCCATGCTGACTACTCCTCATCACCTTCTTCTCTTCCAAGTGCCTTGAGATGCCCTCCAGAAGGAGCTGCTCCATCGTTTTCCCGGGGGTGGAGGTGAGGCTGACTGGTCAGTAGTTTCCTGGAACCTCTTTCTTGCCCTTTTTGAAGCCTGGAGTGACATTGGCTCTCCTCCAGTCCCCAGCACCTCTCCTGTCTGCCAGGATTTGGCAGCAGGGATGGAGAGTGGCTGTAGTGAAGGCACATTCTGCCCAGATACTAGATCTGGCCCCAGCATGTGGATAGGATTCCCCTCCTTCAGGAGGAAGACCATTACCAATTATGGGCAGAATTCCAGCTTCACGCTTTCTATAGGCTGAAGCCAGTTGTCTATCAGAGTGCCCATTGGTCAAACCCAGCCTCGAGGAACCTATAAATATTACCCCTGGTGGTGAACGAGTTGCCTCCTCTTCACTTTGTCTCTGTACTTGCTCGGGAGAGCAGCTCTCGAGCCACCGCCTCTGCCACTGAGCTTGTTGTTAGCTTCTCTCATCCATGCACGCATACTGAAGCCTCTGCATCGTGAGAAGCACTTTGATCGTGAGGATCAGCCCAGAGGAGGACCTTCGCTGAGCCCGAGCAGCCAGCGTCGCTATAGCCGGTCATATCTGCAGGGGAGCCCATCGCGCTATCGGAGGACTGGACCAGCCCCGAGGGTAAGATCGGCCCAGTTGTCGGGGAGAAGGGACTTGACAGAGATCGAGTCTGCATATCCCTAGCCCGGGACTATCTCAAGCGTCCCGCAGTTCCTGTAAGCCCAGGAACGGAGAAGCCGCATTCTCTAAGGCCGTTTGCCACGAGGCCGACCCCATAGCTATTGTCCGACCGGGAACCTCTGAGCCCGCCTATCGGCAATCGTCGCCTCGCCCTGCTGTGCGAGCCGACTCCCAGGGCCGCCCCACGGGCCGAACGCGACCAGGAACCAGTCCAGCGGCAGCAGCCAGCCGGACCCCCACCTTGCTACAAACAACAGCTACAGAATACCTTCCACGTGCTTTCCACCCACTAGCACTCAGTTCAAAGTCTCCGCGTGTGGCAGAGTCATCGCTGACGCACAGAAAGATTGCAATATCGCTGTATATTGGCCAGAAGCCGCCCGCGTTCCGCCGAGACGCCATCTAGTGGCCAAGCGGCGAAACTGCACCCCTGGTTATATAAAACACAGAGATAGTCTGTAGATAGTTTAATTAAGTTCTAATCATAATACTAAGCCATTTATGGAATGTATTTCACGAACGTGCACTAGAACATGTATATAAGTTGTTGATTCATCAGTTATTAATAATTTGATACTTAATAAAAATTCATATTTTCATAATTCATATTTCATATTCATAAATTAAATAACCTCTTCACACCAGTGGCAGAGCAACATCAGGCAGCTCTCGGCACTCCTGGGTGCTTCTCCTCGGGGCCTGTGGACTTGTGCCTATTCAATTTGTGTAACTGAGAGGAGGAAGAGATTCTCTGCAGTGAGGCTGGGGAGACTCTGGCACAGGCTGCCCAGGGAGGCTGTGGCTGCCTCCTGCCTGGAGGCGTTGCAGGCCAGGCTGGATGAGGCCTTGAGCAACCTGTGCTGGTGGGAGGGGTCCCTGCCGATGGCAGGGGGCTGGCGCTGGATGGTCTTGAAGGCCTCTTCCAACCCAACCCATTCTAGGATTCTGTGTCAGCTTGGGTTCAGTGCTGGAGCAGCTGCTAGAAGGGATGTGTTGAAGTTTAATTACCTGCAGAAGAGAGACCACATCCCTAAGCACCCAACAACTGTCTTCTCCTTGAGGTGTCCTGCTGGGAAACCCCTTCGTCCTGGGGGAGCTGATTCTGCTGGGCATTACTCTCAAGCTCTCTTAGGTCTGTGTGGAGAAATGAACTCTCCAAGCCAGTCCTGGGGCCAGGTGCTCCCTCAGCAGTGAAGGGCAGCTGCTTTCACCTGCTGCAGCCCTGTGCCTGGCTGCACACCAGCAGCAGAGCTGTCCCCCGGCCCTCTCGGCTCCCTGGAACAGGGGCTCCAGAAGCGGACGCAGTACGCCCGGGCTGCTGCTCAGCCCCTCCAGCCCCTCACCGCCTGGCTGATGTTTCCCACAGGCAGGGCAGTGAAGCTGCTTGTCCAGCCTGCTGTGCAGGCAGAGTAAGGCCAATGCCAACTCCGTTGTGGGAAGCCTCCCCACAAGTCTCCTTTAGCCAGTTAAAGCCGCTTGACCAGCGCCACGCTGGCATTCAGCTGGGCTGGCAGGCCGGCGCCTGCTGGGCCTGGGTGAGGGATGCAGCCTTTGTTTATGAGCAACATGGCAAATGTATTGATAACCTTTTATTAATATCAACAGCTGCCAAAGCCTAGCAAAAGGTTGGCTGCAGGGTTAGAATGCCCTCACAGTGGGATGGGCAGGATTTGGCCAACCATAGCAGTTTAACCACTTTGTGCAGAGCAGGAGGAGCCTTCGGAGGAGAATGCCCGGGAGCGAAATGGCCTCGGCCACGGCACGGAGCCTCCACAGGAGGCAGCGACTCATTGCCTCACAGCTGGCTGCAGCCAGGCAGGCAGTGCTGCTGCCCTGCACGGAGCCTCCACGGGAGGCAGCCACTCAGTGCCTCACAGCTGGCTGCAGCCAGGCAGGCAGTGCTGCTGCCCTGCACAGAGCCTCCACGGGAGGCAGCCACCAGTGCCTCACAGCTGGCTGCAGCCAGGCAGGCAGTGCTGCTGCCCTGCACGGAGCCTCCACGGGAGGCAGCCACTCAGTGCCTCACAGCTGGCTGCAGCCAGGCAGGCAGTGCTGCTGCCCTGCACAGAGCCTCCATGGGAGGCAGCCACTCAGTGCCTCACAGCTGGCTGCAGCCAGGCAGGCAGTGCTGCTGCCCTGCACGGAGCCTCCACGGGAGGCAGCCACTCAGTGCCTCACAGCTGGCTGCAGCCAGGCAGGCAGTGCTGCTGCCCTGCACAGAGCCTCCACGGGAGGCAGCCACTCAGTGCCTCACAGCTGGCTGCAGCCAGGCAGGCAGTGCTGCTGCCCTGCACAGAGCCTCCATGGGAGGCAGCCACTCAGTGCCTCACAGCTGGCTGCAGCCAGGCAGGCAGTGCTGCTGCCCTGCACAGAGCCTGCGGGCAGCCTGCCAGCAGGAAGGCCTCACAGCCCCATGGCTGCTCTGGCTCCGGTTGCAGGCAGCTGGTCACCATGCTGCCATGGCCCTGACGCCACACTGCCACCGCCATGCCGTCATGCTGCCGCCACACCGCCACACTGCCGCCACACTGCCGCCGCACTGCCGCCACACTGCCGCCACACCGCCACGCTGCACTGCCACACTGCCGCCACACTGCCACCGCCACGCTGCACTGCCTCCACACTGCCGCCACACTGCCGCCACACTGCCGCCACACCGCCACGCTGCACTGCCTCCACACTGCCGCCACACTGCCGCCGCACTGCCGCCACACTGCCGCCACACCGCCACGCTGCACTGCCGCCACACTGCCGCCCACTGCCGCCACACTGCACTGCCGCCACACCGCCACGCTGCACTGCCGCCACACTGCCGCCACACTGCCGCCACACTGCCGCCACACCGCCACGCTGCACTGCCACACTGCCGCCACACTGCCGCCACACTGCCACACGCCACGCTGCACTGCCTCCACACTGCCGCCACACTGCCGCCCACGCCGCCACACCACCACGCTGCACTGCCGCCACACTGCCGCCACACTGTCACGCCACCACACTGCCGCCACACCGCCACGCTGCACTGCCGCCACACTGCCACCACACCGCCACGCTGCACTGCCGCCACACTGCCGCCACACTGCCACGCCACACTGCACTGCCGCCACACTGCTGCCACACCACCACTGCCACACTGCCGCCACACTGCCGCCACACCGCCGCCACACCGCCACGCTGCACTGCCGCCACACTGCCGCCACACTGCCACACTGCACTGCCACCACACTGCCACACTGCCACACTGCCGCCACACTGCCGCCCACACTGCTGCCGCCACACTGCCGCCACACCACTGCCGCCACACTGCCGCCACACTGCCGCCTGTCGCCACACTGCCGCCCACCGCCACGCTGCACTGCCGCCACACCACGCCACACCGCCACGCTGCACTGCCGCCACACTGCCGCCACACTGCACTGCCGCCACACTGCCGCCACACCGCCACGCCACTGCCGCCACACTGCCGCCACACCACCGCCACGCTGCACTGCCGCCACACTGCCGCCACACCACCGCCACACCGCCACTGCACTGCACTGCCGCCACACCGCCACGCTGCACTGCCGCCACACTGCCGCCACCACGCTGCACTGCCGCCACACTGCCGCCACACCGCCACGCTGCACTGCCGCCACACTGCACGCCACTGCCACCCACTGCCGCCACACCGCCACGCTGCACTGCCGCCACACTGCCGCCACACCGCCACGCTGCACTGCCACACTGCACGCCACACTGCCGCCACACCGCCACACTGCACTGCCACCACACTGCCGCCACACTGCCGCCACACCGCCACGCTGCACTGTCGCCACACTGCCACGCCACACCGCCACGCTGCATTGCCGCCACACTGCCGCCACACCGCCACGCTGCACTGCCGCCACACTGCCGCCACACCGCACACGCTGCACTGCCGCCACACCACCGCCACACCGCCATGCTGCACTGTGCCGCCACACTGCCGCCCACACTGCCGCCACACCGCCACACTGCCACACTGCCGCCACACTGCCGCCACACTGCCGCCACACCGCCCGCCACACCGCCCACTGCTGCACTGCCGCCGCCACTGCCGCCACACCACCGCCACACCGCCACGCTGCACTGCCGCCACACTGCCACACTGCACTGCCACCACACTGCCGCCACACTGCCGCCACACCGCCACGCTGCACTGTGCCGCCACACTGCCGCCACACCGCCACGCTGCACTGCCGCCACACTGCCGCCACACCGCCACGCTGCACTGCCGCCACACTGCCGCCACACTGCCGCCACACCGCCACGCTGCACTGCCGCCACACTGCCGCCACACCGCCACGCTGCACTGCCGCCACACTGCCGCCACACCGCGCCACACGCTGCACTGCCGCCACACTGCCGCCACACCGCCACGCTGCACTGCCGCCACACTGCCGCCACACCGCCACGCTGCACTGCCGCCACACCTCCCCGCCGCACCGGCTCTGTCCAGCATGGAGTGAGGCACGGCAGGACCCTGCTGTAACGGGAATCAGCCTTGGCTCCAGGTCTGAAGGTCCTGGCTCCTCTCGAGGCTTGTGGTGTGAACGCTCCTGGCTGTATCGCAGGTGCTGCACCGGGCACGCCAGGCCGTGCAACTCCAGGCAGCTTCAGGCCAGAGGAAGTCCAAGCAGGTTCAAGCACACAAGGCTGGAGCAAGGCTGGAGCAAGGCATGAGCTGAAGGGCTCCAAGCTGCAATATTGTAAACTAGAACTGAACAACATCACAGCAAGAGCTCTGGTAATGAGAAATTTCATTGTCTTTGCTCTCTGGCAGTTGCTGGCACTTGGCTACAATCAGCTGTAAGCTGGTCCTGGTCTCCAGGCTGGTGACACATGGGTTTGATGGGTGACCACTAGATGGATACAGAACTGGCTTGATGGCTGCACCCAGAGAGTGGCTGTCAATGGGTCCATGTCCCAAGGGAGGCCAGGAACAAGCGGAGTCCCTCAGGGATCAGGCCTGGGCCCAGGCTTGTTCAACATCTCTGTGGGGGCCATGGACAGTGGCATCGAGTGCAGCCTCAGCAAGGTTGCTGATGACACCAAGCTGTGTGGTGCAGCAGACAGCTGGAGGGAAAGGATGCCATCCAGAGGGACCTGGACAGGCTGGAGAGGTGGGCACAAGCCAACCTCAGGAGCTTCAACAAGACCAAGGGCAGGGTCCTGCAGCTGGGTCGAGGCAACCCCAGGCACAAATCCAGGCTGGGCAGGGACTGGCTGGAGAGCAGCCCTGAGGAGAGAGACTTGGGGGTGCTGGGGGAGGAGAAGCTCAACAGGAGCTCTCAGTGTGCACTTGCAGCCCGGAAAGCCAATCAGAGCCTGGGCTGCAGCAGGAGAAGTGTGGCCAGCAGGGCAAGGGAGGGGATTCTGCCCCTCTGCTCAGCCCTGCTGAGACCCCACCTGGAGTACTGCGTCCAGTTCTGGAGCCCCTGTGACAGGAGGGATGTGGACGTGCTGGAAGGTGTCCAGAGAAGGGCCACGAGGAGGAGCAGAGGGCTGGAGCACCTCTCCTGTGAGGACAGACTGAAGGAGTTGGGGCTGTTCAGGCTGGAGAAGAGAAGGCTCTGAGGTGACCTCATTGTGGCCTTCCAGTATCTGAAGGGGGCTACAGGAAGGCTGGGGAGGGACTGCTCAGGATCTCAGGTAGTGCTAGGACTAGGGGGAATGGAATGAAGCTGGAGGTGGGGAGATTCAGGCTGGAGGTGAGGAGGAAGTTCTTGCCCAGGAGAGTGGTGAAGCTCTGGAATGGGTTGTGCAGGGAGGTGGTTGAGGCCCCGTCCCTGGAGGTGTTTAAGCCCAGGCTGGATGAGGCTCTGGGCAGCCTGATCTAGTGTGGGGTGTCCCTGCCCATGGCAGGGGGTTGGAACTGGATGATCCTTGTGGGCTGGATCAGCAATGGTGTGGCCACCAGGAGCAGGGCAGGGATTGTGCCCCTGGACTAGGCACTGCTGAGGCCACAGCTTGAATCCTGAGTTCAGTTCTGGGCCCCTCACTGCAAGAAGGACATGGAGAGGAGAGATTTGTGTGAGCAGGGCCTGCTGGGACAGGCCAAGGGGGATGGCCTGAACTGCATGCAGTCCCTTCCAGTCCTCACCACTGTGTGATTCTGCCGTGGGCACGTGGCCAGTGCTGGTGTGACTGAGGTTTCCTCTTAGAGCTTCTGCCATATGTCTTTATGGGAGCAGTGCCTTTGTCAGGCGGCTTTCCTGAGGTGGTTGTAAAGCTGCTGCTTGCCCCAGCACAGAGCTAAGCTGATAGGAGCAGCAAAAGAAATGTCCCCAGAGCAAAGACAAGGGAATGGAGCAACCAGCCCTCCTTGCTCCTCTGGAGCAGCTGCAGCTGCTGTTGGAGGGCAGTGGGGCAGAATTTCCTTGGCAGTCCCTCACTGTGGTGTTAATGGGCTGAAGCAGGCAGCAAAATTCTGCTGTGGCACCTGCTGGTTCCTGGTCCAGTTGTCTGCTGTGGGCACAAAGGAAATAACCTTCCAGGGCTTGGATCAAAACAGGACAGGGGTCCAGGTATTTTTGTCACAGGGAAACCTGCTCTTGCTGGATCATGCAGCCTGCTGTCTGTGCCCCTGCTTTAGAAGAGGGGTTGGATCAGATGACCTCCAGCCTCCAGCATGCTGGGATTCTGAGATGTGCCAAGGGGTGCAGCTGTTAACCAAAAGCATTTTGACAAATTGATGTTTAACGTCCTTGGAGTCCAGAGCCCATTTTCAGTGTCAAGGATGGGTTGGTACAAGGCAAAACAACAAGCAGGCACAGCTGTGTTCCTGCTTGGTGCAAAGAGGTTAGATCAGTTTGTGCTCCTTGCCCCTTGTGCTGTCCCTGGGCAGCACTCAGCAGAGCCTGGCCCCAGCCTCTTGCCCCCCACAGCTCCTTCAGCTCTTGCTGAGCATTGCTCAGCTGCCCTCTGGGGCTGCTCTTCTGCAGGCTCTCAGCCCCAGGGCTCTCAGCCTCTGCTGCTGCCAGAGCTGCTCCAGGCCCCTCAGCAGCTCTGCAGCCTCCCCTGGACTCTCTCCAGCACTTCTCTGTCTCTCCAGAACTGGAGAGCAAGAACTGGACCCAGGACTCCAGACGTGGCCTCTCTAGGACTGAGCAGAGGGGCAGGAGAACCTCCCTTGCCCTCCTGGCCACACTCTTCTGAATGCCCCCCAGAGAGACCTTTGGCCTTCTTGGCCACAAGGGCACATTGCTGGCTCATGGGGAGGTTGGACCCCAGCACTCCCAGGTCCTTCTCTACAGAGCAGCCTCTGCTTTCCAGTTTCATGTTACCCAAGGTCCTTGATGCTGCTTTTTGTTATCATTTGATTCCCAGCCCCCAGGTATTAACGGGAGCTGAGCTGTATTCCACCCTCTCAGCCATCAGCTTTTGCTTTGCTGCCCTCTTCACTGCTAGCTGCCTTTTGTCCTCTCTCACATTTAATTTCTGCATCCCTAGGTCGAACGGGGATGAACACAACCAGAATCGTGACTCCTCAAGGCCAAAGCTCCTCTTCTCAGCAGATCAATGAGTCTCCAGGCTGACTCCACTGGGCTGCCATCGACTCCTCTCCCAGGTGGTTCCACCACCTTTCACAGGTTGGAAGAGAGCTCCAAGCTCATGCAGTCTGTGGTGGTTTGGGCTGGGTGCCCTCTGCTGCATGGCACACTTCCTGTGTCCAGGAGTCCAGCCCAGTGGGTGGACACAGGAAAACCGTGTATCTCCTACCACAATCCCCTGCACCGCTATAAGACCTTGCGTGGGGTCCGCCTCTTTCTCTTTCTTCCCTCGCCGGCGCCCGGTAACTGGGGGAGATGTCTCCCGGCCTTGGGCCTGGCTAGGCCAAGGCCAGGGGGATGGGCGGTCTCAGGCCTGGCCAGCCGAGACTAGCCTAGCAGTGGGGGGGGGAAGAACGAGCCCTGGGGGTCTTGGGCCCACCCTCAGGTGGGGATGGGGTTCATCCGGGTGTGTGTTGGGGTTACTTCTGTCACTGTTTCTGGTTTCTTTTGTGCACCTTCACTTCTTCTATTTAAACTTTTCCATCACTTTTGCAATCCGTTTGCCGGAGTCGTCATTTTGCCCGTGGTGGGGAGGGGGCTGCCTCAACCCACTACACAGTCCAACCCCCGACCAGCACTGCAGGGTCAACACCAAACCATGTCCCTAGGGGCCAGGGCCAGCCCCCAGGGATGGTGACTGCAGCACTGCCCTGGGCAGCCTGTTCCAAGGTCTGAGATCCCTTCCAGTGCAGAAATATTTCCTGAGCTCCAGCCTGAGCCTCCCCTGGGGCAGCTTGGAGCCATTGCCTCTGCTCCTGGCACTCGACACCAAGGAGCAGAGGCTGCCCCCTCCCCACTGCAGAGGGCAATGAGGTCTCCCCTCAGCCTCCTCTTCCCCTCCCATTTTGGTCAGCTCTGGGAGTTGGTTTGTGTCCTGTCCTCCACCAAGCAGCTGACAGAAGTGAGGCAAACCTGAACACCCCTCCATGGTCTGGGACTTGGTGTCAGAACAAATGCTCAGCCACTCCCCTCTGTGCCTCCTGCCTGCTGCTGGACAAGCTGCAGTGACGGGCAGCTCCGACGGGAATCGGACTGGCACAGAGGAAGCTTCCCACCAACCTGCTCAGCATGGCTGATGAGGCACAGCAGCACCGCACAGGGAACCCCCACTGCCCCCACCTCACGGCTCTGTGGGTGGCTGGGGGCAGCTCACAGGCTCTGGCACTGGAGCTGAGCCTCTCCTGCAGCTCTTTCCTTGTGCACAGGGACAGCTGCTGCGCAGGAGATGCTTTGCACAGCTCCTGATTCTGTTCATGTCCAGTGGGGTCTGTCTGAGGTCACCACATTTGTTCTCTGAACGTTCTGCTGATTAAGAATGGACAAAGACCAATCTGGAAGAACAAAGGGGCTCAGAAGGGAGATTAAGTGGTGGTTAACTGAAATGTAGCACTTCAGTGTTCACTATTAATGCATCAATATTCATATCCCACAGTGCCAGCATGGGGGCCGGGAGGGAGCTCTTGACCTCCCCCACCCAAGCCCTGCCCCAGCAGGGCACCCACAGCAGCTTGCCCAGCAGCACAGTGCCCAGGGGGGGTTGGAAGCTCTCCACACCAGCAGACTCCACAACCTCTCTGGGCAGCCTGCTCCAGGCCTCCAGCAGCCTCACAACAAACAACTTGCTCCTCCTGCTCAGCTCCAACCTCCTGCCTGACACTTTCTGCCCCTTGTGCTGTCCCTGGGCAGCACTCAGCAGAGCCTGGCCCCAGCCTCTTGCCCCCCACAGCTCCTTTAGCTCTTGCTGAGCAGTGCTCAGCTGCCCTCTGGGGCTGTGACTTTCAACCCTGTCTTTCAGTCTGAGAGTAGAGACTTTGTGGGATGATCCCAGGGCGGTGGCAGGAGTTTGCCCTCTGTGTGCAGAGCTCTGCTTGCAGGAAGTGAAGGTTTGAAAGCTGAGAGCTTTTGCCCTAGGGGGTTGGTTTGGAGGATCTGAAGTGCAGGTCTGTGGCAGATGAATGAAGCAGGAGTTTGGGATGGTTGTAGACAAAGAGCTGCTACAGGTACATGGTGTAAAGTCAAAAGCTCCCTTTTACCCATTGCCTCGCTGCAGACTACAGAAGGTCCCCAGGGAACAGCCAGCTTTACCAGGAGTTTTCTGCCTGTCCAGCCTGCACACAGCTTCCAGAGGTCAGCTGCTGGAGGGCAGAGCTGGCCAGCTGCTTCCAGAACCAGCTGTGCCCCCTGCTTCCTGACATTCCCTAGGCCTGCTCAGTTCAGCGACTGCTCTTAATCCTGATCCTCAGGTACTGGACAGAACTTCTGGGACTTGTGGTACTGTCATGAGGTGCAGTACAAGTTGTTCTTCAGTGGGTCAGGTGTTGTCATTTGGCTGTAAAGGGAGTTTGAAAACAAAGGCTTCTGAGCTGGGCAGCTGCCCACTGAATCCTAGAATGGCTCAGAGCTCATCTGCTCCAACTCCCCTGCCATGGGCAGGACACCTCTCAGCTAGCCCAGGTTGCTCAAGGCCTCATCCAGCCTGGTCTTCAGCACCCCCAGGCAGGAGGCAGCCACAGCCTCCCTGGGCAGCCTGTGCCAGAGGCTCAGCAGCCTCACACTCAACAGCTTCTGCCTCAGCTCCACTCTAACCCTGCTCTGCCTCAGCTCCAAACCCTTCCCCCTTGGCCTGCCTCAGACCCCCTCAGCCAAAGTTCCTCTGCAGCCTTCCTGCAGGATCCCTTCAGGTGCTGGCAGCAGCTCTGAGCAGCCCCTGGAGCCTTCTCCTCTGCAGGCTGCACAGCCCCAGCTGCCTCAGCCTGTGCTCATGGCAATTACATGGAATCAGGAGGCCAGAGCAGCTCTCAACATGCAGTGCTTAGGGTCACTCCGGTGCCCAGAGCTGCCTGCAGCAGCATTCCCCTCCTGCCCAGGCACACAGTGCTGGTTCCCTTCCTCACCCCTGTCAGCAGAACCACTGCCCCCTAACAAATGCTCGGGGAGATGCTGCTGGGGCCTTATTCCTTGAGGGCAGCCAACACAGAATCCCAGAATTGTTTTAGTTGGCAAAGCCCTTCCAGCTCCTCCAGCCCAACCCTTCCCTAGCTCTGCCCAGGCTGGGGCTGAGCCATGGCCCTCAGCACCACAGCTCTGCCTCTGGGAAACACCCCCAGGGATGGGGATTCAGCCTCCCCCCTGGCAGCCTGGGCCAGCCTTGGAAAACCCTTTCAGTGAAGAAGTTTCTTCTCATGTCCAACCTGAACCTCCCCTGGAGCAGCTTGAGGTCATCTCATCTTGTCCTGCCCCTTGTTTGCAGGTAGAAGAGACCTGCCTGAACATAGGGTCACTCCTTAGACCAGCTCTACAAAGCAGCACTCCTCAGGGTGTGCTTTCCATGCCTTTGGAGGGAGTGCTCTCCTGATATCAGCCTTGGACAGCCCTGGTCTTTTCCCAAAGCCATTCAGACAGGAGTCCAGGGACTGAGTCACAGAATCCTAGAAAGGGTTGGGTTGCAAGGGACCTTCGAGACCACCCAGTCCCAACCCCCTGCCATGCCCCAGGCTGCTCCAGGCCTCACCCAGCCTGGCCCTGACCACCTCCAGGGAGGGAGCAATTCTGGCTGACAGTGAAGACCTCAACTCTGCTGACAATGAACTTTCAATCTGAACACAATGTAGCATGAGAACTTTTTTTGCTGCAATTTCAGCCAGACCTGGGGATTACTCTCTGGAGTCAATGCCATCAAAGCTTAGGGGCTCTGCAGTGCTTTGAGCAATTTGCCTAAAGGTTTATCCCACTTCAGTGGAGGGGAATAGGAGGCTTAGTGTTGTTGATTTGCAGTTGCTGTAGCTTTCAAGTTGAGGTAAGTGCCATAAAGCAATCTGAGATCCCTGGGAGAGGGAAATCTGCTGTGCACTTTGAAGGCAAGAAAGAAGGCAGCCTTTGAAACAGGCTGGGCTTGTATGCAAATCCCTTATTAGAGGCATTAGAAGTCATTAGAAACGGAACAGCAAGATTACAGCTCGGCTGGGCTGGATGTTTGCCTTGATGCCACAGAACAGCTGGGGGCAGTTTAAAGGCCATGTCCTCAGCCCAAGTTCCAGCTCTGTGGCTCTCCTGCATGTAGCTCCCAGCTAGGCAGCCAGGCTGGGCTCTCAGAGCAAGGCAAGAGCCAGGCTCCCAGCAGGCAGCAGCTAATCCCCTCGTCTGCCCTGGAGCTTTACAGAGTGGCACCGGCTGAGAACTTCCCGAGGGTCATCAGAACACAGCCACAGGTGCTGCACAGAAACCCCAGCAGCTATCCTTTGAGCTTCCCTGGGAGCTTTTGTACAGCACCAGTGAGCCAGGCTCGGTCTGTGCAGTCATTTGGAGGTGGTGTAGGCAGAGGATGTGCACCAACGAACCTGCTACTGCATAGTGAAGAAGTGGCCTCTAATATCCAACCTGAACCTCTCCTGGTGCAGTTTGAGGCCCTTTCCTCTTGTCCTGTCACTTGTTCCTTGGGAGCAGAGCCCAGCCCCCTCCTGGCTCTCTCTCAGGGAGCTGTAGAGAGCAATGAGGTCTCCCCTCAGCCTCTTCTCCAGGCTGAACACCCCAGGTCCCTCAGACCTGTTGTCCAGACCCTGCTCTGCAGCCCTGCTGTAGGTCAGAGGGGCAGTGAGCAGCTGGTTTTCTCCAGGTATCTCACAGGCTGAGACAAAGCCCTGCCACGTTGCTGAGACAAAGGGATAGAAGTGAGGCAGAGGGGCCAGGAGGTGAAGCTGCTGTGTGCTTGTGCAGTGCCTACCTCTGAGCAGGGCTCAGAGCACCACGGTGAGCAGGACCTGTGATAGCCTCTAACACTGTTTGGTAGTGCATGAGCCAAAGCCCTGCTCCCAGCTGCTGGCTCTTGGTGTGTTTTCAGGCTGTTCTGACCCCAAACATTGCTTCTGTCTTGCTGGTTTGGGCTGAGGCAGCCCTTAGCCCACACTAACTCACCTCTCAGCTAGGAGCAAGCTCCCAATGCAGTCATTAAAGCCCCAGGTCAGGTGAGGAGTGGCACAATCCCTCTGGAAGTTATTAACTGCAACGTCCCTTGCCAGCACAAAAGGAGGATTTCTTCATCTGAGCATCAAATGAAAGTACTTTCTGCTGTTAAGCATTAGAGGCACAGACCCAGTGCTGATGCTCCCCTGACTCTGCCTGCTGTTCCACCAAGTCCTGCTGTGATTCTCCTGCTCTCTTCCCAGCTGCTCTGGGCACTGGGACATAGCCCCCAAGAGTGCAGCCCCCACTGCCCAGCATCTCACTGGTCACCTTGCGGAGCGCCTGCTCGAGCTCCCAGCTGCCTGCCGGGACAGGGCAGGGTGGGATGTCTGATTTCTGCCAGGGAAGTTTCCAAAAGGGGAACCTCTAACCCACAGGCAAGGGGAATGAGATTTTGGGTAGTTCCAGGCACTGGCTTTTTTGCACCTTCTGGTGATCAGGTTCCTGCTTGCTGCTCCTTCAGTTTGTTTCCCTGGGGACCTCCTGCTCAAGGTTTGTTCTTTCTCTTTTGAGACAATTACACTGACTTAGGGCAGAGAACCCCAGCAGCCTGGGGCTGGCAGGGAGCTCTGGAGCTCCCCACCCAAGCCCTGCTCCAGCAGGGCACCCACAGCAGCCTGCCCAGCAGCACAGTGCCCAGGGCGGGTTGGAAGCTCTCCACACCAGGAGACTCCACAACCTCTCTGGGCAGCCTGCTCCAGGCCTCCAGCAGCCTCACAACAAACAACTTTCACAGTATCACAGTATCAGAGTGTCACAGTATCACCAGGGTTGGAAGAGACCTCAAAGATCATCAAGTCCAACCTATCACCACAGACCCCATGACTAGACCATGGCACCAAGTGCCACATCCAGTCCCCTCTTGAACACCTCCAGGGACGATGACTCCACCACCTCCCTGGGCAGCACATCCCAGTGGCTAACAGCTCTCTCAGTGAAGAACTTTCTCCTCACCTCCAGCCTAAACCTCCCCTGGCACAGCTTGAGACTGTGTCCTCTTGTTCTGGTGCTGGCTGCCTGGGAGAAGAGCCCAACCCCCACCTGGCTACAACCTCCCTTCAGGGAGTTGTAGAGGGCAATGAGGTCTCCCCTGAGCCTCCTCTTCTCCAGGCTCAGCAACCCCAGCTCCCTCAGCCTCTCCTCCCAGGGCTGTGCTCCAGACCCCTCCCCAGCCTTGTTGCCCTTCTCTGGACACCTTCAAGTCTCTCAATGTCCTTCTTAAACTGAGGGGCCCAGAACTGGACACAGGACTCAAGGTGTGGCCTAACCAGTGCTGAGCACAGGGGCAGAATGACCTCCCTGCTCCTGCTGGCCACACTGTTCCTGTGCCCTTGGCCTTCTTGGCCCCCTGGGCACACTGCTGGCTCATGTTCAGGCAGCTGTCAACCAGCACCCCCAGGTCCCTCTCTGTTTGGCAGCTCTCAGCCACTCTGACCCCACTCTGTAGCTCTGCCTGGGGTTGCTGTGGCCAAAGTGCAGCACCTGGCACTTGGGCTTGTTGAATGCCATCCTGTTGGCCTCTGCCCATCTGTGCAGCCTGGCAAGGTCCCTCTGCAGAGCCCTTCTGGCCTCTGACTGACCAACATCTGCTCCCAGCTTGGTGTCATCTGCACATTTGCTGATGACTGTCTCAATCCCCTCATCCAGATCATCAATGAAGACATTGAAGAGGCTGGGGCTCAGCAGTGATCCCTGGGGCACACCACTGGTGCCTGGCTGGATAAGAATTCCAGAGCTGGGCCCTGGGAGCTCAGGTTACCAGCAAGCTGTAACTCAGTGCTGCCAAAATCTTCAAGCAGCACAGGCTGAACTCCCTGGAGCTGGATGTCTAGGCCCTGGGGGGGCCCTGCTGGAGAGCTGTGTGACCAGGGCAGCCCTGTGGGTTCGCAGAGAGCAGCTCTGGGAGCTACAGCTCTTCCTGCCAGAGCTGAAGGAAGCAGCACAGAGCTGAGCACTGCTGAGGACACCAGCCCTCTACGACTGCTGCTGGGCAAACCCAGCCCCAGCTGGGTCCCTTGCTGCTCTGGGCACTCAAGGCAGCAAATTTCTTAGAGTCCCAGAATGGTTCCAGTTGGAAGGGACCTTAAGCCTCACCCAGTCCAACCCCGCCGTGGGCAGGGACACCTCCCGCCGGCCCAGGTAGCTCAAGGCCTCATCCAGCCCTGCCTGGAACACTGCCAGAGTTGGAGCCTCCATAATCCCTCTGAGAACTTGTCCCAGTGCCTCACCACCCTCATGGGAAGGGCTCATCTCAATCCATCTTCCTCCAGTCTGAAGCCATCACCCTTGTCCTGTCATGGCTTTAGACCAGGTCCCTCCCTGGCTTTGTACCAAGTCTCTCCCCAGCTCTCCTGGAGCCCCTTCAGGTATGAGAAGTTGCTCTGAGGTCTCCTGGAGCCTTCTCCTCTGCAGGCTGCACAGCCCCAGCTCTCCCAGCCTGGCCTCCCAGCAGAGGGCTTCCAGCCTCCAGCACTGCTGTGGCCTCCTCTGGCCCTGCTCCAGCTGAGGGCTCCAGAGCTGCCCCAGCACTGCAGGGAGGTCTCAGCAGGCACAGCAGAGGGGCAGAATCCCCTCCCTGCCCCTGCTGCCCACACTGCTGGGGACCAGCCCAGGCCAGGGCTGGTCACTTAGGTATGGGACTGCTCTAACTCTGTGAATGGTGTCTGAGGAGGGAGTGAGAGCCATTTGCAGGGACTCTGTAGATCAGTGCCCCCATGGGCTGCACAAGAAGGCTCAGCTGCCTCTATAGCCTGCCCAGGTCCCTCTGGATGCCAGCCTGTCCTTCTGGCATATCAGCAGCACCACTCAGCCTCTCTCTTTCTGCTCTCATGCTGTGTGAGAAGAAGCCAATGAGCAGCTTTAAGCAGTACCTGAGCTAGCTCAGGCAATGTTTTGTGGGTGGAGAGCACAGGCTGGGCAAGCTGGAGGGCAGCACAGCTTGACCAGCTGCAGGACCTGATCCAGGTGTTGCTGTAAGCTCTCAGTGAGCGGATGGCTGTGCTCTCTCCACCAAAGCTTCTGCTGATGCCAAAGCTTGGAAGACTTGATTGCTGTGCAGCTGCAATGAGTGTTAGGGAGGAATCAACCACCCACAGCAGCACCTCTGCATCCACTTCCCCAAACCACAGCCAGCAGGATGCACCCTGCAGCATGGAATCATAGAATGGTTTGGGTTGGAAGGAACCTCCAAAGGTCACCCAGTCCAACCCCCTGCACTCAGCAGGGACATGCTCCACCAGCTCATGTTGCCCAGAGCCCTGTCCAGCCTCACCTTGAGTATCTCCAGGGATGGGGCCCCAAGCACCTCCCCAGGCAACCTGCTGCAGTGTTCCAGCAGCCTCCTGGTAAAGATGGCAGCTACCAAGGCCAGCAGCTTGATGGTTTGAAATCCAAGCTAAAGTTGTCAAACAGGCTTCAAAAGGACAGATTCATCCTGCCCTTTGCTTTCCAGATGTTGCTCCCATCTTGTCTTTATCTGAGGTGGTCCAGGTCTCACACGTCTGGCACCCCAAGTCTACTGTGCAGCCTCACAAGGCTGTCTTCAGAGCTTTGGTGAGAGGCCTTGAGCTACCTGGTCTAGTGGAAGGTGATCCTGCCAGTGCCAGGGGTTGGAACTGGGTGCTCTTTAAGGTCACTTCCAACCAAACCACTCCTTGAACCCCAAGTCTTCTGCCTGAGGGCTCCATGTGGCCATGACCCATCTGTGGGTGAGACAGTTGTCCTGGGACCTGATCTCTGTGCATTGTCATCCATGGCTGCAGGCACAGAAGAGCTGCATGGCTGAGGCATGGCTGGGGCATGGCTGGGGCATGGCTGAGGCATGGCTGGGGCATGGCTGAGGCATGGCTGAGGCATGGCTGGGGCATGGCTGAGGCATGGCTGAGGCATGGCTGGGGCATGGCTGAGGCATGGCATGCTGAGGCATGGCTGGGGCATGGCTGGGGCATGGCTGAGGCATGGCTGAGGCATGGCTGAGGCATGGCTGGGGCATGGCTGAGGCATGGCTGGGGCATGGCTGGGGCATGGCTGAGGCATGGCTGGGGCATGGCTGAGGCATGGCTGAGGCATGGCTGGGGCATGGCTGAGGCATGGCTGAGGCATGGCTGAGGCATGGCTGAGGCATGGCTGAGGCATGGCTGAGGCATGGCTGAGGCATGGCTGAGGCATGGCTGAGGCATGGCTGAGGCATGGCTGAGGCATGGCTGGGGCATGGCTGAGGCTGGGGCATGGCTGAGGCATGGCTGAGGCATGGCTGAGGCATGGCTGGGGCATGGCTGAGGCATGGCTGGGGCATGGCAGGAGGGACACAGAAACACAGAACATTGAAGTGTTGGGATTGGAAAAGACCTCTAAGGTCACTGAGCCCCAAACCATCGACCCGGCAGCAGCATGGCCACTACGCCGTGTCCCCAGGTGCCAGAATGTGCAGCCTGTCCCGGGGGCAGGGCTCAGGGTGGTGTCTGGCAGTGCTCATGGCTTTGGGGAGCACCTTGCGTGCGAGACAGAAATCCTTCCTGCGGCTTCTGCTTCCCTGCTGTAGCCAGGAGGCACTCCAGAAGAGTCCCTGAGATCATCTGGCAGCAGAGACTCTTTTCTGGTGTCAGAAGTGAGAGCAGAACACGCAGTAAGCCAGAGGGAGAGGGTGGAGGTGGCCATTTGTCTCTCTGACAGCTGAGGATTCACGATCCTGCTGCACACAGCTGCAGCCTGCCCTGCAAGGTGCTGCTGCTTGCCTCTGCTCAGTGCTGTGCGACCCTGTGCCTTCTGCTGGGAGCTGCCTCATGGCTTCCCCTTGGGCACACAGGCAGGAGTGGGGCAGCAGCCCCGGGCCTCTCGGAGTGCTTGCTGGTGCCCTTTCAGTCTTGGCCGTGGCACAAACTGCTCTGTGCCAGCATCTCGAGGGAGTAGAAATCAGAATTGCTCTCCCAAAACAAAGAAGAAAAAGGATCATTAATAGAGAGGTTTGGATTGGAAGGGACCCCAGATATCATCCAGCTCCAGCCCCCTGCCATGGGCAGGGCCCCTCCCACCAGCACAGGCCTCATCCGGCCTGGTCCTGAGCACCTGCAGGCAGGAGGCAGCCACAGCCTCCCTGGGCAGCCTGTGCCAGAGTCTCCCCAGCCTCACTGCAAAGGATTTCTTCCTATCTCCAGTCTCAGTCTCCTCTCTCCCAGCTCAAAGCCATTGTCCCTGGGCCTGGCACTCCCAGCCCTTGTCCAAAGTCCCTCCCCAGGTTTCTTGTGGAGCCTTTAGGTACTGGAAAGAGCAAGAAGAGTTACCTCCAAGTGGCAGGTTGTGGACATGCCCTCCCTTCCTGCTCTGTCTGATCATGGCAGTACGGATGGAGAGGCTCTCAGTGCTTCCATGGGAATGCCATGGCAAGAACTCTGGATTAATGACTCTGGGCGTCAAGGGCTGGCACAGCCCCAGCCAGAGTGTCCCTGGGTGTGCTGTATCCCCTGCTGGCTGACTGCAGGCACCTTTGCCCCTGCTGTGAGACATGAGGCTGCTAGAGCCACACAGAAGAGCTGTTTCCAGGTGGCATCAAAACTGGACTTGGCTCTTCTCCATGGTGGGAGCCTCCTCTTCTCCCCACCAAGAGGCAGCTCAGCATTCAGAGATGATGCATCAGCCAGCCTGGGAGCAAGCTGCAGACCTGCTGTGCTTGCTGAGAAGCTTCAGAGCTGCTGCAATGTTGTGTTGGAGGCAGAAGAGAGGAACCAGCCCAGAGGGAAACCAATCCGGTTCTCACAGCTGCCCTCTCCCTCCCTTGGCACATTAGAAGCACCATGAAGATCATAGAATCATAGAATCATAGAATCAGTCAGGGTTGGAAGGGACCACAAGGATCATCTAGTACCAACCCCCTGCCATGGGCAGGGACACCCCACACTAGATCAGGCTGGCCACAGCCTCATCCAGCCTGGGCTTAAACACCTCCAGGGACGGGGCCTCAACCACCTCCCTGCACAACCCATTCCAGGGCTTCACCACTCTCATGGGGAAGAACTTCCTCCTCCCCTCCAGCCTGAATCTCCCCACCTCCAGCTTCATTCCATTCCCCCTAGTCCTATCACTGCCTGAGATCCTGAGCAGTCCCTCCCCAGCCTTCCTGTAGCCCCCTGCAGATCCTGGAAGGCCACAATGAGGTCACCTCAGAGCCTTCTCTTCTCCAGCCTGAACAGCCCCAACTCCTTCAGTCTGTCCTCACAGGAGAGGTGCTCCAGCCCTCTGCTCCTCCTCGTGGCCCTTCTCTGGACACCTTCCAGCACCTCCACATCCCTCCTGTCATAGGGGCTCCAGAACTGGAGGCAGCACTCCAGGTGGGGTCTCAGCAGGGCTGAGCAGAGGGGCAGAATCCCCTCCCTTGCCCTGCTGGCCACACTTCTCCTGCTGCAGCCCAGGCTCTGGTTGGCTTTCCGGGCTGCAAGTGCACCCTGAGAGCTCCTGTTGAGCTTCTCCTCCCCCAGCACCCCCAAGTCTCTCTCCTCAGGGCTGCTCTCCAGCCAGTCCCTGCCCAGCCTGGATTTGTGCCTGGGATTGCCTCGACCCAGCTGCAGGACCCTGCCCTTGGTCTTGTTGAAGCTCCTGAGGTTGGCTTGTGCCCACCTCTCCAGCCTGTCCAGGTCCCTCTGGATGGATCCTTTCCCTCCAGCTGTCTGCTGCACCACACAGCTTGGTGTCATCAGCAACCTTGCTGAGGCTGCACTCGATGCCACTGTCCATGGCCCCCACAGAGATGTTGAACAAGCCTGGGCCCAGGCCTGATCCCTGAGGGACTCTGCTTGTCCCTGGCCTCCACTGGGACATGGACCCGTTGACAGCCACTCTCTGGGTGCAGCCATCAAGCCAGTTCTGTATCCATCTAGTGGTCACCCATCAGACCCATGTGTCACCAGCCTGGAGCCCAGGAGGTGGTGCAGGACAGTGTCGAAGGCTCTGCTCAGGGCCAGGTAAACGACATCAGCTGCTCTCCCCTCAGCTATTAATGCTGTCACCTGCTCATAGAAGGCCACCAGGTGTGTCAGGCAGGATTTGCCCTTGGCAAAGCCATGCTGACTGTTCCCAATCACCTCTTCACTGTTCTTCTGAGTCAGTAGTGCCTCCAGGAGGATCTGCTCCATGATCTTTCCAGGCACAGAGGTGAGACTGACTGGCCTGGAGTTCCCTGGTTCCTCCTCCTTACCCTTTTTGCAGATGGGAGCAATGTTTCCCCTTTTCCAGCCTGTGGGACTGCCCCAGGCTGCCAGGACTTTTGGAATAGAACAGAGAGGGGTTCAGCAACCTCATCTGCCAGTTCTTTCAGCACCCGTGGGTGTATCCCGTCGGGTCCCATGGACTTGAACACTTTCAGGTTCTTCAGGTGATCACCAACCTGAGCTTCACTTATGATGGGCAGTTCTTCCTCCCTGTCCCTGGCATCGTCTGCCATGACACCAGGAGTGTGGCTGGAGGTCCTTGCAGTGAAGACTGAGGTAAAGAAGTGATTGAGCACCTCAGCCTTTTCCACATCACTTGTGACTAATTCACCACTTTCCTTTCTGAGGGGGCCCACACCTTCCCTAGTCTTCTTCTTGCCATTAACATACCTGTAGAAATTCTTAGTGCTCCCTTTAACCCCCCTGGCTAGATTCAGTTCAAACTCTGCTTTGGCTTTCCTAACCAGGCCTCTTGCTGCTCGGGCAGCTTCCTTATCTCCCCCTGTTCTATCTGTCCTTCCCTCCACTTCCTGTAGAGTTTCTTTTTAAGTGATAGTGTGTCCAGCAGCTCCTTGTTCATCCAGGCAGGCCTCCTAGCATTCCTTCCTGCTTTTCTCCTTATAGGTATACATAGCTCCTGGACACAGAGGAGGTGGTCCTTGAATACTGACCAGCTGTCCTGGGTCCCTCTTCCCTTCAGGGCTTCGTCCCACGACACTTTGGCTAGCAGATCCCTGCAGCGATCAAAGTCTGCACGCCTAAAGTCTAGGGTCCTAAGCTTAGAATAGGTCCTCCTGATTGCCCTGAGGAGATTAAATTCAACTGCTAAATGATAAATGGTCTGAAAAAGATAAATGGTCTGAAAGTGGCCTGAAGGATTGCAGTGTTGTGGGGTCCTGCAGTTGGCTCTGCATGACAGGGCAAACAGGACTGATGCCATCCCCTCCTGCAAGCAGGGGCAAGGCTGCTTCCTTCCACCTTTTCCTGTGCACTGCACGAGAAGGCAGTATCAGGAGTTCTCCTCACTGCACGTTTGAGCTGGACTGGACAAAGCAGGAGCTGTCTACCAGGCTCAGTGTGGCCCTGGGCAGCCTGCTCTTGCTGGAGGTGTCCCTGCTGACTGCAGGAGGGTTGGACAAGATGCCCTTGGAGGGTCACTTCTGACCCACTGCAATCCGAAGCAGCGTCTATAAGTGGCCTCAGGTTGCCCCAGGGTTGGTTTAGGTTGGATATTAGAAGAAACTTCTTCACTGAAAGGGTTCTTGAAGCCTGGCCCAGGCTGCCCCAGGGAGGTAGCTGAATCCCCATCACTGGAGGTGTTTCCAAGAGGCAGAGCTGTGGTGCTGGGGGCCATGGCTCAGCCCCAGCCATGAAACAGTTAGATAAGGGTTGGGCTGAAGGAGCTGAAAGGGCTTTGCCAGCCCAAGTGACTCTGAGTCTGTGTCTGTTCCTCACACAAGGAAAACTATTTTCTGGGAGAACCAAGGCTCTTCAAGCTTAGTTTTGTGCTGCCTTGTGAAAGGGAATCACAATCAGCTGGCTCCCAGAAAGCAGAATCTGACAGATCCTGGGAGCAATTCCCCACAGGGTGGTGCCCAGCTGTGGCTGGATCCCTGCTCCCTGGGGAGGGAGGCTGAGCACACACTGTGCCTGGGATCAGCCTGACCCACAGCTTACACCATGGGGTTGCTGCAGGTCAGCTTGGGTCCCTCAGCCCCTGTCCTGCCTGTCCTAGTGGGGCCGGGGGTACCAGTGCAGGTTTCTCTGGCCACGTGGGCCGGAGCTGGTTTAGCCACCACTGACCCTTTGCCTTCTGCCTGAGGTTTGGTCAAGGTGCAGCTTCAATAACTGGGAGCCCTGAGGGCTGGCTGCATTCCCACCTCACAGGGCTTGTCTGTGCTCACTGCAGTGTGCCAGGGCTGTGTGCAGGAGCTGGCATCAAACCTTGGAAGCAGAGATCTGTTTCCTTAGGGCACCCCTGTGCTGCTTTTCCTCTGCTGCCGTTGTGCACAGCAGCCAGGCGCAGCACCCCAAGTGCTGAGCTCTGAATGGCAGCACGAAAGGGACAAACCCGTGGAGAGGTGGCAGAGCTGCTGGGTTGTGGAACTGTGTGGGCTGAAACAGGAGAAGTGGAGGTCTCAGTTCTGCTTATAGACAAAACTCTCCTGAAGCACAGGAAAGAGAGGAAGAGAAGGCTGGGCAGGGTCCTGAAGCAGAAGGGCAGGTGGCAGAGGGGGATTAATGTCACTGAAATGAATTCCACCTTCTGGCTGGTGGTGTTCAACACTTGTGGGGTGGCATAGGGGCCAGTCTGATGGAGACAGGCTGTAGAGCAGGGCCTGTTGTGACAGCACTGGGGGGGATGGTTTGAAGTGCAAGAGGGAGACTGAGAGTGGAGAGAGGGGAGAACTGTTTGGTGCTGAGGGTGGGGAGAGCCTGTCCCAGGCTGCCCAGAGAGCTGGAGCTGCCCCGTGGCTGGCAGCAGTGCAGGGCAGGCTGGTTGGGGCTGTGGTTGCTCTGGCTGCTGCTGTCCCTGCAGGGGGCTCGGACTGGATGACCTCTAAAAATCCTTTCCCACCAAAACCAGTCTGAGACTCTATGATGGGAAGCAGCTATCACTTGCCAAGCAGTGCATAAAAACCTCTCAGGTGATGATACAATGAAGCAGCATTCTGTGTACCTTGGAATCATGGACCTCAGAGATCATCCAGTGCCAGCCCCCTGCCATGCCCAGGGACACCTCTCAGCTAGCCCAGGTTGCTCAAGGCCTCATCCAGCCTGGCCTTGAATACCCCCAGGCAGGAGGCAGCCACAGCCTCCTGGGCAGCCTGTGCCAGAGGCTCAGCAACCACACTGCAAAGAATTTCTTCCTCAGCTCCACTCTAACCCTGCTCTGCCTCAGCTCCAAACCATTCCCCCTCAGGCTCAGCCAAAGGTCCCTAGTGCCAAGGCCAAGGCAGGAAGTCAGTGAGATATGCAATTGGACCAAGGTGTGCCTGCACCAGAGCTCAGAGGGAGACCACAGCCAAGTGCCAGGCTCTGGAGCCAAGGGGGACAGGCAGCTCCTGGCCCTGAGCCCAGGCAGCCCAGCCCCAGGGACTTGCAGCAACTACAGAGCGGGTTGATGGCAGGAGAGCTCCAGCCACAGCGACCCGCAGGAATGGAGCTTTCTGTGAGACCACTGCCATGAGTGGAGCCCACTTCTGTCTCCACCTCCTGCCATGCTGTCAGCCTCCCAGCATCTCCATGGGGAGCAGCATTTCAGCTCAGGTGTCCAGGTGTGAGGAACTCATCTGTGTCTGCTGCAGCTTGCTGCTGGGGTGGCCTTACAGGCAGGAGAGCCAGGCACAGATCTGAGTCCAGCCCAACCACGCCTGTATCTCCAGCTGGAGAGCTGAGCACAGCTCCACAGCCCTGCTGTCCCCAAGAGCTTGCTCCCTGGAACTACAATAGAAGAATAGAATAGAATAGAATAGAATAGAATAGAATAGAATAGAATAGAATAGAATAGAATAGAATAGAATGGAATGGAATGGAATGGAATGGAATGGAATAGAATAGAATAGAATAGAATAGAATAGAATAGAATAGAATAGAATAGAATAGAATAGAATAGACCAGGTTTGAAGAGACCTTCAAGATCATTGCATCCAACCCATCAACCAATCCAACCCAACTAAACAACTAACCCATGGCACCAAGCACCCCATCAAGTCTCCTCCTGAACACCTCCAATGAAGGTGACTCCACCACCTCCCCAGGCAGCACATTCCAGTGGCCAATCTCTCTTGCTGGGAAGAATTTCTTCCTAACCTCCAGCCTAAACCTCCCCTGGCACAGCTTGAGACTGTGTCCTCTTGTTCTGGTGCTGGCTGCCTGGGAGAAGAGCCCAACCCCCACCTGGCTACAACCTCCCTTCAGGGAGTTGTAGAGAGCAATGAGGTCTCCCCTGAGCCTCCTCTTCTCCAGGCTAAGCAACCCCAGCTCCCTCGGCCTCTCCTCACAGGGCTGTGTTCCAAGCCCCTCACCAACCTTGTTGCCCTTCTCTGGACACCTTCCAGCAAGTCAACCTCCTTCCCAACCTGGGTAAGCCCAGAACTGGACACAGGACTCAAGGTGTGGCCTAACCAGTGCTGAGCACAGGGGCAGAATGACCTCCCTGCTCCTGCTGGCCACACTGCTCCTGATGCAGGCCAGGATGCCCTTGGCCCTCTTGGCTGCCTGGGCACACTGCAGGCTCATGTTCAGCCTCCCATCAACCAGCACCCCCAGGTCCCTCTCCGTCTGGCTGCTCTCAGCCACTCTGACCCCAGCCTAACTATGGCTCCCTTCTGGTGGGAAAGGAGCAGTGATTTGCTTCCCTGGCAGAATCAGAGTTGTTTGGGTTGGAAAAAAGCCTTTAGGATCATCCAGCCCAACCATTCTCTAAGTCTGCCAAGGCTGGGGCTGAGCCATGGCCCTCAGCACCACAGCTCTGCCTCTGGGAAACACCCCCAGGGATGGGGATTCAGCTACCTCCCTGGGGAGCCTGGGCCAGGCTTGGAGAACCCTTCCAGTGAAGAAGTTTCTTCTGTGTCCAACCTAAACCTCCCTTGGAGCAGCTTGAGGCCATCTCCTCTTGTCCTGTCACTTGTTGCTAGGGAGAAGAAACTGATCCCAGGCTGGCTCTGACCTCCTGGCACCTCCTGTGCAGAGCAGTTGCTCTCAGCAGCTTTCTGAGGCCCATCTGAATCCAGGACTAGCTGAACTCAAATCCTGAAGAGTGCAGGAACTTCCCTCAGGTTCCCTCCAGCTCTTGAGCTGTCCCAGTGCCCAGGAGGATTTCCTGAGCTGGGTGTGGTTTCCTCAGTCCTGGTGTAACCCTCAGGAGATGTTTGAGGGCAGAAGGCCTCTGCAGAGGGACCTCGATCAGCTGGACAGATGGGTGAGTCCAATGGGATGGAATTCAACAAGTCCAAGTGCCAGGGGCTGCACTTTGGCCACAGCAACCCCAGGCAGAGCTACAGGCTGGGGTCGGAGTGGCTGAGAGCTGCCAAACAGAGAGGGACCTGGGGGTGCTGGTCGACAGCCGCCTGAACATGAGCCAGCAGTGTGCCCAGGGGGCCAAGAAGGCCAAGGGCATCCTGGCCTGCAGCAGGAACAGTGTGGCCAGCAGGAGCAGGGAGGTCATTGTGCCCTGTGCTCAGCACTGCTCAGGCCACACCTTGAGTCCTGTGTCCAGTTCTGGGCCCCTCAGTTTAAGAAGGACATTGAGAGACTTGAAGGTGTCCAGAGAAGGGCAACAAGGCTGGGGAGGGGTCTGGAGCACAGCCCTGGGAGGAGAGGCTGAGGGAGCTGGGGTTGCTGAGCCTGGAGAAGAGGAGGCTCAGGGGAGACCTCATTGCTCTCTGCAACTCTCTGAAGGGTGGTTGTAGCCAGGTGGGGGTTGGGCTCTTCTCCCAGGCAGCCAGCACCAGAACAAGAGGACACAGTCTCAAGCTGTGCCAGGGGAGGTTTAGGCTGGAGGTGAGGAGAAAGTTCTTCACTCAGAGAGTCAATCACCACTGGGATGTGCTGCCCAGGGAGGTGGTGGAGTCCCCATCCCTGGAGGTGTTCAGGGAGGGGACTGGACATGGCACTTGGTGCCATGGTCTAGCCATGAGGTCTGTGGTGACAGGTTGGACTCGATGATCTTCGAGGTCTCTTCCAACCTTAGTGATACTGTGAGACTGTGAAATGTTCACTGAAGTTCAGTAAACAACATCCCCTGGCCATAGAAGATGGGCCTGGATGGGACACCAGGAAAGGCAGTGTGGGTGCCTGAACTCAAACCCCTGAGCCTTTAGACAGCAGAGCTTTCAAACACTGCCCCATGCCAGCCAAGTATTTCCTTGCTTCCATTTGTGCAGTGGAGCTATGGGGCCTGGCTAAAGCTCAGGTAGTGTTAGTGGTTCCTGATGCAGAGCATCTCCAGAGCAGCAGCAGCTGCAGAGCATGGACCTTGCCTTTCCCTAGGCTTGTACTGCCTGTGAAGCCAAGCAGCTCTCCTGGCAGGTTTGGGGTGACACAGTCTGCACCAGAGGCAATCCACTGCTGCTGGGAGGAGAGGCTGACAGCCAGGGCAAGAGCTCTCCTTTCCCCCAGAGCCAGGGCAAGAGCTCTCCTTTCCCTCAGAGCCAGGGCAAGAGCTCTCCTTTCCCCCAGAGCCAGGGCAAGAGCTCTCCTTTCCCTCAGAGCCAGGGCAAATGCTTTCCTTACCCTCAGGCAGAAGGTGAGCTTGGGGCAAGTTCAGCAGAGGAACCCCCTCCAGTCTCCTTGCTTTCCTTTCTGCACTGGAAAGCAATCAGAGCGCTCTGCCTCCAAAGTGGGGGTGCAGCTGCAGTTGTCCCAGTGCTGGGCACAGAGCACTTGGATCCTGACAGCTGGAGAAATGAAGAAGGACTCCAGGAATGAGTAAGAACATCATGAAATCAGCAGTCATTAGCAGATGACAGGCAGCAGATCTGCTTCAGTGCTCTCTCCCATGCCCCATTTTTCAGGAGCCATTCACTGGAGCTGAGCATTCCAGCAGCAGTTTGCAAATGGGAGTTTTGCCCTTAGCTCCAGAACATTCCAATGATTGCTTTAAACATTTACAGCCAGTTCCTGTGGTATCTGCCTGGACCTCTGCCTTCTGCTTCTTATGCAACAAGGGAGGGAGTTGGATGTGATCGGACAGAGCAGGGAAGAAAATGCCATCCCTTGCTGCCTTCTCCTGGGGCTGCAGAGGAGCCACCTCTGCTATGTCTCTGGGGTTATTGACTGGGCCCCAGGAGGGAAGGTTTGCCAGGGACACAGGGAAGAGGTGGTACAGGAAACAAGGGAATCATGGAAGCCTAGAATCAGAGAAGGGACCCCAGAGGTCATCCAGTCCAACCCCCTGCCAGAAGAGGGGCAGCCAGGGCAGGGCACGCAGAACACAACCAGGTGGGGCTGGAAAGTCTCCAGGGAGACTCCACAGCCTCTCTGGGCAGCCTGCTCCAGGCCTCCAGCACCCTCACACCAAACAACTTCCTCCCTGTGGTGAGGTGGAACCTCCTGGGTGCCAGCTTCTACCCACTGTTCCTTGTCCTCTCACTGGGCACCACCAAGGAGCCTGGCCCCCTCCTCTTGCCCCCACCCCTCAGATGCTTATAGACATTGACCTGCTCTCCTCTCAGCCTTCTCAGGACTAGAGAGCCCCACAGGGAAGCCTCGGTCCTGGCAGGCAGATGAAGGTGGCTGCTCAGTCATCTGCCTGCACACAACACAGACCTTCATTTGCTGCAGAAGGACACAACCTCGAAGGGAAGAGCACAGACTGCCAGCTCGGGAGCCCCTGCCCTGTTTGCCCATATGGAATGGAAACTCCAGGAACCATCCCTGTCCTCAGGCCTGTGGCCCTGTCCTGCCTCCCCTTCCTGCCCACCCTTCCTGCTGGCCATGGACACCTTGCTGCATGAGGACTCAGAGCTGTGACTGTGTGTCCCTGCTGCTCCCTGGGACCTAACTCAGTACACTCCTCCCCACAGGGGCTCTGGGGTCCCAGCCCCTCCCCACAGCGGCTCTGGGGTCCCAGCCCTCCCCCACAGCGGCTCTGGGGTCCCAGCCCCTCCCCACAGCGGCTCTGGGGTCCCAGCTCCTCTTTGTTTAACAGCCAGCCCTGGATAGTTTCAGGTTACTGCTGGGTGCAAAGACACAGCTGGCTGCCAGCCTTTCACCCACAGGCCAGGGGGCCAGGACAGGCAGCCTCAGCCTTCCTGCGGGTTCCCTTCAGCTACTGGAAGCTGCTCTGAGGTCTGCCTGGAGCCTTCTCCTCTCCAGACTGCACAGCCCCTGTCGGAATGCACGCACGGGCTCCCTTGTTGGTGAAGCAGGAATCGTGTATTGGTACAGAACAAGCAGTGTATACAGGAAAAGTCGAGCAGGGTAAGCAATCCCCTGGCATTCTTGCACCACTGCTGCTCCTTTGATATGCAGCTGTCCATTGTTAGCTTCATCCCATGTCAGGTTGATCTTCTCCAGCATGGAGGCAAGTGTACTCCTGTCTCGCACTGCAGGTTGTTTACCACGGTCAGCTCTTCTTTATCATCAAGCCATCCTTCCAGTATCAGTGGCCTTCCATAGATACTTTCTGCTTTCCTACAAGCCCCAGCTCTCCCAGCCTGGCCCCACAGGGGAGGTTCTGCAGCCTCTGAGCATCTCTGTGGCCTCCTCTGGAGCCTCTCCAGCAGCTCCAGGTCCTTGGGCCGGGGGCCCCATGGCTGGACACAGCCTTGCAGGTGAGGTCTGACTTCGACAGCGTGACCTGACTGACCTTGGGCGGGGTTGTTCCATCTCTTGTCTTCCAGAGAGGAGCTGCCTCCTCCCCACCCCTCAGAGCCTGGCAAGGTGCCGCCAGCGCTGCTCTCAGGCAGCCCCGAGCCCGCCGCGGCCCGCAGGGCGTCCTGGCCCCAGCGGCACCGCCTCCCGCAGCAGCAGCCCGCAGGGCGTCCTGGCCCCAGCAGCACCGCCTCCCGCAGCAGCCCGCAGGGCGTCCTGGCCCCAGCAGCACCGCCTCCCGCAGCAGCCCGCAGGGCGTCCTGGCCCCAGCAGCACCACCTCCCGCAGCAGCAGCCCGCAGGGCGTCCTGGCCCCAGCGCTGCCGCCTCCCGCAGCAGCAGCCCGCAGGGCGTCCTGGCCCCAGCGGCACCGCCTCCCGCAGCAGCAGCCCGCAGGGCGTCCTGGCCCCAGCGGCACCACCTCCCGCAGCAGCAGTCCGCAGGGCGTCCTGGCCCCAGCGCTGCCACCTCCCGCAGCAGCAGCCCGCAGGGCGTCCTGGCCCCAGCGGCACCGCCTCCCGCAGCAGCAGTCCGCAGGGCGTCCTGGCCCCAGCGCTGCCACCTCCCCGCAGCAGCCCGCAGGGCGTCCTGGCCCCAGCAGCACCGCCTCCCGCAGCAGCAGCCTGCAGGGCGTCCTGGCCCCAGCGGCACCGCCTCCCGCAGCAGCAGCCCGCAGGGCGTCCTGGCCCCAGCGGCACCGCCTCCCGCAGCAGCAGTCCGCAGGGCGTCCTGGCCCCAGCGCTGCCGCCTCCCGCAGCAGCAGCCCGCAGGGCGTCCTGGCCCCAGCGCTGCCGCCTCCCGCAGCAGCAGCCCGCAGGGGTCCGTCCGCCGCCTCCCGCAGCAGCAGCCCGCAGGGCGTCCTGGCCCCAGCGGCGCCGCCTCCCGCAGCAGCAGCCCGCAGGGCGTCCTGGCCCCAGCGCTGCCACCTCCCGCAGCAGCAGCCCGCAGGGCGTCCTGGCCCCAGCGGCACCGCCTCCCGCAGCAGCCCGCAGGGCAGGCCCCAGCGGCACCGCCTCCCGCAGCAGCCCGCAGGGCGTCCTGGCCCCAGCGGCACCGCCTCCCGCAGCAGCAGCCCGCAGGGCGTCCTGGCCCCAGCGCTGCCGCCTCCCGCAGCAGCAGCCCGCAGGGCGTCCTGGCCCCAGCGGCACCGCCTCCCGCAGCAGCAGCCCGCAGGGCGTCCTGGCCCCAGCAGCACCGCCTCCCGCAGCAGCAGCCCGCAGGGCGTCCTGGCCCCAGCGGCACCGCCTCCCGCAGCAGCAGCCCGCAGGGCGTCCTGGCCCCAGCGCTGCCGCCTCCCGCAGCAGCCCGCAGGGCGTCCTGGCCCCAGCGCTGCCGCCTCCCGCAGCAGCAGCCCGCAGGGCGTCCTGGCCCCAGCGGCACCGCCTCCCGCAGCAGCAGCCCGCAGGGCGTCCTGGCCCCAGCGGCACCGCCTCCCCGCAGCAGCCCGCAGGGCGTCCTGGCCCCAGCGCTGCCGCCTCCCGCAGCCGCCTCCGGGTTGCCCCTCCTGCCCCGGCGCAGGGAGCTGTGCCTCTGCTTCCCAGGGCAACAGCACAGCAAGGTGAGAGCCCTGTGTCCATTCCGGCTGGGGCAGGGTGACAGGGGCCCGCGTTTTGGCTTCACAGAGCAGCCTTCTGCTGCAGGGGGCTGGACCTCACACAGCTGTACAGTCCTTTCTAACCCAAACCAGCCTAAAGCTATCTCAGAACCAAAGCACAGGGTGGCACCAGTCTCTCTGCTTTGTATTCCCAAACCAGACAGCTACAGTCTGCAGAAGTCCCTCTGCCACAGGCCTGCCTCCTCTGCAGCACACAGGAGATCACAGAGCCCTAGAATGGTTTGGGTTGGAGAAGTTCAAGCTCACCCTGTCCAGCCATCAACCCGACTCCACCACGGCCACTAAACCATGGCCAAAGTGCCATGGCCACATGCTTCTTGTACCCCCTGGAGTGCAGGAGCAGGAGGCTCTGCATCCAGCTCAGTGGTGGCAGGGGAAGAGGCAGCCCCAGCCAAGCAGTTCCACAGGCTGCAGCTGCCTCGCTGCCAGTGCCTAGCTGCCAAGCCCACACCTTCTGTTCCTGAGCTGTGAGCTGGTCCTTGGGGTGTGCAGCAGTGCTGGGAGGGTTCCCTGCTGTGAAATCCCTGCCAGACTCGAGTGTGCCTGTTGGCCAACACCAGCCTTAACACCAGCTAAACTCAGGCTGAAGCAGCAGACGTGAGGAGCGGCTCTGAGGTGTCTGTGGGTAGGCAAAGCTGTGGTGGTGCAGCCTGGCACCTTGGCTCCCAGATCTCTGTGCCAACCTGGCTGCTTTGTGCTATGCTGGTTTCATTGAACACAGAGAGCCTCAGGGGCAGTGATATCCAGAGGTGTTCAGTCACAGACACCTTGGTGCAGCTCATGGCATGGACAAGGGTCTGAGATGGCTTCTGCTGCTGCCAGAGAAGCTTCTGTGGCCCTGGGCTTGTTGCAGCAAGTAGGTTTGATTCAGAACCTACCATAACAACTTTTAGATTCATAGGATGGGTTGAAGATTATCCAGTGCCAACCCCTGCCATGAGCAGGGACACCTCCCACCAGCACAGCTTGCTCAAGGCCTCATCCAGCCTGGCCCTGAACACCTTCAGAGCAAAGGCATCCACAGCCTCCCTGGGCAGCCTGTGCCAGTGTCCCAGCACCCTGGAACAGGTTATCAAGAATCTTTATCAACACTTTATCCCCTAGAGCCCACTGCTTCTGAGGACTGATTAATAATAAGCAACAATAATACTCCATGGAGACATTTCCGGTTCCTGCTCTGCTCCCAGGACTCCTCCAGCCTGGCCTTGAACACCTCCAGGGAGGGACATCCACAGCCTCCCTGGGCAGCCTGTGCCAGAGTCTCCCCACCCTCACTGCAAAGAATTTCTTCCTCAGCTCCATTCTCAGTCTGCCCTCCTCAAGCTTCAGTCCATTGCCCTTCATCCTGTCACTCCCAGCCCTTGACCAAAGTCCCTTCCTGGTTGTGACACTGGATTTCTTTAGCTGCCAGAGTCTTCCATCAGCTAGAGCAGAGGCAGATGAGGAGCAGGCTGCTCTCCAGAGCATGGTGCTGTCTCCGCCTCCAGCAGTGCTTGTCTGCACTACCAAAGGTCAGCGCTGGGAGTGAATTGGGTTTTGTGGCTCTCCTTCTCTGCCGGTGTTAGCCCAGCCCAGCCCACCTGGCTGAGGAGCTCTGCCTCCCTGGCACACTCAGGGCTGTCACCTGGCCATTGCAGAGCCAGGAGAGAGTTCCCAGTGAAGCACCGTTGCCTGAGATGAACTGACAGAGGAGTGTTCTCACCTCCTCCTCCTCCTCCTCCTGGAGTAGCTGCTAGAGCCACGTAGGCTGCTTAGATTTCACTGAAGGGTAAGAAAGGAGAGAAACAATACAGCAAAAAGGCACCCCGTGGGAAATCTCTGCGTGCAGGGGCTGTGCAGCACAGACCCAGAAATGTGAACAGCTCTGAGTGTCCTCAGGCTGCAGGTTGGTCTGGTCAGAGATCATCTGCCTCTGCTGCAGGGAATCTTCATGGCTGTGAAGCGGTTCAGGTTCCATGCAGGGCAGGGCTGACCACGCAGTCAGAAAGAAAAGCTGCTGTCAGCTGGGTATCACCTGGCTCTGCCCAAATGCCCCTTGGCAGGGGCAGTCCTCCAGCTTCTGCCTCTGTACCTAGGTGGAATCCAGCTGACTGTGTCCAGCAGAGCCCTGCCAGTGAGGCCCTCTGAGCAGGACCAGAGTGCTCCAAAGGTGCCTGCTGTCAAAGGCCAGCCTTGTGCAGAGGGGCTGGCACAGCAGAGCTCAGGTGCCAAGTGACTCTCAGACCCTGCCTCTAGAGCAATGCTGTCTGGTTTCTACTCCCACAGCTGAAGACAGTTTCACAAGTTTAAAAAAGCCCAGAGGCGTGGGAGCCCAGCAGCTGTCAGGGAGGGGGTGGCAGAAGAAATCAGGCTGCCCAGGGCAGTGGTGGAGTCCCCATCCTTGGAGGGGTTTCAAAGCCATAGAGATGTGGTGCTGAGGGACGTGGCTGAGTGGTGACCTGGCACTGCTGGGCTAAAGCTTGGACTCACTGGTCTTAAAAGTCTTTTCCAACCTAAATGATTCCATGAAAGCAGGGTTGGACTGGCAGAAAGAGAGCATGGGGAACTCTTGCCAAAGGAAAGGGTGCACCAGGAAAGCAGGAGAGCACAGGGCAGAACGGTGAGAGCAGAGGAGAGTGGCAGAGAGGGTGACAGGGCAGTGGGGAAGGGAGCAAGGAAAAAAGCCTGGCCCTAAAGGGAGCATGTGAACTCGGGCAGCCTGGCAGCCAGCCACTGGCTCTGTGCTAGCTGGGGCTGCTACTGCTGGCAGTTGGTGGCTGCTGATGGAATGAGTCACATTCTCTGCCTCCCCTTCCTTTTCTGGCCATTAATGATTCACGGCGGCTGTGGGCTGCTGCCTTACACCGCACCACGTCCCATCTGCATTTGGGCGCAGGAAGCCGCTGTCGGGCTCCGCTCCTCAGGTAGCTGCAGCATGGCTCTCGGGAGAGAAGCTGCAAATCTGGGCTGGGAGCAGCCCCTCTGGGGTTTGGAGGAAAGGAGACACTCCCTGGCTCCTTCCATCGGGCCTCCATCAGCTCCTTTTGGAGACAGGAGGAGCACGCAGAGCAACAGACTGCAGCTCCCACCAGCTGCATCTTCCTCTCCTCAGTAACCAAAGTGCTCCTGACCCCAGCAGGCACTCTTGGGGAGTTGGGATGTGTGTGTGTGAAAAACAGGAGGCTTAGTAACTGGAGAGTGACCAAAATCTGACCCCCTGCAGCCCTACATTTTGGCAGTTCTCATGCAATGAGCATGGCTCAGAGCCTGCAGAGCTAAAGCCATAAACCCACTGAGAGCCACTGCGAGCCAAAGAGCCACTGCCTGTCCCATCCTCAGGGATTTCTCCCTACTCTCCAGTCTCAATCTGCCCTGCTCCACTTCCTAACCATTGTCCCTCATCCTGGCACCCCCAGCCCTTGTCCCAAGTCCCTCCCCAGCTCTCCTGGAGCCTTTCAGGTACTGGAAGCTGCTCTGAGGTCTGCCTGGAGCCTTCTCTTCTCCAGGCTGCACAGCCCCAGCTCTCCCAGCCTGTGCCCACAGGGGAGGTTCTGCAGCCTCTAATCATCTTGGTGGCCTCCTCTGGCCCCTCTCCAGCAGCTCCATGATAAACAGAAGTTTTCCCTTGTTTTGTTGCTGCTGCTTTGAGCTCTGAGACTGAGCTGTGGTCATCCACTGTCCTGCCTCCAAACCCAACTGTCAGTGGCACACAGAGTGAAATACTTCTGACCCCATTACAGCATTCAGTTAGAGCCAAGTGAGGAGGTGATGCTGAGGACTCGTCTTAAGAGCTTGCTCCTGGCAGCTGATGGAGATGTGAGTGTACCTTGTAAGCAGAAAGAAGGAGCTGTATTAGAACTAGGAGAGTATAGTCCTAAAGGTGATGGCAGAAGCAGAGCCCCAGGAGAAGATCAGAACAAAGCAAAGGCCTCATGTGGGTCTAAGGCTTCAGGGAAAGGTCTTGAGCTTGTCCTATAGGACTTCAGATAGGGCTTAGACACCACTGAGAAGGTCTGGGAGACTTTCTCCTGAGCTGGCCCATAGCATGGGTTACCACCAGGCTGGCTGTGAGCTTGGGGTTCAGCTTACAAAACAGGAGCCTGAAGCCCCAAGGTTCTAACCCAAGATAAAGGCCAGTTGCTTCTGCAACCTTATCTGCTGGGCACCTGAGCAGCCAGACCTAGTGGGTAAGAACTGGGTAGGAGAGAGCAAGCTGGTACCATAACCAGGCCAAGGACAGGAAC
The DNA here is from genome assembly GCA_033816785.1 of Picus viridis. Taxonomy (NCBI): domain Eukaryota; kingdom Metazoa; phylum Chordata; class Aves; order Piciformes; family Picidae; genus Picus; species Picus viridis. Next base: position 243,546 of record CM066594.1, read on the forward strand.
CTGTGAAGCCACAGATGGTACCAAACCAAGGAGTGAGGTGAGGGCAGGAAGGTGAGTGACCATGGCAGTGACCTGCTGAGGAGCCTGAAAGTGTTCAAGGCCTTGGGACAGGATGGGAAGCACCCAGGGGTGCTGAGGGAGCTGGGGAGGAGGTTGCTAAACTACTCTCCATGATACTCCAAAAGTCCTGGCAGTCCAGGGAGGTCCCCAGGGACTGGAAAAGGGGAAACACAACTCCATTTTCAAGAGGGAAAGAGGGATGACCCAGGGGACTACAGGCCAGGCAGTGTCACCTCTGTGCCTGGGGAGATCACGGAGCAGAGCCTCCTGCAGGCACTGCTGAGGCAGAAGAATGATGGAGAGGTGATTGGGAACAATCAGCACAGCTTCACCGAGGGCAAATCCTGCCTGACAAACCTGGTGGCCTTCTGTGACAAGGTCACAACATCAAGAGATGAAGGCTGAGCAGCTGAGGTCATTGACCTGGAGCTGAGCACAGCCTTCACCACTGTCCCACAGCACATCCTGGTCCCCAGGCTGGGGCAGGATGGTTCCATGGAAGGAGCATTCAGTGGGTATAGAACTGGCTGTCAATGGTCCATGGCCATGTGGAGGCCAGGGACAAGTGGAGTCCCTCAGGGATCAGCACTGGGACCAGGCATGTTGGTGCCAGGGACAGTGGCACTGAGGCTCCCTCAGCATCAAGTTGTGTGGTGCAGCTGACAGCTGGAGGGAAGGATCCATCCAGAGGGACCTGGGCAGGCTGCAGAGCTGGGCCCAGGACAACCAACAAGGCCAAGGGCAAGGTCCTGCAGCTGGGGCAGGGCAATCCCAGGCACTGACCCAGGCTGGGCAGGGACTGGCTGGAGAGCAGCCCTGGAGAAAAGGCCTTGGGGGTGCTGGGGGAGGAGAAGCTCAACAGGAGCCAGCAGGGAGCACTTGCAGCCCAGAGAGCCAAGCAGAGCCTGGGCTGCAGCCAGAGAAGTGTGGCCAGCAGGGCAGGGGAGGGGATTCTGCCCCTCTGCTCCACTCTGCTGAGACCACAGCTGCAGCTCTGTGCCCAGCTCTGGAGCCTCTGTGCCAGGAAGGGTCTGGAGGGGCTGGAAGGTGTCCAGAGCAGGACCATGAGGATGAGCAGAGGGCTGGAGGTGCTCTGCTCTGGAGACAGCCTGAGAGAGTTGGGGCTGTGCAGGCTGGAGAGGAGAAGGCTCCCAGGAGACCTTCTGGTGGCCTTCCAGGATCTGCAGGGGGCTCCAGGAAAGCTGGGGAGGGACTTTTGAGGGGGTCAGGGAGGGATAGGACTGGGGGGGCTGGAGCAGAACTAGAAGTGGGGAGATTGAGATTGGCTGTGAGGAAGAAGTTGTTGCCCAGGAGGGTGGTGAGAGCCTGGCACAGGCTGCCCAGGGAGGTGGTGGAAGCCTCCTGCCTGGAGGTGTTTGCAGCCAGGCTGGAGGTGGCTGTGAGCAACCTGCTGCGGTGTGAGGTGTCCCTGCCCATGGCAGGGGGTTGGAGCTGGCTGAGCCTTGAGCTCCCTCCCAGCCCTGGCAGTTCTATAATTCTATCACCACAAGGCTGGTTCCAAGACAAGAAGCCATAAGGCAAGCTCTGGCATGAAGAATAAGGGATGAAGGCTGCAGAGAGGACTCAGGAAGGGACAGGAGGAGAAGGAAGCAGAAGGTCTTGCTGAACAGGAATGTAGAAGCAAGATACAGGTTAGGACCACCAGTACCAGCAGAGGACTGGCTGGGGTCGCTGCATGCACTTTATGGTGGGCAAATGTCCAGCTGGACTTGCTGACCTTTAGTCATCAGTGTGGCCTTGAGGGAACTGTGTTGTGGGGGTTTCTGGCAGGGCTGGCACACAGCTGGCATGTGAAGGGACAGCACAGACCCCCCAGGAGCGCTGAGGAGCTCACAGATGGTCCTGGTGAGGCAGCCTAGCTGGGGTAGATGATTCATAAAGATACCACTTAAGATGCCATAAGCTTCTCCAGTCCAGGCTGGCTCCAACAGCCATCACTGCCAGCTGGGCAGAGCACTGAGACCACACAACACAGCGGCAGCCTTTGGGATGTCACAGGATCAGGGAATGGCTCAGGTTGGAAGGGACCTCAGAGCTCATCTACCCTAACCCCTTGCCATGGGCAGGGGCAGCTCTCAGCCAGACTCAGCTGCTCAGGGCCTCATCCAGCCTGGCCTTCAGCACCCCCAGGCAGGAGGCAGCCACAGCCTCCCTGGGCAGCCTGTGCCAGAGGCTCAGCAGCCTCACACTCAACAGCTTCTGCCTCAGCTCCACTCTAACCCTGCTCTGCCTCAGCTCCAAACCCTTCCCCCTTGCCCTTTCTCCAGGCACCCTGGATGCCAAACCTTGGATGCTAATGATGATTGGTGATGAGTTTACTTTTGTGGAGACCTAATTCCGTCCTGTGGAGCCATTTTGTCTTCTTGGTTTATAAAAGTTCCTCTTGGCTTTACCACACTGCTTGTGAGGCAGCAGTGCTGGAGAAGGGCCTGCAGGACACAGTGCTATGGGAGGTGTGCCCCTGGCTGGGACGAGCAGTGTGGCCTGGCAGGATACCACAGCTTCTGGGGAAGTAATGTGCTGCTCTCCTGCCCTCCTCTTTGCCCCAGGGGCCATCATCCTGGTGGTGCCCCTCTGGTCTCTCCCCACACTCACAGCAGGGTGCTCACCAGGGCTGTGTCCTGCAAGGAGTCAGTGCTGCAGCTGCCACCCTGGCAAGCAACTGCTGAGCATGAGCAGGGCACAGGCAGGGACAAAGCAGAGCTCTGCTGTGCTCCTTGGGTCACCAGGGGCTCTGTAGTGCTGTGAGCCTCTGGATGGGGAGCAGCACTGCTCTGGGAAGTGCTCTCACGGCTCCTGTTCTCCCCGGGCCAGCCAGCACTCATGTTCTCCGGGTTACAGAGCCCTGGGCTCTGGGTTTGCAGCTCTCCACAGACCATCCTGCCTTCCTGTGCTTCAGTCCCCCTGCAAAGAAGCACAGTGCCCCTGGACTCCTCAGGTAAAGCCCAGGGCTGATTGGTGTTGGGCAGCATTCCTCACCCTTCCAGGCTCTTGACTTGCTGGGTCTCTGTGTCTGAGTCAGGGCAGGCTGCCCCTTGGCTGCTGAGGATCTCTGGTTACAGGAAAGGGAGACTCAGTGCAGATGACAAAAGTGCCTCCCTCTCTAGTCACAGAATTCCAGAGTCCCAACATGTGGGAGTTGGAAAGGAGTTCTGGAGCTCACCCACCCAAGCCCTGCTCCAGCAGGGCACCCCCAGCAGCCTGCCCAGCAGCACAGTGCCCAGGGGGGCTGGAAGCTCTCCACACCAGGACACTCCACAACCTCTCTGGGCAGCCTGCTCCAGGCCTCCAGCAGCCTCACAACAAACAACTTGCTCCTCCTGCTCAGCTCCAACCTCCTGCCTGACACTTTCTGCCCCTTGTGCTGTCCCTGGGCAGCACTCAGCAGAGCCTGGCCCCAGCCTCTTGCCCCCCACAGCTCCTTCAGCTCTTGCTGAGCATTGCTCAGCTGCCCTCTGGGGCTGCTCTCCTGCAGGCTCTCAGCCCCAGGGCTCTCAGCCTTTGCTGCTGCCAGAGCTGCTCCAGGCCCCTCAGCAGCTCTGCAGCCTGCCCTGGGCTCTCCCCAGCAGATCTCTGTCTCTCCTGCACTGGGGAGCCCAGAGCTGGGTACAATACCCCAGCTGTGGGGTCCCTCAAGCAGGGCAGTGAGCGGTAGCCTGGTGGCTTTCTGTGCTGTTTCCCACCTGGCCTTTCACTGAGGACAGAACTGTCAGTTCATAACCAGGCCTCCTCCTGCCAAGGCAAATATGATTTTTAGCACTGATCTCAAAATAAGGATGAGCAGGAGCAGCCCCATGGAGCAAAGCAGCAGTTTGTGCTCTGCAGACGTGTGCTCAGGGGAGCAGGCTTCATCTAGCAGCCTGAGGGCTGATTATCTGCCTTGCAGTCCTGGTGGGATTGCTCCTGGCCTGCCAGCACGCAGTCCCCTGGTGCAGCATCCCAGAAGGGTTGCAGAAAGAGCTTTCCTGTGTCAGGAATAACAGCTTTGGGGGCTTTATTCTCTGCAGTTCTGTCTAACCTGATGAGAGACTCAAGTCAGACTGCAGGAGGCTTTTTGTCCAAGGCAGCCTAAGGAGCTGCAGTGACCACCAATGCAGTTCAGGCTGATTGCACAGGTGCCAGAAGTCCACTTCTGCACTTGTCACCCCACAAATCCCCCTTCTGACCGTGATCACCATTTCCTGTTTCAAAGGAGGGGACTTTCCTCTCCCATGCTGGGGTTCTTTGCTCTGTCAGCCAGGGACTGCATCAGCTTGCAACCTGCACTGTGTGCAGAGCCCTCCTTGCTGCTTGTCCTATCCCAGGCCAGAGCAGCACTTGCCCTGCTCAGAACAGTTGGTAGGACAGACACAGCTTCTTGAGGAACTGCTTCAGCCCAAGCAGCCACAGTTTGAAGCCCCTTCCTTACAGGCCATTTGAGAAGCTAACAGCAGCAGCTCTGGCTTCAGTGTGCTGTTTGGAGCTGAGTGCTGCTGGACAATGACCCCTAGGCCCTCTGGGACTCAAGGTCAGTCCTGTCTGCACGTGTGCTGTGTGCTGGTACCAGCCCAGGTACAGCTGCTGGGGCAGAACATTGGCTTGTGCAGCCTCTTCCCTGACTCTAAGTTCTCTGTCTCGTGAATACCTGTGACCAGCTGGTTGTGGGGAGTCACTGTACTGGTGAGCTGCATTTGTAACTTCAAGCTGTGCCAGGGGAGGTTTAGGCTGGAGGTGAGGAGAAAGTTCTTCCCTGAGAGAGTTGTTAGCCACTGGGATGTGCTGCCCAGGGGGTGGTGGAGTCACCATCCCTGGAGGTGTTCAAGAGGGGATTGGATGTGGCACTTGGTGCCATGGTCTAGTAGGCATGAGGTGTTGGGTGACAGGCTGGACTTGATGATCTTTGAGGTCTTTTCCAACCTTGTTGATTCTATGAGTCTATGAGAGTGCCAGCAGGGTGGGGCTGGCAGGGAGCTGTGGAGCTCACCCAGTCCAACCCCTGCCCCAGCAGGGCACCCACAGCAGCTTGCCCAGCAGCACAGTGCCATGGGGGGGCTGGAAGCTCTCCACACCAGCAGACTCCTAAACCTCTCTGGGCAGCCTGCTCCAGAGCCCCTACTCACAGAACTGCTCCAGGCCCCTCAGCATCTTTGTAGCCTGCCCTGGATCCTCTCCAGTAGTTTGCTGTGTCTGCTGAACTGGGGAACCCAGAACTGGGCCCAGGACACGAGCTGGGGCAGAGCAGTGAGTGGTGCTCTGGTGCCTGTCAGTGCTGTTTCTCAGGCTCACTCTTTCTAGCAGCTCCAGCTGGATGTAGCAATCTGACCTGAGCCTCACTATTTCAGTCTGTTGCATTCTGCCCAGCCAAGGGTCCAAGTGCCCTGGACAGCTGTGCACTGCCTGCTGCTGTTGCTGAGAAAGGAGAGTGCCAGGCACCAGCCTGCTGCCTTGCTGACAGGTAAGGCCTTCAGTGCCCCACAGCCTGGGGAGCACAGCTTTGTGCTCCAGTGCATGAGCTCCAACCACAGCTCTTCTGCTGCAGGAAGTGTCAGGGCCTGAGAGCTTTGCTGGCCCCAGCCCAACATCTCAGTCTAACACTGCACATGTGCCAGAGCAGCTTGGTCTTTGTCAGCTCTTTGATCTTTGGAGTCCTCCTGAACTTACCATCAAGGAGTAATTCCTGTTGGAAGGGACCTCAGAAGGTCTCTCCTTCAATGTCTTACTGCACACAGCATCAGCAATGAATTCAGGTCAGGATAAGAAGGGCTTTGTTCAGTCAGGTCTTGATGGATGGAGATTCCCCCACTTCTCTGGGCCTGTCTTCCAGGGCTCAACCATCCTTAAGGGGAACTCTTGTCCTTCATGTGGAGTTGGAACGTCCTCTGTTTGAGTTTGTGAGCCTTGTCTCTTGGCTTTGCACTGTAACCTCCACAGTGGGCCTGGCTCCCTCACCTCCATAGCTTCCTGAGGTATTCTTACTGCAGAGGTGGGGGAGCCACAACAGGGATATGCCACTGAGCCTCAGCAGAGCATCTGAGCTACCCCCACTTCTGCATCCTGCTGACCTCCAGGCATCTGAGCTGTAACTTGGCTTAGGTGCAGGGTCTGCCAAAACAACCTGCTGCCCCAGGTCACCTTGCTTGCCTCAGGCTCTGTTCCAAGGCTCTGCTTTAGGAAAGCATTTCTTGGTTTTCTTAAGGATGAGCTGACTTTGGTCTGAACTGGGGAATGTGATCAGGAGGGACCAAAGAACTTGTCCTGCCTGCTCTCCCTGCCCTGGCAGTGGGCATGTTGCCTGCAGGGGGAGAGTCCATTCCTCATCCATTTTCCTGCCACCTCCCCTTCAGACACCACTGCTGAAAAGAGGATTTGCTGTTGTTGACCCCTCCATTGCCACAAACAGCTCATGATGGAGACGTTCATCCCCTGCCTGCCTGCTTACTGTAATCCATCCACACACTGAGAGGTTTGGAATAAATCCCAGTCCTCTGCTTTTTCTCCTGGGACTATCACAGCCTGATCTGCAGCCATGCACAGACACAGTGAATTCATCATGGCAGAGCAATTGTGGCACCCTGGCTCCTGCTGCCTGTGGATCCAAGGGAAGATGCTCCTCAAAGACCCTCTCCTGCTGCTTGCCTCACCCAGTGCCACAGATGGTTACAGAGCTCATGTTCTGCCCTGGAGAGCTGCCACTAGAAACACAAAGCTGGGCACTGGAACAAAGGATTCCAGAAAGGCAGAAAGCTTTTAGCTCCTTGCAGAGAGCTTGTTGAGTCTTCCTGTGTTTACAGACATTATCCCAGCAGCCCAGCAGGGTTCTGTGCTGGGTCACACCCATCCTCGAAGGGGCTGGACAGAACCCAGCCCCCAGCTGGACAGAAGAAATTGATCCAGGTGGGCAGAGGGAGAGATCTGTTTTTCTCCCTCCCAGGAGGAAGGGTCCCCTTGGGTCAGAGGTGGTCTATTCCACACCCCCTTCCTGTCCAGCAAGCCTGTTTAAGGAGAAGACCTCTTGATTCTCCTCTTCTCCCCTGCACATCATGCTCCAAAGGTCGTCTCTGCTGGTGCTGCCACCCCACCTGCCACTGGCTGCCTCCAGCTTCGGTTTCCAGATGTGACTCCACTCCTTCTGAAGACCTGAACCCATTTGCACCAAGGGGATCCAGTGCCAGCTGGGCCTGGGCTTGGATAGTTTTTCTGTTTACCCTTTTCCTAACACCTTTGTAACCTTCCCTGCTTCTGGTACAGAGAGAGAGAATCTCAGAAGGATAGAATCATAGCACCTCAGAATAATACACTCTTAGGACTTCAGAGTCACAGAACCACAGAAGCTTAGAATCACCCAGGTTGGAAGGGACCTCCGAAGGGCATCCAGTCCAACCCCTGTGCAGTGGGCAGGACATCCCCAACTAGACCAGCACTCCCAGAGCCCTGTCCAGCCTCAGCCTGAATGCCTCCAGGGATGAAGAGTGTTCTCCTGTTGGATCTTGTCACAGAACTCTGCCTTCCTGCCCTTTTCCTTCCCTGTGTGCCTAGGGCTGATGGGTGAGCTGGCAAAGCAAGGCCTCTTTGGCAGCAGGGGCAGCCTGCCTGGTGCTGCTGGACTGGACCCCTCCAGCTGGTTTCATGCAGCTCCTTACAGCCAGACCTTGCTGAAGGCACTGGGGAAGGCAAAGCTGTGGGGCACACAAAGTTCTGCCTTCTCAAAGGTCTGACAGCCTCACTGCAAGGGGTTGTCCTGACTGGGGACTCTGGGGACAAGATGCTTGTCTGCCACGACTTGGTTAGTGTTCTGCTGCCTGCCATGGAATCATGGAATGGTTGGGTTGGAAGGGACCTTCAAGACCATCCAGCTCCAGCCCCCTGCTGTAGGCAGGGACACCTCCCACCAGCACAGGTTGCTCAAGGCCTCATCAGCCTGGCCTGGAACACCTCGTGGCAGGGGACAATCACAGCAGCTCTCATTGGATGTCTTCTGTGGCTGGGTAGGCACTGGCAGAGTTAATGGAAAAGCAGAATGGAGAAATGATTCTAAAGTAAGGAATAAAGGAATCATGGAATGGTCAATGTCAGAGATGACCTCCAAGGTCACTGAGTCCAAGCCTTACCCCAGCACCGCCAGGGCAGCACTGAGCCATGGCCCTCAGCACCACAGCCACACAGCTCTGGAACCCCCTGGGGATGGGCACTGCACCACTGCCCTGGGCAGCCTGGGCCAGGCCTGGACAACCCTCAAGGGGAAGAAATTGTTCCTCATGGCCAACCCAACCCTCCCCTGGGGCAGCTTGAGGCCATTGCCTCTTGTCCTGTCCCTTGCTCCCTGGGAGCAGAGCCCAAGCCCCAGCTGGCTGCAGCCTCCTCTCAGGCAGCTGCAGAGAGCAAGGAGGTCTCCCTCAGCCTCCTCTGCTCCAGGCTCCCCCCCAGCTCCCTCAGCTGCTCCTCCCCAGCCCTCTTCCCCAGACCCTTCCCCAGCTCTGTTGCTCTTCTCTGGCCCTGCTCCAGCCCTCAATGTTCTTCCTGAAGTGAGTGGCCCAGAACTGACCCCAGAATTAAAATATGTGGAAAAATGAAACATTTCAATGTGAGATGACACCAACCAAGCCTTCAGTGTCCCCGTGTTAGAATCAACACAGTTGGTGCCACAGCTTCAGGACAGCTCCAGCTATTGTAACTGGTGGTAAGAGAAGTGAAACTGGAATGTGCTGCAGGGGTAACTGGTAGCAGCTGCAGCTGTCCAAAGGTGGACAAGAGGCTCTTTTTCATTGCACTTTGCTCAGATGTCCTTAATTTCACTTTCAGCAGTTGAATTCCCTTCAGCTGCTCATTCATTGCAGGCTGGGAAGTGGACAGGACTTGGAAAGGCAAGAAAAGCCTTGTGTGATAAATCCATGCCTGAGATGGGGACCAGAGTCCCTTCTCTCCACTCTTGAGTGTTCTGTGTCCTAATGAACCTTAGAATGGTGTTGGAATTGGTCCTTAGTCATCTTCAACCTAGGCTGGCATCTGACACATGTTCCTAGGTGGCTTTAAATACTGATCAGAACATTCTATGTCCTAATGAAGTCTTTCCAGAGCAATTCCATCCAGGAATTACATCAGAGCTTTAACTTCATCCCTACCAGGGCTGAGGGATGTCTGTGCTGGTGTCATTCAGAGGACAACGGTCTGCTGAACACTGGCTTGCTAGAAAGATGTCCAAGAAAGACCTTCAGCTGCTGTGAAAGGGCCTCTGATAGCAGTAGGGATCAGGGGAGTCAGACAGATCACTGTGAGGCACATCACAGAATCATGGAATGGGATGCCTGGAAGGGACCTTCCAAGCTCACCCAGGGCAAGCCCTGCAGCCAGCAGGGACAGCTGCAGCCACAGCAGGCTGCTCCCAGCCCCAACCAGCCTGCCCTGCACTGCTGCCAGCCATGGGGCAGCTCCAGCTCTCTGGGCAGCCTGGGACAGGCTCTCCCCACCCTCAGCACCAAACACTTCTCCTTCTCTCCACTCTCAGGCTCCCTCTTGCACTTCAAACCATCCCCCCTTGGCCTGGCCCAACAGGCCCTGCTCAGAAGTCTGTCCCCAGCTCTCTTCTGGCCTCTGGAAGCCCTGCAAGGCCACCAGGAGGTGTCCCTGGAGCCTTTTCCTCTCCAGGCTGCACAACCCCAACTCTGCCAGCCTGGCCTCACATGACTGAACTGCATCTGAGGCATCCTCTGAGGGTGCTGCCACTTCAGAGTGGCTTTGGTGTCTGCTCTGCTTTCTAACAGCCTCTGGACCATCAGCCAGCCAAGCTCTCTTGGTCTGTTCTGGGTCCTGTTTCTTGAGTGCTGCACCTGGCTGGCAGCTCTGCCCAGAGAGCTTTTGGCAGCAGCAGCAGGAAGTTGCTGCTTGAAATTTGCATCTTGGTAAACACAATTTCCCCATAATGGGTTTATAGTATTAATTAGGACCTGTCAGGCTTGTTAGTGCCTCTCTGAGCCATAGCTCAAACAGAGAGACACAGAATGCTGAGGAGACAAACTGTGAGGGATGAGGATTTAACAGCTGCCTGAAGGATTCTATCACATAATCACTGCAGCTCACATGGAAAAGGTACAAGGGAATGTCTGACCTCAAAACATTGGTATGGAATATAAAGGACTGAGTCTTATCCTGCAGAATTGCCAGGCAAAGCTTCTGGAGCTAAAGCATAGAATAGAGAATGGCTCAGGTTGGAAGGGACCTCAGAGCTCATCCACTCTAACTCCTTGCCATGGACAGGGGCAGCTCTCAGCTAGACTCAGCTGCTTAAGGCCTCATCCATCCTGGCCTTCAACGACCCCAGCAAGGAGGCAGCCACAGCCTCCCTGGGCAGCCTGTGCCAGGTTAGTAGGAACTATTGGAGATGGAGTTTAGATCAGGCTCCATGTGATGAGGAGGTCCAAAGCCCTGGTCAGAATTTCTAGAAGGGGCAAACCCAAGACTTTCAGCCATTTGCACCCATAAGCTGTGGAGCCTCCATGCCTGGAGGTGTTCAAAGCCAGGCTGAGCTCATCAGAGCTCATCTACTCCAACCCCTGCCATGGGCAGGACACCTCTCAGCTGCATTCAGCTGCTCAAGACCTCATCAACTGGGCAGCCTGTGCCAGAGGCTCAGCAGCCTCACACTCAACAACTTCTGCCTCAGCTCCACTCTAACCCTGCTCTGCCTCAGCTCCAAACCCTTCCCCCTTGGCCTGCCTCAGACCCCCTCAGCCAAAGTTCCTCTGCAGCCTTCCTGCAGGATCCCTTCAGGTGCTGGCAGCAGCTCTGAGCAGCCCCTGGAGCCTTCTCCTCTGCAGGCTGCACAGCCCCAGCTGCCTCAGCCTGTGCTCCCAGCAGAGCTGCTCCAGCCCTGGCAGCATCTCTGTGGCCTCTCTCCAGCAGCTCTGTGTCCTTCTGCTGCTGAGGACAGCAGAGCTGGAGACAGGATTGGAGGTGAGGTCTGAGCAGAGCAGGGCACAATGTACAAACCTAGACTGGTCTAGATGCATTTGAAACTGAAAGCCAAACAGAGCCAACCCCTGGCCCAGCCTCAGCAGGTCTGGTGAAACGTTGCTGGACATCATGGCCACACTGTAGAGAAGCTTCCACCAGGGCTGTCTGGCCAGGATGGGAAACGTTGCTGTGTGCTTCTCCTGCCCTTTGAGGAGCATTTGGGTTTCACTGCTGTGGTTCCAGGAGCCCAGGTTCTGTGCACCCTGCTGCTGATCAGACCTGGTGCCTGGAGCCGTAGCCTGGGTGGGATCCTGCACAAAGTAGACCTGGAAGAGTCACCGTGGTGGGGGTGAAGCACATCAGCCTGCAAGCAGCTCTTGCCCTAGGACTGCGTTCTTCTGAGGAGAAGCAGGTTTGGGAAGGACCTGGCAGACTGGTGGCCACACCTGGGATTAGAGTGGGGAATTCTGTTAGCCTGGGAGTAACTCAGAGCTGAAAACACCCCCGGGGGCTTGGAGCTGTGCTGGGAGTGAGCTGTGTAGAAGAAGCTGATGTGCATAGAGCAAGCCGACAGGTTGAGGGCTGCTTTTATCACCTGCCATAAAGAAGCAGCCCTGCTTGCTCTGAAGCACAGCTTGGGAAGGCAGGGGAGGTGCAGACCCCCCAGGAAGCTGCTTAGTTACTCATCTATATTGCTGCCTCTTGAGCAGCAGAGCAGCTGTCCCCTCTCCTCCCAAGGTCATTCCAGGTCAGGCACACAGATTCATGGAATGGTTTGGGTTGGAAGAGACCTTAGAGATCATCCAGTGCCAGCCCCCTGCCATGGGCAGGGACCCCTCCCACCAGAACAGGCTGCTCAAGGCCTCATCCAGCCTGGCCTTCAGCACCTCCAGGCAGGAGGCAGCCACAGCCTCCCTGGGCAGCCTGTGCCAGAGTCTCCCCAGCCTCACTGCAAAGGATTTCTTCCTCCTCTCCACTCTCAGTCTCCTCTCTCCCAGCTCAAAGCCATTGTCCCTGGGCCTGGCACTCCCAGCCCTTGTCCCAAGTCCCTCCTCAGCTGCCCTGGAGCCCCTTCAGGTACTGGGAGGCTGCTCTGAGGTCTGCCTGGAGCCTTCTCTTCTCCAGACTCAACAGCCCTAACTCCCCCAGCTTGTCCCACAGGGGAGGTTTTCCAGCCCTCTGATCATCTTCATGGTCTCCTCTGGATCTGCTCCAGCAGGCCTACCCCAGCCCCAGCACGTGTGCCTGCTTTGCCTTGCCCTGGGGTGTGGTTGAGGCCCCATCCCTGGAGATATTCAAGGTCAGGCTTGATGCAGCCTGCTGTAGTTGGGTATGTCCCTGCTGCCTGCAGGGGGTGGACAAGATGCCCTTTGAGGGTCCCTTCCAACCCAGTGCAATCTGTGATTCTGTGTGAGCTGGGACACCCTCACTGCAGTGCCAGGCAGCTCCTGGGGCTGCAGACCCTGCTCCCTCCTGTCAGTTCCACACACAGCTGAGGCTGTGCTCCACCTGCCCAAGAGTCTGGAAGAGTGACCTGTAGAGAGAGGCAGTGGTCAGTGTCCTTGGGCGGCAGCGATCGGAACCAATAGGGAAGAGCAATATGATCAAAGCATCGTTGAGTTCAATCAGGGAACCTCTACAGCTTCTATAGACAGAGTCACAGAGCATGCTTAGCACAATCTCACTGGTTCCTGTGCTGGGTTGAGGCAGAGCCCTCCCCACCACGGGCAGAAACACCGACTCAGCCAGAGGGACTGCAGAAGTGCTGGGAAGCTGCAACGGGAAGCGGTGAGTGTGTGCAGAGGGCCAGAAGCAGTGACAAAGGAACCCCAAAGCAGACCCAGAGACATCCCATCCCCACCTGGGGGTGCACACAGGACCCCCAGGGCTCCTTCCCCCCCCTCCCATTCCACTGCTAGGCTAGTCTCAGCTGGCCAGATGTGAGACTGCCCATCCCCGGGAGACATCTCCCCCAGTTACCGGGGGGCGGCGAGGGAAGAAAGAGGCAGCGCCAGCCCCGCGCTGCATCTTGGAGCGCTGCAGGGAACGAGGGGGTGAAATACCTGGCCTCCTGTGTCCCCCCACTGGGCTGGACTGCTGGACACAGGAAGCACCCCTCGTACCAACACAGCAGAGGGCACCCAGCCCAAACTGCTGCAGTTCCCCACAGCTGTCCCCAGGTCCCCAGTGTCCCGCAGGAGTGGTTAAAGCGCTGCCCTCGGGCCAGGCTGCTGGTCGCCGCCTGCCTGCTGTCCTGCCGGGACAGCTCTGTGTTTGCAGTCCCAGTGCCCTGCTTCAGTCACACACTGCAGGCACAGCACTGCTTTGCCAGCTGCTAGCTGCTTCTGCACCTCTGCTCATCAAGCAGAAGCTTATGTTGTCAGGTTGCTCACACTGTGACTGCCCCAAGTGTCCTGAATGTGGGGTTAGTGTCCTGAAAGTGGGGTTAGTGTCCTGAAAGTGGGGTTAGTGTCCTGAAAGTGGGGTTAGTGTCCTTCCTGATGCCTAAGAGCCAACACAGAGGGTTCTCAAATCTCGGTGGTTTGTGGGTTTATGCTGTCTGAAAAGATTTCTGCTCTTCTGCAGCCCCAGAAATGATTCTTTTCCCAAGCAGAAGTATCCTGGGACGAGTGTGGAGCTGCTGTGAGAGCCAGGGAGCTGCAGGCTGAGCATTTCAGAGGAGACAGAGATCTGTTTTCCCTTGGAAAAATGTCTTCATTATTTGCTGGCTTTTTTCAAGAGATGAAACCAGCTAACGGGGCAGAAAGCAACCTGCACGATGCACACCGCCCCTGGGCTAGGCTGCAGGAGGTCAGAGCACACACTCATGGCAACTCCTCACACAGCCTTCCAGAAGAAGGCAGCAGCTTGCCCAGACAGTGCCCTCACCTAGCCAGCAGTCAGGAGCAGTTCTTTCCTTCTGCATGATAGCAATGGGGCACCAGCAGGTGGGAGGTTCTGCCCCTGGGGAGGAACAACCTCCTACAGCAGGACAGGTGAGGGGGGACCTGCTGGGAAGCAGCTCCATGGAGAAGGACCTGGGAGTGATGAGGGACAAGTTGCCCATGAGCCAGGAATGTGCCCTTGAGGCCAAGAAGGCCAAAGGTGTCTTGGGGGCGTGAAGACAACACTGGCCAGCAGGGCAAGGGAGGTTCTTCTCCCTCTCTACTCTGCCCTGGTGAGGGCCTCTGGAGTCCTGGATCCCCAGTGCAGGAGAGTCAGAGAACTGCTGCAGAGAGCCCAGGGGAGGCTGCAGAGCTGCTGAGGGGCCTGGAGCAGCTCTGGCAGCAGCAGAGGCTGAGAGCCCTGGGGCTGAGAGCCTGCAGAAGAGCAGCCCCAGAGGGCAGCTGAGCAATGCTCAGCAGGAGCTGAAGGAGCTGTGGGGGGCAAGAGGCTGGGGCCAGGCTCTGCTGAGTGCTGCCCAGGGACAGCACAAGGGGCAGAAAGTGTCAGGCAGGAGGTTGGAGCTGAGCAGGAGGAGAAAGTTGTTTGTTGTGAGGCTGCTGGAGGCCTGGAGCAGGCTGCCCAGAGAGGTTGTGGAGTCTGCTGGTGTGGAGAGCTTCCAGCCCCCCTGGGCACTGTGCTGCTGGGCAAGCTGCTGTGGGAGCCCTGCTGGAGCAGGGCTTGGGTGGGGAGCTCCAGAGCTCCCTGCCAGCCCCTGCCTGCTGGGATTTGATTTTTAACTGTTGGCAGCCCACTGGTGCAGGAGGTGCAGTGGCTGTGGGAGTCAGCAGAGAAGTTTTTTTCTCACTCAGCTTTTAATCACACAGCAAAACACAAACTGCTCCATTGATCATCTGCAGCAGAAGGCATCTGAAATGAGCCCAGAGCCTGCCCAGGGAGGCAGTGAGCAAGGAGATGTGAGGAGAGGTTGTTTCATGCTAATTGTCTCTTGTTTTTGGAGCTCTCTAACACTGGAGCAGCTGTTGAGCTTTGGTTCTGTTTCCTTGAAGAGCTGGTGACTAATGAGTGTACAAATTACAGCCTGCTGGGCTTGGGTGGTGCGGGGAGGACAGAAAGCAGGCCCGGAACGTGAGAAAGCTGCTTGGGGAGGGGCAGAAGGAAATGCTCTGTGCAGGGCCTCCTGCTCCTTTTTAGAGGAGAAAGTCTTTCAGTCCTGGGGGCAGGGAAAGCTGCTGGGATGGGTAGGGAGGTGTTCAGAGAGCCTCAGCACACCTCAGGGGCCGGGAGCTTTGGGGGCTGGCTGGTAAATGCCACATCAGCTGCTGGAGGGCACAACCATTTCTCACAGCTGAACCTCATGTCCAGCATTTGAGTTGGAGTGATGGTCCTCAGCTTAGGGGACAATAGGAGACAGTGCTGCTCCTCATATCAGAGCCCCACAGCCTGGGTTGTGCTGGGAGGAACCTTAAAGGCTGCAGCCAGAGCAGGGTGGGCAGAGGGCAGCAGAGAGGAGTCTGCCCCTGGGCTCTGCTCTGCTCAGACCTCACCTCCAATCCTGCCTCCAGCTCTGCTGTCCCCAGCAGCAGAAGGACACAGAGCTGCTGGAGAGAGCCCAGAGGAGGCCACAGAGATACTGCCAGGGCTGGAGCAGCTCTGCTGGGAGCACAGGCTGAGGCAGCTGGGGCTGTGCAGCCTGCAGAGGAGAAGGCTCCAGGGGCTGCTCAGAGCTGCCTGCCAGCACCTGAAGGGATCCTGCAGGAAGGCTGCAGAGGAACTTTGGCTGAGGGGGGGGGTCTGAGGCAGGCCAAGGGGGAAGGGTTTGGAGCTGAGGCAGAAGTTGTTGAGTGTGAGGCTGCTGAGCCTCTGGCACAGGCTGCCCAGTTGATGAGGTCTTGAGCAGCTGAATGCAGCTGAGAGGTGTCCTGCCCATGGCAGGGGGTTGGAGTAGATGAGCTCTGATGAGCTCAGCCTGGCTTTGAACACCTCCAGGCATGGAGGCTCCACAGCTTATGGGTGCAAATGGCTGAAAGTCTTGGGTTTGCCCCTTCTAGAAATTCTGACCAGGGCTTTGGATCTCCTCATCACATGGAGCCTGATCTAAACTCCATCTCCAATAGAATAGAATAGAATAGAATAGAATAGAATAGAATAGAATAGAATAGAATAGAATAGAATAGAATAGACCAGGTTGGAAGAGACCTTCAAGATCATTGTGTCCAACCTATCATCCAACACCACCTAACCAACTCACCCATGGCAGCAAGCACCCCATCCAGTCTCCTCCTGAACACCTCCAGTGATGGTGACTCCACCACCTCCCGGGTAGCCTATTCCAATGGGCAAGCCTCCTGTGTGCTGTGCTGGGTGCCAGTTTGGTTTGTGTCCACAGCAGCTGACAGTAGATCTGGGATTTATCTGCTGGTGGCAAGACTCCTCCAGCATCTCCTTCCTCTCCCTGGGGCATTATTGCTGTGCCCATTGATGAGACTCCTCAGTGGCAGCCCTTCAGACCCAGGATGGCTTTGTCATCTGAAACACCAACAGCCAGCTCTGAGCAGCTTCTGGCCCTTGGCACACAGCGAACAACGGCTCAGGCTGCTGCTTGCTGGGGTCCCCTACAGTGGGGGTAATAAGAATTAAACCCCATCAAGATCAGGTAAATAGAGCTGTCAGTGTCACCTGGTGGTGGTGAGGCTGTGAGGAGGGACTGCGCCCGGGGGCTGCAGCTCCTTCCCATGCTTCTCCGGCAGCTCTGGTCTAGAGTCCTGGAATGGCCTGGGGTGGAAGGGACCTCAGACATCATCTACTCCAACCCCCTGCCGTGGGCAGGGACACCTTCCGCTAGACTTGGCTGCTCAAGGCCACATCAAACCTGGCTTTGAACACCCCCAGGGAGGAGGCATCCACAGCCCCCCAGGCAGCCTGTTCCAGTCCTGCAGAGATTCATGGACACTAGCTAAGCAGCTGGGTTCTCCAGGGGGACCTGGCCATTGTGCTGGGCATTCCTTATAATATTGCCTGCAGTAGCAGATGACCATAGAATCCCAGAACCCCAGCAGCCTGGGGCTGGCAGGGAGCTCTGGAGCTCACCCACCCAAGCCCTGCTCCAGCAGGGCTCCCACAGCAGCTTGCCCAGCAGCACAGTGCCCAGGGGGGTTGGAAGCTCTCCACACCAGCAGACTCCACAACCTCTCTGGGCAGCCTGCTCCAGGCCTCCAGCAGCCTCACAACAAACAACTTTCTCCTCCTGCTCAGCTCCAACCTCCTGCCTGACACTTTCTGCCCCTTGTGCTGTCCTTGGGCAGCACTCAGCAGAGCCTGGCCCCAGCCTCTTGCCCCCCACAGCTCCTTCAGCTCTTGCTGAGCTCTTGCTCAGCTGCCCTCTGGAGCTGCTCTTCTCCAGGCCCCCCAGCAGTTCCCTGTCTCCCCTGGACTGGGGAACACAGCACTGGACCCAACACTCCCAATGAGGCTTCACCAGGGCAGAGGCACAAGAGAACCTCTCTCGACCTGCTGGCCACACTCTTCTTCATGTAGCCCTGAGTCAGTACCTTGACAGATTGCCTCCAGTCGTGGTCTGAGGGCACAGGCCCCAGGAGGAGGTTGCTGCCTTGGAATGCCAACAGCCCCCAGCAGCGCCCAGCTGCAGCCTGCGGGGGTGAGCAGGGAACGGGGCTGGCGGTGCAGACAGCCTGGGGACAGAGGCAGCACCGGGCTGGCGGGAGCCAGGGTGGGTGTGAGGAGCTCTCAGAAGCACAGAAGTCACCTTGACACCCTAGGAACGACGCTAACCCAGCCTGTGCCTGTGCTGGGGAGCGGTGAAGGACACAAAGGGAGACAGAAGGGGTTTGTTGTGGAGATGGCGAAGCAGCGATCAGCAGCTCTGGAGCCCAATCACTGCCTTTGTTGTGCTTCATTTCACAGCAGCTGGCTCTGAGCAGCTCTGTCTGCAGATGTGCCATAGAATCACAGAATGCACTGGGTTGGAAGGGACCCTCAAAGGTCATCTTGCCCAACCCCCCCGCAGGCAGCAGGAACATGGCATCACAGAATCACAGACCTGCTGAGCTTGGCAGAGACCTTTGAGCTCATCCAGTCCAACCACAGCCCCAGCACTGCTGCTGAGCCACTGCCACCAAACCGCCTCCCTCAGCACCACATCCAGGGACAGGGACTCAACCACCTCCCTGGGCAGCCTGTTTCCATGCTTGATAACCATTTCAGGATCAGGCTGCTCAGAGCCCCACCAAGACTGCCGCAGGGAAACAACCAGGGAGACAAATTTTAGTGCAAGACAAACCAGCCTGGCTGCCAAAGAACAGCACCAGTGGGGCTGCAGCACAGAACCTGTGCTGGTGTTACAGATTGCAGCAGGGTGCAGGGGACCCCCCAAGGGCATCCTGTCCAACCCCTGCAGGCAGCAGGGACAGCTCCAGCCAGAGCAGGCTGCCCAGGGACACAGCCAGGCTGAGCTTCAATGGCTCCAGGGATGAGGCCTCAAGCACCTCCCTGGGCAGCCTGTGCCAGTGTCTCCCCAGCCTCCCTGTGCAGAGCTTCCTCCTGGTGTCCAACCTAACTCTGCCCTGCTCCAGTTCCAGACCATTGCCTCTGGGCCTATCCCCACAGCCCCCTCTGAGCAGTCCCTCCCCAGCTGCCTGCAGCTGCCCTGCAGATACTGAACTGCAGCTCTGAGGTCTGCCTGGAGCCTTCTCCTCTCCAGGCTGCACAGCCCCAGCTCTCCCAGCCTGTCGTTGCAGGGTTGGTGACATGGCTGAAGGTTGGTTGGTCACACCCAGGCCTTTTGAAGGCCTGCATGGAGACTTCATTGCTGGGCTTCATCTGTTGAAGGAAAGCTCTTGGAGAAGTGATTACTGAGAGATTTTGTAAGCTAACAAACGTCTCCAAGCAAGAAATGGTTTGGTTTGTGGTATGTAGAACTGGGTGAGCCTCAGAAATTTGCAGGACACTCTGACACGCTGAAACTCTTCATCCTCACCAGAACAGAGATGTCTTCTCAGGACTGTGAGGATGCTGAAGGGACTGAAGCATCTGTCTGATGAGGAATGGCTGAGAGCCCTGGGGCTGGTTAGTCTGGAGAGGGTAAGACTGAGAGGGATCTGATCAATGTCTGTAAATACCTGAGGGGTGGGGGCAAGAGGAAGGGGCCAGGCTCTATTTGGTGGTGCCCAGTGACAGTACAAGGAGCAACAGGTACAAGCTGGAACTCAGGAGGTTCCACCTCAGCATGAGGTGTTTGGTGTTTGGTGTGAGGGTGCTGGAGCCTGGAGCAGGCTGCCCAGAGAGGTTGTGGGGTCTCCTTCTGTAGAGAGCATCCAGCCCCAGCTGGATGTGTTCTGTGTGCCCTGCCCTGGGTGCCCTGCTCTGGCAGGGGGTTGGACTGGATGCTCTCCAGAGGTCCCTTCCAAGCCCTGGCATTCACTGGTTCTAGGGTTCTGTGAGGTCCCTTCCAGCCCTTCCATGATTCTGACAAGGGAGTCCATGGATCTCTGTCTGACATCCCAGCACTTCCTTCTCCCTGTGTCGGGGTGGGAGGATGGCTGAGCCCCTGCACAGCTAAGCCACGGCACGGCAGGGCTTGCTGTGGCTCACTCTACACCTGCAGGCAGAGGGGAGAGCATCGGCACTGAGCTGGTTTGAGCCTGCTCCTTAGAAGTGCAGCTGAGGAGGAACACAAGTGAGAGATTTGGGTCAGAGGCACTGAACGGTTTCTTAGGAGAGGAAAGCAGGAGCAGCCTTGCAGCGTTTTATCTCTGGCTTGCTACAGGAAGTGATGGGATTTGCCGTCTGAAATGTTTCATCCAGGGAGTTGCCATCCTCTGGTGCTTTCAGAAGATTAAACAAGAGAAGAATTAAAACCTTTAGGGGGCTGCATGACACAGTTCAGCTGAGGCAGACTCTGCCGCTCCTCCCTGTCTCCGTTTCCTTGAGCAGCCCTCTTCCGCCTGGGGCAGGCAGGCAGCTGCCGGAGCTGTGCAGCACGGCTGGTGCTGGCCTGAAGCTGCTCTGCAGCACGGCTGCTGGGGGTTGTGGTGCACAAGGAGGCACAGCCGGGTGCTCTAGCCTTTGGTGAAGGTGAAGGGAGCAGGAGCAGGCAGCCTGCAGCCGCTGGGGACACCTTGATCTCCGCAGCAAGCAGAGAGGTTCTGCTTAATGAAAGCAGTCAGCAAGGCTGGCAGAGCTCAGCTGCCCCGGCCTCTTGCTCCCTTTCCTTCAGCTTCTCAACCATTATGGCTGTCTGCTGCAAGTGGGACTCAGCACCCTGGTGCAGTAGTTGCTGGTTATCATCACCGGCAACCTTAGCTAAAATACAGATCCCAGGGTGCTGTGAGCTGCACAGCTAGGGCAGGAACAGCTCTGCTCAGGGGAGGCTGGAGGCAAAGGCAGAGGACTTTGTCAGGAAGCACAGAGCAGCAGAGACAAAGCCAGGAGGGCACACTTTGCTTTCAGCCCCTGTTCTGCTTCTCCTTATTTTCACCTCTCTATTTCTTAGCCCTGATCCTAACTGGTGTATGAAATTCTACCACCCTCTGGGAAAAGATGGCCTCCAGCAGTGGGGTGGCTGAGGGGGTCCTTCCTTCCCTGAGTCCAAAGCAGAAACACTCAGGGCTTTGTAAGCCATCACTTGGCACCAGCTGGAGCAGAAACCTGGAGCATTTGTGGTCCTGGTGATATTGCTAATGTCCATTGCTTCCATCCTGTCTGGATAGGATCATGGAATCATCAAGGTTGGAAAAGACCTCCAAGATCACTGAGTCCAAGCCTGAGTCCAGTGCCCCAGCACTGCCAGGGCAGCACCAGCCCATGGCCCTCAGCACCACAGCCACACAGCTCTGGACCCCCGGGCATGGGCACTGCACCACTGCCCTGGGCAGCCTGGGCCAGGCCTGGACAACCCTCAAGGGGAAGAAATTGTTCCTCATGGCCAACCCAACCCTCCCCTGGGGCAGCTTGAGGCCATTGCCTCTTGCCCTGTCCCTTGTTCCCTGGGAGCAGAGCCCAAGCCCCAGCTGGCTGCAGCCTCCTCTCAGGGAGCTGCAGAGAGCAAGGAGGTCTCCCTCAGCCTCCTCTGCTCCAGGCTCCACACCCCCAGCTCCCTCAGCTGCTCCTCCCCAGCCCTCTTCTCCAGTCCCTTCCCCAGCTCTGTTGCCCTTCTCTGGCCCTGGTGCAGCAGCAGAGCAGTGAGTAGTGGCAGACCTGCTGGCTGCAGGCAGGGCTGGGTGAGGGGAAGCTGGGGTGTACCCTGTGCTCCACAGCTGCTCATCATAACCTCTTGCACCTCTGCTGTTTCTTTCCAGGCTGCTGCTGGCTCAGGAGCTCACTGTGCCTGCCTGATCTTGGGCACTGACCTGCTGCTGTGTCTCCAGAGCCCCAACACCCTGAAGAAGCTGCTGGAGTTACTGGTGCCAGAGGATCCCAGGGCAGCCCAAGCACTGGACCCACTCCTCTGGAGGGCTCAGCATGGCACCAGCAGTGTCCAAAACACATTTTATGGTAGGGACTTGTAAGAGAAAAGGCCAAAGGCCAGTCTGCCAGTGGAGAATACAGGGCCTGCACTGACACCCATGCAGTGGCAATGCAGGTCCAGCCCTGGCAGGCAGCACAGACCCCAGGCCCCCGGGAAGCTTCCCCTGGCTTGGTGGCTGAGCTGTGCATGGCTCAAGTGTTCTGCCAGGAGATCAAAATGAGGTTTCTTCTCAGAACAGCCCTGGATCTGTCCTCCATCTGAACAGATTTCCTTTGATCCCTCCACTCCTTGGTCATTCTGTTCTTTCAGCTTGCTTCTGTTGTAATTATCCCCAAGAGCCCATCTGGCTTCTCTCTGCTGCTGGGTCCCCTCCTGGTAACTCCATAACCCATTGGCCAACTGCAACCACAATTCACAGAGGGATGAAAGACTCCAGGACACTCAGTTCCTGTATCAGCTCTGCCACCAAGAAGGCCTCTAGCATCCTGGCTTGGATCAGCAATGGTGTGCCAACAGGACAACAGGGATCATCCCCCTGGACTCAGCTCTAGTGAGGCCACACTGAATATTGGATTCAGTTCTGGGCCCCTCATTCCAAGAAGGACATTGAGGAGCTGGAGCAGGGCCAGAGAAGGGCAGCAGAGCTGGGGAAGGGTCTGGAGAAGAGGGCTGGGGAGGAGCAGCTGAGGGAGCTGGGGGTGTTGAGCCTGGAGCAGAGAAGGCTGAGGGAGACCTCCTTGCTCTCTGCAGCTCCCTGAGAGGAGGCTGCAGCCAGCTGGGGCTTGGGCTCTGCTCCCAGGGAACAAGGGACAGGACAAGAGGCAATGGCCTCAAGCTGCCCCAGGGGAGGTTCGGGTTGGCCATGAGGAACAATTTCTTCCCCTTGAGGGCTGTCCAGGCCTGGCCCAGGCTGCCCAGGGCAGTGGTGCAGTGCCCATGCCTGGGGGGTCAAGAAACCTGTGGCCATGGCACTTGGAGCCATGGGGGGTTGGGCTGGTGTTGGACTGGGTGATCTGGGAGGTCTTTTCCAACCTAAACTATTCTATGCTTCTGTGATGCCTGACCCCAAGAGCTCCTATCCATGCATCCTACCCAGCCTGTAGCCTGAGCCAAGTGAGAGTGAAACATTGCCAGCTTTGGGAGCACTCCTGTCCTCTGTACCAGTGACTCAAACAGGGCAGATTTGACTCAGAGGGAGGTACAGGATCCAGCTGGACTTTCAGGCTGGTGATTTATGGCATCCACTGTGCTGAGGACTCTGGCTAGACAGTGGCTGGAATTCTCGAGCTGAGGCAGGCCTGAGGGCTCTGAGAGCAGCAAGAGAGGATTCTGTGAATGGGGTACTGGAAGGTGGTGGATTTCAGAGGGTGTTTGCCTGCCGAGTGTTTGTGTCCAGGCTGTGGGGCTGTGCCTGCACACTGGCAAGCTACCTGCACTCCACTCACACAGCAACAGCTTTCCCCTCTCCAACGTTTTCCACCCACAAATCTCCCGACATTCCCAGCAGGGCTTTGCAGGGAACTGCTCAGCTGCTAAGCCTGGAGGGACCTCTGGAAGTCCCCGAGCTCAGGTAGTTCTCTCCCTGCCAGCCCCATCATCTCCTCCCTCTCAGAAGCAGCCACCCCAGCTGGGTGGTTGTGAAGAGCTTGGCTGCTCTCAGAGCCAGGAGTCTCTTCCCGTTTGCACACAGAAATACCCGCACCTCCGGGTGGCAGCCATTTGTTCACTGCCAGTCCCTCCACTTTCATTTCAAGTGCTTCCTTTCTGATCTGACCTTCCCCACCCTGATGTGTTCATCAGAAGTCAGATGTCTTCTCAGCTCTGGGCCACACTGGGTCACACAGGCCAAGCTCTGCTAGCTTGAACTCTTCAGATGAATCTCCATTCCTTCTGTGATCACAGAATGCTTTGGGTTGAAAAGGACTTTAAAGAGGATCTCATTCCAAGCCCCTGCCATGGGCAGGGACCCCTCCCACCAGCACAGGCTGCCCAAGGCCTCATCCAGCCTGGCCCTGAACACCTCCAGGCAGGAGGCAGCCACAGCCTCCCTGGGCAGCCTGTGCCAGAGTCTCCCCAGCCTCACTGCCGAGAATTTCTTCCTCCTCTCCACTCTCACTTGCCATTGCTGGCTCCTGGAGAGTTTGTCACCAACTGGCACTCCCAAGGCCTCCTCCTCCAGACTGCTCCTTGCCCAGCCTGGCTTTGTGCTCAGATTATTTCTCTGTACCTGTTCCAGTCTCAGTTTACCTTTCTTGACCAGAGCTGAACAGCTGATCAGCACTGGGACCAGGCTTATTGAACATCTGTGTTGGTGCCAGGGACAGTGGCACTGAGGCTCCCTCAGCACCAAGCTGTGTGGTTGACAGCTGGAGGGAAGGATCCATCCAGAGGGACCTGGGCAGGCTGCAGAGCTGGGCCCAGGACAACCTCAGGAGGTTCAACAAGGCCAAGGGCAAGGTCCTGCAGCTGGGGCAGGGCAATCCCAGGCACTGACCCAGGCTGGGCAGGGACTGGCTGGAGAGCAGCCCTGGAGAAAAGGCCTTGGGGGTGCTGGGGGAGGAGAAGCTCAACAGGAGCGAGCAGTGAGCACTTGCAGCCCAGAGAGCCAAGCAGAGCCTGGGCTGCAGCAAGAGAAGTGTGGCCAGCAGGGCCAGGGAGGGGATTCTGCCCCTCTGCTCCACTCTGCTGAGACCACAGCTGCAGCTCTGGGTCCAGTTCTGGAGCCTCTGTGCCAGGAAGGATCTGGAGGGGCTGAAAGGTGTCCAGAGCAGGGCCACGAGGAGGAGCAGAGGGCTGGAGGTGCTCTGCTCTGGAGACAGACAGAGAGTTGGGGCTGTGCAGGCTGGAGAGGAGAAGGCTCCCAGGAGACCTTCTTGTGGCCTTCCAGGATCTGCAGGGGGCTCCAGGAAAGCTGGGGAGGGACTTTTGAGGGTGTCAGGGAGGGATAGGCCTGGGGGGGCTGGAGCAGAACTAGAAGTGGGGAGATTGAGATTGGCTGTGAGGAAGAAGTTGTTGCCCAGGAGGGTGGTGAGAGCCTGGCACAGGCTGCCCAGGGAGGTGGTGGCAGCCTCCTCCTCATCCCTGGAGGTGTTTGCATCCAGGCTGGAGGTGGCTGTGAGCAACCTGCTGTGGTGTGAGGTGTCCCTGCCCATGGCAGGGGGTTGGAGCTGGCTGAGCCTTGAGCTCCCTCCCAGCCCTGACAGTTCTGTGATGCCCTGAACACAAAGCTCTCCTGCCCTCAGCATGTCCCATCCCCATCCTGCTTGCTGTGGCAAATCAGAGCCCCCAGCATGGCTGGGGCTTGCATTGCTGTTCCCAAGCACTTCAGGTGTACTGCTCCTTCCCATTCAGCAAGACAAGCCTGATGTGATCCAGAAGCA
Organism: Picus viridis; assembly: GCA_033816785.1. Lineage (NCBI taxonomy): Eukaryota > Metazoa > Chordata > Aves > Piciformes > Picidae > Picus > Picus viridis. The sequence goes on from CM066594.1 coordinate 268,323, forward strand.
GGGAAACAAGAGGGGCTTGGAGCTGGTGCTGAAGAGGCTCTTCAACATGATTCCCTTAACTGTGCTGTTAGGAACCAGCAGCCTTGTTTAGATGGAGAAGCAGCTGAATGCTGATGGGACAGGCTCAGATCCCAGGCAGCAGTGGAAGTGCTCTGAATAGAATGGCTCTAAATGTTTGCTACCACTGCTCAGAGCAGCTGGCCTTTGAAGCTCTTGCTTCAGTAAGCTGCACAGCATCAGTCCCTCATGAGGATGAGTGTGAGGCTGGAGAATGGCTAATTCATGGCCTGGGAGGCTCTTCTCTTTGTGTCACGAAGCTGTTTTCCCAGAAGGGCTCTGCTGAGCTGTGGCCCCCAGCTTGGAGGAGCAACAGGTAGGACCCTGCCCTTCCCTGAGAGGTGTCCTGCTGTGGCTCTGCCCCCCACAACTCCTTCCCTATCATGCTCTGCTGTGTTCCAATCTTTCCTTCTCCTGGGGGTGTTCTACCACAAGCTTTGCACTACCCAGGCAGTGTGCTCTGCCAGATGTGTTTGCTCACTGCCCTGTGCTGCAAGGTCAGCAGGACTCAGGGCTCCTGTTGTGGAAGCAAAGCTCCTAGATGAAGCAGGTTGTGGGGAGGGACAGCAGCATCTGGTGATGCCTGAGGCACAGCTGGCCCCGAGGCTGCTGATTGTTCAGCAGCATCTCACAGGCAGCACTCAAGAACGGGCAGTGGAAATCGGGAGGCTCAGGGTTTGAGGAAGCTTCTGCACTGGAAGGGTTCTCAAGGCCTGTCCCAGGCTCCCCAGGGACGTGGCTGAATCCCCATCCTGGGGGTGTTTCCCAGAGGCAGAGCTGTGGTGCTGAGGGCCATGGCTCAGCCCCAGCCTGGGCAGAGTTAGGGAAGGGTTGGGCTGGAGGAGCTGGAAGGGCTTTGCCAGCCAAAACAATTCCATGATTCCAAGAATGAAGTGGGACTGCTGGCTGCTGAAGATCTTCCACACTCTCCATCCACACTCTCACACTGCCCTCTTGGTGTGCCAACCCTGCCAGCCTAGGTACCAGTGCACTGTAACAAAAGAGGATGTTGCTGTCTCCAGCAAGACTGTGAAGCACAGGCAGCTACAGAGCTGCTGCCTGCCTGCCCCCCCGCCCAACGACAGAGGCATGGAGCCTCAGGCTCTTGCCTTGTGGCAAGCACTGCAGGCGGTGCTGAGATGCCATCAGTGCTGCTGTGGCCACCCCTGCTCATCTGGCCCTGCACAGCACTTAGCTGCTGGCCTCTGCCTCAAAGCCCTGTACTTTGCCAGGGGCTAAGAGGGAACATGAAGCCTGTGCTGTTCAACTCCTTTTGTGTCACTTCCACTCTGATCATTTTCTGCTCCAAACCACAGTTTGAAGTAACTGGGTCATGCCCAACAAAGGGCTGGAAATTTCTGAGCCTTGCTGTATCCACATGGCACAGAGGTGACCCAGCTGAGGCAGACCAGGGAGATGAGCTCTGGAGCTGGGGGTGGTGCAAAATGCTTCACTGGTGTGGATGCTCTGCCGCTGCCCCTCAGTGCAGAGCATCCTGACTGCGCCCTGCTGGGCCTGGGGCTCTGCTGCTTCGTTCAGAGGCAGGTGGGAGCCACCACACACCAGCAGGGCACTGGGTAAAGGTCTCAGGCACTTGCAGCCCCCGAGGCTCTGGCCTTGAGAAGCTGGGAGCAGAGAGCTGACAAGGATGGCTGTGTGCTTTAGAAGGATGACAAATCCTGCGCTGAGATAAGCCCCAAGGAGAAAAGGAAGTGTGCAGGATGCTCCTCTGCCTGCAGACAGGCAACCGCAGCAGCACAGCACCACCAGCCTCACAGCTTGCCTGCTCCAGCCCTTCAGCAGTGTCATCAGGCCTGCTGAGGCAGGGATGTGCTCTCTGCTTCCCTTCCCTCCCGCAGATCCACAGCCTGACCCGGGCCGGGCCTGGGAGCCGGCAAGCGGCGCAGAGCAGCTCCGTGTGCCGGGCCCCGAGCTGCCAGCCAGGCCTGGTGAGCAAATGTGGAACTCCTGGTGGAGAGGGAGAGGCTGCTGAGCAATTGGAGAGCAAGACAGCCCAGCTGGTGGAGCAAGATTTGCTGCTGATGTCCTCTCAGAAGGGAGAGACAGCTCTGAGCTGCAGAGAAGAGCCCTGGTGGAGTCCTGCCCTGCAACCCTTCCCCCGCCACTGCTGGTGCTTTCCTGGCTCTAGGTGTGGAGGGGTTCAGCCTTCCCAGCAGCAGGACAAGCTGGCAGCACAGCCAGTGTGAGCAGCTGGGCAGCGTTCCCTGCTGAGCACCACAAGGGGTGCAGCACCGCCCGGCCGTGGTGGTTCGTGTGTCCCTTCACAGCTGCCGCAGGGGAGCCAGGGTGGGTGCCTGGGAGACCTTCTGTTCTGTGGGGAGCACACTGTTTATGCAGGGAGTGCCAGGGACTGGACTGAGATCTCATTCAGCTCCCACTAGCTGCTGAGCAGCTGCCAGCTGAAAATGACTTCCAGTCATCACTGGTCTGACTTTGATTTGAAGTTGAAGCTTCAGCAAGCCTGGCAGCTCCCTTGGATGCCTGCAGGTTCTCTGGGCCTCTTCGGATGGTTTCACTCGATAGGCAGGTTCACAACACAGGCTGTGGTGCTCTGCCCAGCTCTGGAGCCCCCAGCACAGCTCAGCCAGGGACCTGCTGGAGCAGGGCCAGAGGAGGCCACAGCAGTGCTGGGAGGCTGGAAGCCCTCTGCTGGGAGGCCAGGCTGGGAGGGTTGGGGCTGTGCAGCCTGGAGAGGAAAAGGCTCCAGGGAGACCTCCTGGTGGCCTTGCAGGGCTGCAAGAGGCCAGAAGAGAGCTGGGGACAGACTTCTGAGCAGGGCCTGTTGGGCCAGGCCGAGGGGGGATGGTTTGAAGTGCAAGAGGGAGCCTGAGAGTGGAGAGAAGGAGAAGTGTTTGGTGCTGAGGGTGGGAGAGCCTGTCCCAGGCTGCCCAGAGAGGTGGAGCTGCCCCATGGCTGGCAGCAGTGCAGGGCAGGCTGGTTGGGGCTGGGAGCTGTCAGCTGTCCCTGCAGGAGTTGGACTGGGTGAGCTTGGAAGGTCCATTCCAACCCTGTGAGTCTAGGTCAAGAGATGTGACTAACACCTGGGGACGCTCCCATGTTGGGATAGTATGGATTGATCCCAAGCTTTCATAAACAAGCACCACAGGTAAAGCATCCCTGTGGTGTTCACTGAGGAGCACTTGTCTGGGGCCAGGGTGCTGTCCGAGTTCTGGTGTGGGTGCTGGGCAGGAGGGTGTGCAGCTGAGAACGTTCTGTGCTCCACCTGATTGCTGCAGTGGTTAAGCCCCAGGACTCTGGTGGCAAAAATGCTGCAGGATTACTGCCCTTAGGAGCCCACCCCCAACCCTGGTGGCACAGGGCAGAAGTGCAGGCAGGGTGCAGGAAGTCCAGGCCTTTGCCTTCCCGTTGTTCAGAGGGGTCTGTGGGGATAGGCCCAGAGGCAATGGTCTGGAACTGGAGCAGGGCAGAGTTAGGTTGGACACCAGGAGGGAGTTCTGCACAGGGAGGCTGGGGAGACACTGGCACAGGCTGCCCAGGGAGGTGCTTGAGGCTCCATCCCTGGAGCCATTGAAGCTCAGCCTGGCTGTGTCCCTGGGCAGCCTGCTCTGGCTGGAGCTGTCCCTGCTGCCTGCAGGGCTTGGCCAGGATGCCCTTGGAGGCTCCCTCCCAGCCCAATGCAGTCTGTGATTCAAGAACCCTCTGCTGCTCTTGTATTTCCCCCATCACCCCACAGCACAGAGGGGAAGGCCCAGGCCTGTAGCAGAGCTCTGCTGGGGTAGAAGAGATGGCAGCACATGGAATGAAAGCCAGCAGCTTGCTGTGGGGAGCAGAGAGATGCTGCAGCTGCGCTGGCAGCCAGTCCAGGCTGTGCCCTCGCCGCCTGCCGCGCTTGCAGGGTGTCAGGAGGAAGGCAGTGTTCGTGCCTCAAAAAAGGGATCTCAAAGAGCTGGTGTCCTGGGAAAGGCAGGAGAGTGAGCTCCCAGCTGCCAGGCACTGCAGAGCGGCGCAGCAGCCGGGGCTTCGCCCGGGTCCCATCCTGAACACTAGAGGTAGCTCCAGCACACCAGGACAGCTCCCAGCAGCTGACGGCCACCGAGCTGCTGCCCGGCAGAGAGACGAACAGGAAATGCATTGGGTCTGATGTGTGTGATCAGAGGCACAGCCTGGACTGGGAAAGCAGCTGGGCTAGCGGTGCCCTTTGCCGGGTAGGGAGTGCAGTGCAGGCTGCCTCCTGCAGCAAGCCAGCAGCCGTCCTTGGCTGACTCCTGAAATGGGGTCACTGCTGCTGCCCTGGGATCTCCAGATGTGTACACACAGGCACACAGCAGCTTGACAGAGCAGGAGGAGCAGCCACACCTGTGGGCATCTCAGGTGATGCCACCACGCCTGAGTGCCTCCCCTCTTGCACTGCCTTGTGTGTGACAGGGCAGAGTTACGTGGAGGGCTGAGACATGGGGCGGCATCTCTTGGGTTCTTGCATCGGATGTGCCTGATAACCTCTGCCAAACCACTTGCCTGATGTTGCCTGGGATCATCCTGCGTGGTTCTGAGCACCCAGCTTACCTGGAGCTGCTGGAGCAGCTCCTCAGCACAGGCTTAGCAGTGACTGGAGCTGGCCTCCCGTGCCGGGCACCCTGCAGACTCACTGTGTCTCAAAGGCGCTCAGCAGGGCCAAGTGCAGCGTTGGAGCAAGGGTAGGAAACTGCTGGAGCTGAGCTTTGCTTCCTGAGCACAAAAGAGAAGCCTCTTGGTGCCACGCTGTGCTCAGACATCCAGGCTGGCTCCCCACACGCTTGCCGTGGTGGCAGCATTAGCACAGCGCCGCACCGAGCTCCGGTGCCTCTGGGAGGGGATGCAGGCAGCCTGCCTTGCTAGCTGCTCCCTGCCTCCTGCAGCTCCCTGCCTCCTCACCTTCACATCAGGAGCCTCCAAGTGAAGGGCACAGCCCCACCCACCGCGTGTCCTGCTCGCCTGGCAGCGTGCAGCTGCGGGGATGTGCGTGCCTGCCCTGACGTGAGGGCTGCTGCTGCGCCCTGCCTTGCTTCCCACGTCGGTGCACTTTCTCTTCCCCTTTCTCTAATCGCCCCCCGCCAACCCCCTCTGCAGCGCTCAATAACCCTGCCACGTTTTGCCCTGTGCCCTGCAGTCCTAGGCAGAAGCTTCATTTAGCTTCTGCTGACAGCTCAAGCCAAGGTCCAGCATGGGCTCTGAGCTGGCGCTCACAGGGCTCAGATGCGCTCCTGGGGGGAGCAGATTGCTTCAGGGCAGCAGTGCCTGCTCCTCCAGCCTGGCTCTCTCTTTGCACTTGGTGTGGGAGAACTTTCCCCACACCCCTCCATTTTAGGAGCCTTACCAGGGTGAAAGTCTAAGGTAAAATGTGCCCAAAAGTGCTGTCAGGAGCACAGAATAAACAACTCACACGGGGGGAGGAATCCCCAGAGCAAAGAAGGAGGAACCTACTTCCGCTGGAGGTAGCAACCACCAAAGGGCTGCCAGACACAGAGCAGCTCCTCCGAAGAAATCCAAACGTTGGTGCTTGCAGCCTTTCCCTTCCCAGAGCCCCGGGTGCTATCTGGCATAAGAACAGGCAAGATCTTCCCAGGTTGTGATTTGTTTTAAGCTGACAGCAGCCCTGTGCAGAACATCTGTACAGAACAGCAATTACAGCCAGCACCCAATCAGGCTGAGCAGCACTCTCCCTGCTGTGGCTCCCCTGAGGATGCCATCCCCCAGCACGGGGGGGTGTGCAGAGCTCCCTGGGAAGGACAAAGGGAGGGGAGTGTGGGGAGCAGTGCCGCGGCAGCTCTGAACGACTCTGGGCATGGCTGGCCCCGTTCCAGCAGGCTCTGGCGCTGCTGAGCCAAAGGGGACCTCAGAGATGAGTTTTGCCAGAAGGGAGATGTGCTCCTCCGAGCGGCTGTGCCACAGCACTGGCCCTGACCCGCCTAGCCCTGCTTCCAGCAGGCTGAGCAGCACACCGCAGGAACTGCTCCTTCTCCCTGAGAGGAGGGAGCAGCATCAGCGACCTGCCACAGGAGCAGGGTGGCTGCCAGCTCAGGCATGAGGCTGTTTGAAAGGCTCCGTGGCCTTGAGCCTGTCCTCCTCGCACTCGGCACACAGGCAGTGCTCCGCAGCGAGGCTCGCAGGCTGGGCGCAGTGATGGCAACCACAAAGCTCTGCCCCTCCCTCCCTTGCAGTGCTCCCTCCTGATGGATGCTTTCTGCCTGCTGCCGGCAGCCAGGCAGTGCGGTCATGAGCTTCGGCTCCCTGCTGGGCAGGTGAGCCAGGACGGCGTGGCTGGGGCAGCACTGCCTCAGCCCCTGCAGGGCAGCTGTGACCTGCAGCAGGGCAGCTGACTGCTCTGTGATTCCCTCCCCTGAGCTCAGGTGCCACTCAGAGGCAGATCATTCTTCCTGACCTCTTCTGCTGTGCCAGGTCAGCACTTCACAGACGTGAGCCCCGTGCTCAGAAACACAGAATCGCAGGCTGCTGGGGAGCTCAGTCAGTCCAAAGCCCCTGCACCCACAGCAGCCTGCCCAGCAGCACAGTGCCCAGGGGGTTGGGAGCTCTCCACACCAGCAGACTCCACAACCTCTCTGGGCAGCCTGCTCCAGGCCTCCAGCAGCCTCACAACAAACAACTTGCTCCTCCTGCTCAGCTCCAACCTCCTGCCTGACACTTTCTGCCCCTTGTGCTGTCCCTGGGCAGCACTCAGCAGAGCCTGGCCCCAGCCTCTTGCCCCCCACAGCTCCTTTAGCTCTTGCTGAGCATTGCTCAGCTGCCCTCTGGGGCTGCTCTTCTGCAGGCTCTCAGCCCCAGGGCTCTCAGCCTTTGTTCCTCAGAGGGTGCAGGGCACCAAGTTGTGTTGTCTGCTAGGGACTTGGAGCATCTGTGGGGCTTGGTGGCACAGTTCCATGAGCAGAGGGAATGCTCTGAGAGCAGGCCCCACGCTGCTGAATCGAGGGAATTCCTCGGAGAAGGCTCTCGGCAGATTCTGCCTTTGCTGTTAACAAAAATAACAAATAAATACTTAAACACCAGAGAGCAAACTCCAAAAGGAGCCTCTTAAATAAATCACCAGAAATGCTGGATGGAGGATGTGTCAGCCTGCTAAAACAAACAGAACCCCTCTGCAGGGACTGATTAGTGAAATCAAATGATTATCAGGGCAATTAACCCAGTGTTCCCCAGAGGGAAGGCTTCCCTGCACAGGGGCTGGGATCTGGCAGTGGGATGTGCAGTTCATGCAGATGGTTTCCTCCAGGAAAGGAAGCCAAGAGGCTCCTGGCTTCTGGCACACATGGCACAGAGCAGTCCAGCAGCCACACTGATAAGACTCTGCCCTGACTTTGGCTGTGCCATCTGTAGGACTTCCAGGTCACCCTGGCAGCGGGACAGGAACGAGGAATTCAGGGCTGCTGGAGCCTGCAAGCAGCAATGGGAGCGAACCTGAAGATGCCAGGTGGGGGACACCTGGGTGAGCTGTTAGGGTGCTCAGTCACAAGGGCACACCTGGGCAGGGCAGTTGGCCCAAATCTCAGCTGTAACTCTTCAGAAGATGCTTTTAAGCCAATGACAAAATTCTGTCCTTGCTGCCACTCCTTTGAGATCTCACCCTTGGGAGCTGCATCCCAGACCCTCCACCCTGCAGGCACAGCACCCCGGGGAAGCAGAGCTCACCCCAGAGCCCAGGCAGAGGTCTTCTGCTTTGCAGGACAGGAAGTGAGCTGTTGGGAACCCCAGAGACCCCTGCCGGGCACCGTGCGGGCAGACATCCCCCTCCCCTTTCTTTTCCCCCGGCATTTGCTCATCGGAGCCACAGACCACAACCAGCCCAGCTGCAGCCCAGTGCTTCCCTTGCCTGCAGGCTCAGCTCGATGTGTTTCCAGCTTGCCAGTCTCAAGGCAGCACCTCCAGAGCAAACCTCGCAGTGGCTTCTTGCTGCCATTCCCAGGGAGCCGAGGGGGTCAGGGAGGAATAGGTGCCGGCTTCGGCACCTCCGGCCCTGCTGCATGCCAGTCTGGCTGCCTGCATGGAGGATGAATGTCTTGCTGAGCTGCAGAAGCCCCCTGCAGAGGTGATGGCTGTTGGGGGCACTCCCAAAGGCAGGATCCATTCTGCCTCTTACCACATGCCAGCACCAGGGATCACGCAGCCATTTAAAGCAAGCTCTGCCAGAGCGACAGTGGCCTTCACGATCCATGATGCTTGTGGAGGGGAGGGGCAGCAAGGTGTGCCCCAGGCTGGGGAGGAGGGGAGGAGCTGAGCCTCCTGTAGATCAGCTCCACAGAGTCACAGAATGTGTTTGGTTGGAAGAGAGCTCCAAGCTCATCCAGCCCAACCCCCACCCAGCACTGCAGGGTCAGGACCAAGCCATGTCCCTAGGGGCCAGGACCGCACACTGCTGGAACACCTCCAGGGATGGTGATTCCAGCACTGCCCTGGGCAGCCTCTTCCAAGGTTTGAGAATCTTCCAGTGCAGAAATATTTCCTGAGAGCCTGAACCTCCCTGGTGCAGCTTGGAATCCTTTCCTCAGCTCCTGCCCCTTGCCACCAAGGAGCAGAGGCTGCCCCCTCCTCACTCCAACCTCCCTGAAGGGAGCTGCAGATAGCAAGGAGGTCTCTCTCAGCCTCCTCTTCTCCAGCCTGAGCACCCCCAGCTCCCTCAGCCCCTTCTCTAGCCCAGGGGCTCCAGGCCCTTCTCCAGCCTGGCTGCCCTGCTCTGGACATGCTGCAACCTCTCAGTGTCCTTCCCGGAGTGAGGGCCCAGAGCTGAGCACTGCATCTGAGGTGTGCCGAGCACAGGGAATGATCCTCCCTGTTCCTGCTGCATTCTACTACAAGCCAGGATACCAACAGCAAACCCCTGCCCTTATTCTGTCCTTAGATAGCATTAGGATCAGCTCTGCAAGCATCTCTGCCAGCCCAGCCTGGCTGAGCTGGCGTCTCACGAGGGCACTTCACAGGCAGACACTCTCATTGCCTGGTTTATAAACATTTCAGCACAACACCTGAGCTCGATGGCACTTCTGCCTCCAGCAGCAGCCTGTCCCGCCTTGCTGGAGCCAGCCCCTGGGGGTTATTTCCCTGCAGTGCCTCAGCGCAGGGCTCAGCCCTGCTGCAGGCGCTGGCCACCGGCGGCGCTGTGGCTGGAGCCGTGGGGCCGTGGCTCTGTACAGCCCTGGAGACACTCCACAGCTGAGCCTCAGGGCTGGGCTCTGTGCCATCTGCATGGCAGCCTGGGATGTGATGTCAGAGATGGGCTGTGCCAAGGAGGAATCGGGCGCTGGGAGGAACAATGAGAGCTTTGCTGCCGTCACTGCTCGGCTTCAGAGCTCTCCGAAGGCAGCCCCAGCAGCTGGGCAGCTGTCAGGTCGTGCTGTGCACAGCAGCTGCCCTGCCCGGACCCTCACCGCTGTGACGGCTGTGCAGCAGCAGCAGTGCCCACCCTGCTCTCTGGACATCTCTGGAGCAGGATTTTTAATCACAGAATCACTGAAGTTGGGAAAGACCTCTGTGATCAGCAAGTCCAACCCTCCCCCCACTGCCCCCATGGCCATCAAACCGTGTCCCAGGGTGTCACTTCTGTGTGTTTCTGGAACACCTCCAGGGGTGGGGACTCCACCACCTCCCTGGGCAGCCTCTGCCAGGCCCTGACCACTCCTGCAGCAAAGAAATTCTTCCTCATCTACAGCCTAACCCTCCCCTGGCACAGTTTCAGGACATTGCCTCTTGTCCTGTCATTAATTACTTGGAGAAGAGGCCAGCACCAGCCTCCCAACAGCCTCCTCTCAGGGAGCTGCAGAGAGCAAGGAGGTCTCCCTCAGCCTCCTCTGCTCCAGGCTCCACACCCCCAGCTCCCTCAGCTGCTCCTCCCCAGTCCACTTCTCCAGACCCTTCCCCAGCTTCATTGCCCTTCTCTGGACCTGCTCCAGACCTCAGTGTCCTCCTCGAGCTGCAGTGCCCCAGGCTGGACTCTGCCCCACCAGGCAGGAGGAGCAAGGGAACATTTGCTCAGGTGGGGGGAAAAGCAGCCTGCAGCCAAGCACAGAGCCAAAGCACGAACCTGGGGGAATCTGGGAGGGTGCCAAGGGAAACTCACAGGGCAGAGTGAAGTGTATGGAAGGGGTGAGGGGAAGCTGAAGCCTGGCCTGGGAGCAATGGGGACTTGGGGCGAATCAAGAGAAGGGAGAGCCACAGCCCTGTCCAGGAGCAAGGCCAAGGGATGCCAGACTTACCTTTCTGGTTCTGGCTGCCTACATTTCCAGGAGGAAGCATTTGAATGTTCCCCGTCAAGACTTGTTTTTACAGCCAGATTTCCTGGCTGCAGGCTGGCAGAGGGAAGGATTTACAAGGAGATTGGAAGTAGCTCCTGGAAGAAAGGAGTGCTCTGCTTCTTTGTGCATGACAAGCCAGACTGGGTGCCTTCAGAAGTGATCCTGAGTGGGGAGTGACTGCTGGCTGCTCCAGGGCTATCTGAGCTTCCAGAAGTTCTTTCAGATGCCTCAAAGATTGTTAGGACCTAACTCCAAGGTCTTTCAGAACTCACCCAGAAAAGGTCGTAGTGAACTCAGTAAGCTGTGAACTCACAGCTTCACAGAATGCATTGGGTTGGAAGGGATCCTGTCCAACCCCTGCAGGCAGCAGGGACAGCTCCAGCCAGAGCAGGCTGCCCAGGGACACAGCCAGGCTGAGCTTCAATGGCTCCAGGGATGAGGCCTCAAGCACCTCCCTGGGCAGCCTGTGCCAGTGTCTCCCCAGCCTCCCTGTGCAGAACTCCCTCCTGGTGTCCAACCTAACTCTGCCCTGCTCCAGTTCCAGACCAGTGCCGCTGGGCCTATCCCCACAGCCCCTTCTGAACAGTCACACCTCCCCAGGTCACACCTCCCCAGCCTGCCTGCAGCTGCCCTGCAGATACTGAACTGCAGCTCTGAGGTCTGCCTGGAGCCTTCTCTTCTCCAGGCTGCACAGCCCCAGCTCTCCCACTAAGCCCTGCTGAAAAGCAGCTGCCTGCCGACCCTGGGAGTGGATCCTGGGCCTTCTGCCTTGCTGGTGTTAGCTCTGCAGTGCAATCAGAACAAAAGTCAAGTGTTCAGGCACTTGGCTGGCTCTTGCTCCCTCTGGTGAAGCGTTCTTCCCAAGTGTTAATTGCTGCTGGCAGGGAGTGATGTTATCCCTATAGGAAGCTCAGATCTGGGAGCCGTGGAGGCAAAGGAGGTGTGGAAAGGAAGAAATGAGCACAGGAGATGTGAAACCTTGAAGCTGCTGCAAAGGGCTGAAAGGAGAAGTGTTGCCAAGCACAATACCTGGGGATGGGGGATGGGAGCAGGAGTGGTTTCCAAAGCCTCTGGGGAGGGTTGGAGCCTAAGAGTCTTGAGTGCAGGCAGTCTGAACGGCGGTTCGGAAATGCCTGTCTTTAATCCCCTCAGTACGGCTTGTGGTCAGATCATCTGTGGCTTGAGGTGGGCTGGGGCAGCACAAGGGCCGGTGAAGCAGCCCCTGCCACTGAAGATGGCTTTAGAAGGTCCTGGGCTTGGGGGAAGCACTCAGAGCATCTCTGCACAGAGCTTCCTCTCCCCATTTCTGTGCACCTCCCGCTGCCCCCGAGCCCCGCAGCAGAGGTCACTGCCTGTTCGGAGGCTCACATGTAAGAACCCAAATCCAGTTACACAAAGCTTTGTAGCACCCAGGATTTATCCCTGTGAGGGAGCTCAGCAAGAGATTAACAGGGCCAGAGTGGCTGGCAGGGAGCGGAGCCCTCCTTCAGGCCGGGGCTGTGCTGCTGGGATGGCAAAGGAGCTCTGGTTCTGTTTCTCTCTGCCCCAGCCTCTGTCGGCAGCAGCAGTCGGTGCTGGGCACTGCACAGCCTCTCCTTAATCCCCATCAGGAGCAGCAGGCAAGGGGAGGAGCCTGTGGCCCTGTCCTTCACGCTACAGCAGGGGCTCGGCGTTGAGCTGAAGATTCCGTGGTGTCCATAGGGGTCAGCTCCTTGCGAGGCAGAAGCAACACTCCAGTAAGACACCAGTGATGCTCCTCCAGAAGTAGTGAGAGGAGTGCTCCCCCACCCCTGCTGCCAGGCTGGCACATGCCCTGTCTTCAGGAGCCATAGACTCACAGAATCAATGAGGCTGAAAAAGCCTTTAAGATCATCAGGTCCACCCATAACCCAGGACCATTACCACTGAACTCTACCCTGAAGCACCACATCTACAGCTCCTTCAGCCCCTCCAAGGATGGACTCCACCACCTCCCTGGGCAGCCTGTTCTGGTCCCTTATCACTCTTGCAGCAAAGAAATGTTTCTTCATCTCCATCCTAGCCCTCCCCTGGCACAATTTCAGGCCATTGCCTCTCACCCTGTTGCTGGTTACTTGGGAGAAGAGATCAACACCAGCCTGACCCCAACCTCCTTTCAGGGAGTTGTAGAGAGCCAGAAGCCCAGCTCCAAATAAAAGAGAAGTGAAGCCATCAAGCACTGCAGGGGTGAGCCATCTGAGTGCTTGCTCCATGGCTCACCCCAGGCAAGGAAGCACCAAGCTTCAGCCACATGAGCAGCACCAAACCCTCTGCTCTTCCAGAGCCCTGGAGCACCTCTTCCCTGCAGAGATAGCTGAAGCCTGGGGCCGGAGCACAGCAGCACAGGGAAAACGCATCCCAGACACTCTTGGATTGACCCTGAGCTCCTCAGCAGGAGGCAGACGAGCTGGAGTCCTGAGAAAAGACCTAACCCTGGGGGGAGAGGCAGAGAGCTGGCAGGAGGGCTGTGTGGGGTGGGCTCTCAACACAGCACACAGAACATGGAGCACATGGAGCACAGGCAGAGATACAGCCTGTCCCCAAGCCCTGGGGACCCAGCTGGCCCCCATCATCAAGCAGCCATGCCGAGGAGCTGCACAGGAGAGAGCTTGGGGCAGGAGAGCTAGAGCAGCCAGGGCAGGGGTGTAGATGGCCCACCAGAGAATCTCAGAATGGTTTGGCTGGCAAAGCCCTTCCAGCTCCTCCAGCCCAACCACATCTAACTCTGCCCAGGCTGGGGCTGAGCCATGGCCCTCAGCACCACAGCTCTGCCTCTGGGAAACACCTCCAGGGCTGGGGATGCAGCCACCCCCTGGCAGCCTGGGCCAGGCACTGAGAACCCTGCCAGGGAAGAAGTTTCTTCTTGTGTCCAGTCTAAGCCTCCCCTGGGGCAACTGGAGGCCATTGCCTCTTGTCCTGTCCCTTGCTCCCTGGGAGCAGAGCCCAAGCCCCAGCTGGCTCCAGCCTCCCTCAGGGACCTGTAGAGAGCAAGGAGGTCTCCCTCAGCCTCCTCTTCTCCAGGCTGTACACTTGAGTCTTTGCATGTTGTTGGTTTTCTTCAGTGCCTGAAAGCTGTGGCTCCTGAGATGGCTCAGCAGGGGTCACAGCCAGCAGAGATATCCCTACTGTGGGGCACTTTCCCACCTCCACGCTGGCATTAACCCAGCCTGGCCAGAGCCCTCACTGCTGCCTCCCTGCAGCACACAAGAAGCTGCCTCTGCCAAGAGGCTCTTGTGCAGTGCCCACAGCTCACAGCTCGCCCCCAACCCTTCCCTTCTCCTCTCCCCAGGCTGAATGGCTGCTCTGATGCCTTTTCCACTCCCTGGCATGGCACAGCATCCACTGCACAGAGTGCCAGGACCTCTAGCCAGCGCCCCAGGCAGCCTGGACAGCACTGCAGATGGACACACACGGGGGACTCCTGGCCTCTGAGAGCTCTGACACTTGTTTGGCATTAAAACACCAAGTCTGGAGTATGGTCTGAGCATCAGCAAGGTCAAGGAGCGCGGTGGGAGGAAGGACCAGCAGCCGAGAGCAAACCTTACTCAGCCAGAGCAGTGGTTCCTGGTGGACAATCTGCCTGTGTCCCCAGGCAAGGGTTGGAGCATTCTTCTGGCTGGGAAAACCTCAGGCAGTAAAGTTAGGTGAACACAGTGTGAATGTTCACTGCTGTCGTCCTGCCAGCTGCCTGGGGACTTCATCCTCCCCAGACCGCAGAGACCAGTGTGGGGAGGCTCCACTTAGCACAGAATCATAGCATCAACCAGGTTGGAAGAGACCCTTCAGATCATCATGGCCAACCCATCATCCAACACCACCTGATCAACTCAACCCTGGCACCAAGGGCCTCATCCAGTGTCCTCCTAGACACCTCCAAGGATGGGGACTCCACCACCTCCCTGGACAGCACATTCCAGTGGCCAATCTCTCTTGCTGGGAAGAATTTCTTCCTCACATCCAGCCTAAACCTCCCCTGGCACAGTTTGAGACTGTGTGCTCTTGTTCTGGTGCTGGTTGCCTGGGAGAAGAGACCAACCCCCACCTGGCTACAACCTCCCTTCAGGGAGTTGGAGAGAGCAATGAGGTCTCCCCTGAGCCTCCTCTTCTCCAGGCTAAGCAACCCCAGCTCCCTCAGCCTCTCCTCACAGGGCTGTGCTCCAGACCCCTCCCCAGCCTTGTTGCCCTTCTCTGGACACCTTCCAGCAAGTCAACCTCCTTCCTGACCTGAGGAGCCCAGAGCTGGACACAGGACTCAAGGTGTGACCTAACCAGCGCAGTGTACAGGGGCAGAATGACCTCCCTGCTCCTGCTGGCCACACTGCTCCTGATGCAGGCCAGGATGCCATTGGCCCTCTTGGCTGCCTGGGCACACTGCAGGCTCATGTTCAGCCTCCCATCAACCAGCACCCCCAGGTCCCTCTCTGCCTGGCTGCTCTCAGCCACTCTGCCCCCAGCCTGTAGCACTGCCTGGGGTTGCTGTGGCAAATGTGCAGCACCTGGCACTTGGATGTGTTCAATCTCCTGCCCTTGGACTCTGACCAGCGGTTTGCTGCTGCTGTGTTCCCTGACCCCAGGACAAAGCCAGGGCAAATAGAATGGCAATGGTCTGGAGGCAGGTTGGGTCCCTGGAATGCTCAGGACACCAGGCAGAGCTGCTAGATCAGATGAAGAGCTGGACAGCTTCATGTTCCCTTGCCTCTGCTCCAGCAGCCCTGTCACCAGCTGTCCCTGTCCAGCCCCAGCTCACTGCCCTGCCCTGGACACACAGCCCTGCCTCTTGCTCCTCCTCCTCAGCAGCCACTGGTCCAAGCAGGATTCCTTCTCAACGAGGTCCTTTCTTTGAGCTCTCCATCAAGGATGCTGCTGGTAACAAAGGTCCTTGATCTCCCTGGGACCCACCTGGCACATTCAGCTCCTTTGCAGAAGACTCTTGTCAGCCCAGGAGGCCTCAGCTAAGGCAGAGGCTTAGGCATGGGCATGTTTCTAGTGCCAGACATCACAGTCATAGCCAGAACAGTCCCAGTGTGTTCTCCAGGTGGTGTTGAGACAGAGCAGGGTGCAGCTGGCTGCCCAGCCCACCTCTGGGTGCTGCTGGCAGGGAGAACCCCTTCTGTGCACAGCCTTTCCCTCCACTGGAGCTTACTGTGGGTCCTCTTCCTCCCCAGATGGTAGCTCACACAAAACTGTGGGAGTGCAACTCCTCAGAGGTCTCTGACCACATTCAGACCAGGCAGAGAGCATCCAAAGGCTGTTAGAGGTCTGGCCCTGCAAGCTCTACTTCCCCAGCAGGTAGCAGCCCTACCATAGCCTCTCCCCTTCTCTAAGCCACCTTGGAACAGCAAAGAGAGATTGTCATGGTCAGCTGGGTGGAGGGAGAACAGGGCCAGGAGCCCTGCCCTGACATTGCACAGCAGCTGAGTGCCAGAACCTGGCAGCACCTTCCAGACACCTCCTCTCCAGCACCATTCTGCCTGGACAGGCTGCTTGGGCTTTGTGGTGGGACTGAACATCTCCTGAAAAGCAGCTCCACAACAAATCATAGAGTCAGAATGGTAGGGGTTGGAAGGGACTGCAGGAAAGCAGAAAGTACCTATGGAAGGTTTCAGGACAAGAAAGACCAACAGGCCACTGGTACTGGAAGGATGGCCTGGTGCTAAAGGAGAGCTGACCTGGTAAACAGCCTGCAGTGCGAGACAGGAGGAACTTGGCTCCATGCTGGAGAAGCTCAACCTGATATGGGATGAAGATAACAACGGGCAGCTGCATATCAGAGGGGAAAACTCAGTCAGCAGCAGTGGTGCAAGAATGCCAGGGGATTGCTTAGCCTGCTGATTTTTCCTACATGAACTGCTTGCTCCGTGCCAGTGGAGGATTCCTGCTTCAGCAACACGGAGTCTGTGCATGCATTCCGACAAGGGGCCTCTGGAGATCATGGAGTCCAACCCCCCTACTCCAGCAGGGTCACCCAGGAACACATCCAGAGGGGGCTGGAAGCTCTCCAGAGAAGGAGACTCCACAACCTCTCTGGGCAGCCTGCTCCAGGCCTCCAGCAGCCTCACCCCAAACAACTTTCTCCTCCCGTCAAGGTGGAGCTTCCAGGGGTCCGGTTTGTGTCCAGGGGGTCGCCAGTGAGCGCAGCAGGCAGCTGTGCCCCGGAAGGTGCCTGGGGTGAGCGCAAGGAGCAGCTAAGCAGGACAGGGCCAGCACTCCGGGCACATTACTGCCGTGCTTGGGGGCGGGGAGGGCGGTGGAACGAGAAGTCCAAGACCCACCCCCAGGCTGGGGGAATTTGACCTGCGGAAGGAGCGTTCGGAGAGCCGCTGAAGCGCCCGGCTGAGGGGCTGCCAGCAGGGAAGGGCCCTGTAAGGCCAGCAGCAGCACACCGGCGAGCCCCCAGCACCGTGGTCAGCTCGCCTGAGCCCTGGGAGCTGTGAGGAGTGGGCTCCCAGGTGGCTGGACACCAGCTCCGCCGAGCGGTATGGGGAGCTCACATTGTGTTCAGACACCCCGGCTCCCACCCGGGCTTGCAGGAGGTCTCTGAGCGTTGCTGGGGAGCTGGAACCATGAGAGATAAACCAGGGCCTGGCACGATGGGCACCCAGCACCAGGATGTATTGTCCAGGGAGGTGGTGGAGTCCCCACCCCTGGAGGTGTTGCAGAACCCTGTGGCCATGTCACTCGGGGCCCTGGTTTGGTGGCCACGGTGGGGTTGGGTTGCTGGCTGGGCTGGATGGTTTTGGAGAGCTTTTCCAGCACAAATCATTCTGTGATTCTCCTTCCAGAGCATCTGCTGAGGTTTGTTCTTGATGACCTTCATCCAGCTGCACATCAGTCCCCGTGCCTCAGTTCCCAGCTGTGAATCAGAAACAGGGCAGCCCCCAGACAGCAGTGGGCCAGAGGCTGCTGCCCTGCCTTCCACTCCCGTTCCAAACCCAGCAGATCAGCCTCAGCCCCCGGAGCCTGCCCTGTGCAGAGCAGGGGAAAGCATCACCCTCTGGTGCTTCCCGAGTGCCAGGGTTCCAGAAATAACCTTTCAGCCCTTCCTGCTTGGAGCTCCTCCCTGCCGGGGGCAGAGAAGCAGGAGCAGCACAGCCCCTGCAGGACGCAGCCCCTCGCCCTAGCTCAGCTGGCAGGCTGCACTCTCTCCCTGCGCAGCACCAGGAGGCAGCTGGGACTCGCCGATCAGGGCTGAGCAACAAACTAAGGACTGCTCCAGGCAGGAGGACGGCAGACTTGATCCCAGCTTGCCCATCTCTGCAGCTGGCTCCTACTTGCAAACAATTCATTTAGATGGTGAAAGCCAGGAGTGAGGACAAAGCCCCCCAGATTGTTTGCTTCCTGGAGGAAGAAAAGGAATGGAATTTAGATTAAAAATTATGCAGAGCAGTTTTAATTGCCCAGCCCGGTGAGCCTCCCCTGCTGCCAAGCCAGAGCGCCTCGGAACGCGGCATTGTTCTGCTGCCGGTGTCAGCCTGCCGGCGGCAGGAGACAAAATGCCGGAGGTGGCTCTTGGAGTTAACTCCTTGGGGTGCTGCCAGAGCAGAGCGGGCAGCACGGTGCCCTGTGCCCTGCTCCCGTCACCACCTCCCCTCCGCAGGGCCGTGACTGGGGCGCAGAGCAGCTCCCAGCCCGCGCAGAGCGCGCTGCCGTCACCCGGCACGGGGGACACGTGCACCTCGCAGAGGGATGGGATGGATCCAAAGGGACCTGGACGAAGGGGCACCGTGAGAACTCCATGAGGATCAACAAGGCCAGGATCAAGGTGCTCCACCTGGGTCAGGGCAACCCTTGGGTATCAGCCCAGGCTGGGGGTGAAGGGCTGGAGAGCAGCACCATGGAGAAGAACTTGGGAATGCTGAGACCTCCCTGCAGTGCTGGGGCAGCTCTGGAGCCCTCAGCACAGCACAGGCAGCCAGGGAGCTGCTAGAGCAGGGCCAGAGGAGGCCACAGCAGTGCTGGGAGGTTGGAAGCCCTCTGCTGAGAGGCCAGGCTGGCAGTTGGGGTTGTGCAGCCTGGAGAGCAGGGAGACCTCCTGGTGGCCTTGCAGTGCTTCAAGAGGCCAGAAGAGAGCTGGGGACAGACTTCTGAGCAGGGCCTGTTGGGCCAAGCCAAGGGGGATGGTTTGAAGTGCAAGAGGGAGCCTGAGAGTGGGAGAAGGAGAACTGTTTGGTGCTGAGGGTGGGGAGAGCCTGTCCCAGGCTGCCCAGAGAGCTGGAGCTGCCCCATGGCTGGCAGCAGTGCAGGGCAGGCTGTTTAGCCTGGGGTTGCTTAGCCTGGAGGAGACTCAGGGATGACCTTATTGCTCTCTACAACTACCTGAAGGGAGGTTGTAGCCAGGCAGAGGTTGGTCTCTTCTCCCAGACAGCCAGCACCAGAACAAGAGGACACGGTCTCAGGCTGCGCCAGGGGAGGTTTAGGCTGGATGTGAGGAAGAAGTTCTACACAGAGAGAGTGATTGCCCATTGGAATGGGCTGCCCAGGGAGGTGGTGGAGTCACCATCCCTGGAGGTGCTCAGAAGGAGACTTGCTGGGGTGCTTGGTGCCATGGGTTAGTTGTTGGGTGGGTTGGATTGGTTGATGGGTTGGACGTGATGATCTTGAAGGTCTCTTCCAACCTGGTGTATTGTATTGTATTATTATTGTATTATTGTAGTATTATTGTAGTATTATTGTATTATCCTCTCCAGGCTGGATCCTTTGAGCTGCAGCAGGTTGGACATCAGGAGGAAGTTTGCACAGTGAGGCTGGGGAGACCCTGGCACAGCCTGCCCTGGGAGGTGCTTGAGGCCTCATCCCTGGAGCCATTGAAGCTCAGCCTGGCTGTGTCCCTGGGCAGCCTGCTCTGGCTGGAGCTGTCCCTGCTGCCTGCAGGGGGCTGGGCAGGATGCCCTTGGAGGGTCCTTTCCAGAATCTTGCTCTGCACACTCCCCATGCTCAAAAATCTGTACCCCTCTCTCTAGATGGCACAGCCACAGGCACATCTCTCTTGGCTGAGAGTCACCACTGTTGAATGGCCAGGCACTTCTGCAGCTAGAAGGTTTGATGTTGCAATGTCCCTGCTCACTGCAGGGCAGCTGGAAATAGATGGTCTTCAAGATTGCTTCCAACCCAAACCAGTCTGAGACCCTCTGATGTGGCAGGGGTGGTAGCTGGGGTCTCCTGGGGGAAGTGGGTGCCTCCCCATCCTCTGCCTGGGGTAGAAGCAGGACCTGGGCTCTGGTCCCAGCTCTGTCCCATGGTACAGGCAGATGCCTGTACAATGCCTTCTCCATTCCTTGATCTTCACCATCCTGGGGCACCAGCTCCAGGCCTCTCACAGCAGGAGCTGCTCATTAATTGGTGCTTGGCAGTGCCCCAGTGAAGGCAGCTGAAGGAGCACAAAGGGTGGTCAGGAAGAGCACAAAGGGTGGTCAGGAAGAGCACAAAGGGTGGTTTGTCTGCAGGACCTTTGATGGAGGGGCTGGAATGACTCATGGTGGGGAACAGAGCTGCCCAGAGCAGCGATTCCAGCCCGGAGCTGAGGAGCTCACTGAGCTGCTCCAAACGGGTCACACAGAACACTGGCAATGGCAGAGCCTTCTGGGAGGTTCCCAGGCCCCAGCATGGCCACCACCCAACAGCAACACCAGGCCTTGTCCCACACAGCAGCCACTTCGCACCACAAAAGGAGGGCAGAAGCTCTGTCTCGGTGGTTTCACCTGGTGCAGGGTCAGGCTGGGGGCTGCTGGTGCTGCAGAGGCTACTCAGGAGCTTACCTGCACGGTCTGGTGGGCTGTATCTTGCCATCCACCCACCCACCCACGCTCCCATCCACCCACCCACCCATCCACCCATCCATCCACCCATCCATCCACCCATCCATCCCTCCACCACCCCGTGGTGGTAGCAGCCATGGCAGGCTGGCATTGGTCTGGGCTGCAGGGATTCCTGCCCCTCCTGCTCCTGCCCTGCTGTCTCTGCCAATCAGACTTTTCCCTGCTCCTGCCCTGCCAATTCCATTCAGGTTCTGCCTGCAGGAGCAGCGGCAGAGCCCCAGGGAGGATTGGGCTCGGCTGGGCTGCAGTTTCCTGGCCCTCAGGCTGCAGCAGGGGATGTTGGGGCAGAGCATCTGCGGCCCCGGCTGGGTTCGCCTGAGGCGGGAAGCGAGGCCGAACGGGGACGCTGCAGCTGGGGCAGTGCTCATGGGCACGAGCTAAAGCTTTTCAGGAGGACAGTGGTGAAGCCCCAGGAGGGGATCCTGGGACCATCTTCAGTGGTTGTCCTGCTCTGAGCAGTGCCCCAGACACCCTTCCAAGCCCCTGCTTGCTGGCCAGGGGGATGCCCTTCCCCAGGGGTGGCTGTGCTTCAGGTGGAGCAGGCTGCAGAGGAGGCTGAGGAGAACCTCTGGAGGTTCAACAAGAGCAAGTGCAAGCTCCTGCACCTGGGTTGGGGCAATCAGCCCAGGTGCTGAACAGATTGAGAGCAGCCCTGCAGGGAAGGCCTCGGGGGTGCTGGTGTGGGAGAAGCTGGACAGGAGCCAGCACTGGGCACTGGCAGCACAGGAGGCCAAGGGCAGCCTGGGCTGCACCCAAAGCAGGGTGGCCAGAGCTGGAGAGAGGATCCTGCCCCTCTGCTCTGCTCTGGGGAGACCTCACCTGCAGGGCTGGGGCCAGATAGGGGACCCCCAGCACAAGAGAGACCTGGAGCTGCTGGAGAGGCTCCAGAGGAGGCCACCACGATGATCAGAGGCTGCAGAACCTCCCCTGAGGGGCCAGGCTGGGAGAGCTGGGGCTGTGCAGCCTGGAGAGGAGAAGGCTCCAGGCAGACCTCAGAGCTGCAGTTCAGTATCTGCAGGGCAGCTGCAGGCAGCTGGGGAGGGACTGCTCAGAGGGGGCTGTGGGGATAGGCCCAGAGGCAATGGTCTGGAACTGGAGCAGGGCAGAGTTAGGTTGGACACCAGGAGGGAGTTCTGCCCAGGGAGGCTGGGGAGACACTGGCACAGGCTGCCCAGGGAGGTGCTTGAGGCCTCATCCCTGGAGCCATTGAAGCTCAGCCTGGCTGTGTCCCTGGGCAGCCTGCTCTGGCTGGAGCTGTCCCTGCTGCCTGCAGGGGGTGGACAAGATGCCCTTGGAGGGTCCCTTCCAGCCCAGTGCAGTGTGTGAGGCTGTGACCTTGCTCCTCTCTTCCAAACTGCCCTTGCTTCATCCTTGTGTCCTGACCAGCTGCAGCCCTGGGGCACAAGAGTGACCCAAATTCCTCCCCCTGCCTTCACACCAGCACGGGGGGACACCTTGTACATCAGCCCCCCCAGGATGGCAGAAGGGGTGAGGCACACTCCCTGGCCAGACCTCTTCTCCTGAAGAGCTGTTCTAGTGTGGTGTCTCCAGGCCTGCAGGGTGGTTGCCTTCCATCCAGAGCATGCAGCAGACATGTCCTGGCTGCCTTCCTTCCCCAGGGTGTCGTGGGTGAGTGACAGGCTGGGCTCCATTCGTGGCTGCCTCACTGGTTATTAAGGCCTCTGCTAATTAATGCTTCTCAAAGCAGCCTCTGGGCCTCCCTTTTCTCCCCAGCCTGGTGCCCACCAGTGTCAGCAAGGGCTCAGCTCCAGGGCTCCTCAGGCTGAGCTGAGGTGGTGTGAGGCTGCTGAGATGATGCCTGGGGTGATGCTCTGACTGAAGTGGGGCAATGCTGTGCCACAGACACCAGTGGCTCTGCTACCCCCAAACCTGGGGCAGCTGGGGGAGCAGGGTCTGTGATGTAGAGGAGAGAAAGGAGGGCTACGGGGCAGCCTGGGGACACTGTGTCTAGCTGGGGAAGCTGGAGAGCTGCCAAACAGAGATGGACCTGGGGGTGCTGGTTGACAGCCGCCTAAACATGAGCCAGCAGTGTGCCCAGGGGGCCAAGAAGGCCAAGGGCATCCTGGCCTGCAGCAGGAATGGTGTGGCCAGCAGGAGCAGGGAGGTCATTGTGCCCCTGGACTCTGCTTTGGTTAGGCCACACCTTGAGTCCTGTGTCCAGTTCTGGGCTCCTCAGTTCAAGAAGGACATTGAGAGACTTGAAGGTGTCCAGAGAAGGGCAACAAGGCTGGGGAGGGGTCTGGAGCACAGCCCTGGGAGGAGAGGCTGAGGGAGCTGGGGTTGCTGAGCCTGCAGAAGAGGAGGCTCAGGGGAGACCTCATTGCTCTCTCCAACTCCCTGAAGGGAGGTTGTAGCCAGGTGGGGGTTGGGCTCTTCTCTCTAGCAACCAGCACCAGAACAAGGGGACACAGTCTCAAGCTGTGCCAGGGGAGGTTTAGGCTGGAGGTGAGGAGAAAGTTCTTCACTCAGAGAGTCAATCACCACTGGGATGTGCTGCCCAGGGAGGTGGTGGAGTCCCCATCCCTGGAGGTGTTCAGGAGGGGACTGGACGTGGCACTTGGTGCCATGGTCTAGTCGTGAGGTCTGTGGTGACAGGTTGGACTCGATGATCTTCGAGGTCTCTTCCAACCTTAGTGAGACTGTGAGACTGTGAGACTGTGAAGCTGGAGCAGGCAGCAAAGCTGGGCATCAGCTGGGTTGCAGCACACACTGCCTCGCTGCCAAGGGGTTTGGGATGGGCAGAGCCTCTCCTGTCCCCACTGCTGCCAGCCCTGTGGCCTTCAGAGGACTGTGAAGGAAGATCCAAATTAGGAGGATCAGGGACCAGCACCTAGGAGCTGACACTAACGGCAAATTAGGCTCCGCCTTGGGCTGGAGGTGCTGCCCCTGGCACCCAGAGCTGGCAGCTGGGTCTGAGGCAGGGGTGCTGCAGCTATATCCTGGCATCCTGAGCCGTGTCCCAGCCATCCTGAGCCATGTCCCAGCATCCTGATCCATGTCCCAGCACTCTGATCCATGTCCTGGCAAGGCAGTGATGGCAGAGCTCTCCCTCCCGTCCTTGCCAAGCTGGGATGCTGCAGTTGCCATGGCAACACGGGAGGGCTGCCGAGCTGTAACCCAACCGTTTGGGTGGCTGGGGAGGTCTGCAGGGCTGGGGGTGCTCCTGGCACCTCCCCTGGCTCTTACCACCTCCCTGCACCCCAAAGCTGTAGTCACCCCTCCTCCTGCCCCTGCTGACACACACCGCCCCCCCCCAGCTGCCAGCTCAATGACCCAGGGAAAAGCACCAAGATTTCCATAGGAAGAGACACCTTTGGGTGACAAAATGCTCCCAAGCCCCTGCAGGGTGCAGGCAGCCAGGTGGGAGGCACCATCAGCCTCCTGCCCTCTGATAGAACCGGGCTGGGGGGGCTGAGGCTGGAGTAAAGGCACTTGGCAGAGCTTGGCCCAAAGCCATTCCCTGCAGGATGCTCGTGGAGAGGGCCCTGCCTGGGAGATGGGCTGTGAGGGGTGGGTGGGGATGGAGGTGCAGCCAGCTCTGCTCTCAGCCTGTCCCAAAGTGGCTGCAGCTGTCACTCAAGGTCACCTCTCCCTTCTGCCACCAGCTGTGGCCCTGCTGAACCATCCCTCCTGGCACGGGGGTGGACTTGTCCCCACCTTGCCTGGCTCTGGCAGCACGCCCGCAAGGACCCTCAGCACCTGCCAGGGTTTGACTGACATCTGTCCATCATCCCTGGCAGCTGGACCCACAGACAGCAGGGAGGCCCTGCAGGAAGGACAGGCAGAAGCCGAGCCTGAGCCACATCAGAAAGGGCAGCAGGATGCCCTTGTGCATGTCCACACAGACCCCACAGCCAGCAGCACCGCGGCGGAGCTGGCACGGCGTTGCCCAGGAGCTGCCTCCCACCTCCCGGCTCTGCTCCATCGCTATTTTGGGACACTCCCAGGAGCAGAGCAGCCCCAAGTAGAGCATGAAATGAAGGCTGTGCCCATGCCAGGCTCCTGTGCCCCCATGCAGCTCCACCCCAGCCCCTGCACTCGGGGCTCAGGACACATCCTCACCCTGCAGCCCCTCAGGAATTTTCAAGGGAGCTCCAGCAGCAGCTTGGTGGCAAAATGTTTCCTTTTAAAGGGCTGCTTTGGGGCTGGGTGGGGTTCCTGTGATGCCAGCTTGGCATTGATCATTGGTGTTCCCAGAGAGTGGATCATTCACAGTTATTTTTACTCTCAACCTCCAGTATTTTCACTGGGGCTGCAGCAGCTCACTCAGCGTCTCTGTGCAAAACCAGGCAAAATCTAGCTGCAGAAACTGAGGGCTGGATGAAATCAGAGGTGGACAGGCTTGGCTGAGAGCCATGGCCAGGCCCTCCTGGCTTCCCAGCTTGGCAGGAGCTGTTTTTATGGGATGCTGGTAGGGCTGGACCTGCAGCACCCACCCCATATTCAGCATCCACACAGCCTTAGAATCATAGAACTGTTTGGATTGCAGAAGCCCTCCAAGCTGATCCAGTCCAACCATCAACCCAACCCACCATGGCCACCAAACCATGGCCCCAAGTGCCATGGCCACAGGGTTCTGCAACACCTCCAGGGCTGGGGACTCCACCACCTCCCTGGGCAGCCTGGGCCAGGCCCTGACCACTCTTGCAGCAAAGACATTTTGCCTCTTCTCCAACCGAAGCCTCCCCTGGCACAGTTTCAGGCCATTGCCTCTCCTTCTGTCACCTGAGCCTAGGGAGCAGAGCCCAAGCCCCAGCTGGCTGCAGCCTCCTCTCAGGGAGCTGCAGAGAGCAAGGAGGTCTCCCTCAGCCTCCTCTGCTCCAGGCTCCACACCCCCAGCACTGGATGGGGCGCGTGCTGCCATGGTTTAGTTGATCAGATGGTGTTGGGTGATAGGTTGGACTCGATGATCTCAAAGGTCTTTTCCAACCTGGTCTGTTCTATTCTATTCTATTCTATTCTATTCTATTCTATTCTATTCTATTCTATTCTATTCTATTCTATTCTATTCTATTCTGCTGCTCCTCCCCAGCCCTGTTCTCCAGACCCTTCCCCAGCTTTGTTGCCCTTCTCTGGACCTGTTCCATCCCCTCAGTGCCTTCACTCCTGGCCCCCCATTGCCTCACCCTGCAGCCAGCCGTGGGGGCCAGCGTTCCACCAGCACTCAGGGACTGCCTAGGAGCAGTGGCCAAAGCCGTGGGGTGGCTTCTGGCCAAGCTGGGGGCAAGAGCAGAGAGGAGGTGCTAGGTGATGGCTTTACCAGGCAGGGGATGACTTTATGGGGAAGGGAATGGCTTTGCCAGGCAGGGAATGGTTTGCAAGAAGGGGAACGGACTTGACATGCAGGGAATGGCTTTGCCGGGGTCGCAGTGGCTTTGCCAGCCAGGAAGGGGCTTTGCTGGGCTGGTGGCCTTTGCTACAGCTTCGGGGTCTGAAGGTTCCACCTGGAGCCAGGCTGCCGCCCCGCTGCCGGCTCTCAGCAGGCCGAGCTCGCTGGGCTAAAATTAGCTGCTTCCCTCTGGATTAGCGGCAGCGCCGCTGACGGAGCCGAGCGGCTGCCTTCAGAGACCGCAAATGGCAGCGGCTCCTTCTCTGCCGGCGAAGGGGAGGGTCCTTCCAGCCAGCGCCTGGTGACAATGACATTGACTTCCTAGACCTTTCGGCGTGGCCAGAGCTGTATTTTTAGCTGGGCAAGAGAGAAAAAAGAGAATGGTACCGATCCCGTGTCCAAGCAGCGCTGCGGCCGCGCGGAGGGAGGGGAGCGGGGCGCCTCCGCGGCGGAGCTCGGGGGGAGCCGGAGCTCGCTGCCTGCTGCCCACAGCCCCGCAGAAAGGTCGGAGCTGCTGCTGCAGCATCTCCCGGGGTCCGTCCCGGGCACTGCCCCCTGCCATGCCTCAGTCCTGCCCCACGCACCTCCGGGCCCAAACAGTGGACCCCTGAGCACCGTACGGGGCGGGGGGCATGAAAGGAAGCAAAAAGAGCCCCCCAAGGCCCCACTCCCAAGGGGATCCTACCCCATCCCCTTGGCACCCCCTACAGCTATTTATCTTCCGGGGTAGGCACTGCTTTCATCCCTGCTGCCTTCACCCCTCCTCCTCACTCTCCCCCACTCTGTTGTCATTTCCCCCAAGAAGACTTTAATGAAATCTGCCCCTAATTAAATCCACATTCATTTGCATAATTGCCAGGAAATTGAAATTAGCCTGCGGACGTGGCTGGAATGCGTTTGGAGCTTTCCTGCTTGTTTGGAGGGGGCTGCACCGGGGGGGGTGGGCATGACAGGGTGGGGGCTTGTGTGTCCCCACCCATGGGTGCTGCCACCCCGGCCTATTGCTCTGCTCTCCTTCCCTCCTGCCCTGGGGTGGCTAAGGCAGCTGGGCATGGAGGAACAGGGAGAAGGTGGGAGGAGGGGGAGCCCCAAACCCAAGGTGGGGTGAAGGCAGGTAGAGCCTCCCCTGGAATCTACAATCACCATGGAATCCCAGACACCCAGTTGGAAGAGACCTCTGGAGCTCACCCACCCAAGCCCTGCTCCAGCAGGACACCCACAGCAGCTTGCCCAGCAGCACAATGCCCAGGGGGGTTGGAAGCTCTCCACACCAGGACACTCCACAACCTCTCTGGGCAGCCTGCTCCAGGCCTCCAGCAGCCTCACACCAAACAAATTCCTCCTCCTGGAACCCCCTAGGTTCCACTTTGTGCCCCTTGCCCTGTTCCTGGGCACCACTCAGCAGAGTCTGGCCCCAGCCTCTTGCCCCCCACAGCTCCTTTAGCTCTTGCAGAGAGGTAGGAGAATTTCCCTTGCCCTGCTGGCCACACTCTTCTTCATGCCCCCCGGACATTTGGGTTCTTGGCCGTGAGGGCACATTGTCCTCCAGCACTCCCAGGCCCTGCTTCCCAGCAGGTCCCTCCCCAGCCGCCCTGCTGCCGGAGCCGCAGCAGCCGCTGCCGCAGCCGGGCGGGTCCCTGCCGCCGCCGCTCAGCCCGGGCAGCTCAAGAGCAAGCTTGTTTTGTTAAAAAACCGAAAAGCCTTCAGTGCCAGTGAGGATTTTTGTTGCTTTTATAACTGTGTATTTTGTCGTTTCTGAGCCGTTTCCCTTGTGGTTTTGTTTTGTTTTCCTTTTCAACAGTGACAAACTGAGGTAACGTCTGTGGCACTACAGCCTCTCCTGCGGGGAGAGCCCAAACCGACAGCTGAGGGAACAGGAAAGAAGACCCCAAGGACCTACCCACACCGCGACCCCACGGGACAGAAATCACACCTGGGCACCCCTCTGCCGGACAGACAGACAGACACACACACCCCAGGAGGTGCCACCCAGCGAGCCCTCCCCGGGGCGGCCGGGATCCCGTATCTACATTATTGCACGAGAGGTGGAGGACAAGGAAGGACCTAAGGCAAAGAGGAACGACCGCGCCTAGCGTCTCTACGGCAGGGCAATGCTACGTCTACACCGGGCCCGCGGCCCCGGCACCACGGGCGGGCGGCGGGCAGGGGTGGGTGCCACTGGGACAGGGGGCAGCGGCGCTGGCGGGGGGCACCCGCCCGCTCTGTAAACTGCTGCTGCTGCTGAATAGCGTTATAGCCCTTTGTGTGGGGACTGGGGGGACACGGGGGAGTCCCCACGGCACCCACCCCACGGGAGGGAAGCCCTAACCATGCCAGGGCTTGGGGTGATGCCACCTCGGGGTGTCCCCCACTAGCCTCCCCACCTGGCAGAAGGGAGAGCCCCTTACTGCCCTGGGTGCCCAAAACAAGGAAGGGAGGTGTAACCCCCACACACCCCGCGATTGTGTCACTAAGGGGCCACCAGCGGCTCCTGCCACCACCCCCTTGCCTGGCCGCCGGGGAGGGGATCTGGGGTTTGGGGAAAGAGTGAGGAGAGGCGATGGGGACAGCACAGGGAACCATGCGGACCTTCAGGAGCCCGCTCGAAGCCCCCTCCCCAGCTCCCCAGGTTGTGAAGCTCAGTCTGAAGATGCACCACTGCCACCACCTCTTCCAGTCTCTGGGTACAAAAAGTCTGCAGAGGGGACAAGGGGACACTACTGTGGCAAGAGCCACCAGCCCTGAGTGTCCAACCTGCCAGGGAGCTGCCACCACAGCCACCGGGCCAGAGCCTGGAGCACAGCTCCCGGCTGGGAGGGGACCTGTCCCTCAGCGGGGGTCAGGAGGGCACCTGTCCCTTGGCAGGGGTCTGGGGCTACCCGACAGAGCTGGGCAAGGGGCAGGGGCTGCCAGCGGCCGGGACGAGCGACGACACACAGACAGGGACACTTTGCTACATCGATGGCTGCCAGCGCCTCCCATGGCAGGGAGGCAGCCGGGGCTGCCGGGGGGTCCCAGACCGCTGGTGACCCCCCAGCTCCCCATCTCTGACCCAGCGCCCACCTCCCCATCCCCTCCCAGTCCCTAGAGGCGCAAGGACTGGTGAAAGGGGGCAGATCCCCACCCAGCCTCCCCTCCCCAAAGGCCTCCTCCACGGCGCGGGGTCATCGGCCTTCCCTCGCGCGGCCGGGGGCTGCAGGGGTGGGGAGAGACAGTGGGTGTTAGCTGCCCCAGACCACTCTTCCTCCCCACACTGGGAGGCGCCTCTTCATGCCACCATGGAGAGAGCCTTGGAGGGGGCAGTGTGGCAGTGGCAGGGCCAGGGGCACCGACATCCTCCCTGGCAGCGAGGCCAGGCTGCCGCTGCCAGCCTCAGCCGGGCGGGGAGGGTCAGCACCCTCCGGTGTTGTCCTTTTCCTCTCTCGCTTTGTTGTGGATTTTTCCCTTTTTTCTTTTTGTTTTCTTTTTTTTTTTTTTTTTCCTTTTTTTTTCTTTTTTTTTTTTTTTTGCTTTGGGACACCCAGAGCCTGGCCCTAGCTCCTGCCACCACCACGAGCGACACCCCCATCCCTGTCCCCGGGGCGGGGGGCGGGGGGACCCCGGGCGGCTATCAGACGCAGATCTCTATTGCTGTGGCCAGGACCATCTGCCCTTTGCCTTTGTCCTGCCGGCCGTCTGTCCTGCCGGCCGCGCCCGGGGAGGCCACGCCGGGCTCGGGGCCGCGGGGGCCGCTGCCGTCGGTCAGGACGGTCCTCTTGAGCGGGGCGGGGGTGCAGGAGCCGGCCGGCTCGTGGCGGTGCGCTCCCGCCGGCAGCTTGTCCCCCGGCGTGCTTGCGGGAGCGGTAGGAGGGCCGGCGGCGCACCTCAGCCATCAGGTCGCACTTGATGAAGTAGAAAACCTCCTTGACGGGGCAGCGCTTCTCGGGGTCCAGGGCCAGCAGGCGCTGGAACATGCGCAGGGCGCTGTCCGTGAAGCGGCGCCACTGGGAGGGCAGCCCCCGAGCCGCCCCTTCTGCCACCGCACGAACTCCTCGAAGAAGGCGTCGGAGGCCGCCGCCGCCTCCCAGGGGAAGTTGCCGGTGAGGACGCAGAAGATGAGCACCCCGAAGGCCCAGACGTCGATGCTGGTGTCCACGGCGAAGCCCTCGGCCCGGCCGGCCTGGCAGACCTCGGGCGCGGTGTAGGGGATGGTGCCGCTGATGCGCTTGACCCGGCAGCCCACCTTGCGCGTCATGCCGAAGTCGGCCAGCTTGACGCGGCGGCAGTCGCGGTCGAACAGCAGCACGTTCTCGGGCTTGATGTCCCGGTGCACCAGGCTCTTGCTGTGCATGTAGTCGAGGGCCAGGCCCAGCTGCTGCACGCAGCGCTTCACCAGCTCCTCGGGGAGCCCCACCTGCAGGAGCAGGGGTGTGGATCAGCCTCCTGCCACCGTGCCCTTTGGTCAACTCAGCCAGCCCCGTGGCCATCCCACCCAGCTCAGAGGCCACCATATCTCTACATTGTTACACATCTGATGTGGTCACAGCTTTCATCTAGGGTGCTCTCTGTGGCAGAGACAGGTGGTCAGTTCTGGGCAACCCTTGGATGGGTGATGAGTTTCAGGACCACCCAAGGGATGGGTGATGGGTCTCAAGACCTCTAGGGGATGGTGATAGGTCTCAGGCCACTTCACAGGTGGGTGATGTGCACCAGCTCAGCCTGGGAGTGGATACTGGTATCCGGGTCCAGGCTTGCTTGTGGGCACTTGTGGGTCAAGGCTTACCCCATGCAAGGATGCCCAGTCCCCACATGTGGGGTCCCATCCCACATGGCCACCCAGGCACGGCAGCAGCTTTTGTCAGCACCCTGGAGTGCACCTCCCCAAACAAAAGCTCCCCCAGAGGGGCAGGGTCCCACCTGTGGCGGGATGATGTCGAAGAGGTCCCCGCCGGGGGCATACTCCTGAGCAAAGACGTAGCAGTCCTCGGTCTCGAAGACCACGTCGAAGACCTTGATGATGAAGGGGCTGGAGGAGAGCGTGTTGGTGATGCTGAACTCCCGCAGGAAGTTCTTCAGCTTTGTCTTGCTCTTGTTGACGAACTTCAGGGCCATCTTGGTGCCTGAGGTGACCAGGGGATGAAGATCAGTCCTGGGCACGGCTGGCACGTGCCAGCCACCCTTCTCCCGGCACGGCCACGTCCCCTTTGCCCCGCCACCTCCCTCACCTGTGCTTTTGTGGGACACCAGGTCCACCTTGCCATAGGTGCCCTTGCCCAGCTCACGGATGAGGTCGTAGTGCTTGCTGATGTCAGTGCCCGAGAGGGTGCGGATGGCCAGGGACTGCATGTCCTCAGTGATGAGCGGCACCCCGCAGCAGGCCAGCTTGCGCGACGGCTCCTGCTCCACCGAACCCGCGCTCATGGCTGCGCTGCAAGGCACAGACCCGGCGCTGCTTCTGGGGGTGCTGCAAAGTCACCACCGCACATCCCATCCCACCCTGTCCCATCCCATCCCCACCCCCATCCCCATCCCCATCCCCATCCCCATCCCCATCCCCATCCCCATCCCATCCCATCCCATCCCATCCCATCCCATCCCATCCCATCCCATCCCATCCCATTCTCGACTCTGGAGGCCATGGTGCCTTGCAAAGAGGCCCCAGGCTGCTCAGGGCAGTGCTAAACAGCACCCATTGGCTGCCACCCCTCTGTCCCCCGGGGTACCAATGCAGTGGCTCTGCAGAGGATGCTCCAGCCTCTGTGGAGGCTGCAGCCAAGTAGGACAGGGCCAGGGCTTGCTGTGTCCCCTGTGCCTCCAACTCGAGGGGATATCTGGGCACAAAGTGGGGGTTTGGGACATGGCAGAGCCACGAGGACAGGGACATGGGTGGACACACAGACACACGGAGGTTTTCTTGGCCAAGCCATGTTCACAGCCACTGTGCAGGACAGGAACTGGGGCCCGTTGGTGCTTCCCACCACTGCCACAGTCCCCAGTGAGGATCGCAGAGCCAGCCCTGTCCCACCCACCCAGCAGTGCTCCAGAGCAAGGCCAGGGCTGTGGCACAGGCCCCAAGCAGGACACGGTGGCTCTGCAGCTCTGACCATCCTGTGCACCAGCTCTCCGCTCTCCCCTCCCAGGGTGCCAGCAGCACCTGGACCACAGCATGGACATCCCTCCTCCCAACAACCCAGCGCCACCAACTCCTCACCCTGGCCATGCCCATGGGAAGAGCCCAGCTGGGACTCACCCACCACAGCAGTGACACCCCGAGGGTGGCTTCAGGGAGCTGCATTGCCCTCCGCCACCCCAAGTGCTGCACAAACCAGCACCCCAGTGAGCTGACCCCTGCCACAGGCACGCACAACCTGCACAGAGCAAGCCCAGAGTGGGGGCCGTGGGCAGCTTGGCAGCGGGAGCTGGCGGCAGAGCAGCAGCCGCAGGGCAGCAGCCGAGCGGCGCTGGGCTATATTTAGGTTTGTAATGCGGCGTCTCGGCGCAGAGGGGAAAAGTCCCTCCTGCCGGGCTCCGGCACCGACAGCGCCCAGCTCCAGGATGGGGCTGGCAGCGCGGAGGCTGGGGATGTGCCACGGGCGCCTGGTGGCTGCAGGCGTGGGCTCACCGCCCACGAAGCACCCGCAGGGGTGAGCCCACACCTGCAGAAGGCGGAGGCTGAGCGCGGCTGTGCCAGGGGGCGTCCTGGGGGAGGGAGCCCAAGTGATGACCACGCAGTCACACAGGGGCTGTGACAGCCACCCCAAATGGCGCCGGACACCCCATGGGCACCCATGCGCAAGGATCCTCCCAGCCCTTTCCCAGCAAGGAAGAGCCTGATCTCCAACTTCTTCTTTTCTTCCCACCATGATGCTGCCTCGCATCCCAGGCACATCCCTCGCACTCCAAAGCAGAGCTTTTCCCAAAGCAGAGCTTATCCCATGGCAGAGCTCAACCTAAAGCAGGACTTCTCTGAAAACAGGACTGATCCCGCGGCAGACTTCATCCCTAAGTGGAGTTCATCCCGAGGCATATCTCATCTCATGGTGGAGCTCATCCCTAGGCAAATCTCATGCTGAGGTGGAGCTGATCCCAAGGCGGAGCTCATCCCGAAGCAGAGCTCAGCTTTGTCATACATTAGAGGCTTTCTCCTTCCTGGGAAGTTGGGCGAAAAATAGCAAAGGAACTTCACCATCATGTTCCAAAAATGTATCAGCTTGACTCATCGGATCTCCGGAGCAGCTCATCTCCCGCCCGCTCGATTGGCCTCCTGCGAGCGCAGCTCCGCTTCAGCGTCTGGGTGCTGGAGGTGGAGGTGGCTCAGCGCCGCAGTCCCGCGGAGCCCTGGCAGGAAGCAGCTCCAGCGTCCTGCAGGAAGAGCTCTGGGCTGCACTTGGCTGCGCAGCCAGCTCCTCGCTGGCGCCTGAGCCGCTGCTGAGACGCGACCGTGCGGGCGGCAAAGCTGGGCCTGGAGACGACCCTGCTGGTGGGATGGGAGAGGGAGAGCACCGATGGCTGCATGAGAGCTCTCCACCTCAAGGGCTGTTTGCTTATTCCTGTGGCTAATCCTAGAGGGTTTTCCAGGCAGCTCCTCTCCAACTGGTGACCAAGAAAAACCCATCAGAAATGGGTGCCCCACCGTGCCAAGTCCCCTTCTTGCTTCTGGGCAGGCTTTTGGGGTGCTTTATGGAGCAGGGAGAGCTGCTGTGGTGCAGGTTAGAAGGGCAGGCTGCTGGGCACACTGCCAGGGATGCTGCCAAAGACCTGGGTGCTGCTGGGATCTTGCCATGGTGCCTCCATTACCACTGGATCTGTCAAGACTTAAGGAGAGCATGGAGCCAGCGCTGGCCCCAGGAGGAGCCAGGCAGCGATGGGTGGGCAAACACCAGTGTGCCAAGGGCAGAGCAAGCACAGCTGCAGAAGTTTGCATTAACAATTGAAATGCTTTGGGAAACGTGGGTTTGACATCAGTAGCCATGGGCAGAAGGGGCCAGGGCTCTTTCCCAGCTGGTGCTGTATGCTCACAGGGATGGGGGAGAGTAGGACATGGTGGGGACAGTGCCAGCACAGCAAGAGATGCCTCCAGCCTGGCATGGCCAGGGTTGAGGCCCCACGTCCTTGGCTGCCTTCTGTGCCCATGCCAGTCGTGCTGGTGCCAATGCCATGAGCCATGAGCCAGGTGGGGTGGGAGCAGAGCAGGAACAGGATCTGTTCCCAGCACACCAGCTCCAGCCTGGCCTCCACGGCACAGCTTCAAAGCACCAGAGAGCAGCCAGCACCATGCCTGAGGGAAGCCAAACACCCTCCCAGCATGGCTCTCCAGCTCAGTTGATTTGGTGTTCTTCAAGAACGAGCTTTTAAAAGCAGGGAGCAACAGCACACATCCCAGCTGAGTCCTGGTGAAGGTCTCCATGCCACAAGACCCCAGACCATAGCAGAGGGGCAGAGAGGACTCTGCCAAGTGGCACTGGGACCCCACTGCTCACCACAGGCAGCTCCTGCCATCATCTCTGCATCCTGAACCATTTCTCCTACTATTCAGACTAAAATTGTTCTCTGTTTAAGCTTCAGAACCATTTATCTCATTGAGTGAGGAGGATAATCCACCCACCTCTTCCTTGCTCCCTGGCAGGTATTTATAGGCAGCCACTTGTCTCCCGCCGGCAACTGTCGGCTCCATCCCCGGAGCAGCTCCCGGGAGGCTGGCATCCCATATCCGGAGCCCAGCATCCTATCGGGTACTGGGGCTGGCACCACCAACCCACTCCCACCCTGATGCTGCTCCCTGCAGAGGGATGCTTCCCCCTGCTCTGCATCCTGCTCTGCATCCCGCTCTGCATCCCACTCCACATCCTGTTCCATATCCTGCTCCGCTGCACGCCCGGCCCTGGGCTCATGGGCTCTGCCAGTAAGTAATTGCAAACTCATTATAGGCTCATCGAGAGGAGCAGAGGCTGCCCAGGAGAGCTGCCCTAGGCTCCTGGCAGAACATGCTGCTGGAGCTGCAGCTGCTTGGAAACTGAGAGGGGAAGGGAGAAAATCCCTCTGGCCACATGGGAGAGCAGCAGGTCAGGAGAACAAGCGGTAACTGAGTGGGTCGAAGGGAGAGAGTCTGCCTGAGCCCCGCACACGGGTCCTGCGGCCAGGCAGCTCGCACCGCAGCCTGCTCTGGGGCAAGGAATGGAGAAGATGAAAGGAAAAGCAGCCGGGGCAGAGGCAGGGGCTCTGCAGGACCCAGATTTCTGTTTTGAAGAGGGGAAGGATGAGAAACAGCCGGCAGCAGGGCGGGCACCGGCACTCGCACTCCCTCCCTGCGGCTGCCCCAGCTGCACCACGTGGATTTGGCAGAGCTTTGATCTCCTCCACCCCCATTCCCAAACCCTCCCACTGCTGCGATGCTCATTAATTACAGTGTAATTGGCATTAGTTATTACTGGGCAGCACTGACTCCCCCAGCCTGGCAGGCTGGAGGCCAGGGCACCCATCGGGAGGGATCGCACTCCCAAACCCCCTCTATTTTCTCCAAACCACTCACTGAGCCTCCAAGTCTTCCAAGGAAGCACTTGGGCACCCAGAGCCATCCCTGCTCCCAGTCCCACACATGCCCATGCTGCCCTGGTGCTGCCCATGTGGTTCTGGGTGCCAGCAGTGCCTCAGCTGTGCCCCACTCTGAGCTGCTGCCTCCCAGCCTCTTGCTCCATTTCCAGCCTCTTCCACCTCCATTCCTGCCTGACCCCATTCTGGGGACATCCTCTCATCTCCTCATTGCCACTGGGACCTATGTGCTGGCACAAGGTGTTATTAGCTGTGCCTCCCAGGGGCAGCGGCACGTTGGTGCCCAGGGAGGGCTCACAAAGGCACCTTCACCAAACGAGGACAGTGTCTCCATGGCATCTCCCCAGGGATGAGTCGTGAGGTACCCACCATGTCCAGGCATCCTGCACCCAGACTGGTCACTGCCTCCCAACCCACCAAAAGCAGCAGAACACAGGTGAGGAGAGGGCCCCTTTGCCCACGTGCCACCCCAGGGTCATCCAAAGCTGCTCCAGTTAAGCTGAGGGTGCCCATGATGCTGCTGGGCACGCCCAGCACAGGGAAACCAGCCAGCAGCTGCAGGCCTTTTGGTGGCAGCTCCTCTGCCAGCACCCTGCCACCCCAGGGGAGCAGCTCTGTGGGGCGATGGAAATGTGCCCACAGCTCCTGCCAGCTGCACGGTGGTGCTAAGGCACTGGGGAACACGCCAGGGAGGCTCACGCCGTGAACACGAACCAGCCCCAAACCTCTGCGGAAGCACCCGCAGCAGGTGCGGCCTCCCAGTGCCCTCGGGCCGGGACACTTCTCCCCGCGATGGCACCGAATACCCAGTTATCCAGAGTTCCCGTACCAGCTGCTCGCCCAGCCCACAGCAGACTGCTCGGCACCACCATCGGCTTCGGCGCAGCCCAAAATCACCCAGAAGCGCACAGGCTCCCGGGAGCTGCTCTCTCAGCAGGGATGTCCCAGCTGCAGGGCAGGTCAGGCCCTCTCACACCCATCCGTAGCATCCTCCGTAGCAGGAGTCCCCATCCTGTCCCAGGCATGAGCCTGTGATAAGGTTCTTCAGGCTTCAGCCCCAGGATCCAGGTTTGCAGGCAAATGTGGGAAGAGGAAATAAAGCGGCGCCCGGGCTCTCCGCCACCAGCCCACCAAGGGATGGGTGGCAGCCACTCCTCGGGGAGCCACGGCTGTCCCCTCCGTGCCCTCCACTCTGCTCTCCTGGAGCTGCCAGCAGGATTTTCCCTGCCCTGGTCTGCACCGCGCCGGCTCTATCCGTCGGCCCCTGACGGCAAGACCTCGGCCGCCCTTCAGGGCTTCATTCTCCCGTGTCTGTTCCTGCCGAGCGGGATGGCTTCGTTAGGACCTCAGCTCCTCCATCCCGCAGCTCCTCCCGCGCTCGCCGCCGGCGCCGGGGCTTTCTGATTACTTCATTGTTTGATTGGTTTCATCAGCCTGTCATCAGCTCCCTCCCAAAACTCTTCCGCCAGCGCCGGCAGCGTCGCACGTTTGGGATCTGCAAAGACAAATGCCCCGAGCGGCACCTGCCCGCCGCCCGCCCGGTGCCCGTGGGCAGGACCGGCCGTGCCCTCGCCCCTCTGACTCTCGGGGGCAGTGGGACACGTCACCTTTCTGCGAAAACCAGCCTGGGCTCCACTCCAGGGGGCTTCACGGCCTTGACACGTGGTGCCATGTCCTGCCCTGCACAGGACCCTCATGGCCAGAGCCGCTGGAACCCTGGCACTGCCCCAGATGCCACCGAGGGGGCTGCTCCTACTTCTGCCCTGCTTTACCATTGCTCCCTCGCCCCCTGGCACATCATCGTGTAGTATCCCGGGCAGGGCACAGGAAGACCCCACTCACGGCCACGCCACAGGCACACCGAGAGCCAGGCTTGGCACTCAGGCACCCAGCCCCGAGGCTTTGCCGGCAGTGAGTCCAGCGCAGAGCGGTGCCGAGACCAAACTGCCCAGGGAGCCCCGTGGCCCTCACCCGTCCCCGAGCTGCTGCACCGCTCCCGGCCGGCCAGAGCCACCCGCCCGCGGGCACCGCGCCGGCGAGGCCGGACCCGAAGGAAAGTGGGTCACGCTCTCCCTTCCCCTCCGCAGCCGGGAGAGCCTGCTGTGGGCTGGAGGCCGGCTCCAGTGCTCGCACCGTGCTGGGAACCGATGGGAAACCTCGGGAGATGGTGAGGAGAGATGACAGGGGGACATGAGATGAGGCGGAGAGATGAGGGGGATGCCAAGGGTGGGGAGAGAGGGGAAACGATGAGAGGAGATGAGGGGAGATGATGAGGGATATGAAGAGGGGAAGCAAGGAGAGATGATAAGGGAAGACCACGAGAAGAGACAAGGGGGAATGAGGGGAGATGACAAGGGGAAACAAGAGAATATGATGGGAGATAAAGACAGGAGGCAAGAGGAGATAAGAAGGGGAAACGAAGGCAGATGAAGGGAGATGAGGAGGGGATGACAAGGGAGATGACAAGGGCAGATGGCCTGAGCTGCCCCCGAGGCCATCCCTCGCCGCTCTCCCCTCCTCGCTCCCCTTCCCCAGCCTTTTTCCACCTCAGCTCATCTCCCCAGAGCCCCTCCCCAGGCATCCATCGGGAGCCTTTTCTTCCTCTGGAACCGGCCCCGGGACCAGGGCAGGGGTGAAGAGGGGCGCAGCCCCCTCTCCGTCACCCGCCACCACCCCCCGCACCAACCCCCACTCCATCCCCGCTGCTATCCCCGACCTCGACCTCGTCCCCGCAGCTGCAGGGCCGGGGGCAGGTGGCACTGACCGGGAAATGGGGACAAGGTGCCAGGGATGGGGGGCGCGGCCGAACTCCGGGGTCAGCATCGGCATCACCCGGTAAGCCCCCGGTTCTACGCGGGGTGATCGCTCCCCATTCCCCCCGGTGGTACCGAGATGGTTCTTTAGATCTCTCCGCGCCGTGCAGGCAGACAAAGGGCGGCCCCACCGCGCCCGCTACCGTTCCCTCCCCGGTCCCCATCCTTCCCGACGACGCCTTACCGGTGGGGCGAGCCGCCGCGCCCCGGCCTCGGCGGGAGAGGAGCCGCCGCCGCCGCCTCCCGCCCCCTCCCGAGGCCGTGCCGGGCTCATACCGCGGCCCCGCCGCCGCCACCGGGAGGAGCGGAGGGAGCGGAGGGAGCGGAGCTGAGCGGCGATGCCCCCCCCCCACCCCCCCCACCCCCTTCCCGCCGCCCCGCCCCGCGCTCCGCCCGCCACCGGCACCGCCCCGCAGCCCCCGGGGACGAGAAAGGGGGGACGGGGAGGGAAGGGAACGGGGGCGGGGGCTGCGCCGCCGTAACACCGGGAGAAGCGGGAGGTGCGGAGCGCTCCTCGTCCTCGATCCTCCCCAGCACCGACGCTTCCCATTCGCGCTTCCCCCACTATCATCAGCTCTGCAGCACCGGTCACCCCGTTCCCCCACTCAGCACCAGCTCTCCCCAGCCCCGGTTTCCTCCCCCTAACATCAGCACTCCACATCCCTGGAGATGTGGGGCGCTCCCCATCCTCGATTCCCCCAGCACCGGAGCTGCACATCCCCACTTCCCCCGCTTCAGCAGCGGTCCCCACCCCGGGTCACCGTGCTCCCTGACCTCCCGACACCACTGCTCCTTGTTCCCATTTCTGCCCTGCACCCAGCACGGGTGCTCCCCAACCCCTTGTTCTTCGCCATTACCGGTGCCCCCCACTCCCTCCCCATCCCCAGTGCTCCCCATCCCAGCTCCCCTAGTTTCTCCCCTTCAGTGCCAGTTGCTTTCTCCCAGCACCACTACCACTCTCACTCCCTGCCCCGTGGGTCCAGCACCACGTGGGGGTTGCAGGTGGGTTGGCCCCAGGAGGAGCTGGGGGTGCTGGGTTCCAGGTGTCTCCTGTTTCACCACTCTTCAGAGCCCCAAACCCTGGGGTTCAGCCAGCCACGGGTGCCATGTGCTGGGCAACGGGGCTGGGATGGGCACCTCTGCAGGACGATCAGGCTCCTCACCCCTTCTGCATTGTTCCCCACAGCAAAAAGGACTCAGATAGTCCAGACTAGATCACTTGGGGTTCACCATCACGGGGCTGGCACATGCTCACGGAGGATCACATCCCACTGTCAGCACATTCCCATCCTCTGCTCTCCCTCAGCCTTCCAAGGCTCTGCTCTCCTGGTGATACCCCCTGGCATGGCCATGCTCCCAGACACATGGCTTCGCTCCCTGCACTCTGCGGGGGTGGCGGCACCCGGATGCCGCCGGGGCAGCAGTTGAGGCAGCCGTGGGCTTCCTCTCAGCCTCCTGAACGTTTGGCAACATGGTGAGTGAGCACTGCCAGCACCGGGCACCAGCAGCTCCCGGGCACCTCCAGCCCAGGGCACAGTGGCAGCTGTCCTGGAGGAAGACGAGGGGTCAGCACCTGCTCAGAGCATGCCAGGTCACCTCCCTTCATTCTGGATCTGTCCCTGTGCTCACCCAGGCTGAGCAGGGATCTCCTAACACAGGCCATGGTTTGCTTTGGGGCTTCCTTGACTCTATGAGCAGCTTTGTTCCTGTGGGCCTGCCCCATGCTCTGAGGGGTGACAGCATGACAGCAGGTTGTTCTCATGGTTATGTGAGCCAGCTGTGCCCACTCCACCAGCTGACCCCACTGCCACTAAGCCCCTTGCTGCTGGAGAGGGCAGGGAAGTGTCGCCTGTGTGGCTCCAATCCAGACTGGGAGCAGACCACTCAGTGGTTCCACAAATAGCTTCCAATCAAGAGGCCAAATCACATTCTGACACTTGAATTCAGTGCCAGGCACTGCTGTGACATTGCCACCCTTCTCCCACCTGGCAGCCACTCAGGGCACGGGCAACTTCAGTTTGGGCAGCAGGAGGGGTGGGTCTGGCTCATGAGTACCTGCCAGTCCCCTTAGCTCCCTCTCTGCTCATCAGTCCCTGCCACGGCTCCCAGCACATGGATGCTCTGGGCATGGATGGGGCCATCTGCATGGCACCAGAGGAGAAATGCCATCCCCTGCATCACAGGAGTGTAGTGACCCAGCAAGGCAGGATGGGTGCTGCATGGTGCTGAGACCAGGAAAGGGGCAGGAGAGCATTTTAGGGGTGAAGGTGCTGGGAACAGGCATGGTGTGGGAAATGGGGCAGAGCTGGGGGCTCTGGGGCCACCAGAAAAGCAGGTGAAAGCCACCACAGCCTTCCTCATGTGGACGGAGTAGGTCCAGCCCATCGCTCCCCACGGCCCTGACACAAGGCACCCGTCCCCACGTCACCTGCCTGCCCTTGCCACGCTGTCCCCCGACTCCCGCCGCCTGCTGCTGCTGGCGGTTGGAGCTGTGGCTTCCGAGCTTGCCTCCGGCTTCATCCTATTTATAGCCCGGGGCTGTTTCTAGGTCACGCCAGCAGCGCCGGGGCTGGGGAGCTGGCCTGGGGACCGTGGGGGGCCGCAGGGACAGGGTCGCATGCCCCGCACGTGGCTTGCCTCCCAGCGTCATCACCCCGCTGCTGGGGGATGAGGCTGTGCCGTGCCCCGGGGACACAGAGGCTGAGCCTGCAACGAGGGACCAGCTGGGCTGTGCCCAGGCTCTGCGGGGCTCAGCACGGCTCTGTGGGGCTCTGAGGGGCTCCGTGGGGCTTCACAGGGTTCCATGGGGCTCTGCAGGGCTCCGTGGGGCTCTGCAGGGCTCCATGAGACTCTGTGGGGAACCATGGGGTTTGGCAGGGCTCTGTGGAGCACTGTAGGACCCAGCAGGGCTCCATGAGGCTCAGAACGACTCCATGAGGCATTAGGGGGTTCCATGGGGCTCCGTGGGGATCCAAGTGGTTCAGCAGGCCTCTGTGGGGTTTGGTATGGCTCCATGGCACTCAATGGGGCTTGGTGGGACTCAGTGGGGCTCGACAGGGCTCAGTGGGGCTCTATGAGGCTCTGTCGGGCTCAGCAGAGCTCAGTGGGACTCATGAGAGCTCTGTGGGACACAGTGGGGCTGTGTGGGACTCCATGGGTCTCAGGGGCTCCTTTTGGGGCTGCCAGGCTGCAGGGTGGCACATTGCCAGCACATGGGTCACACCC
Source organism: Picus viridis (assembly GCA_033816785.1). NCBI lineage: Eukaryota > Metazoa > Chordata > Aves > Piciformes > Picidae > Picus > Picus viridis. The sequence goes on from CM066594.1 coordinate 309,388, forward strand.
AGACTGGATGATAGTAACACCAGCAGTACCAGTTAGTGCCTGCCGGGAGCGCATGGTCCTTGCAGCACTTGCAGCATATTAATCACTAATTAAGATGAGGGAGATGAAAGGAGCTGGGTCAAACACGGGCATCACCCAGCTGCACCCCACAGCCTGCCACGAGCCCGCGGCTCCCCACGGATGCACCCAGGGATTTCCGCTGGGAAAGGAAATATCCTGGTGTGCGCCATGGGCAGAGTGGGGAAATGACCTGAAAAGCCCCAAATAGCCCAAGCAAGCCCAGTCCCCTCCGCAGCCGCTGTGAAGGTCGCTCACCCCTCGGCCATCGCTTGGCTCCCCCCACCCCGGCAGAGTGGCACCAAGGGGCCGTGCCCCACGCAGGACGTGTCGGGGTGCCACGGCGCACGCAGCCTGTCACACTCGGTGACATGAGCTGATGCCTGCCCGAAGGTGCTGGCAGGGCTGCCGGGAAGAGCAGGGGAGGGAAGGAGGGTTGGTGACGCTGGAGCGGAGCACGCCGGGAGCCGTAGTGCCCGTGGAGGGGACAGGCAGCTCCTGGCAGCATCTTCCAGCTGCTTTTCCCCCATCTCCCACCCCATAGTACCCACCGAGCCCCAGGCCCTCCTGCCCTGCCCCTGCGGGCTGCCCGGCATCTCCAGGTTCATTGCCGTGTCGCCATGGGGGTGCACAACCCGTGCTGGGGGCCGGGTGTCCCCTCAGACCCCAGGACCGGCGCCCATCCAGAAGGATTTCAAGGCGAGAGGAGACTGTTGGGAGCTGTTTCCCAGAGTGCTGGGGCAGGGGGGTGAGTGTCTCCCGCCTCGGTGGTCCCCCTGAACGGTGTGACTATAATCATCGTTATTCTCCAGAGTTAGCATGTCCCTGCCGTGGCTCATGGCTGCCAGGAGAAAAATCCCGGCGGCGGCTCTCAGGGGCAGGGAGGAGAGGCACCCCTGGCACCGCGGGGCGCAGTCTGCAGCTCGGGCTGCATGGTGGGGACACACCGAGCTGCTTCCAGCGCGTATTGGGGCGCCGCCTCCCTCCCGCGCAGCCTCCCAGGCCCCTCCTGTGCTCCTGGGGGCAGAGGAGGAACCCAAGCCAGCCGGGTGGGCACAGCGCCTTGCCCGCCGGTTCCCCTGGCTCAGGCTGGGTCAGGACCTCAGCACCTGCAGGAGCCTTGGGCACAGTGCCGGGTCTGGAGCGTGTTGCCGAGCTGCTGGGGGGAAGGAAGCAGAATGGTTCTCTTTTGAATGGATTCCCTCTGAAAAAGAGCAGAACAGGCTGCTCTGGGGGGCGGCGACTTAGGGCGTAGCGGGGTCACACCAGTGCCCCACTCCCACCGCCTGCCTCTGCATCGCTGCCCGGGGCCGTGGCACTGCTGTGCACACACCTTGCAGCATTTCCCATCCCGTCGCCAGCCTGGCACCGTGGCACGCCGGCACCCTCGTACCCCAGCAACCTGGCACCGCGGCACCCTGGCACCCCAGCACGCTGGCACCATCTGTCCCCGCACGCCCGCCGCCGCCTCCGCTCGCAGCCTGTTCTCCTGGCACCATCTAGCGAGGCTGCGGGGACAGACATGAGGCTGAGGGGGCAGACAGGCTGCTTCCAGCACCCAGCGTCCCCAGAGGGTGCCTCTGGTTCTGGGTGCCAGGCCCAGGGTTGTCGGCAGAGTGGGGAGCAGCCGGTGGGTCCCTCTGCTGGCAACCCCCGGTGCCCAGGGGGAACTCCCAGTAGCTGCTGTGCTGGTGGTGGCAGGAGATGCCAGCCCTGGCCCCGTGGGCTGGAGGCTGGTGAGGGCGAGGGGAACGTTTTGGGACAAGAGAGCATTTGGGGATAGGAGCATTCGGGGACAGGGCCTCCCACACAGCACAGCCCACCCTGAAGCGGAGCAGCACGGCCAGAAGTCTCTGGGCAAGAGCCAGGGGTCTCCATCCCTCACCACACCCCTGCACAGGGAGGGGGGAGCCCCATGGCCACCACCAGGAGCCCAGGCCACCACACTGCCACGCTGAGCACTCCCCAGCTGAGAATGCCCAACTCATGTCACACGTGGCCTGGGTGAAGCTGTTTGGCTCCAGCCCTGAGTCAGGCTGTGAGATGGGAGCTCCAAGGATGCCCATGTGTGCCCCTCTCCAGCCAGCAGCCCCTTCCCAAGCCCCTCTCCCATCCCTGGTCCCCCAGTGTCTCCCCATCTCCTGGTGTCTTCCCAGCCAGTGCCAAGCTCCTGTGCATCAAATCCCAGAAAACAAGGCTCCAAACACCGGGACTTACACCAAACCAAATCAATTCTTGCACAGCACTGTGCACGGGGTGCCTGGGCTGGCACTCACCCATGGCACAGCTGATAGTCCTGCCTGCCCACCAGCCTGGCACCCCATGTCCCCTCTGGGCAGCCAGAGCTTGGTGGGCTGAGCAGGGGTGAGAGCTGGGAGCTTTGCTCTGGGGATGATGGCCCTGGGCAGGAGCTGGCGGCGGCTCGGTGCCACAGAGGGGCAGTTAGCACAACGCGTGCCAGTGTTCGCACTTTGTGCCCCTGCCCGGCTAATTCTGGCACCACCACGATGGCCTTGGCCGACACTCAGGAGCTCTGGGCATGGGGGAAGGTGAGGCAGTGAGGGACAGGCCTGGGGGACTTGGTGCCAACCCTCCCTGGGCATCCCCCAGCTGCCCTCAGCCAGCCCCTGCTCTGGGGAGCAGAGTCCAGGGAGCCTGCCCCGGCGGGCAGGATGGCTCTGGGATGCTGTGGGTTCACACACCACTCCCATGGGCATGCTGGCACAGGATGCCCATCCTGAACCCTAGAGAGCTGCCAGGGAAGCCCATGCTGGATGAGCACACCTGCTGTGCATACAGCCTCTACCTGGCACAGCATGGCATGTCATGGCACAGCACGGCACAGTGCTGGGCTCCACTATCCTCCACCCCTGCTCCAACAGAAGCTTCAGCAGGCAGCTTTCATGCCAGGCATCGCCCCCATCCCCAATCAGTGCCCTGCTCCCATGCCACTCGTGGGCTGACAGCGTGCCCCACCACAGCGTGCCCCGCAGCTGGGGGGCATGGCACTGACCTGTGCAGGTGCAGAGGCTGCAGCTCCTCTCTCTGGAAGCAGACGAAGCAGAAGGAGTCCATGGCTGGGCTCTGGGGGTCACTGTGCCCGGGCGAGGGGGACCGCAGGCCAGGCAGCACCAGAGGGCTGTTGGCATCTTCCTCCCCCTCACCAATGGCACCGCTGGCCAGGGGCTCAGGCTCGCCCGCCCGGGGCCATGGTGCCAGGGACCCCCTTCACACAGCCAGTCTGGATACCAGGGCTGGCTGCTCACTGGACACGGAGGCAGCGCCAGGCTGTGCCCTGTCCCGTGCCGCCCTCGCTCCGGGGCTGGCAATGCTAAATGCAACCCTGGCACTCATCGTGTGGCTCAGCTGGAGGCAGCACTGCTCAGGGGGTGTGGGCAAGGAGCTGAGGTGCCATCACCCCGGCCAAGGAATCTGGCAGGGCAGGATGAGGCCACCTGAGCCCTGTGGTGCTTCAGAGGCTGGGGGAAGCAGCTGCCCTTGCCTGGCACCCAGCGCCAGGGTGGCACTGGGATGACGCTCGTGGTGCTGCCAGGGAAAGCGTCCCCGGTCCTCAGGTGGTGTCCGGCAGGCTCTGGCAAGGTCCAAGAGGGTCCGGCAGGGTCTGGCAGGGTCCAAGAGGGTCCGGCAGGGTCTGGCAGGCAGGTGGCCGGGCCGGGAGCCTCGCAGGCTGGGGGAGGAAAGTTGTGTGGCGAGCGAGCTGCAGCTCCTCGGGGCTGGGCTGGCGGCGGAGCAGCCGCGGCTCGGCTCTGACAGCTACACCGGCGTGTGAGTATTAATAGCTCCAGAGCCATGCGGTGAGGCTGGGAAGTTAACTCCTTGGTTGCTGCTGCCAGCCCTGCCCAGGCTCCGGATGCCCTTCCCTGGCTCTGAGCTGTTTGCTGCCTCAGGGTTTGCCAGCACTGCAGCTGAGGCCTGGCAAACTCAGCACCGGGCATCAGCGTGGAGCCTGTGCTCTGTCTCCATCCCATTTCCCCAGGCTCTGCCTCCAGCCAGGAGGAATTTCTCTCAGTCTGGGTGCCTGTGGATGCCCAGGGGTGCCCTGCACCCTACCAATGTTGGAGAATTGGTGCCTGGGACCCATCCGCGGTGGGCTGCCTCCCGCTGCACAGATGGGCACGGTGGGGTGCGACAGGGCACAACATGCCAGTCCTGTCTGGGCACGGCAGGAGCATCACAGTGCCTTGTGAGCAGCGTTCCTGCCCCACAACTTGTGTCCCTGTTCCACAGAGGTGTCCCACAAGTGGCATCTTTGTGCCGTGACACCCGAAGGGAGTGGCTCTGCACCACCAGGGCATGCCAGGGCAGCCATGGCAGCAATGCCCCGGGGGTCAAACTGGGCCGCCTTGCAGGCAGCCCCTCCCCTGCCTGCTTCCTGCCCTCACTGAGCAGCTCTGGAGTCTCACCATCCTTCCTCTGCTGGGACCAGCTCCTGCTCCCCAAGTCCTTGGGATCTGTCCCACACTTCAGCCTGCACCCAGCACCCTGGGGCAGAAGCAAAGGTCCTGTCCTTGGGAGGCAGCAGGAGGACATGGGGAGGCTGCCCTGGGCTGGCCATGGCTTTGTCATCACTCACCCTGAATTATTCAGTGCGTAGCTCTGCCTGCAGCTCATCTGCTCCAGCCACACCCCCTCTGATGGCTTTTTAATTGCTCATGGCCAGAAAGCTCCTGGCCATGCTGCTGATGGGTCCTGTCCTCACTGGGCCCAGGAGAGAGGGACCCAAGCTGGGTGATGGTTTATCCCAAACTCATGTCCACCACCTTCATCCATGCAGCTAGAAGGGTGCTGGGCTGCATGGTCTCACACCTGAGGCTGTGAGGAGCCCAGGCTGAGCAGCTCTGCTGGGGTTCAGCCATCCCACGCCAGTCCCAAGGCTGAGCAGAGAACCCAACCCCAGGGCCAAGTCCTCAGACCTGCCTCCAGCTGAGCTGTCTCCAGCACCCTGCAGTCAGCTGGGACGAGGCAGAATGTCCCCTGGGAGTGCACGGGGAGGAGGCTTGGCTGCCTGTGCATGGCTGTGGCTGTGCTCACTGCAGGGCTGGGGTCAGTGTGTGTCACCCTGCCCCTCTGCTGTGCCTGCTGAGACCTCCCTGCAGTGCTGGGGCAGCTCTGGAGGCCTCAGCACAGGCAGGGAGCTGCTAGAGCAGGGCCAGAGGAGGCCACAGCAGTGCTGGGAGGCTGGAAGCCCTCTGCTGGGAGGCCAGGCTGGGAGGGTTGGCCTTGGGCAGCCTGCAGAGGAGAAGGCTCCAGGGAGACCTCCTGGTGGCCTTGCAGGGCTTCCAGAGGACAGAAGAGAGCTGGGGACAGACTTCTGAGCAGGGCCTGTTGGGCCAGGCCGAGGGGGATGGTTTGAAGTGCAAGAGGGAGCCTGAGAGTGGAGAGAAGGAGAAGTGTTTGGTGCTGAGGGTGGGGAGAGCCTGTCCCAGGCTGCCCAGAGAGGTGGGAGATGCACTGGTGAATCACAGCTGGGGACTGGCCCCACAGGAGACAGGGATTGCAGGGCTGGGCAGCTGTCCATCACCCAGGGCTGGAGGCAGGGCTGACCATGCTGGTCTGGATGGGTTGGCAGGGGGTGGTGCCATCTTGTCACCCCACGCCAGCGTGGGGAGCTGGCAGAGACATCTATGAGGCCATCGCAGCTGTGCAGTGTGTTTAGGATGCTGCTGCTGCCATGCAGGTCCTCGGGGGCTGGGGGAAGCAGCAGCATCCCCCAGGCATGCCCCTGGGATGCAGATGGGTGCCCCCACCACAGCCAGGCTCCCAGCGCCCGCCCCAGGCCCCCGGGGCAGCGGCAGGGCTCCGGCAGGCAGCCAGGCGCCCACTCGCCAGGGATGTGCTGCAAGGAGCAGCAACGAGGTTAACATTTAATGCCTCAGCTAATGGGCCGGGAGGAGAGAAGCAGACACCCGGGGAACAAGGGCTGCCCTCCCCTGAAGGAAAGAGAGGAGCATGCCCAGCCCAAGGGAGCTCCTAATGGCTTCTGGCTTTCCAGCCTCCCCCACCCCACCCTTCCTGGAAGAAGGGAAGCCCTTGGTGCACAGCAGCCGATGGGACCGCGCTCCCCCTCAACAGCCCCGGCTCGCTAAGTGCCCATTAGCTGCCTTGCAGCACCCAGCACAGCCTGGCACTGAGGGGATGCTCCTGGGGCCATATGCTTGCCCCACAGGAGTTTCTGGTGGGTGATGGATCCCCTGGGGTAGGACCTTGCCCAGGGCAGCCCAAGCTCCGCTGTCCTCCTCTGCCACCACCTGCACTCAGCCATGCCCTCCCAGAGCCGTGGGAGGCTGTGGACAGGGAGAGGTGCATCAGGGCAGCTTGTGGCACGGCCTGGGTGGGGTTGGAGCTCTGGGAAGCAGGGAGGGACAGACTGAGCTTTGTGTGTGCTTTGGAAAGGCCACAGCCTAACCCAAGCCCTTCCTCCAGGGCTTGGAACAGGAGCGGAGCACCAAGGGATGGTGGGCAGAGCAGGAGGGGCAGAGCAGGCCAGGCTCTGCTGAGTGCTGCCCAGGGACAGCACAAGGGGCAGAAAGTGTCAGGCAGGAGGTTGGAGCTGAGCAGGAGGAGCAAGTTGTTTGTTGTGAGGCTGCTGGAGGCCTGGAGCAGGCTGCCCAGAGAGGTTGTGGAGTCTGCTGGTGTGGAGAGCTTCCAGCCTGCCCTGGGCACTGTGCTGCTGGGCAAGCTGCTGTGGGTGCCCTGCTGGGGCAGGGAGCTTGAGGTGCAGAGGTCCCTTCCAGCCTCACCCTGCTGTGGTGCTGGGATTTGTGCTTCCCAAAGGTGTTTGCCCTCAGAGCAGTCCCCTGGTGGGTTTCCACAGCTCACAGAGAAGCAAACGCTGCCGAGCCACGGTCAGTGCCTGGGGTGTGCTGCACAAAGCCTCCCTGCCCCCACCGGCCAGAGCAGCTCTGCTGCCCCCTCCAAAGCACCAGCCAGCCCTGCCCCTGAGGTCTGCGAGGGACACATGGAGCTGGGAAGGAATCCTGGCTCAGCTGGTGATGGGGACAATGAAAGGAGCTGGATGGAGACAGGCAGTGGGATGGGATGGGATGGGATGGGATGGGATGGGATGGGATGGGATGGGATGGGATGGGGGGATGGGATGGGATGGGGGGTGGGATGGGATGGGATGGATGGGATGGGATGGGGTGGGATGGGTGGGGGATGGGATGGGATGGGATGGGATGGGGGGTGGGATGGGATGGGATGGGATGGGGGATGGGGGATGGGATGGGATGGGATGGGGTGGGATGGGATGGGATGGGATGGGATGGGATGGGATGGGATGGGGGATGGGATGGGGTGGGATGGGATGGGATGGGGATGGGATGGGATGGGATGATGGGATGTGGGATGGGGGGATGGGAGAACTGATGGGATGGGGTGGGCTGAATGGGGTGGGATCTGTGAAGGATAAGAAAAAGCATTTTATAAATACATTAATGCTAAAGAGGGCAGGAAGCACCTGCACTGCTCATGGGGCCTGCAGGGGAACACGGTGACTGAAGAGGAGGAAAAGGCTGAGGGCCTGAACACCTTCTTTGCCTCAGTCTTCAACAGCAAGGCAGGAGGACTCCAGGATAACTGGCCTCCTGAGCTGGGGGATGGGGTCAGGGAGCAGTGCAGTGCCCCTGAAATCCGTGAGTTTGGGACCTGCTGAGCCACCTGGACACTCACAAGCCCATGGGGCCGGATGGGATCCACCCTAGGGTGCTGAGAGAGCTGCAGAGGAGCTGCCAAGCCGCTCTCCAGCATTTCCCTCCAGTCCTGGCTCACCGGGTCCCAGACGACTGGAAACTGGCCAAGGTGGTCCCCGTCCACAAGAAGGGTCGGATGGAGGAACCTGGAAGCTCCAGGCCTGGCAGCCTGACCTCAGTGCCAGGGGAAATGATGGAGCAGATCATCCTGGGGGCAATCACTGCACACCCAAAGGATGGCCAAGGGCTCAGGCCCAGCCAGCATGGATTTAGGAAGGGCAGGTCCTGCCTCTCCAACCTGATCTCCTTCCATGCCCAGGTGACTGCCTGGTGGCTGTGGGGCAGGCTGTGGATGTGGTCTGCCTGGACTCCAGCAAGGCCTTTGACACCGTCCCCCACAGCCAACTGCTGGCCAAGCTGTCAGCCCCTGGCTGGGACAGCAGCACTCTGAGCTGGGTTAGGAACTGGCTGCAGGCTGAGCCCAGAGAGTGGTGGTGAATGGTGCCACAGCCAGCTGGCAGCCAGGCACCAGTGGTGTGCCCCAGGGATCAGTGCTGGGCCCCAGCCTCTTTAACATCCTTATTGATGATCTGGATGAGGGCATTGAGACATCAGTAAATGTGCAGATGACACCAAGCTGGGAGCAGATGTTGGTCAGTTAGAGGCCAGAAGGGCTCTGCAGAGGGACCTTGCCAGGCTGGACAGATGGGCAGAGGCCAACAGGATGGCATTCAACAAGCCCAAGTGCCAGGGGCTGCACTTTGGCCACAGCAACCCCAGGCAGAGCTACAGGCTGGGGGCAGAGTGGCTGAGAGCTGCCAAACAGAGATGGACCTGGGGGTGCTGGTTGACAGCTGCCTGAACATGAGCCAGCAGTGTGCCCAGGGGGCCAAGAAGGCCAATGGCATCCTGGCCTGCAGCAGGAACAGTGTGGCCAGCAGGAGCAGGGAGGTCATTGTGCCCTGTGCTCAGCACTGCTCAGGCCACACCTTGAGTCCTGTGTCCAGCTCTGGGCTCCTCAGGTCAAGAAGGACATTGAGAGACTTGAAGGTGTCCAGAGAAGGGCAACAAGGCTGGGGAGGGGTCTGGAGCACAGCCCTGGGAGGAGAGGCTGAGGGAGCTGGGGTTGCTGAGCCTGGAGAGGAGGAGGCTCAGGGGAGTCCTCATTGCTCTCTACAACTCCTTGAAGGGAGGTTGTAGCCAGGTGGGGGTTGGGCTCTTCTCCCAGGCAGACAGCACCAGAACAAGAGGACACAGTCTCAAGCTGTGCCAGGGGAGGTTTAGGCTGGAGGTGAGGAGAAAGTTCTTCACTCAGAGAGTCAATCACCATTGGGATGTGCTGCCCAGGGAGGTGGTGGAGTCACCATCCCTGGAGGTGTTCAGGAGGGGACTGGACGTGGCACTTGGTGCCATGGTCTAGTCGTGAGGTCTGTGGTGACAGGTTGGACTCGATGATCTTCGAGGTCTCTTCCAACCTTAGCGATACTGTGAGACTTTGATCTCTCAGCTTGCTCCTGAAGATGCCACTCATGGGCTACAATCCCTTGGTGGGCACTTGAGGGTCTCCTGTGCTGCCTGCTCCTCCCTGCAGGTGCTACCTCTCTGACATCCTGCAGCCCAAGGTGGGGCACAAGCTGTGGCAGTACCCTTGGTGTGCCCAGGTGCAAGTCTAGGCAAATACTGATCAGCCATGCTGATGAGGCTGCATGGTGTGGAAACCTTTCCCTTATTTGCCACCACCACTTTGATCTCAGCCTGGAGTTCTTTGTTGTCCTCAGTTTTCCAGTGCCTAGACGTTAGCAGAGAGATCCAGAACTTGAGGAGGGGGAGAATTTAAACCAGGAACTTCATCCCCTAAGTGCCAAAGGTGCCAGGGCCACCTGCAGACCCAAAAGAATGAAGCTTATGCAGGTCCAAATAGTTCTTACGGCTCCCAGAGCCTCCTGTGGCATTGGCAGCTCCATGAGGCTGCTGAAACCTGTGGCTTAACAGGCTTTGGAAGAACAACACCCATGGGGACGTGAGAGGAGAAGGAGGGCAAGCCCCCTGTGGGGCTGTGAACAGCCTCCAGGCTCAGCAAGAAGGCTGTGGTTGAGCAATCCTCTGTCTTTTCCACCATGGATTTTCTGCCATTTCCATGCTTCCAGCAGAGCCCTGCCCTGGGCCCCCATCAGCCTTTCCCTCTGGGTGGGAATGCTGCTCCTGGGCCACCAGCCTGGGACAGCCTCACCAAGAAGATGTGCAGCTGGCAAGCTGAGCAGGTGGCACAGGAGAGAGCACCCATGCCGATGAGTTACTGTGTGCAGGCAGAGCACCAGCTCCAAACCTCCCCCACCCCCCAGCACCTCCTTACACATCTCCAGAGCCTTCCCAACACCTCCAAAACCTTTCCAATGACTCCAAAACATTTCCAACAGCTCCAATCCCCTCCAATGCCTCCAAAACCTCCAAACCCCATCCAACACCTCCAAAACCCTTCCAAGCCTCCAGGCCCCCAACATCTCCAAACCTCTACAACACCTCCTGAACTTTCCACACACCTCCACAACCTTCCCCGCACCTCCAGACCCCTCCCACACCTCCAAACCCCTCCAGTGCCTCCCAAACCCTTCCAACACTGCCAAACTCCCTCAGTGCCACCACACTTCCCTCCAGCACTTCCCAAAGCCCCTCTGACCTCTCCAAAACCTCTCCAACATCCCCAGAAATTCTCCAATACCCCTAAAGCCTCTCCAAGATTTCCGGCGCCTCCAAAGCCTCACAGAGAGCTTTTCTCCTCTATCCTTTCCCTGCAGGACCCAAGCTGGTGGGACCCCCTGCAGCAGGGGCTGCCACTGAGCTCCGAGCTTTGTGAGCCTCCCTCTGTGCTTCACAGTATCACAGGATCAACAGAATCACCAAGGTTGGAAAAGACCTCAAAGATCATCGAGTCCAACCTGTCACCACAGACCCCATGACTAGACCATGGCACCAAGTGCCACATCCAGTCCCCTCTTGAGCACCTCCAGGGACGGTGACTCTACCACCTCCCTGGGCAGCACGTCCCAGTGGCTAACAACTCTCTCAGTGAAGAACTTTCTCCTCCCCTCCAGCCTAAACTTACCCTGGTGCAGCTTGAGACTGTGTCCTCTTGTTCTGGTGCTGTCTGCCAGGGAGAAGAGCCCAACCCCCACCTGGCTACAGCCTCCCTGCAGGGACTTGCAGAGAGCAATGAGGTCTCCCCTGAGCCTCCTCTTCTCCAGGCTCAGCAACCCCAGCTCCCTCAGCCTCTCCTCCCAGGGCTGTGCTCCAGACCCCTCCCCAGCCTTGTTGCCCTTCTCTGGCACCTTCAAGTCTCTCAATGTCCTTCTTGACCTGAGGGGCCCAGAACTGGACACAGGACTCAAGGGGTGGCCTGAGCAGTGCTGAGCACAGGGCACAATGACCTCCCTGCTCCTGCTGGCCACACTCTTCCTGCTGCAGGCCAGGATGCCCTTGGCCTTCTTGGCCCCCTGGGCACACTGCTGGCTCATGTTCAGGCAGCTGTCAACCAGCACCCCCAGGTCCCTCTCTGCCTGGCTGCTCTCAGCCACTCTGCCCCCAGCCTGTAGCTCTGCCTGGGGTTGCTGTGGCCAAAGTGCAGCCCCTGGCACTTGGGCTTGTTGAATGCCATCCTGTTGGCCTCTGCCCATCTGTCCAGCCTGGCAAGGTCCCTCTGCAGAGCCCTTCTGGCCTCTAACTGACCAACATCTGCTCCCAGCTTGGTGTCATCTGCACATTTACTGATGTCTCAATCCCCTCATCCAGATCATCAATAAGGATGTTAAAGAGGCTGGGGCCCAGCACTGATCCCTGGGGCACACCACTGGTGCCTGGCTGCCAGCTGGCTGTGGCACCATTCACCACCACTCTCTGGGCTCAGCCTCCAGCCAGTTCCTAACCCAGCTCAGAGTGCTGCTGTCCCAGCCAGGGGCTGACAGCTTGGCCAGCAGTTGGCTGTGGGGGACGGTGTCAAAGGCCTTGCTGGAGTCCAGGCAGACCACATCCACAGCCTGCCCCACAGCCACCAGGCAGTCACCTGGGCATGGAAGGAGATCAGGTTGGAGAGGCAGGACCTGCCCTTCCTAAATCCATGCTGGCTGGGCCTGAGCCCTTGGCCATCCTTTGGGTGTGCAGTGATTGCCCCCAGGATGATCTGCTCCATCATTTCCCCTGGCACTGAGGTCAGGCTGCCAGGCCTGGAGCTTCCAGGTTCCTCCATCCGACCCTTCTTGTGGACGGGGACCACCTTGGCCAGTTTCCAGTCGTCTGGGACCCGGTGAGCCAGGACTGGAGGGAAATGCTGGAGAGCGGCTTGGCAGCTCCTCTGCAGCTCTCTCAGCACCCTAGGGTGGATCCCATCCGGCCCCATGGGCTTGTGAGTGTCCAGGTGGCTCAGCAGGTCCCAAACTCACGGATTTCAGGGGCACTGCACTGCTCCCTGACCCCATCCCCCAGCTCAGGAGGCCAGTTATCCTGGAGTCCTCCTGCCTTGCTGTTGAAGACTGAGGCAAAGAAGGTGTTCAGGCCCTCAGCCTTTTCCTCCTCTTCAGTCACCGTGTTCCCCTGCAGGCCCCATGAGCAGTGCAGGTGCTTCCTGCCCTCTTTAGCATTAATGTATTTATAAAATGCTTTTTGTTATCCTTCACAGAGGTGTTCAGCCTCAGCTCCAACTGGGCCTTTGCCTCTCTAACGTTTCTCCTACATGTTCTAACAACATCCTTAAACGTATCTGGAGCTGCCTCCCCCTTTCCAAAGGTGACACAGCCTCTTTTTTCCCTCAGTCCCTCCAGGAGCTGCTTGCTCACCCAGGCCCAGAGCCTTCCCCTCGGCTCATCTCTCGGCACATGGCAGCTGCCAGCTCCTGTGCCCTCGAGAGCTCCTGTTTGAAGCAGCTCCAACCAGCCTGGACCCCTCGGGTCTTGAGGGCTGCTGCCCAGGGCACTTTGTGAAGAAGTCTCTTAAACAGGCTGCAGTTCACCCTCCGGCAGGCCGAGGTGAGGGCTCTGTTGGTGCTCCTCCCCAGCTCCCTGCACATTGAACACTTCACCACCTCATGGCCGCTGCACCCCAGGCAGCCTCCCACGGTCACGTCTGCCACCAGCCCTTCTCTCCTGGAGAGCAGCAGGTCAAGCAGAGCCTGACCCCTGGAGGCTCACTCAACAGCTGCAGCAGGAAGCTGTCCCCCATGCGCTCCAGGAATCTTCTGCACTGCCTCCTCTCTGCTGAGGTAAGTTCCCAGCAGATATCTGGCAGGTTAAAGTCACCCACAAGGACAAGGTCTGATGATCTTGAGACAGCCTCCAGTTGCTTATGGAATGCTTCATCTGCCTCCTCATCCTGGCTGGGTGGTCTAGAACAGACTCCAACCAGGATGTCAGATTTGTTAGGCTGCCCCCTGATTGTAACCCACAGGCTCTCAATCCCTTCGTCCTCCACCTCAAGTTGTGTGGCATCCGGTGATTCCCTAATGCACAGAGCCACCCCTCCTCCTCTCCTCCCTCACCTGTCTCTCCTGAAGAGCCTGTAACCCCCCAGTGCAGCGCTCCAGCCGTGCCTGTCATCCCACCGTGTGTCTGAGGTGGCGACTCCATCCCAGTCACCCTGGTGGAGCAGGACTTCAGCTCCTCCTGCTTATTGCCCATGCTGCCTGCATTGGTGTACAGCACTGCAGCTGGGCTCTCCATTTCCCAATGAACCCTAACTTGAGTCCCGCTCTCTCCTCTCCAGAGAGACTGGTTTCCTCACCCACCCTTTCAGACCTAGACCCATGAGCCCTGCCAGCTCTAGTGCTAGGACTCCCTTACCCTTTCTAGATAACTGCACCCCAGCAGGTCCCAGCAGGTCAGGTGCAGTAAAAGTTGCTCCATGATCAAAGAACCCAAAGTTCTGCTGCTGGCACCATCCCCTGAGCCAACTGTTGGTGGTGTGGGTTCTCCTGTTCCTCTCAGTGTACTCCCCTGCCACTGAGGGAGCTGAGCAGAACACCACTTGAGCTCCTGCCCCTTCAATCAGTTGTCCAAGTGCCTTAAACTCCTTTTTAATTGCCCTGGTGCCCTTCTTGTCAATTCCATCACTCCCAGCTTGTATTACCAGCAGAGGGTAACAGTCAGAGGGGTGGATTAACTTGGGGAGTCTCCTTGCAATGTCCCTGACCCGCGCCCCGGGTAGGGAGCAGACCTCCCTGTGGGATGGGCCAGGACAGCATATGGGCAGCATATGGGTCCCTCTGTACCCCCCAGGACAGAGTCCCCAACAACTATAACCCTTCTCCTTTTCTTTGTGGAGCTGGTCGTTATAGCTGGTGGGGACCGCTTGGCCTTAGCCTTAGGCTCCTGCCCAGATGGCTGCTCCTCAGCTCTCTCATCCCCACCGCCCTCGGCCTGCAGGGTCTCGTACTTATGATGCAAGGGCAGCGGAGGAGGAGGGGAGGGCCGGGATGGATCTCCTTGCCACCCCTGGCAGGGACCTGTATCCATCCCTCCCCGTTTCCAGGGACCCTTCCCTCAGCAGGGGAGATCTGCAGGGAAAAGGGAAATCCCCAGGGTGAAGACTCCTTTTGGCTGGCTGCTGTCCCAGGAGGGCTCTGAATGTTCTGCCTTAAATCCTGATCCATGCATTCCCAAATTCAGTTCCAGAATCAAGTCCTGAACCCAGTTCCTGTCTGCTGCTGAGTTGCTGGGGACTCCCCAGCAGCAGTGGTGATGGGGAGGCTCCATATTGGCTTTGCATTCATTTATGCCATTACTTTCTTATTTCTCTTGATTCCTGTTTCACCACAGCTGGTTCAGTTTCTTTCTCACCCCATCAGTTTCTCTCCCTTATTCCCTTTCTCTTCCCTTTGGGAAGGCAGAGGGGGTCATGGACAGCCTCTGGCACTGGTCTAGTGGCCAGCCCAGCCCTGACCCTCAACAGCTCTGTTTAAACCCCAGCCCAGTTCAGCTGAATTCTTTAGTGGGTTACCAAGGCAGGAGGACAGTGACTGCTGTGTCCTTGCACTGCTGTGACTCTTGGCAGGCCAAGAGGCAGCACAGGGCCTCAAAGCCCTGACCCCAGACCCAGACCAAGATTCACAGCAAGAGCCAGACTCAGAGGCAGACCAAGGCTAAGGCCCAAGCCCACACCCAGACACCCACCCAGACTCAAGACCGGGACCCAAACACAGACCGAGATCCAGGCGCTGGTCCACAGCTAGAGCCAGACCCACGCCCACACACAGCGCCAGGCCCAGATCCACGTCCGGGCCCCGACGCAGCCCCACGCCAGGCCCTCGGCGCCCCCTGGGGGCCAGCCCCGCGCCCCACCCCGTGCCCCGCGGCCGACGGCGGAGCCCCGCCCCTTGGAGGCGTGGCCAGTTGACTGCCCCGCCCCCGCTTCCTGCCGGGCGGGAAGCGCCTCTGGCGCACGCGCAGCGCCGCCGGGGCGGGAGGAGCGCAGGTCCGGGTGCGCACCTTCCCCCACCCCAATCTGCACGCCGCGAGGCTCTGCGCCCTACTCCAAGATGGCAGCCGGCGGCGCACCTCGCACAATTGCGCATGCGCCAGCGCCACCGCCTCGCCCGCGATTGGCTGCCGGGTCCTGGCGGCTGCTTCCGGCGGGAGGGCGGGGCGGGGCCGGCAGAGCCGCCTCCCGGTTCGCGGCAGGATGCGCCTGGCATAGCCCCTGGCCGTACCCGCGGCCGCCGTGCGCACAGCAGCCGTGCCCTGCTCCCTTCCTGCCCGGCCCGGCTCGGCTCGGCTCGGCTCGGCTCGGCTCGTTCTCTCTGCCGGGCAGCACCGCGGTCTCCCGGCCCTCGTGGGCCTGTGTTCTAGCGGCCCTTCCCATTGCCCCGGGGCTCCCCGTTCCCGCCGGCCGGGGAGGCCCGGGGGCTGGGAGGCAGCGGCAGCTCTCCGGGAGGGGAAAGGCAGCCAGCGGTGGTCCTGGGGCTCCGTGTCCAGCGGGAGCTTCGGCGGTGCATGGGCGGGGAGGCCCCGCCGGCGGCGGCCATGCGATGACCGGAGCGCGGTGCCCTGCCTAGAGCCGCCCCGCGGGACCGCCGGCAGCCATGGTGAGTGCGGGCGGGGAGAGGGGCAGCCGTGCTCCGCAGCGGGGCTGGGGCCGCTGCGCTGCCCGGGGCCTGCGGCCTGACCCGGGCCCGCCAGCCCCAGGCCCTGCCTCCGGCCCGGGGCCTGCTGCGAGCTGCCGCCTGGGCAGCGGCCCCGCCGGGGACTGCGCGCCTTGGAGGCCCCGAGGGGCCTGCGGGTGTCGAGCGAGGGAATTCTTTCTGGGAAGAATGTGTGTAAGGGGGAGTTCTTCCAGGGAGGGTTTTGTGCCAGAGGATGGTGAGAACCGGAGGCTTTCTGCAGTGCCTGCCCTGGCCTTGCTCACTTCGCCTCCGGTTCAACCTCGAATGTGCCGCAGAAGTGACCTGGATTCCGTGTTGTGCACAGCAGTACTGGATTCTGCTGCAGATTCTGGCCTTGAGCTGCCTTCCAGCAGCAGCAGCCCTCGCTGTGTGCAGCCCCACCGAGGGACCCCGAGCTGAGGGCTGCCACGCTCTGCTTTGCACAGTCTTTTCTTTTTTCCCTTGATAAGAAGCAAGGGAAGACATCTGCCCTCCATCGGGGCTCACACGGCAGCCCTGCAGGGCTGCTAGGTGGATTTCTGCCTTCAGGGGCTGCTGATGCTGCCCACTGTGGCCATACCAAGCACAGGCAGTCATCTGCTGAGTAACAGCTGCTCTTCTTCTTCCCTTGTTCTTCCTGCCGGGAAGTCTTTTATCCCCAGATTTAGTAGGTTGGCATAAGAAAGCCACAAACGTGTGCTCTGAAGTTGATCAGTAAGGAGAGATGTCTTCAGCAGCCCTGGATCTGCTTTCTGCTGTCCTGTCTTGCCCAGAGAGCCCCACTGGACAGAGAGCAGTTGCTGATCTAGCTTTCAGCTCCATTCTAGCTTGAGCTATCTCAGACAGCACAGGTTCAGGCCTTGCACCCCTTTTCCTAAGGAATTGGGGATGTTGGCTTGATATTGTGGATTCACCCAGGACCTGAAATTCACAGTCACAGAATGCAGCAGGTTGGAAGGGACCCTCCAAGGGCATCCTGACCACCCCCTGCAGGCAGCAGGGACAGCTCCAGCCAGAGCAGGCTGCCCAGGGACACAGCCAGGCTGAGCTTCAGTGGCTCCAGGGATGAGGCCTCAAGCACCTCCCTGGGCAGCCTGTGCCAGTGTCTCCCCAGCCTCCCTGGGCAGAGCTTCCTCCTGGTGTCCAACCTAACTCTGCCCTGCTCCAGTTCCAGACCATTGCCTCTGGGCCTATCCCCACAGCCCCCTCTGAGCAGTCCCTCCCCAGCTGCCTGCAGCTGCCCTGCAGATACTGAACTGCAGCTCTGAGGTCTGCCTGGAGCCTTCTCCTCTCCAGGCTGCACAGCCCCAGCTCTCCCAGCCTGGCCCATGGCAGAGGCTCTGCAGCCTCTGATCATTTTTGTGGCCTCCTCTGGAGCCTCTCCAGCAGCTCCAGGTCTCTCTTGTGCTGGGGACTGTGGTGCTGGACACAGCACTGCAGGCACATCTTCATGTGGTTTGGTGTGCTGCTGGGTCACTGTTGCTGGCTGACTCAAGCCTTGCTGTCTGTAGCTCATGTGAGTTGAATGCCAGCAGTCCCTTACAGAGGTTTTAGCTGCTCCAGGTGCTCCCTGCTGAGGTGGAACATAGTGCCCTTGGTAAATCCAGGCAACAGCCTGTGCTGTTGGGCCTGAGTGTCCCAGGGATGCACTCCTGACTTGCCTGCCACACATCACAGCTCTTCCCGAGTGTTAGCTGTGGCCAGAGCTGGAACAGGGGCTGATGGTGCTGAGGCAGGGCCCTTCTGGGGACTAGCCCAGGCTCCAGAAGATGCCTGAATGCTGCAGCTGAGGTGTGAGGGGACAGTTGTGTGTAAGAAGCTGCAGCTCTGCATGTGGAAAGAGGGTGCGGAGTTTTGTGCTTCAGAGTCTGCCCTGCTGACTGCAGGGGGCAAAATGACTTCTTGGTTTCTCCCTCAGCTTCCTGGAGCTGCACATTTCCTTTCCTTCCTGTCAATTCCACCCCCTCAACTTCCAGTGCTTAACCCAGGTGCAAGCAGTCAGTGGGCTCCAGTGCAGGCTTTAATGTTGGAGCTCTTCATGTGACTGCTGGGCAAGATTTTCCCTCTGCTCCCTCTGCCTTGGAGCTTCCAGATGGGTTTGTTCTGCTGCTGGGGCAGCCTCCTTCCTGGAATCCCTTGGAGAGGTGTGAAGATGAGATTGCTGGGAGGCACAGTGGGGACAGCAGAAGAGAATCAGTCCTGTGCCACAAGTACAGGCTTGGGGGAGCAGGTTTGAGTTGGCCTGAGGAGATGTGGAGGGCAGTAGAGAATGGGAGGCAGAGTCACAGCATGAGTTGGGATGGAAGAGACCTCAGATTGCTCAGAGCCACCCCCCTGCCATGGGCAGGGACCCCTCCCACCAGCACAGGCTGCTCAGGGCCTCATCCAGCCTGGCCTGTAACACCTCCAGGCAGGAGGCAGCCACAGCCTCCCTGGGCAGCCTGTGCCAGAGTTTCCCCAGCCTCACTGCAAAGGATTTCTTCCTAATCTTCAGTCTAAAGTAGAATTGGGCCTTGGTTAACTGGAAAGGGGCAAATGTGTAGTCCCAGCAAAGGCAGGAGGGGAAACCAGTGCTTACCATAGGGGTGTGGTGAACAGGTGCCAGCTCAGTCTGCATGGATGCCACTCATGGCTCAGAAATCACCATCCAGAGCAGGGTGGGCAGAGGGCAGCAGCTCTGGGCTGCTCTGCTCAGACCTCACCTCCAATCCTGCCTCCAGCTCTGCTGTCCCCAGCAGCAGGACACAGAGCTGCTGGAGAGAGGCCAGAGGAGGCCACAGAGATGCTGCCAGGGCTGGAGCAGCTCTGCTGGGAGCACAGGCTGAGGCAGCTGGGGCTGTGCAGCCTGCAGAGGAGAAGGCTCCAGGGGCTGCTCAGAGCTGCTGCCAGCACCTGAAGGGATCCTGCAGGAAGGCTGCAGAGGGACTTTGGCTGAGGGGGTCTGAGGCAGGCCAAGGGGGAAGGGTTTGGAGCTGAGGCTGAGCAGGGTCAGAGTGGAGCTGAGGAAGAAGTTGTTGAGTGTGAGGCTGCTGAGCCTCTGGCCCAGGCTGCCCAGGGAGGCTGTGGCTGCCTCCTGCCTGGGGGTGCTGTGGCCGTGGGGCTGGGGCTGCTGCATGCTGCTGGCAGGGCTCACTGCTGGTGCCTGTGGAGTGTCTGCTCAACAGTCCTGGTACAGCCCCCAGGTTGTGGCTGTCTGTGAAGAAGGTGTCAGTGATGCTCAGCTCAGGATGCCTGCAGAGAAAGTGTTGTGAGCCTCAGGCTGGGAGGAGGGCTCCTGTGGGGTCAAGCTGACCTCTAGCCTCAGAGGAACTGGCTCTGACTTAGGCATTGAAGTAGAATCATGGAGTCTTTTTGGCTGCCAGAGCCCTTCCAGCTCCTCCAGCCCAGCCACTCTCTAGCTCTGCCCAGGCTGGGGCTGAGCCACGGCCCTCAGCACCACAGCTCTGCCTCTGGAAAACACCTCCAGGGATGGGGATACAGCCTGGGCCAGGCACTGAGAGCCCTTCCAGGGAAGAAGTTTCTTCTCATCTCCAACCTCAACCTCCCCTGGGGCACCTTGAGGCCATTGCCTCTTGTCCTGTCCCTTGTTCCTTGGGAGCAGAGCCCAAGCCCCAGCTGGCTCCAGCCTCCCCTCAGGGAGCTGCAGAGAGCAAGGAGGTCTCCCTCAGCCTCCTCTGCTCCAGGCTCCACACCCCCAGCTCCCTCAGCTGCTCCTCCCCAGCCCTCTTCCCCAGACCCTTTCTCAGCTCTGTTGCTCTTCTCTGGCCCTGCTCCAGCTCCTCAGTGTCCTTCTTGGACTGAGGGGCCCTGAACTGACCCCAGGATTTGAGCTGTGGCCTCAGCAGTGCCCAGCCCAGAGGCACAATCCCTGCCCTGCTCCTTCTGGCCATGGCATTGCTGATCCAGGGCAGGCTGCTGCTGCCCTCCTTGCCCACCTGGGCACTGCCTGCCACATCTCCAGGCTGTTCTCTTGCTTTCCAGCCCACAAAGTGTTCCTATGGTTTCCCAGTCAACTTTTAGGATCCTCCCAGGTGGTTTTGGTGAAGAGCTTCAGGAGCAGCACTGTTTGTGGCTCCAGCCCTTGCCTGCCTGTGTGTTATGCAGCCAGAGGAGCTGTGGCTTTGTCTCTCCTTTCACATCTCCTCTTCCACTTGCTGAGAGGAGGCATTTCTCCAGCCTGCAGAGCTCAGTTGTGATCTCCTGGGCCATATCTGGTGAGGGCTTTCCAGCTGCTGGGAGGTGAAGGCAGGTGAGTGCCTCCCAGCAAATATGTTCTTCAGTTACCTGGGAGCTCTGCCTGCCCTGCTGCTCTGGTGAGACCTCAGCACGAGAAGGACATGGACCTGCTGGAGAGGGTCCTAAGGTGGCCACAAAGATGATCAGAGGGCTGGAGCAGCTGGGGCTGTGCAGCCTGGAGAAGAGAAGGCTCCAGGGGACCTTAGAGCAGCCTCCAGTACCTGAAGGGCTCCAAGCAGGCTGCAGAGGGACTGTTCCCAAAGGGCTGCAGGGCCAGGCCCAGGGGCAGTGGTTTGAGATGAGAGCAGAGCAGATTGAGATTGGATGTGAGGAACAAGTTCTGCCCCAGGAGGCTGCTGGAACACTGCAGCAGGCTGCCCAGGGAGGTGGCTGAGGCTCCAGCTCTGGAGAGATTCCAGGTGAGGCTGGAGAGGGCTCTGGGCAGCCTGAGCTGGGGAGGATGTCCCTGCTGGGTGCAGGGCTGGGGCTGGGTGAGCTCTGGAGCTCTCTGTGATTCCATGCTTTGTATCCTGCCAGCAGCCAGAGCAGCAGCTTAGGAAAAGAGACTTTCTCCAGGGAGTGCTTTTGTGGCAGGACTCAGCTTTGAGGACCTGGTATGAAGTCAAACCCTCAGGCAGAGAGCTGCAAGCAGGCTCCTCACCCACACTGGCTTCAGGTACAGGACAGGGCTCCTTCTTGCAGGGGCTGACTTGGCCTCAGGGATGGGCAGTGAGGTGGGAAGCAGGAGCAGAGCTCTGTCCTGCAGGAAGCAGACCCAGAGGAACTGGCAGGAGGCAGTGGCTGTGGGCAGCTGCAGCCTCTGCATCTTCCCCAGCAGCATCCAAGCTTTTATTTTCAAGCCCTCTAACCACCTCCCAGGTTCCTTTCAGCAGTGCTGCTCAGAGCTTCCTTTGCAGACCTGAGGATGCTTTAAGCCTTCCATTTGCTGCAGGGCAAAGCATGTCAGGGTTGCAGCCCATGCAGCCAGGTAGCTCTGGAGAGCCACAGGTGGCTCAGGATGGAGCCTGCTGCTGGATCACCTTTGGTTGTGCTCTCTACTAGGTGTTGGTGTGGCTGAGCTGGTGGCTGCCTCCCAGCTGTGGGCCATGAATCAGTGCTGCAGTGCTGGGGCCTCTCCTGGTGCCTGCTGTGCTGGGGATGCTCCTGTGGCGGGGGCAGCTTCCTGCTGCCTCGTGGTGCTGGGGCTGAGATGGAGTGAGGGCTGTGCTGCCTGGGCCTGCTGCAGCTGGGCTCTGGGGAGGGCTTCCCACAAGGAGAGGGAGAATCCCAGAACCA
The DNA here is from genome assembly GCA_033816785.1 of Picus viridis. Taxonomy (NCBI): domain Eukaryota; kingdom Metazoa; phylum Chordata; class Aves; order Piciformes; family Picidae; genus Picus; species Picus viridis. The sequence goes on from CM066594.1 coordinate 330,811, forward strand.
TTTGGGCTGGCAGAGCCCTTCCAGCTCCTCCAGCCCAGCCCTTCCCTAGCTCTGCCCAGGCTGGGGCTGAGCCCTGGCCCTCAGCACCACAGCTCTGCCTCTGGGAAACACCTCCAGGGGTGGGGATTCAGCCACCCCTCTGGAGCACTGAGAACCCTTCCAGGGAAGAAGTTTCTTCTCATCTCCAACCTGAACCTGCTCTGCCACAATTTCAGGCCAGTTCCTCTTGTCCTGTCCCTGGGAGCAGAGCCCAAGCCCCAGCTGGCTGCAGCCTCCTCTCAGGGAGCTGCAGAGAGCAAGGAGGTCTCCCTCAGCCTCCTCTGCTCCAGGCTCCACACCCCAGCTCCCTCAGCTGCTCCTCCCCAGCCCTCTTCTCCAGACCCTTCCCCAGCTTCATTGCCCTTCTCTGGACCCTCCTCTCCATCTGCAGCTGAGGAGGTGGTGCTGAGCGTGCTGAGGGCTGTGGCTGGCAGGAAGTGCTTGAGCACGGGGAGGGGGTGGCCTCTGCTTGATGGGCAGCGGAGGCGGGAGCGGGAGCTGGAGCTGGTCCCGCCCCGGGCCCTGCCTGCTGCCGCCGCTGGCTGCTGTGCGGGTCCGGCCCAGCCTGCTGCAGGTCTGCCAGCTTCATGTATCCCCTCCAGGTCCTTCAGAACAAAGTGACCTCCTCCTAAAGCCATCCTGACTGACTCTGCTCAGCAGAGAAACAGCAGAATGGGAACTTCGAACTTCTGGCCTCAGCTCCAACCTCTGGGGTCCTGTTTTAGCCCTCAGCTCCTCTCTGTGCTCCTTTACTGTCCCCTTTCTCTCACATCATGACACAGGAGCTGGCTGCTGCTGGGCTTCTTGTAGTGCTTGTTGTGCAGCAGTGCAGGAGCTGTGTGGCTGCTGTGCAGCTCTGCCTGCTGGGACAGCCTTGGCAGCAGCCTCTGCCTGTGCTGACCCAGCTCTGGGCTCCCCAGTGCTGGAGAGACAGAGATCTGCTGGGGAGAGAGCCCAGGGCAGGCTGCAGAGCTGCTGAGGGGCCTGGAGCAGCTCTGGCAGCAGCAAAGGCTGAGAGCCCTGGGGCTGAGAGCCTGCAGAAGAGCAGCCCCAGAGGGCAGCTGAGCAATGCTCAGCAAGAGCTGAAGGAGCTGTGGGGGGCAAGAGGCTGGGGCCAGGCTCTGCTGAGTGCTGCCCAGGGACAGCACAAGGGGCAGAAAGTGTCAGGCAGGAGGTTGGAGCTGAGCAGGAGGAGCAAGTTGTTTGTTGTGAGGCTGCTGGAGGCCTGGAGCAGGCTGCCCAGAGAGGTTGTGGAGTCTGCTGGTGTGGAGAGCTTCCAACCCCCCTGGGCACTGTGCTGCTGGGCAAGCTGCTGTGGGTGCCCTGCTGGAGCAGGGCTTGGCTGGGTGAGCTCCAGAGCTCCCTGCCAGCCCCAGGCTGCTGGGGCTCTGTGTGACCCTGGGCTGGGGCTAAACCTGCCTGTGCCTTTCAGAAGAAGCAGGGCCCACAGCTGAGCTTGTAGCAGGAGAGCTGTCTCTGGATGCCTCCCCCAGCATGGAAGCTGTCTTCTGACTGCAGCACTGTGGCTGTCCAGAGAACCTCTCAGGCTCTCCAGCAGCTGCCACCCATTTGCCCTATTAAAGCCCTCTGTAGCTGGATGTAGGCTGCACTGTCTCAGGATGGACTGAAAACTGCTAAGACAATTATTGAGCCTCAAGGGCTTCTGAACTGCCTTGGAGAGCCTCTTCCTGCTAGATGAGGGTCATGGCAGTCCTCTGAGAGATGAGATGATTGTAGTGGAGAAGCATTAGACCTGGCATGTGCTGCAGGGACGGCTCAGCCTGTGGGCACCTGCAGGCCCTGAGGGATTTGTGTTCTCCTTGGTCATTTGAATGCACTCTGGGAGGTGCTGCCACTTAAACCAGGGGGAAGGAGCTGCTGTGTCCCAAGGGCCCTCCAGACATTTTCCTTGATCAGTCAGCAGTGGTTCCTTGCAAGGAGCTGTGCTGTGGTCACTGCTGCAGCTCAGGTGTTAGCATGGTCAGGTAGCCCAGGCTGCCCAGGGCCTCATCCAGCCTGGCCTTCAGCACCCCCAGGCAGGAGGCAGCCACAGCCTCCCTGGGCAGCCTGTGCCAGAGGCTCAGCAGCCTCACACTCAACAACTTCTTCCTCAGCTCCACTCTGACTCTGCTCTGCCTCAGCTCCAAACCCTTCCCCCTTGGCCTGCCTCAGACCCCCTCAGCCAAAGTCCCTCTGCAGCCTTCCTGCAGGATCCCTTCAGGCCCTGGCAGGCAGCTCTGAGCAGCCCCTGGAGCCTTCTCCTCTGCAGGCTGCACAGCCCCAGCTGCCTCAGCCTGTGCTCCCAGCAGAGCTGCTCCAGCCCTGGCAGCATCTCTGTGGCGTCCTCTGGCCTCTCTCCAGCAGCTCTGTGTCCTGCTGCTGCTGGGGACAGCAGAGCTGGAGGCAGGATTGCAGGTGAGGTCTGAGCAGAGCCCAGGGGCAGACTCCCCTCTGCTGCCCTCTGCCCACCCTGCTCTGGCTGCAGCCCAGCACCCAGCTGCCTGAGGGCTGCAGGAGGCACTGCTGGCTCCTGGGGAGCTGCTCAGCACCCAGCACCCCCAAGGCTCTTTCTTCAGGGCTGCTCCCAACCCACTCTGCACCCAGCCTGCACTTGTGCCTGGGCTTGGCCTGGTCCAGCTGCAGGACCTTGCCCTGGGACTTGCTGCACCTCCTGCAGCTGACCCTGGCTCACTTCTCCAGCCTGTCAAGATCCCTCTGGATGGATCCCTCATTTGCCAGCTCTGGCTTGTCCCAGTGAAAGCTTTGGAGCAGTGTTGGAGTGGGGAAAGATGTGGCACCTGGCTTGTTGCCCTCCTGCTGGGGCTGTGGTGCTCAGGGCCAGGGTTTAGCAGAGCCCTGCTGGGGGTGGGGGATGCTTGGACTCGCCCTTCAAGGCCTTTCCCAACCAAAGCAGTGCTGTGATTTCATGTTCAGGATGTTGCTTCCTCACCCAGGCAGCCCCTGGGCTTTCTGTCTGTGGTCAGGAATGGAGTGGGGGAGGCACAGCTGGGTTCAGGGGCACCTGCCCTCCAGGAGGGTGTTCTGCCAGGAAGCAGCTTCCCCTTCACCACATTGCAGTTCACACTGATACTCCTCCACCTGCAGTGTTTCAGCTCTTCTAGCACAGCCTGGAGCCCTCATCCCACCCCCTCCTGCCCCTCCTGCCCCCTCTCTGGGTCATGCCTGTAATCCCTTTGGTTTTCACCATTTCCCAGCACTTCCCCCTGGGCTCCAAATGGTCTCTGCTTTCCTCTGGGCACCCCGGCCTGTGGCTGCCTCTGTATTTTTAGCCCCTGGGCTTAATAATTGATGAGGCTTTGGTGGCAGCATGGACTGCTCTGGAGGGGCCCTGGCATGCTGCCTGCCAGGCTCCTCTGCTGGGAAGGAGCAGGCAGGGGATGGAACACCCCAGGGAGGAGTGGGGCTGGGGGCTTCCAGTCTCAAAGCCTCTGTGGTGCTTGGGTGATGCTTCCCTGCTTTGGTGGCCAATTGCTAATGGGAGAGGGCTGGATGGGTGCTTCAAAGGGGAGTGCTCTTGGCTCCATGTCCAGATGGAGATGACTGACAAGTGGAGTCCCTCAGGGGCTGTTCTGGGGCCAGTGCTGCTCAATATCTTCAGCAGTGATACAGAGAGAGCCTGAGGCACCCTGAGCAGGGCTGCAGGGGCAGCAGGCTGAGTGGGGTTGGTGAGGCTGAAGGAGGGGAAGGCATCCAGAGGGACCTGGACAGGCTGCAGGGGAGGCTGAGGAGAGCCTCAGGAGGTTCAACAAGGCCCTCTGCAAGGTCCTGCAGTCCTTGGCATCAACCCAGGCTGGGGGGATGAGGTTGAGAGCAGCCCTGCAGGGAAGGCCTTGGGGGTGCTGGGGGGGAGAAGCTGGACAGGAGCCAGCACTGGGCACTGGCAGCACAGAGGGCCAAGGGCAGCCTGGGCTGCACCCAAAGCAGGGTGGCCAGAGCTGGAGAGAGGATCCTGCCCCTCTGCTCTGCTCTGGGCAGACCTCACCTGCAGGGCTGGGGCCAGATAGGGGACCCCCAGCAGGACCCAGAGGACTCAGCAGGACCCAGAGACCTGGAGCTGCTGGAGAGGCTCCAGAGGAGGCCACAAAAATGATCAGAGGCTGCAGAGCCTCTGCCATGGGCCAGGCTGGGAGAGCTGGGGCTGTGCAGCCTGGAGAGAAGAAGGCTCCAGGCAGACCTCAGAGCTGCAGTTCAGTATCTGCAGGGCAGCTGCAGGCAGCTGGGGAGGGACTGCTCAGAGGGGGCTGTGGGGATAGGCCCAGAGGCAATGGTCTGGAACTGGAGCAGGGCAGAGTCAGGTTGGACAGCAGGAGGGAGCTCTGCACAGGGAGGCTGGGGAGACACTGGCACAGGCTGCCCAGGGAGGTGCTTGAGGCCTCATCCCTGGAGCCATTGAAGCTCAGCCTGGCTGTGTCCCTGGGCAGCCTGCTCTGGCTGGAGCTGTCCCTGCTGCCTGCAGGGGGTGGTCAGGATGCCCTTGGAGGGTCCCCTGCACCCTGCTGCAATCTGTGACTGTAACACCACACAGGTTCTGTGCTGCAGCCCCACTGGTGCTGTTCTTTGGCAGCCAGGCCAGTTCCTCCCCCAAAGCGTTGCCCAGGCCTGGCCCAGGGCAGTGGTGCAGTCCCCATGCCTGGAGGGGTTCCAGAGCTGTGTGGCTGTGGTGCTGAGGGCCATGGCTCAGTGCTGCCCTGGCACTGCTGGGGTAAGGCCTGGACTGGATGCCCTCAGAGGCCTTTCCAGAGAGAAACGATTCTGTGATTGCAGCAAGCTCAGCTGTGAGCCCTGAGCAATCCTGCCTGAGGGCAGCTGCTCAGCAGCACGGCTCCCCCCGGGGCTCCTTTCCCCCTTCCCCCCCCCCGGGGCTCCTTTCCCCCTTCCCCTTCCCCCCCCCCCGGGGCTCCTTCCCCCCTTCCCCCCCACCCGGGGCTCCTTTCCCCCTTCCCCCCCACCCGGGGCTCCTTCCCCCCTTCCCCCTTCCCCCCCCCCGGGGCTCTTTTCCCCCTTCCCCCCACCCGGGGCTCCTTTCCCCTTCCCCCTTCCCCCCGGGGCTCCTCCCCCCCCCCCTTCCCCCTTCCCCCCGGGGCTCCTCCCCCCCTTCCCCTTCCCCCCCCCGGGGCTCCTCCCCCTTCCCCCTTCCCCCCGGGGCTCCTCCCCCCTTCCCTTCCCCCCCGGGGCTCCTCCCCCTTCCCCCTTCCCCCCCCGGGGCTCCTCCCCCCTTCCCCTTCCCCCCCCCGGGGCTCCTCCCCCCCTTCCCCCCCCCCCCGGGGCTCCTCCCCCCCCTTCCCCCTTCCCCCCCGGGCTCCTCCCCCCCTTCCCCCGGACTGCGGGCAGGGGCAGTAGTCTGGGCTGGGGCAGAGGTGAGGGGGCAGGGTTGCAGCTGTGCAGCAGGGTTGCAGCTGTGCAGCAGGGTTGCAGCTGTGCAGCAGGGTTGCAGCTGCTTGCTCGTGTTTCCTGCTGGTGTCTGATGAAGCAGAGCAGGTGGTGACCAAAGTCCAGGGCTGTGCTGGCCCCGGGGAGCCCTGGGCAGGAAGGAATCAGGGAGTGATGGGGGTGGAGGAGACTTCAAGCTCACCCAGTCCAACCCCTTGCAGCCAGGGCAGGGTGCTCCGAGCCCCACACACCTGACCTGCAGCCTCATTGCCCTCTGCAGTGGGAGGGGGCAGCCTCTGCTCCTTGGTGTCGAGTGCCAGGAGCAGAGGCAATGGTTCCAAGCTGCCCCAGGGGAGGCTCAGGCTGGAACTCAGGAAATATTTCTGCACTGGAAGGGATCTCAGACCTTGGAACAGGCTGCCCAGGGCAGTGCTGCAGTCACCGTCCCTGGGGGCTGGCCCTGGCCCCTAGGGACATGGTTTGGTGTTGACCCTGCAGTGCTGGTCGGGGGTTGGACTGCATGAGCTTGGAGCTCTCTTCCAGTCAGATGTTCTGTGATCCCTTCTGGCTCCAGCCATGGGGCAGCTCCAGCTCTCTGGGCAGCCTGGGACAGGCTCTCCCCACCCTCAGCACCAAACACTTCTCCTTCTCTCCACTCTCAGGCTCCCTCTTGCACTTCAAACCATCCCCCCTCAGCCTGGCCCAACAGGCCCTGCTCAGAAGTCTGTCCCCAGCTCTCTTCTGGCCTCTGGAAGCCCTGCAAGGCCACCAGGAGGTCTCCCTGGAGCCTTTTCCTCTCCAACTCTGCCAGCCTGGCCTCCCAGCAGAGGGCTTCCAGCCTCCCAGCACTGCTGTGGCCTCTGGCCCTGCTCCTGGCCCTTCCCCCGAGGCTGGAGCAATGCCTGCCCCAGAGCTGCAGGAGATGCAGGGTGGGAGCCAGGAGCTGTGTGCAGTCCCCCGGAGTGCTGAAGCAGTCGGATCCCAGCAGCTTGTTCTGCTCTCAGGACTAAGCTGTGCTCTGCATCTGCTGCAGGGAGCCTTGCTGGGGCATTCACAGACTGCAGAGGGTCAGAAGGGAGCCTCCAAGGTCCCCTTGGCCAGGCCCCTGCAGGCAGCAGGGACACCTCCAACTGTCCAGGCTGCCCAGGGCCACGTGGGGCCTGGTTCCCCTGGTGCCATCCATCACAGCTTCATGGCACTCTGAAAGAGCCACCACAGACTGTGCTGCTTTGGCCAGGAATGGAACTTGCAGCAGCTTTTCTCCTCCCTTTGGCAGGGGGTGAGTGCCCCAGAACAGGCTTTGTCTGCTGTAGTGGCACCTCCCTGGAAATCCAGTCTGGGTGAGATCTGATCGTGCCCCAGCTGGAAGCCTGCAGTGATGTCACTTTGGCCTTCTGTTGAGAGAGGGTTTCCCCAAGAAGTGTGGGCAGCAGATGGGGAGAGAGGATCCTGCCCCTCTGCTCTGCTGAGACCTCACCTGCAGGGCTGGGGCCAGCTCTGGGGCCCCCAGCACAGGAAGGACTTGGAGCTGCTGGAGAGGGGCCAGAGGAGGCCACAGAGATGAGCAGAGGCTGCAGAACCTCCCCTGTGGGGCCAGGCTGGGAGAGCTGGGGCTGTGCAGCCTGGAGGGGAGAAGGCTCCAGGGAGACTCAGAGCAGCCTCCCAGGACCTGAAGGGCTCCAGGAGAGCTGGGGAGGGACTTGGGACAAGGGCTGGGAGTGCCAGGCCCAGGGACAATGGCTTTGAGCTGGGAGAGAGGAGACTGAGAGTGGAGAGGAGGAAGAAATTCTTGGCAGTGAGGGAGAGGAGACTCTGGCCCAGGCTGCCCAGGGAGGGGGTTCAGGCCCATCCCTGGGGATGTTCAGGGTGAAGCTTGCTGGGCTCTGGGCAGCCTGCTCTGGCTGGAGCTGCCTCTGGCCGTGGCAGGGGGTTGGACAAGATGGCCTTGGAGGGTCCCTGCTGCATTCCATGGCCTGTTACCCTGCCTGGCAGGGCTGGCTGTGGGGGATGCAGAGTTCTCTCCGCAGGGTTTGCCTTGCTGGAGCTGTGCTGAGTGCTTCTGTTCTTCTGGATTCACTTCCTTCCTTGCCTTGTCCCAGAGCTTCCCCTGCCCTGCTCTGCAGGGGTGCAGGCTTGCAGGGCCTCCTGGAGGCTGTGTCTGGCTGTAGGCTCAGTCCTGAGGCCTTGTTTGCAGCTGTGGGGACAGTGAAGAGTTTGAGCAGTGGCCTTAGAAATGTGTTGGTGCATCTTGGAGGGCACAGGGTGATGTGCCAGCTGCCAGCTCAGGACTCCTGCCCCTGGGGCATCTTTGGCAGTGCTGTGGGCAGTGGCGCTGAGTGCGCCCTCAGCAGCTTAGCTGATGGCACCGAGCTGTGTGGTGTCACCCAGCAGGATCTTGACAGGCTTGAGAAGTGAGCCAGTGCCAGCTGCAGGTTCCAGGGCAAGGTCCTGCAGCTGGGTTGGGCCAGCCCAGGCCCAAACCCAGGCTGGGTGCAGAGCGGGTTGAGAGCAGCCCCGAAGAAGGAGCCCTGAGGGTGCTGGTGGAAGGAGAGGCCCAAACAGTGAGGCTGCAAAGCCCTTCAGATGTGTGAGTTCCTGGACTTCAGTGGAAGAGCTGAAGTTAGCTCTGTGCCCTGGGCAAGATCCAGAGGCACCTTGTGGCATCCAAGAGGTGGCTTGGGCCTGGCTGAGCACCGTGGCACATAGCCCACCCTGAGCAGTGGCCACGAGAGCCCCTCTGTGACCCGGCCTGGCTGGTAGCAGCCCAGCCACAGCGAGGGGAGCAGCCGAGGTGCCTGAACCAGGCATCCACTGAGCAAAGCCTGATGCCTGTGGCTCGACTGAAGTCCCTGAAGTGACTCCAGTGCCCAGCAGGGATGCTTGTGCTGTGAGGGTGTGCAGCTGGGAGGTGCAGAGCATCCTTCTCCAGCAGCCTGCTTTGGGTTCAGAGGTTCACAGCATGGTTGGGTTGGAAGGAACCTTCAAGACCATCCAGCGCCAGTCCCCTGCCATGGGCAGGGACCCCTCCCACCAGCACAGGCTGCTCAAGGCCTCATCCAGCCTGGCCCTGAACACCTCCAGGCAGGAGGCAGCCACAGCCTCCCTGGGCAGCCTGTGCCAGAGTCTCCCCAGCCTCACTGCAAAGGATTTCTTCCTCCAGTCTCATTCTGCCCTCCTCAGACTTCCATCCATTGCCTCTCATGCTCTCCCCACAAGCTCTGTGGAGCTGCAGGGCCTGCAGTGCAGCCCAGGCCAGCCCTGGCTGCTCAGGGCACTGAGGCTGATGCTGAGGTGGTGGATTATTTCTAGCAACGAAAGCAGCGTTGTGATGTGCTTCCAGCCCCAAAGCTGTCTGACCCCCAGGGCATCCCCTCCAGAGCTGCTTCCAGGAGGCAGGGCCTGGCAGCTCCAGGGCACTGCTGCTCCCTCCCGTGATGGAAAGCTGTTCCAGGCTTCCACACCTCCTCCTGCATCTCCCTAAGCAGCGTAGTGCAGAGAGCTCTTCAGCAGCCCTGCCCACAGCTGTGCTGCCCAGCAGCAGGCTGCTGGTGCTGGCAGCAGGGCTCAGGCTTGGTTCTCCATTGCCTGGTTGCAGTTCAGAGCTACTGGTGTGGGCTAGTGAGCTGAGAGCAGGCTTCAGCCTGTGCCTTCAGAGCAGCTCGGGCTCCTGCTGCGCTTGCAAGGCACCTGCTGGCTGTGGGAGACAGCCCAAGCCCTCAGCCCCAGCCCTGGCAGCTCCTGAGGCGCCCCCAGAGTCCCCCCAGCCCTGGCAGCTCACTGTCCCGCTGCAGCCTCGCTGCAGCCCCGCTGCAGCCTCGTCCCCGCTGCAGCCTCGTCCCCGCTGCAGCCTCGTCCCCGCTGCAGCGCTGCGTCCCCGCTGCAGCGCTGCTCGAGCCCCAGAGCCTCCTCTGCGGCTCCTGGACTGTGCTGCTCCCGTCTCCCTGCAGTGCTGAAGCCAACATCCGGCTCCAGTGCTGCTCCAGGCCTTCTGCCTCTCCAAGGCACTTCAGACTCCCCTTGAGGAGTTGATGGGGTTTAGTTAAGCCTCAGCCAAGGACTAAAAGTGGCCCCAGGCCCCGCAGCCCTGTGTGGAAGAGGCTGGGGAGAGCCAGCAGTGCTGATCTGATCCCTGCTACCTGGAAGCACTGCCAGCTGCAGGAGAGCCCAGCACCTCTGGCACCCCTGCAGGATCTGGGTTCTTCATCCCCTTGGCCAAGCAGGCTCAGCCAGCCTGAGCTTGATTTGAGCACAACTGGGAGCTCCTGCTGGGCATCACCCAGGCCAGCAACCACTTCCCATGGAAGGCACTGGCTGGAGGGGAGCTCATCCCCTCCAGCCCTCCTGCAGTCAGCAGGGACACCCCCAGCTAGGCCAAGTTGCTCAGGACCCCTTAAGCCTGACCTTGGCATCAGCTTTGCTGAGACTTTACACAGCAAGCAGAGAGCATTGACAGGCAGCACCTGGAAACTCCCTGGGGACCTCCAGGCAGATGGGGAGAGACTGCTCAGAAGGGGCTGTGGGGATAGGCCCAGAGGCAATGGTCTGGAACTGGAGCAGGGCAGAGTTAGGTTGGACACCAGGAGGGAGTTCTGCACAGGGAGGCTGGGGAGACACTGGCACAGGCTGCCCAGGGAGGTGCTTGAGGCCTCATCCCTGGAGCCATTGAAGCTCAGCCTGGCTGTGTCCCTGGGCAGCCTGCTCTGGCTGGAGCTGTCCCTGCTGCCTGCAGGGCTTGGACAAGCACAAATCCAGGCTGGTGAGGAGTGGCTGAGAGCAGCCTGGAGGAGAAGGCCTTGGGGGTGTCAGCTGGTGACAAACTCCTCAGGAGCCAGCAGTGGTTGCTGGCAGCTCAGAGCCAGCTGTGTGCTGAGCTGCAGCCAGAGCTGGGAGAGCAGCAGGAGAGATCCCAGAGTCCTGAGAGTGTGAGTGCTGATTTGCATGCTCATGACCATGTGCTGTTGGGGCTCAGGTGGGGAGAGGTATGGAAGGCACCTTGGGAATTGTTCAATGGGCAGAGGAGTGCCTCAGCTTGCTCCTTGTGTGGTGCTGAGTTTCCCACCACTGAGCTGCCTTCATTCTCACTGCAGTAACAAGGGCCTGGAAGCAGAGCAGCTTGTGGCACGGCCTGGGTGGGGTTGGAGCTCTGGGAAGCAGGGAGGGACAGACTGAGCTTTGTGTGTGCTTTGGAAAGGCCCCAGCCTAACCCAAGCCCTTCCTCCAGGGCTTGGAACAGGAGTGGAGCACCAAGGGATGGTGGGCAGAGCAGGAGGGGCACCCATGGAGGGGAGAGGTGTTCAGAGCACCCTGCCCTGGAGCAACAGGGCTGAGGGGGTTAATTCATTATGCCCCAGGGAGGCCACAGCTGGAGTCCAGGGTCCAGCTCTGGGCTCCCCAAGGGAACTGCTGGAGAGAGCCCAGGGCAGGCTGCAGAGCTGCTGAGGGGCCTGGAGCAGCTCTGGCAGCAGCAAAGGCTGAGAGCCCTGGGGCTGAGAGCCTGCAGAAGAGCAGCCCCAGAGGGCAGCTGAGCAATGCTCAGCAAGAGCTGAAGGGAACATGGGGGGCAAGAGGCTGGGGCCAGGCTCTGCTGAGTGCTGCCCAGGGACAGCACAAGGGGCAGAACGTGTCAGGCAGGAGGTTGGAGCTGAGCAGGAGGAGAAAGTTGTTTGTTGTGAGGCTGCTGGAGGCCTGGAGCAGGCTGCCCAGAGAGGTTGTGGAGTCTGCTGGTGTGGAGAGCTTCCAACCCCCCCCTGGGCACTGTGCTGCTGGGCAAGCTGCTGGGGGTGCCCCTGGTTGATGGAGCTGTGCTGGGTGAAATGTGTTAAGATCTAGACCTCAGTAGCTAGGAGAAGGTGGATGGTGCTGGGCTGTGTCTTGCAGTGTGATGGTGGGAGGTGGGGTGGGTAGGAGCAGGCTTCAAACCGATCGGGAAGCCAGGGCTGTGCTGGAGCCACCTCTCCATTTGCTCTCAAGCTCTGGTGGAAGGGGCTGGGGGCTGGTAGGTGCAGTGTGGAATGGCTCACTGTGCAGGTACTGAAGGAGGGCTGGAACGAGAGTGGGAAGCTGAATTCAAAACATGATGGGGTGCAGGGGGGTGAATAACAGCTCCTGAACAGAGATCCCCTGGTCTGCATTGAAGAGCAGGTGGGGGTGGGGTTAGACCTGTGATGGGGCTCAGCACTACAATCACAGGATGTTCTGGGCTGGAAGGGAGCTCCAGAGCTCACCCAGCCCCAGCCCTGCACCCAGCAGGGACATCCTCCACCAGCTCAGGCTGCCCAGAGCCCTCTCCAGCCTCACCTGGAATCTCTCCAGGGCTGGAGCCTCAACCACCTCCCTGGGCAGCCTGCTGCAGTGTTCCAGCAGCCTCCTGGGGCAGAACTTGTTCCTCGCATCCAATCTCAATCTGCTCTGCTCTCATCTCAAACCACTGCCCCTGGGCCTGGCCCTGCAGCCCTTTGGGAACAGTCCCTCTGCAGCCTGCCTGTAGCCCTCTGCAGGTACTGGAAGGTTGCTCTAAGGTCCCCTGGAGCCTTCTCTTTCCCAGGCTGAACACCTCCAGCTCCCTCAGCCTGTCCTCTAGCAGAGCTGCTCCAGCCCCCTGAGCATCTTCGTGGTCCCATTCCAGTGCCTCTCCTCCCTGCCACTGCAGGAGGTGGTTTTTCAGGTGTAGCTTGGATGGTCTGGAAGCAGGGCAGAAGGTGTGGCAGTGTTCCCTGGGGTCAGGTGGGGTCCCCTTGGTGACCTTGCAGCTGCCCCCAGCACCTTACTGTAAAAAGCTCTGTGGAGGGATTACCTTAAGCTTGTCTGGGAGTGAAACCCAGCTCCAAATACTGTAGGAGCAAGCCCCCAGGCAGGGCCTTCCTCCAGCAGTCCTCAGCACCCCTGCTGAGAGCATCCTTTGTGTGGTCCCTGCCCTCAGCAGCAAGGGAGGCCAGGCCAGCAGCCCTGGAGAAAAGCCTTTGAGAGGGAGCATCACTTCTGTGCCCTAGGGAGAGCACAGCTGCAGTGCTGGCTCCAGTGTTAGGCTCCCAGTTCCAGAGAGGCTGCTGGAAGCCTGGAGCAGGCTGCCCAGAGAGGTTGTGGAGTCTCCTGGTGTGGAGAGCTTCCAGCCCCTCTGGGCACTGTGCTGCTGGGCAAGCTGCTGTGGGTGCCCTGCTGGAGCAGGGCTTGGCTGGGTGAGCTCCAGAGCTCCCTGCCAGCCCTCCCTGCTGGCACTGTGTAAAACAAAATGTAAAGCTGGCAGGTGAGCTCCAAAACCCTTCCTGTGCTGCAGGCCGAGCAGGCACTCTGCAGGCCGGAGTCAGTGTTGCAGCTTCACTGAAGCAGCTGTGCAGGCTCTGGACTGCCACCCAGAAGTCACTCCTCTGCTGTTCTCCAGGGCTGGGTGAGTCACTTGTCCTACCCAGAAGCTTTAGTGATAGGCTGCAGTGAACTTGGTGAGTCCTGGTACAAAGCTCTTGCTTCCCCAGAGCCTTGTGTAGGTGCAGTGCACTCCAGCTGCAGCTCTGTCCTCCTTAACCAACAGAAATTAGTCAGTGGCTCCCACTGCTTGAGAGGTCAGGGAGTGACATCCCTGAAAGCAGCTGGTGCCTCCTGGCTTTGTAGATCCTTCTGTTGGGGCTTGGGTGGATGGAGAATGTCTTTGCACTGTGGAAGCATGGAATGTTGTGGGTTGGCAGGGACCTCTAGGGCTGGATCCAACCCCACTGCCAGAGCAGGGTCACCTGGGACAGGTCTCACAGGAACACATCCAGGTGGGTCTGGAAAGCCTCCACACCAGGAGACCCCACAACCTCTCTGGGCAGCCTGCTCCAGGCTCCAGCACCCTCACACCAAACAACTTTCTGCTCCTGCTCAGCTCCAACCTCCTGGCTGCCAGTTTGTGCCCTTTGCCCTGGGCACCACTGACAGGAGCCTGGCACCTTCATCTTGCTCCTCAGCTATTGACAGACATTGATAGATCCCTCTCAGCCTTCTCTCCAGACCAAGCAGCCCCAGGGCCCTCAGCCTCTCCTCACACCAGAGCTCTTCCAGTCCCTTCAGCATCCTCACAGCCTCTGTTGGACGCTCCAGCAGCTCCCTGTCCCTCTTGAGTTGAGGAGCCCCAACACAGTCTTGCAGGGGTGGTGTCACCAGGGCAGTGCTCCTCGCTGCCATCACAGTAGGAAGCTGCACTCACAGCCCTGAGCCTGTGGTGGTTCTGAGTGCCTGAGGCTGCTCTTGGAGGTTGGAGTTCAGAGATAGAAGCTGTGAGTAAGCAGCTCCATGCCTCTGCTTTGATAACTGTTCATGAACCACCTTGGGCAAGCTCAGGGAGGCAGGTCTGGGGCTGTAGGCTGGCAGGGGCTCTCTCCCACTCAGATCCATGGCAGGTGACACTTGATCAGAAGGTAAAGCAAGGGGCAGCAGGCTTAGGGCACTCCTGACCCAACTAGCACCACAGCAGTTAGCATCCAGCTTGGGGACAATCAGCTGTGACCATCAGCTGCCTCCCAGCACCTGAAGGGAGCCTCAGGAAGGCTGGGAGGGAATTCTCATAGCGAGAGGAGAAGGGGGAAGTCCTCCAGCCAGAGCTGCTGTCCTCAGTCACAGCTTGGGTGGGTGAAGAGGTTGGTGATGCTGAATCAGGTGAGGCTGCATGGTGGTGACCTGCCAGCCAGGGATGGCTGTGGCCCAGGAGGACATCCCTGTGCTGACCTAGAAATTGTTCCCAAGACAGCATCTCAGAGGGATGTGTCACAGCATGGCTCAGGCTGGAAGGGACCTCAGAGCTCGTCTCCAAACCTCTGCCATGGGCAGGGGCAGCTCTCAGCCAGTCTCAGCTGCTCAGGGCCTCATCCAGCCTGGCCTTCAGCACCCCCAGGCAGGAGGCAGCCACAGCCTCCCTGGGCAGCCTGGGCCAGAGGCTCAGCAGCCTCACACTCAACAGCTTCTGCCTCAGCTCCACTCTAACCCTGCTCTGCCTCAGCTCCAAACCCTTCCCCCTTGGCCTGCCTCAGACCCCCTCAGCCAAAGTCCCTCTGCAGCCTTCCTGCAGGATCCCTTCAGGCCCTGGCAGGCAGCTCTGAGCAGCCCCTGGAGCCTTCTCCTCTGCAGGCTGCACAGCCCCAGCTCCCTCAGCCTGTGCTCCCAGCAGAGCTGCTCCAGCCCTGGCAGTATCTCTGTGGCGTCCTCTGGCCTCTCTCCAGCAGCTCTGTGTCCTGCTGCTGCTGGGGACAGCACAGCTGGAGGCAGAAGCCTGGCATGGTGCAGGCTCATTCCCTGGGCATGTTTGTGAGGCAGAACTTTGGGCTTTCTGTAATGGTTTGCTTTGTTTCTGCACAGGGCAAGGTCAGGGCTGGGGTCTGGGTGCATTCATCATGGAAAGCATGGCCTGAGAGGGCTGCCTGGTGGCCTGGGATGTGCTGGAGCGCTGTGTGCACTCCGTGGGCACGTGCCCTGGGCACACACTGTGTGGGCACTGCGTGCTGGAGCAGTGTGCTCTAGGCCTGGTCACTGGCAGGCTTAGAGCAAAAGGGCAGGCAGGGAGGTCGGGCTGACTGTGGAGCTGTGTCTGGAAGAACAGCAGCACTCCCTGAGGGTTCCACAGATGCAGTGCCCTTGAGTGGCTGGAGCCTGCAGCTGGAGCAATCAGGTTGGTAACCACTGGGCCACAACTGCTGCTTTCCAATGAGGAAAGCAGACTTTCACACCAGCCCTGGGAGTGGGGAGATGTTTATTCATGGATTGGTTGAGCTTGGAAGGGACCTCAGAGATTCCCCCAGTGCCAGCCCCCTGCCATGGGCAGGGATACCTCCCACCAGCACAGGCTGCTCAAGGCCTCATCCAGCCTGGCCTTCAGCACCTCCAGGCAGGAGGCAGCCACAGCCTCCCTGGGCAACCTGTGCCAGAGTCTCCCCAGCCTCACTGCAAAGAATTTCTTCCTCCTCTCCACTCTCAGTCTCCTCTCTCCCAGCTCAAAGCCATTGTCCCTGGACCTGGCACTCCCAACCTTTGTCCTAAGTCCTTCCCCAGCTCTCCTGGAGCCCTTCAAGCTGATTTATTCCTAAATCACTTTGCAGTTGCTTCACCTCCCAGGGTGCTGCTTCTTGAGCACTTTGTGGTATCAGAGGTGGCAGCAAGGGCCAAGGATGCTCTCAAGGTTCATGCTCCTCATGCTGACCTGAGAGCATCTTCGCTGAGCTCGCTGCCTGTGTGCCAAGCGTTTGACAAGGATCAGTTGACTTCAAGTGGTGGAAAGCCACCAAGAGCTGAGGAAGCTTCTAGTGGTGCTCTGTCTGCAGCTGAGCAAATGACCCTTCCTGGTCACCTGGGGTGGACAACAACTGCTACTGCTTACCCCAGGGCAGACAATGCTGCTTATCCCAGTCAGCAGTGTCACAGCAGTCAGCAGTGTCACAGCGGTGTCACAGCAGTCAGCAGTGTCACAGCAGTGTGTCACAGCGGTGTCACAGCAGTCAGCAGTGTCACAGCAGTGTCACAGCGGTGTCACAGCAGTCAGCAGTGTCACAGCGGTGTCACAGCGGTGTCACAGCAGTCAGCAGTGTCACAGCGGTGTCACAGCGGTGTCACAGCAGTCAGCGGTGTCACAGCGGTGTCACAGCAGTCAGCGGTGTCACAGCAGTGTCACAGCAGTCAGCAGTGTCACAGCAGTGTCACAGCAGTCAGCGGTGTCACAGCAGTGTCACAGCAGTCAGCGGTGTCACAGCAGTGTCACAGCAGTGTCACAGCAGTGTCACAGCAGTCAGCAGTGTCACAGCAGTCAGCGGTGTCACAGCAGTCAGCGGTGTCACAGCAGTGTCACAGCAGTCAGCAGTGTCACAGCAGTGTCACAGCAGTGTCACAGCAGTCAGCAGTGTCACAGCAGTCAGCGGTGTCACAGCAGTGTCACAGCAGTCAGCGGTGTCACAGCAGTGTCACAGCAGTCAGCAGTCACAGCGGTGTCACAGCAGTGTCACAGCAGTCAGCGGTGTCACAGCAGTGTCACAGCAGTGTCACAGCAGTGTCACAGCAGTCAGCGGTGTCACAGCAGTCACAGCAGTGTCACAGCAGTCAGCGGTGTCACAGCAGTGTCACAGCAGTGTCACAGCAGTCAGCGGTGTCACAGCAGTGTCACAGCAGTGTCACAGCAGTGTCACAGCAGTCAGCGGTGTCACAGCAGTGTCACAGCAGTATCACAGCAGTCAGTGGTGTCACAGCAGTGTCACAGCAGTCAGCGGTGTCACAGCGGTGTCACAGCAGTCAGCGGTGTCACAGCAGTGTCACAGCGGTGTCACAGCAGTCAGCGGTGTCACAGCAGTGTGTCACAGCGGTGTCACAGCAGTCAGCGGTGTCACAGCAGTGTCACAGCGGTGTCACAGCAGTGTCACAGCAGTCAGCGGTGTCACAGCAGCAGTGTCACAGCAGTGTCACAGCAGTGTCAGTGTCACAGCAGTCAGCAGTGTCAGCAGCAGTGTCACAGCAGTCAGTGTCACAGCAGTCAGCGGTGTCACAGCAGTCAGTCACAGCAGTGTCACAGCAGTCAGCGGTGTCACAGCAGTGTCACAGCAGTGTCACAGCAGTCAGCGGTGTCACAGCAGTGTCACACAGCAGTGTCACAGCAGTCAGCGGTGTCAGCAGTCAGCGGTGTCACAGCAGTGTCACAGCAGTCAGCGGTGTCACAGCAGTCAGCGGTGTCACAGCAGTGTCACAGCAGTGTCACAGCAGTCAGCGGTGTCACAGCAGTGTCACAGCAGTGTCACAGCAGTCAGCGGTGTCACAGCAGCAGTGTCACAGCAGTCATCACAGCAGTCAGCGGTGTCACAGCAGTCAGTGTCACAGCAGTGTCACAGCAGTGTCACAGCAGTGTCACAGCAGTATCACAGCAGTCAGCGGTGTCACAGCAGTATCACAGCAGCAGTCACAGCGGTGTCACAGCGGTGTCACAGCAGTCAGCGGTGTCACAGCAGTGTCACAGCAGTGTCACAGCAGTCAGCGGTGTCACAGCAGTGTCACAGCAGTGTGTCACAGCAGTGTCACAGCAGTGTCACAGCAGTCAGCGGTGTCACAGCAGTGTCACAGCAGTGTCACAGCAGTGTCACAGCAGTCAGCGGTGTCACAGCAGTGTCACAGCAGTGTCACAGCAGTCAGCGGTGTCACAGCAGTGTCACAGCAGTGTCACAGCAGTCAGCGGTGTCACAGCAGTGTCACAGCAGTCAGCGGTGTCACAGCAGTAGCGGTGTCACAGCAGTGTCACAGCAGTCAGCGGTGTCACAGCAGTGTCACAGCGGTGTCACAGCAGTCAGCGGTGTCACAGCAGTGTCACAGCAGTCAGCGGTGTCACAGCAGTGTCACAGCGGTGTCACAGCAGTGTCACAGCAGTCAGCGGTGTCACAGCAGTGTCACAGCAGTCAGCAGTGTCACAGCAGTGTCACAGCAGTGTCACAGCAGTCAGCGGTGTCACAGCGGTGTCACAGCAGTCAGCGGTGTCACAGCGGTGTCACAGCAGTCAGCGGTGTCACAGCAGTGTCACAGCAGTCAGCAGTGTCACAGCAGTGTCACAGCAGTCAGCGGTGTCACAGCAGTGTCACAGCAGTCAGCAGTGTCACAGCAGTGTCACAGCAGTCAGCAGGTGTCACAGCAGTGTCAGCAGCAGTGTCACAGCAGTCAGCAGGTGTCACAGCAGTGTCACAGCGGTGTCACAGCAGTCAGCGGTGTCACAGCAGTGTCACAGCAGTGTCACAGCAGTCAGCGGTGTCACAGCGGTGTCACAGCAGTCAGCAGTGTCACAGTCACAGCAGTGTCACAGCAGTCAGCGGTGTCACAGCAGTGTCACAGCAGTGTCACAGCAGTCAGCAGTGTCACAGCAGTCAGTGTCACAGCAGTGTCACAGCAGTCACAGGTGTCACAGCGGTGTCACAGCAGTCAGCGGTGTCACAGCAGTCAGCGGTGTCACAGCAGTGTCACAGCGGTGTCACAGCAGTGTCAGTCAGCGGTGTCACAGCGGTGTCACAGCAGTCAGTGTCACAGCAGTCAGTGTCAGTGTCACAGCAGTCAGCGGTGTCACAGCGGTGTCACAGCAGTCAGCGGTGTCACAGCAGTGTCACAGCAGTCAGCGGTGTCACAGCAGTGTCACAGCAGCGGTGTCACAGCAGTCAGTGGTGTCACAGCAGTGTCACAGCGGTGTCACAGCAGTCAGTGGTGTCACAGCGGTGTCACAGCAGTGTCACAGCAGTCAGCGGGTGTCACAGCAGTGTCACAGTGGTGTCACAGCAGTCAGCGGTGTCACAGCGGTGTCACAGCAGTCAGCGGTGTCACAGCAGTGTCACAGCAGTCAGCGGTGTCACAGCAGTGTCACAGCGGTGTCACAGCAGTCAGTGGTGTCACAGCAGCGGTGTCACAGCAGTGTCACAGCAGTCAGCGGTGTCACAGCAGTGTCACAGCGGTGTCACAGCAGTCAGCGGTGTCACAGCAGTGTCACAGCGGTGTCACAGCAGTCAGCGGTGTCACAGCAGTGTCACAGCGGTGTCACAGCAGTCAGCGGTGTCACAGCAGTGTCACAGCAGTGTCACAGGTGTCACAGGTGTCACAGCGGTGTCACAGCAGTCAGCGGTGTCACAGCGGTGTCACAGCAGTCAGCAGTGTCACAGCAGTGTCACAGCAGTCAGCGGTGTCACAGCGGTGTCACAGCAGTGTCACGGCAGTCAGCGGTGTCACAGCAGTCAGCGGTGTCACGGCAGTCAGCGGTGTCACAGCGGTGTCACGGCAGTCAGCGGTGTCACAGCGGTGTCACAGCAGTCAGCGGTGTCACAGCAGTGTCACGGCAGTCAGCGGTGTCACAGCGGTGTCACGGCAGCGGTGTCACAGCGGTGTCACGCAGCACTCAGCGGTGTCACAGCGGTGTCACGGCAGTCAGCGGTGTCACAGTGGTGTCACAGCGGTGTCACGGCAGTCAGCGGTGTCACAGCGGTGTCACAGCAGTGTCACGCAGCAGCGGTGTCAGCGGTGTCACAGCGGTGTCACGGCAGTCAGCGGTGTCACAGCGCAGTGTCACGGCAGTCAGCGGTGTCACAGCGGTGTCACAGCGCAGTGTCACGGCAGTCAGCGGTGTCACAGCGGTGTCACGGCAGTCAGCCGGCAGCGTGTGCAGGCGGGCAGGTCACAGGCAGGCGGCAGCAGGGGCGGCGGCAGGGGCAGGCGGCACAGGGGCCAGCTGGTGCAGGGGCAGGCAGGCTGGCAGCAGGCTCTGATTGCTCTCTCCCTCCGGTTGCCAGGCGTCCGAGGAGGCCTCGCTGCGGGCTCTGGAGAGCCTCATGACTGAGTTCTTCCACAACTGCACCAGCAACGAGCGCAAGCGTGAGATCGGTGAGTCCCCCGCCCCTGCCCCACCCCTGCCCATGCCCCTGCCTGCCCCTTCCCCACCCCTGTCCCTCCCCTGCCCTGCCCCTGCCCCTCCCCTGCCCGCCTCTGCTCGCCCCTGCCCCTCCCCTTCCCCTGCCTGCCGCTGCCCCTGCCTGCCGCTGCCCCTGCCTGCCCCTGCCCCTGCCCGCCGCTTCCCCTGCCCGCCGCTTCCCCTGCCCGCCACTTCCCCTTCCTGCCCCTGCCCGCCGCTTCCCCTGCCCGCCGCTTCCCCTTCCTGCCCCTGCCTGCCGCTTCCCTTCCTGCCCTGCCTGCCGCTTCCCCTTCCTGCCCCTGCCTGCCGCTTCCCCTTCCTGCCCCTGCCTGCCGCTGGCCCTGCCTGCCCCTTCCCCTGCCCGCCCCTGCCCGCCCCTGCCCCTGCCTGCCGCTGCCGCTGCCCCTGCCTGCCGCTGCCCCTGCCTGCCGCTGCCCCTGCCTGCCCGCCGCTTCCCCTGCCCGCCGCTTCCCCTGCCCGCCGCTTCCCCTTCCTGCCCCTGCCCGCCGCTTCCCCTGCCCGCCGCTTCCCCTGCCCTGCCTGCCGCTTCCCCTTCCTGCCCCTGCCTGCCGCTTCCCCTTCCTGCCCCTGCCTGCCGCTTCCCCTTCCTGCCCCTTCCCCTGCCCGCCCCTGCCCCTGCGCCGCTGCCCCTGCCCGCCGCTTCCCCTGCCCGCTGCCCCTGCCCGCCCCTTCCCCTGCCCGCCCTTCCCCTGCCCGCCCCTTCCTCTGCCCGCCCCTTCCCCTGCCCGCCCCTGCCCCTTCCCGCCCCTGCCCCTGCCTGCCCCTGCCCCTGCCTGCCGCTGCCTGGCACTGCCCTGCCTCCCCAGCCTGCGCCAGCTGCCCTGGCTCTGCTCAGCCATGGCATCAGAGTTGTATCACTTGGAGAAGCCTTTCCAGCTCCTCCAGCCCAACCCTTCCCTAGCTCTGCCCAGGCTGGGGCTGAGCCACGGCCCTCAGCACCACAGCTCTGCCTCTGGGAAACACCTCCAGGGGTGGGGATTCAGCCACCCCCCTGGCAACCTGGGCCAGGCACTGAGAACCCTTCCAGGGGAGAAGTTTCTTCTCTGTCCAACCTGAACCTCCCCTGGGGCAGCTTGAGGCCATTGCCTCTTGTCCTGTCCCTTGTTCCTAGGGAGATAATCCAGCAGGGGAAGGTGCTGGAGCAGGCCCCAGACTGGCAGCTCAGCCTCTCCTGCATCTATAAGAACTTCCAGAATGGCTCTTGGAGATCCCATGGCATATCCCAGAGATGATTAATGATTAGTCTCACAGCCTGCTTTGGGCTGGAAGGGACCTTCAAGTTCACCCAGGGCAAGCCCTGCAGGGACAGCTGCAGCCACAGCAGGCTGCTCCCAGCCCCAACCAGCCTGCCCTGCACTGCTGCCAGCCATGGGGCAGCTCCAGCTCTCTGGGCAGCCTGGGACAGGCTCTCCCCACCCTCAGCACCAAACACTTCTCCTTCTCTCCACTCTCAGGCTCCCTCTTGCACTTCAAACCATCCCCCCTTGGCCTGGCCCAACAGGCCCTGCTCAGAAGTCTGTCCCCAGCTCTCTTCTGGCCTCTTGAAGCCCTGCAAGGCCACCAGGAGGTCTCCATGAGGGCTACTAAGTTATTAGATGTCTACTGCTGTGGTCAGGGAGATGTTGGTCAGGGCAGAAGAAGAACCCTTGGGTTTTGTCTGCCTGTTGTGTGTCCTGGAAAACCTTTTGCCTTCTGCCTTGACATTGAGTGTGGACTTCATATTTGGTTAGTATTAAGCAAGAGAGCAGAACCCTGCCCTAGCTGAGGTGAAATGAGGGGGAGGGGTAACCAGGAAGGTGTAATTTTGGATGATGCTGTAACAATGGCCTCCTGCAGACCAGCACAGGCTTGGAGCTGCTCTGCATTACCTTCTGTGTCCAGCTCTGCTGTCCCCAGCAGCAGCAGGACACAGAGCTGCTGGAGAGAGGCCAGAGGAGGCCACAGAGATGCTGCCAGGGCTGGAGCAGCTCTGCTGGGAGCACAGGCTGAGGCAGCTGGGGCTGTGCAGCCTGCAGAGGAGAAGGCTCCAGGGGCTGCTCAGAGCTGCCTGCCAGGGCCTGAAGGGATCCTGCAGGAAGGCTGCAGAGGAACTCTTGCTGAGGGGGTCTGAGGCAGGCCAAGGGGGAAGGGTTTGGAGCTGAGGCAGAGCAGGGTTAGAGTGGAGCTGAGGCAGAAGTTGTTGAGTGTGAGGCTGCTGAGCCTCTGGCACAGGCTGCCCAGTTGATGAGGCCTTGAGCAGCTGAATGTAGCTGAGAGCTGCCCCTGGGCATGAGGGGTTGGAGGAGATGAGCTCTGAGGTCCGTTCCAGCCTGAGCCATGCTGTGGTCCCTGCATCCATGGCTGCTGGCTGTACAGAGGCACTTTGCTTTTATTCTGTGGCCTCTGCCCTCTAACTTCAGTGCCAGAAGTGTGGTCAGCCTGAGGGAGCTTGCCAGCAGTCTGCTGAGACAAGGCAGCAGCAGCCCAGCTTTGCTTTGAGCT
This sequence comes from Picus viridis, assembly GCA_033816785.1. Taxonomy (NCBI): domain Eukaryota; kingdom Metazoa; phylum Chordata; class Aves; order Piciformes; family Picidae; genus Picus; species Picus viridis. The sequence continues at coordinate 353,114 of CM066594.1, forward strand.
CTGCTGTGGCCATCTCCTGCTGCAGAAAGGGTAAAAGCCTCCTGGGTTTCTGCTCACTTTGCAGGAAAGCATCTAGTGGATGAGGGCTGAAATTGGATCAGCCTTCAAAGCAGCCCCTGCAGATGTTCCTGTGCCCCATGTGCTCCATAGGCACTTGGTGAGAGCTGACCAAAGCCTGTACCAGAGCACCTGGGCAGGTGTCTGATGCTCTGTCCTACAGCCAAGTCAGTGCCTCCTGGAGCCATTTTACAGGACATGAGAGCTGCAGGATGCTCAGTGTGGTCTGAAGTGCTCCTGGGCTTCCCACTGGCCTGCTGGCCCAGCATTTGGCTTTGAAGATGAAGTGATAAAGCTCCTCACAAATCTTGAGTGCCTGACACTGTCAGGCTGTGCTGACATTCAGCCAGACCTGCCCAGGCTGCTGAGTTGGCTGCAGGGGAAACTCATGAAGCTCAAGCAGGGCAGGACAGAGCATCAGACAGCAGGACAGGTGAGAAAGGGCCTGCTGGGAAGCAGCTCCATGGAGAAAGACCTGGGAGTGCTGAGGGACAAGTTGCCCATGAGCCAGGAATGTGCCCTTGAGGCCAAGAAGGCCAATGGGCATGAAAAAGAGCATGGCCAGCAGAGCAGGAGAGGTTCTGCTCCCCCTCTACTCTGCCCTAGAGAGGCCACATCTGGAGTCCAGGGTCCAGCTCTGGGCTCCCCAGTTCAGGAGAGTCAGGGAACTGCTGGGGAGAGCCCAGGGCAGGCTGCAGAGCTGCTGAGGGGCCTGGAGCAGCTCTGGCAGCAGCAAAGGCTGAGAGCCCTGGGGCTGAGAGCCTGCAGAAGAGCAGCCCCAGAGGGCAGCTGAGCAATGCTCAGCAAGAGCTGAAGGAGCTGTGGGGGGCAAGAGGCTGGGGCCAGGCTCTGCTGAGTGCTGCCCAGGGACAGCACAAGGGGCAAGAAAGTGGAGTGTGAGCTTGGTTCTTTCCTTTCCCTCCCCCAGCCTGAGTCATTCCCTGGCCCTGGGCTTGCCCCAGGCTCTGTGTCCTTGTGCCCTCAGTGCACCTCAGGCTGCATTTGTTTACAGCTGAAGATTTTTAATCTCAGTTTCTTTTCCCCTGTGTCCTTTCAGAGGAGCTTCTCAATAACTTTGCCCAGCAGATTGGAGCCTGGAGATTCTGCCTCTACTTCCTGTCCAGCACCAGGAATGACTATGTGATGATGTACAGCCTGACTGTCTTTGAGGTAAGGTGCTGCTGCTGGGGGCACCTGCAGATGCCTGCCCTGCTTTGCAGCCTGCTCCAGGGTTCTTGTGTTGCTCTCTCTCCGGCTGCTTACTGACAGGCAAGATGCAGAGCAGGAGTCTTTGAACACAAACTGAAGAATTCATTTCCTGCCATCTCCATCTCTGGCTTCAGAGGCTGCTTGAGCTCTGCAGCATGCTCTGCAGAGTGCCCTTGCTTCTGCACTCTTCCTGGCAGAAATGCAGTCCTGAGAGCCTGCTGCCAGCCACTGCCAGCTCTAATGCTCTTGTGTCTCTGACATCTCCTAGTTGTGGTTGATGCCAGGTGGGAAGGACATAGACCTGATGGAGCAGGGTCAGAGGAGGGCCACAAAGATGCTCAGGGGGCTGGAGCAGCTCTGCTGCAAGGACAGGTGAGGGAGCTGGGGCTGTTCAGCCTCGAGAAGAGAAGGCTCCAGAGAGACCTCAGAGCAGCCTCCAGTACCTGAAGGGCTCCAAGCAGGCTGCAGAGGAACTGTTCCCAAAGCCTGCAGGGACAGGCCCAGGGGCAGTGGTGTGAGATGAGAGCAGATTGAGATTGGATGTGAGGAACAAGTTCTGCCCCAAGAGTCTGCTGGAACACTGCAGCAGGCTGCCCAGGGAGGTGGCTGAGGCTCCAGCCCTGGAGAGATTCCAGGTGAGGCTGGAGAGGGCTCTGGGCAAGCTGAGCTGGTGGAGGATGTCCCTGATGGGTGCAGGGGGTTGGACTGGGTGAGCTGTGGAGGTTCCTTCCAATCCAAGCCATTCTGTGATGCTGTGCTCTTGAGCTACATGCTGCAGGTGTATGTGCTGGGTGTAGAGGTGAGGTCTCTCTCACACCACCTCCCATCCTACCTAATCTTAGAAGAGCAAAGCTGTGATGAAAGCCAAAGTATTGATTTGTTTAGCTGCTGATTGAAACAGCAGCATCCTGTCATCAGCTCTGTGTCATAGCTCAGCTGTCACTGCCTGTCCCAAAGGATATTCTGGGCTTTAGTCAATAAGGAATTTGCTTCCTTGCCAGTTTTGTGCCCAGGTGGGCAAGAAGGGCAGCAGCAGCCTGGCCTGGAGCAGCAGTGCTGTGGCAGCAGGAGCAGGGCAGGGATTGTGCCTCTGGGCTGGGCACTGGGGGGCCACAGCTTGAGTACTGGGTTCAGTTCTGGGCTCTCACACCTGGAAGGACACTGAAGAGCTGGAGCAGGGCCAGAGAAGGGCAAGAGAGCTGGGGAAGGGTCTGGAGAAGAGGGCTGGGGAGGAGCAGCTGAGGGAGCTGGGGGTGTGGAGCCTGCAGCAGAGGAGGCTGAGGGAGACCTCCTTGCTCTCTGCAGCTCCCTGAGAGGAGGCTGCAGCCAGCTGGGGCTTGGGCTCTGCTCCCAGGGAACAAGGGACAGGACAAGAGGCAATGACCTCAAGCTACCCCAGGGGAGGTTTGGGTTGGACACTGAAGCTGGCCTCTTGGTCAGTTATCCTGAGAGGTTCAGCTCCTGATGCTCCAGAGCCTGTCCCTGGGATCACAGTGTGGCAGAAAGCCCTTTGCAGCTCTGCCTTCTGCCTGTTGTCTGCCTTTAGTGCAGCAGAAGCTTCCTGCTCAAGTGTCCTCTCACTGCCATGCTGACCTTCCAGCTTAGCTTCAGGACACCCAGGTGCCATGAGTGCCATCTAAACCCAAACTTCCTTCCCTCTTTGTCTGAAGGGGCAAATCCAGGGCTGCAGGCTGGGGGAAGGAGTTTGGGTGAGGGCCACCTGGTTCTGGTGGAGCCCCAGGCAGGGAGGGTGGGAATGTGCCTGCTGCTGTCCCTTGTCACCTACCAGAAACCAAGGTGTAGTCAGAGGCTGCTGTGTGAGCATCAAAACCCATCTTCTGTGGCAGGACTGCAGTGCAGGAAGGCTTCTGCTAGGGGTCTTGGGGGGTTGTCAGAGCTCCTCCCTGCTCACTGTGGGCTGTGCAGAGACATCTCAGGCAGGCTGAGCCTTCGCTGCTCTGCTGCTGCCCAGGGGAGGTTCAGGTTGGACATGAGGAGAAACTTCTTCCCTGGAAGGGTTCCCCAAGCCTGGCCCAGGCTGCCCAGGGGGTGGCTGAATCCCCAGCCCTGGGGACATTTCCAAGAGGCAGAGATGAGGTGTTGAGGGCCGTGGCTCAGCCCCAGCCTGGGCAGAGTCAGGGAGGGGTTGGGCTGGAGGAGCTGGAAGAGCTGTGCCAGCCAAAACAACTTGATGGTTAAGGAGCAAAGCTAATCCCAGGCTGGTGCTGCAGGGTCTGCAGGGTCTGTCCTCTGTTAAGCTGCTCTTGTTCTGCCTCCTTAGCTTGCTCCCACTCACCTCTATGTGTTCATGATGTCAGGCTTGGTCCTGGACCACTGAGCAGTTGAAGCATCTTAGCTGTCAGCTCCTTGCCCAGCAAGTCTGTGTTGGAGGTCCAATAAAGGAGAAACATCTTCAGTTTCACCTGCTGATAGCTGCTTGTCCTGAGCTGCAGAGAAGGTTGAAGTACATCAAGTAGAGAAGCTCAAGCTTGGGCAGCAGAGGCCTGGATAGATTCCCCTGCCTGTGCCTGGTGCAGGCACTGCTGGTTCAGAGCCATGAGCTGCAGCAGCTCTGCCTGGGGCTCTGTCCTGTGTTGTGTCCATGTTCATAGAGTCACAGCATGGTTGGCTTGGAAGAGACCTCAGAGATCCCCCAGTGCCAGCCCCCTGCCATGGGCAGGGACCCCTCCCACCAGCACAGGCTGCTCAGGGCCTCATCCAGCCTGGCCTGCAGCACCTCCAGGCAGGAGGCAGCCACAGCCTCCCTGGGCAGCCTGTGCCAGAGTCTCCCCAGCCTCACTGCAAAGGATTTCTTCCTCCTCTCCACTCTCAGTCTCCTCTCTCCCAGCTCAAAGCCATTTTCCCTGGGCCTGGCACTCCCAACCCTTGTCCCAAGTCCCTCCCCAGCTCTCCTGAAGCCCTTCAGGTACTGGGAGGCTGCTCTGAGGTCTGCCTGCAGCCTTCTCCATGCTGCACAGCCCCAGCTCTCCAGCCTGTCTGCCCACGTTCTCTCACTGTTAAGCTCAGTGAAGTGTCTGCAGAGAGCTCACTGGGGAGGTCTCTGCTCTCTTTCAGAACCTGATCAATAAGATGTGGCTTGGGGTCCCCTCTCAAGACAAGATGGAGATCCGCAGCTGCCTGCCCAAGCTGCTCCTGGCTCACCACAAGACTCTGCCTTACTTCATCAGGAACAAGCTCTGCAAGGTCATTGTGGACATCGGCCGCCAGGACTGGCCCATGTTCTACCACGACTTCTTCACCAACATCCTGCAGGTGAGAGGCCCTGGAGCAGAGCTAGATGCCAGTCCTGGAAGGCATCAGTTGGTTGCCTTGGTTAGTGACCTCCCCTGACAAAGAAGTGACTCTGCCATGCAAAGCAAAGCTGCTGCCTCAGGCCCTTCCCCTCTGCCTGGTGCGGCTCCCCTGCAGGTGCCGCTGGGGGCTGGGGAGCAGCAGCTGCTCCTGGGCCTGGGGGTGTTCAGGAGTAGTGGTTGAGCATGCAGAGTGAGGAGATGCTCCTTGCCCAAACAAGGCACTAAAACTGGGGCTGCAGCATGGGCTGCCTCTCAGAGTCATGTTTCTGAGGGGGCATTTTTCACCAAAGATCATTTCACATCCTCTCCAGCTGTGTATCTGAGCTTCAGCTGCTGCTGTATCCAGCTCAATAGCTGAGCTCCTCCTGCTTCTGCTCTCTGTCTCCAGTTCAGTCTGAGCTTCTCCTTGCCTCTGTCTCCAGTTCAGTCCCTGAGCTTCTGCTGCCTCTGTCTCCAGTTCAGTCCCTGAGCTGCCTCTGTCTCCAGTTCAGTCCCTGAGCTTCTGCTGCCTCTGTCTCCAGTTCAGTCCCTGAGCTTCTGCTGCCTCTGTCTCCAGTTCAGTCCCTAAGCTTCTGCTGCCTCTGTCTCCAGTTCAGTCCCTGAGCTTCTCCTTGTGTTCCTAGCAGTTTGGAATCTAAATGACTCCAGAGCCCACTCTGGGTACTTTGCTTTTCCTTCAGCCTCTCTGTGAATTCAGCTTCCCATAAGTTAATTCCCATAGCAGACATTGGCCAAAATGCTCTGAGGAAGTGGAATTGCAGTAATGAAACTGAACTCCAGGACATCACAGTTAGGAGCAAAGGAGCAGCAGGGCTGGGTTTGGAGTTGCTGATGAGTCCTCTCAAGACTTTTTCTTCTGAGATCATTTCAAGCAAGTGGTGAAACCTCACCTGCAAGGCTGTGTCCAGCCATGGGGCCCCCAGCACAAGGGCCTGGAGCTGCTGGAGAGGCTCCAGTGGAGGCCACAGAGATGATCAGAGCAGGGACAACCTCCCCTGTGGGGCCAGGCTGGGATAGCTGGGGCTGTGCAGCCTGGAGAGGAGAAGGCTCCAGGCAGACCTCAGAGCAGCCTCCCGGTACCTGAAGGGCTCCAGGAGAGCTGGGGAGGGACTTGGGACAAGGGCTGGGAGTGCCAGGCCCAGGGACAATGGCTTTGAGCTGGGAGAGAGGAGTCTGAGAGTGGAGGGAAGAAATTCTCTGCAGTGAGGCTGGGGAGCCTCTGGCACAGGCTGCCCAGGGAGGCTGTGGCTGCCTCCTGCCTGGAGGTGCTGAAGGCCAGGCTGGATGAGGCCTTGAGCAGCCTGTGCTGGTGGGAGGGGTCCCTGCCCGTGGCAGGGGGCTGGCGCTGGGGGATCTTGAAGCTCCCTTCCAACTTAAGCCCTTCTGTGAAGCTGTGGACACTGGCTCCAGCTCTTTCTGTGGGAACCTGACGTGCTGCTCAGGTGATGCAGGCGGCTGAGCTGAGCCTGGCTGCAGCCCTGCTGCGTGGTGACACCCCTGGTGCTGAGGCAGTTCTGAGAAGTGGTGATGTCAGCAGAAGGCAGTAAACAGGAGGAGGAAGCTCTTAGTGGTAAACATGCTGGAGCAGGGGACGGTGCAGGGGCAGGGCAAAAGCTCTCTTGCAACCCAGGGATTCCCACGGCACTGAGCTGTTGCAACACCACAGATGAAAGCCTCAGGAGGTGCAGTGGCTGCAGCTCACAGCATGGCTGGGCTGGAAGAGACCTCAGAGATCCCCCAGTGCCAGCCCCCTGCCATGGGCAGGGACCCCTCCCAGCAGCACAGGCTGCTCAAGGCCTCATCCAGCCTGGGCCTCAACACCTCCAGGCAGGAGGCAGCCACAGCCTCCCTGGGCAGCCTGTGCCAGAGTCTCCCCAGTCTCACTGCAGAGAATTTCTTCCCCCTCTCCACTCTCAGTCTCCTCTCTCCCAGCTCAAAACCATTGCCCCTGGGCCTGGCCTTGTCCCAGCCCTTGTCCCAAGTCCCTCCCCAGCTCTCCTGGAGCCCTTCAGGTACTGGAAGCTGCTCTGAGGTCTGCCTGGAGCCTTCTCTCCTCCAGGCCGTGCTCTTTCCCCTCCCCATGCAGCCCTGCAGCCTGTGGGAGCTGCTCCTCGCTCAGCCCTGGGGCCCTGGGAGGCTGCTAGCAGAGGTGCCGGCCGTCCGCGGCCGCTGCCGAGCGGAGCCTGGGCACACCCTGCGCCGCTGTGTCCCCCCAGCTCATCCAGTCCCCGCTCACCACCCCCTGGGGCTGATCATGCTGAAGACCACCTCGGAGGAGCTGGCCTGCCCGCGCGAGGACCTCTGCGTGGCGCGCAAGGAGGAGCTGCGCAAGCTGCTGCTGGAGCAGGTGCAGACGGTGCTGGGGCTGCTGACAGGTACGGCCCCATGGCCCCACAGGCCCCATGCCCCCACGGCCCCCACAGCCCTGCACAGCCCTGCACAGCCCCCCACAGCCCCCACAGCCCTGCACAGCCCTGCACAGCCCCCACTGCACCCTGCACAGCCCTGCACAGCCCCCACCCCCCACAGCCCTGCACAGCCCTGCACAGCCCTGCACAGCCCTGCACAGCCCTGCACAGCCCCCACAGCCCTGCACAGCCCTGCACAGCCCTGCACCCCCCACAGCCCCCACAGCCCTGCACAGCCCTGCACAGCCCTGCACAGCCCTGCACAGCCCCCACAGCCCTGCACAGCCCTGCACAGCCCTGCACAGCCCTGCACAGCCCCCACAGCCCCCACAGCCCCCACAGCCCTGCACAGCCCTGCACAGCCCTGCACAGCCCTGCACAGCCCCCACAGCCCCCACAGCCCCCACAGCCCTGCACAGCCCTGCACAGCCCTGCACAGCCCTGCACAGCCCTGCACAGCCCCCACAGCCCTGCACAGCCCTGCACAGCCCTGCACAGCCCCCACAGCCCTGCACAGCCCTGCACAGCCCTGCACAGCCCTGCACAGCCCCCACAGCCCTGCACAGCCCCCACAGGTACACATTTGCAATTTACGATCCTCTTTTGGTATAACATTTACTTTTGATATAATTACCGGTATAACGTTTACGATTTACGATTGCGCGATATTTAACATTACTACGCAATTAGCTTTTGATTAACATTTACATTTACATTATCGCATTTTTGTTATTTACATTTACGATGCATAACGTTATAACGATCTCTTTGCATTTGATCCATATGTAATTATAACGTTATAACATTTACGGTATAACATTTATTTACGGTATAATGGATATAGCCCTTTAGTACCAGCCAATTTTACACAGCCCTTGTTATAACATTTATTTGAGCCCCCTGCACAGCCCTGCCTGCCCTGCACAGCCCTGCTGACCCTGCCCCACACAGCCCCCACAGCCTTACAGCCCTTCGCCCTGCACAGCCCCCACAGCCCCCACAGCCCCCACAGCTCCCCACAGCCCTGCACAGCCCTGCACCCTGCACAGCCCTGCACAGCCCCCACAGCCCTGCACAGTACACAGCCCCCACAGCCCTGCACAGCCCCCACAGCCCTGCACAGCCCTGCACAGCCCCCACAGCCCTGCACAGCCCCCACAGCCCTGCACACTGCACAGCCCTGCACAGCCCCACAGCCCTCAGCCCCCAGGTGCTGCCCTCTCTCACTCCTGGCTTCAGGGCAGCAGCTCCTGCAGCTTCAGCAGGCAGCTCCTGGCTGTGTGGGGGCGGCTCAGTGTGGTGCAAGCTGAGCAGCAGAGCACTGTGCAGCTGCCAGAGTCCCACTCTTGATGCCAGCTGTGTGTTAAGCACTTGGACATGTGTTAGGGCTCCCTACAAGAAGGCAATCATGGAATGGGTTGGCTTGGAAGGGGCCTCCAAAGGTCTTCTGCAGGATGTCCTCCACTAGAGCAGGTTGCTCAGGGCCTGTCCAGCCTCACCTTGATCATCTCCAGGGATGTGGCCTCAGCGACCTCCCAGCACAGCCTCTGCCTTGTCCAATGCTAAAGCTGTGTTGTGCTGCAGTTCTCTGGCAGTCCCCAGTGGTTGCTAGGTCCAGCTGTCCTTCAGCAGGCTGCTCTGATCCCTCTCTCTTTGGCCAGGTATCTTGGAGAGCATCTGGGACAAGCACAGTGTCACTGCTGCCACTCCACCACCATCCCCAACCTCAGGAGAAAGTGGTAAGGCTGCAGAGCCGCAGGATGCTGTTTCCATGAATGTGAGCCTGCAGGAGCAGGGATTCCCTCCTCTGCTGCCTAACGTCTTGTAACCACTCTGTCCTAGAGCTTGTGGTAGGCCAACAAGCTGCTGGTGGGAAGACAAACCTGACCTCAGGAAGCAATTCCCAGTGCCCATGGGAAATGTCACCTCCCTCACAATGCTCATCCAGCTCCCTGCTGTCCTCAGATGACACAAAGCTCTCTCAAGAGGCACTGAAATGCTCTGGCATCAGTGCTTGGCTTTGGCCTCTGGGAGTTTCAGCTGCAGGCACATCCAGAGCCAGACTGGAGCAGAACAGAAGCCCCTGCTGAAAGCTCTCTAGGGCATTGTGTCTGTGACAGCTTGGGTGCTTCTCTCTGGGTGTGCAGCTGATCTGAACTCATTTCATTGTCAGGCCTGGGCTCCCCAGTGCAGGAGAGACAGAGATCTGCTGGGGAGAGCCCAGGGCAGGCTGCAGAGCTGCTGAGGGGCCTGGAGCAGCTCTGGCAGCAGCAAAGGCTGAGAGCCCTGGGGCTGAGAGCCTGCAGAAGAGCAGGCCCAGAGGGCAGCTGAGCAATGCTCAGCAAGAGCTAAAGGAGCTGTGGGGGGCAAGAGGCTGGGGCCAGGCTCTGCTGAGTGCTGCCCAGGGACAGCATGAGGGGCAGAAAGTGTCAGGCAGGAGGTTGGAGCTGAGCAGGAGGAGAAAGTTGTTTGTTGTGAGGCTGCTGGAGGCCTGGAGCAGGCTGCCCAGAGGTTGTGGAGTCTCCTGGTGTGGAGAGCTTCCAACCCCCCCCTGGGCACTGTGCTGCTGGGCAAGCTGCTGTGGGTGCCCTGCTGGAGCAGGGGTTGCCAATGGTGCCTGGAGACACCTTCCCAGCAGCCTCAGGCCTTGGATGTGATGTTGAGGGAGACTGAGATCTCCCATGGCTGGTGTCTGTTAGCATCAGCTGCTGGGAGCAGGGCCCTCCCAGAAAGAATGGTGCTGGAGTTGTCTGAAGCAGCTTGAATGGCTTGGTCAGCCTGGGAGGACCAGCAGCTGCTGCTTCATTTCACACAGAGTCACACACAGACTGCACTGGGCTGGAAGGGACCCTCCAAGGGCATCCTGGCCAAGCCCTGCAGGCAGCAGGGACAGCTCCAGCCACAGCAGGCTGCCCAGGGACACAGCCAGGCTGAGCTTCAATGGCTTCAGGGATGAGGCCTCAAGCACCTCCCTGGGCAGCCTGTGCCAGTGTCTCCCCAGCCTCCCTGGGCAGAACTCCCTCCTGGTGTCCAACCTAACTCTGCCCTGCTCCAGTTCCAGACCATTGCCCCTGGTCCTGTCCCCACAGCCCCTTCTGAGCAGTCCCTCCCCAGCTGCCTGCAGCTGCCCTGCAGATACTGAACTGCAGCTCTGAGGTCTCCCTGGAGCCTTCTCCTCTCCTGGCTGCACAGCCCCAGCTCTCCCAGCCTGGCCCCTCAGGGGAGGTTCTGCAGCCTCTGATCATCGTGGTGGCCTCCTCTGGAGCCTCTCCAGCAGCTCCAGGTCTCTCTTGTGCTGGGGGTCCCCTGTCTGGCCCCAGCCCTGCAGGTGAGGTCTCCCCAGAGCAGAGCAGAGGGGCAGGATCCTCTCTCCAGCTCTGGCCACCCTGCTTTGGGTGCAGCCCAGGCTGCCCTTGGCCTCCTGGCCTGCCAGTGCCCAGTGCTGGCTCCTGTCCAGCTTCTCCCCCCAGCACCCCCAAGGCCTTCCCTGCAGGGCTGCTCTCAACCTCATCCCCCCAGCCTGGGTTGATGCCAAGGACTGCAGGACCTTGCAGTTGGCCTTGTTGAACCTCCTGAGGCTCTCCTCAGCCTCCCCTGCAGCCTGCCCATGTCCCTCTGGATGCCTTCCCCTCCTTCAGCCTCACCAACCCCACTCAGCCTGCTGCCCCTGCAGCCCTGCTCAGCGTGCCTCAGGCTCTCTCTATCACTGATGCAGGCACAGCCAAGACCATGCCTGAGGACAGGGCACTGCCCCTGGGCAGCAGGTTCCAGAGGTACCTTGGAACAGACCAACCCTGGTTTGTCCTAAGGTGCCTGTGGCTCAAACTGGTACACCCCAGGAGGTGTTCTGTTTGCTGGCTGCAGCTGTGAGATCAAACCTCAGCAGCAGGATGCATTCTGTGCTGGGATCCAGCTTGAAATGGCCTCTGGGCTGCTGGGTGCTTGTGCTGAGCAGCCCTTCCTCCACCCCTGTGTCCCCCTCCTGACTCCAGGTCCAGTTTCTCCAGGTGCAAGTGTGCTGCAGCCCTCCTCTGGGGCCTGCCTCTCCCCTTCAGGGAGAGCAAACCGCCCCCGCAGCAGATTGTTCAGGTCACTGCTGGCAGCTAGACCTTCACTGGCAGGTTCTGCAGAGCTTCAGGCTTGGTTTCACTTCAGTGTTGTTCAGTCTGGAGGGAGACCTCATTGCCCTCTGCAGCTCCCTGAGAGGAGGCTGGAGCCAGGTGGGGGTTGGGCTCTGCTCCCAAGGGACAAGGGAGGTTTGGTTTGGACAGGAGGAACAATTTCTTCTCCAAGAGGCCTGGCCCAGGCTGCCCAGGGTAGTGCTGGAGCCCCATGCCTAGAAGGGTTCCAAGGCTGTGTGGCTGTGGTGCTGAGGGCCATGTCTCAGTGCTGCCCTGGCAGTGCTGGGGTAAGGCCTGGACCCAAACTGAAAGGTCCTGTTTGAAGCTTTCTCTGTTGGTGTTTGTCATCCTCTGGATTTGCTCTCTGCTGAAGCTGGTTGGGCTCCTTATGCACTTCAAGGCACTGACACACAGAGAGCTCCCCTCTTGTCCACTGCTTGCTCATCCTGGGTGAAGGACTCTGTAAAGAAAGAATCCCAGCAGCCTGGGGCTGGCAGGGAGCTCTGGAGCTCCCCACCCAAGCCCTGCTCCAGCAGGGCTCCCACAGCAGCTTGCCCAGCAGCACAGTGCCCAGGGGGGTTGGAAGCTCTCCACACCAGCAGACTCCACAACCTCTCTGGGCAGCCTGCTCCAGGCCTCCAGCAGCCTCACCCCAAACTGCTTTCTCCTCCTGCTCAGCTCCAACCTCCTGCCTGACACTTTCTGCCCCTTCTGCTGTCCCTGGGCAGCACTCAGCAGAGCCTGGCCCCAGCCTCTTGTCCCCCACAGCTCCTTTAGCTCTTGCTGAGCATTGCTCAGATGCCCTCTGGGGCTGCTCTTCTGCAGGCTCTCAGCCCCAGGGCTCTCAGCCTTTGCTGCTGACAGAGCTGCTCCAGGCCCCTCAGCAGCTCTGCAGCCTGCCCTGGGCTGGACCCAGCAGTTCTCTGTCTCTCCTGAACTGGGGAGCCCAGAGCTGGACCCAGGACTCCAGCTGTGGCCACCTTAAGGCAGGTCAGAGGGGAGGAGAAGCTCCCTTGCCCTGCTGGCCACACTGTGCTTGCTGCAGCCCAGGGCAGGGCAGTGAGCTCAGCTCCATGCTGCCGTCCTGGTGCTCACCACACGCAGGCTGTGCTCCCAGCCCGGCTCAGCCTTTCCCTGCTCCCGGGGCTGTGCTGTTCTTTGTTAACCAAGTGTCCCTTGGTTAGTGACCTGATGGTTGAATGAGCCATGGAATGGAGTGAGGGCACCGAAGGGGTGGCTGACATGGAGAACCTGCAGGCTTAAAGCCAGACAGGTCAGGAGCAGTGTGTGGCAGTCCTGGCACTGCACATCTGCTGGTCTTGATTTGCAGGCAGAGATGAGCCATGGAATTGTTTGGGTTGGAAAAGCTCTCTAAGGTCACCCAGTCCAACATCAACCCAACCCCCCCATGACCACTAAACCATGGCCCCAGGCTCCAGGGGTCTGGAACCCCTCCAGGGGTGGGGACTCCACCACCTCCCTGGGCAGCCTCTGCCAGGCCCTGACCACTCCTGCAGCAATGACATTTTGCCTCCTCTCCAACCTAAGCCTCCCTGGCACAGCTTCAGGCCATTGCCTCTCCTATCACCTGAGCCTAGGGAGCAGAGCCCAAGCCCCACTGCGCTGGTGACTGGGAGGTGAATCACACAGCACAGCTGGCCCCGGAGAAGCTCTGACATTGCATGCATGGATTGACACAGCAGGGCTTAGGTTGAAAGGGACCTTCAAGACCATCCAGCTCCAAGCCCCTGCCATGGGCAGGGACACCTCCCCCCGCTCAAGGCCTCATCCAGCCTGGCCTGGCACACCCCCGGGCAGGAGGCAGCCACAGCCTCCCCGGGCGGCCTGTCGCACCCCACAGAACGCGCCAGGCTGGGCCACCTCCGCCTTCGGCCCCAGAGGCTCTGCTCTGCTCCCTGGCCGTGGCTGGCGGTGGAGCCTCCCGAAGGCCCCCGCCCGGCCCTGACCCCCTTCCGCCCTAGGTGAGCTGCTGAGCAGCCTGCTGCAGAGCCCCAGCGCGGCCAAGCTGCTGAGCCAGCCGGTGCCGGCGCTGGAGGGCGAGAGCGAGCAGGTGTGCGCGCTGGCGCTGGAGTGCCTGGCGCACCTCTTCAGCTGGATCCCCCTGTCCAGCAGCATCACCCCCTCGCTGCTCACCACCGTCTTCCACTTCGCGCGCTTCGGCTGCGCCGCGCGGGGCCGCAAGCCGCGCGCCCTCAACGGCGGCCCCGCCGCGCGCCCCCGCGCCCGAGCGCGGCCGCCTGGGCGTGCTGGCCATGGCCTGCATCAACGAGCTGATGGCCAAGAACTGCGTGCCCCTGGAGTTCGAGGAGTACCTGCTGCGCATGTTCCAGCAGACCTTCTACCTGCTGCAGAAGATCACCCGCGAGCACAACGCCCACTCCGTCAAGAGCCGCCTGGAGGAGCTGGACGAGAGGTGAGGGCAGCCCTGCCCCTGCCGGGGTGCCTGTGCTGCCTGCCCTGCCCTGCCCTGCCCTGCCCTGTGCTGCCCTGCCCTGCCCTGTGCTGCCTGCCCTGTGCTGCCTGCCCTGTGCTGCCTGCCCTGCCCTGCCCTGTGCTGCCTGCTGCCCTGCCCCTGCCTGCCCTGCCCTGCCCTGCCCTGCCCTGCCCTGTGCTGCCTGTGCCCTGCTGTGCTGCCCTGCCCCTGCCTGCCCTGCCCTGCCCTGTGCCCTGCCCTGCCCTGCCCTGCCCTGCCCTGCCCTGTGCTGCCTGCTGCCCTGCCCTGTGCTGCCCTGCCCTGCCCTGCCCTGCCCTGCCCCTGCCTGCCTGCTGCCCTGCCCTGTGCTGCCTGCCCTGCCCTGCCCTGCCCTGCTGCCTGCCCTGCCCTGCCCTGCCCCTGTGCTGCCCTGCCCTGCCCCTGCCTGCCCTGCCCTGCCCCTGCCCTGCCCTGTGCTGCCTGCCCTGCCCTGCCCTGCCCCTGCCCCTGCTGCCCCCTGCCCCTGCCTGTGCTGCCCTGCCCTGCCCTGCCCTGCCCTGCCCTGCCCTGCTGCCTGTGCCCTGCCCTGTGCTGCCCTGCCCTGTGCTGCCCTGCCCTGCCCTGCCCTGCCCTGCCCTGTGCTGCCTGCTGCCCTGCCCTGTGCTGCCCTGCCCTGTGCTGCCTGCTGCCCTGCCCTGTGCTGCCCTGCCCTGTGCTGCCTGCTGCCCTGCCCTGCTGCCTGCCCTGCCCTGCCCTGTGCTGCCCTGCCCTGTGCTGCCCTGCCCTGTGCTGCCCTGCCCTGTCCTGCCCTGTGCTGCCCTGCCCTGCCCTGTGCTGCCTGCTGCCCTGCCCTGTGCTGCCCTGCCCTGCCCTGTGCTGCCCTGCTGTGCTGCCCTGCCCTGTGCTGCCCTGCTGCCCCTGTGCTGCCCTGCCCCGTGCTGCCTGCTGCCCTGCCCTGTGCTGCCTGTGCTGCCCCCTGCCCTGTGCTGCCTGCTGCCCTGCCCTGTGCCCTGCCCCTGCTGCCCTGCCCTGCGCTGCCTGCCCTGCCCTGCCCTGTGCTGCCTGCTGCCCTGCCCTGTGCTGCCTGCCCTGCCCTGCCCTGTGCTGCCCTGCCCTGCTGCTGCCCTGCCCTGCTGCTGCCTGTGCTGCCCTGCCCTGTGTTGCCTGCTGCCCTGCCCTGTGCTGCCTGTGCTGCCCTGTGTTGCCTGCTGCCCTGCCCTGTTGCCTGCTGCCCTGCTGTGCTGCCCTGCCCTGTGTTGTGCTGCCCTTGTGCTGCCTTCCCCTGTGCTGCCTGTGCTGCCCTGCCCTGTGCTGCCCTGCCCTGTGCTGCCTGCTGCCCTGCCCTGTGCTGCCCTGCCCTGCCCTGCTGCCCCTGCTGCCCTTCCCTGTGCTGCCTGTGCTGCCCTGCCCTGCCCCTGTGCTGCCCTGCCCTGTGCTGCCTGTGCTGCCCTTCCCTGTGCTGCCTGCTGCCCTGCCCTTCAGAGAGCTCTGCCGGGCCCCACAGGCTGCCTGCTGCCTGTGCTTCCCCCTTCCCTGTGCTGCCTGCTGCCCTTCCCTTCCCTGTGCTGCCTGCTGCCCTTCCCTTCCCTGTGCTGCCTGCTGCCCTTCCCTTCCCTGTGCTGCCTGCTGCCCTGTGCTGCCCTGCCCTTGAGCTCTGCCAGGCCCCAGGGCTGCCTGCCCTGCCTGTGCTGCCTGCCCTTGCCTGTGCTGCCTGCTGCCCTTCCCTTCAGAGAGCTGTGCTGGCCCAGGGGCAGAGGGTAGGTGCCTATGGTGCATTTGCTAGGGGACCCTGCTGGCACAGCTTTGTGTTCTGTCCTCTTCTCTCCCTCCCCTTCCCTCAGCCTGTTGCTGTTGGACTGCAGGCCTGAGGTGGCTGAGGAGCTGAAGCTGCCCTTCACTACAGACCCATAGAATGGTCTGGCTTGGAAGGGAGCTGTGAAGCTCATCCTGCCCAACCCCTCTGCACTCAGCAGGGACATCCTCCACTGCAGCAGGTTGCCCAGAGCCCTGTTGAGCCTCACCTGGAACATCTCCAGGGACGGGACCCCAACCCCCTCCCTGGGCAGCCTGTTCACTCAGTTGGAACAGAGCAGAGGAGAGGCTCAGTGAGCTGAAGGCTTTGCAGCCTCCCTTTTTCCTGCTCAGTGTCTGCTTCCCTGCTCCAGGTCAGGCACCCAAGGACTGGGGAGATCCTCTGAGCCATGGCAGCAGAGCAGGCAGCAGGAGCCTCCTGCCCTTGCTTGTGACCTCACGACTTCTGACTGCTGCTTTACTCTTACTCGTTTGAGCAGCACCCAAAGACCTCCTGGGGAGCTCTGCAGCAGTGGATGGCTGCACCAGAGCCTGTCTGCTGTGCCTGGCTGGGGCAGCAGGGGAGCAGCAGCAGCTGTGTTGTCCTGCAGAAAGTTACTCCCACCCTTGCTGCCTGAAACAGCTCAACTCTCTTGTGCCTTTACTCCTACTTGTAGGAGGGAATCACAGAGCCACACAGCTGCTGGGGCTGGCAGAGCCCTTGGAGCACTCACCCAGAGCCCACAACCCAGCACTGCTGCTGAGCCACTGCCACCAAACCACCTCCCTCAGCACCACCTCCAGGTGGCTTCAAACCCCTCCAGGGCTGGGGACTCCACCACCTCCCTGGGCAGCCTGGGCCAGGGCCTGAGAACCCTTGCTGGGAAGGAATTGTTCCTCATGTCCTATCTGAATCTGCCCTGGGGCAACTTGAGGCCATTGTCTCTTGTCCTGTCACTGCTGCATGTGAGCAAAGCCCAACCCCTACCTGACTCAGGGAGCTGTAGAGAACCAGAAGGTCTCCCTCAGCCTCCTCTTCCCCAGGCTCCACACCCCCAGCTCCCTCAGCTGCTCCTCCCCAGCCCTCTTCCCCAGACCCTTCCCCAGCCCTATTGCCCTTCTCTGGCCCTGCTCCAGCTCTTCAGTGTCCTTCTGGGAGTGAGGGCCCAGGTCTGACACCAGCACTCAAGCTGTGGCCTCCCCAGTGCCCAGCCCAGGGGCACAATCCCTGCCCTGCTCCTGCTGCCACCCCAGTGCTGCTCCAGGCCAGGCTGCTGGTGGCCTTCCTGGGCACCCCCTGGCTCATGAGCAGCCAAGCATCAATCAACTCCCCCAGGCTCTTCTCCACAGAGCAGCTCTCCAGCCACTCTGCCCCAGGGCTGTTAGACTGCAGGGGCTTCTTGTGGCCCAAGTGCAGCACTCAGGACTTGGCCTTGTTGGACCTCATGCCCTTGGCCTTGGGCCATGCAGGTCCTGCAGAGCCTTCCTACCCTCCAGCAGCCAGCTCAGTGTCATCTGCAGCTCCCTGCCCTGCTGCCCAGCACTGAGGCTCACTGCCGGTCTCTGCCCCAGGGAGCAGTGTCCAGGCCCTGGGCTGCTCAGCTGCTGCTCAGCAGCAGTGTTCTCCACCCCTCCAGCAGCCCAGCTGCAGGTCCCCTCCAGTGCCAGCTCTTCACACAGGGCCTCAGAGGCTCCCCTGGGAGCTGCCCCCGGTGCTGCTGTGTGGGTGGCTGCAGCCCGGCGGGGCCAGGGCCGAGGACCTGCTGCTGCCTCTGGGGAGGCTGCAGGGCGGTGCTGGCACTGGCAGACAGCTTACAGCTCTGCAGTGTGCTCAGGGCCTACAAGTGGTGAGAACCCCTGGCTGCTGCTGCTGCAGCTCTCTGCTCTGTGCAGCAGGCAGCCTGCAGCCTTGCTGGGGCTCGCTGGCTTTGACAGCCACTCGGGATTAAACCCAGAGTTAGGAGCTGAGCTGTGGGGCTGCCTTGCATGTTTCCTCCCTAAAATCCCACGCCTAGATGCACTCCTAATTTGAGGTGGCAAATCCAGGTGAGCCATGGCTTGTGTTCAGCAGGGAGTTCCCCTCCCTCCTGCTTGGGCTCAGCCGCTC
Organism: Picus viridis; assembly: GCA_033816785.1. Classification (NCBI taxonomy): domain Eukaryota; kingdom Metazoa; phylum Chordata; class Aves; order Piciformes; family Picidae; genus Picus; species Picus viridis. The sequence continues at coordinate 370,555 of CM066594.1, forward strand.
TGCCTCCAGCATCCCTCACCTCCTAGAAATAAGACCTGTAGCAGTGAGACCACCTTGGCACAGAGGAGCTGTGCAGAGAGCCAGGAGGCACCCTCTGCATTTCAGGGACTGGAACAGCTCTGCTGTGAAGAAAGGCTGAGAGCCCTGGGGCTGCTTAGTCTGGAGAGGAGAAGGCTGAGAGGGATCTGATCAATGTCTGTAAATATCTGAGGGGTGGGGGGCAAGAGGCTGGGGCCAGGCTCTGCTGAGTGCTGCCCAGGGACAGCACAAGGGGCAAGGGGCAGAAAGTGTCAGGCAGGAGGTTGGAGCTGAGCAGGAGGAGAAAGTCGTTTGGGGTGAGGCTGCTGGAGGCCTGGAGCAGGCTGCCCAGAGAGGTTGTGGAGTCTGCTGGTGTGGAGAGCTCCCAACCCCCCTGGATGTGTTCCTGGGTGCCCTGCCCTGGGTGCCCTGCTCTGGCAGGGGAGTTGGACTGGGTGATGTGTGGAGGTCCCTTCCAACCCCTCCCTTTCTGTGCTTCAGAAGGCTCTCTGGGAAGCACAGAAACCCTCATTTAGCTCTGCAGCGTCAGCAGGCAGCCTTCAGTGGCAGGGCTGTGATGGCCTTCACAGAGCTGGTGTGTGTCCTTGTGCTCTGCTGCTCAGACCTACTGACACTGGTGGTGTCTGCAAGTGTGAGACCACAGAGCAGCCCTTGCCAAGGCCTGAGGCAGGGATGGAATGAAGATATGGGGTCCCTGCCCCTGCCAGGGCTTGCCACTAGGTGATCTTCAGGGTCCCTTCCAAGCCAAAGCAGTCTGTGTTCTGGAGACTGGCTAGACCTGGCTGGCTTCTGGAGGAGAGAGGCTCCCTCTGAGCTGTGCCCTGCCAGGGGGAAAGGCCAGGAGCTTCCTTTGCTCATTTAAGGCCTTGCTGGACCTCCTATGTCCAAAACCAAAGAGCTGCTCTCTGCAGCTCCCTGAGAGGAGGCTGCAGCCAGCTGGGGCTTGGGCTCTGCTCCCTAGGCTCAGGTGACAGGAGAGGCAATGGCCTGAAACTGTGCCAGGGGAGGGTTAAGTTGGAGAGGAGGCAAAATGTCTTTGCTGCAGGAGTGGTCAGGGCCTGGCCCAGGCTGCCCAAGGAGGTGGTGGAGTCCCCATGCCTGGAGGGGTTGCAGAACCCTGTGGCCATGGCAGCTGGGGCCAGGGTTTGGTGGCCATGGTGGGGCTGGGTTGCTGGCTGGGCTGGGTGATCTCAGAGGGCTTTCCCAACCCTAACAGTTCCATGAGTCATGAATTCTTGCAGGAAGGTGGCCTGGCTTAACAACATCCTGAGCAAAGCAGGCACAGGAGAAGCTAACTTCAGCAGTTTGCTGTCTGCAGAACCTGCCCTCCCTGGCCCCTTCCCTTCCTCTCCTGGTGCTGGTTGGTTTTGTTCTCTCAACCTCAGTGTGCTCATGAGCAAGGTGGTGGTGCCAGGCTCGCCCAGACAGGAGGGAACTTCAGCAGCCTTTTGCTTTACTGGTGTTTGGCTTTCATCTGGAGATCCCAAAGCACAGAAATAGCTCCTGAGGCTCCAGGTGGTGGCTTGGTGGTTGCAGAGGGGTTTGGGGCTGGCAGAGCTGGGGGCCAAGTAAGAATTACACTGCTCTGAGCTCAGAGGCTCTTCAGAGAATGAAAATGAAGAGGATGAAGGAGGAGTTTGAGCCTGAGCTCTTCATCTTTTGGGTAGCTTTGCTTTTGAAGTGTCTGATCCCTGAGCAGCTGTGCCAGGCAGGCAATGCTGCAGGGAAAGGAAACAACCTTTGGGCACTTTGCATCGTGGGGCTTTGTGGCCTGGTGACAGCCCAGGTGCTGCAGCTCTGTGCTAGCTGCTGCTGCTTCTGCTCTTGAAGTTCTCACAGAAGCCCTGGCAGGGGCTGGCAGGAAGCTCTGGAGCTCACCCACCCACCTGCTCCAGCAGAGCACCCACAGCAGCTTGCCCAGCAGCACAGTGCCCAGGGGGGTTGGAAGCTCTCCACACCAGGAGACTCCACAACCTCTCTGGGCAGCCTGCTCCAGGCCTCCAGCAGCCTCACAACAAACAACTTGCTCCTCCTGCTCAGCTCCAACCTCCTGCCTGACACTTTCTGCCCCTTGTGCTGTCCCTGGGCAGCACTCAGCAGAGCCTGGCCCCAGCCTCTTGCCCCCCACAGCTCCTTCAGCTCTTGCTGAGCATTGCTCAGCTGCCCTCTGGGGCTGCTCTTCTGCAGGCTCTCAGCCCCAGGGCTCTCAGCCTTTGCTGCTGCCAGAGCTGCTCCAGGCCCCTCAGCAGCTGTGCAGCCCTTTGCTGTACCCTCTGCAGCAAGTCCCTGTCCTTGAGCCAGGCTTCATTGGCTGCATTAGGGGAGCTCCTCCAAAGGCCTGCAGAAGGGAAGAGCAGTGTAGGACACTAAACCAGACAGTTGCTGAATGTCTGAAGCTTTGCTGAGCCAAACTTGTTACTGAACAGAAAAGATGAAGCCCCCTTGCAGGTCAGAGCTGTTGCTGGAGGTCTGGCTGCTGTGTGTGGTGCTGCAGTGTGTGGATCCTGTGTCCTGAGGGAGCAGATAAGATTTCTGACCCTGGTGAAGCAAGGGCAGGTTCTTCCCGAGAATCACACAAAAGCCTTCAAGATCATCCAGTTCCAGCCCCCTGCCTCGGGCAGGGACACCTCCCAGCAGCCCAGCCTGGCCTTGAACCCCTCAGTAGAAGCTTACCCCATGGTGGTCTCTGTAACTCCTGCCCTGCTGCATGCCCCTGACCCCTCAGTGCTGGCACTCGGCTCTTGCTGCACTCCCTGGAGCTCTGGCAGCAGCCTGCCCTGGGACTGTGTGCATCCCAAGCATGGGGCAGTCTGTGCTCTGCAAGTGGGCTGCTCTGTGCATCTTCTTGCTTTCAGCCTGGAGAGGAGAAGACTCTGGGGGGACTCAGGGGACGTTGTCACCCTCCACAGCCACCCGAAGGGAAGTCGCTCTGGGGGGGTCAGGCTCTTGTGACGGGAGGGGCCTGACGCTGAGCCAGGGGAGATTGGATGGTAGGAAGCACTTGCTCATGGAAAGGGCAATTAGCCACTGGAATGGCCAGCCCAGGGAGGTGGGGGAGGTGCTGACATTGGAGGTGTTTAAGGAAAGGTTGGATGTGGCACTAGTGCCGTGGTCAGGTCAAGGTGGTGGTCTTGGGTCATAGGCTGGGCTGGATGATCTCAGAGGTCTGTTCCAGCCTCAGTAACTCTGATTCTGTGACCTCAGAGCTGCTGCCAGCACCTGAAGGGATCCTGCAGGAAGGCTGCAGAGGAACTTTGGCTGAGGGGGTCTGAGGCAGGCCAAAGGGGAAGGGTTTGGAGCTGAGGCAGAGCAGGGTTAGAGTGCAGCTGAGGAAGAAGTTGTTGAGTGTGAGGCTGCTGAGCCTCTGGCCCAGGCTGCCCAGGGAGGCTGTGGCTGCCTCCTGCCTGGGGGTGCTGAAGGCCAGGCTGGATGAGGCCCTGAGCAGCCTGTGCTGGGGGAAGGTGTCCCTGCCCATGGCAGGGGCTGGCACTGGCTGATCTCTGAGGTCCCTTCCAACCCAACCCATTCCATGACTTCATCTTCCCAGTCCTGTGCACAGCAGGAGGATGAGGATGAGGATGAGGATGAGGATGAGGATGAGGATGAGGATGAGGATGAGGATGAGGATGAGGATGAGGATGAGGATGAGGCTGGCTGTGAGATGCTCTCTGCAGGGGGCAGGGGTTGTGTTTCTTTGCAGGTCTGGTTGCTCTCCACTGTGTGTATCTGAATGCTGAGGCTGCTTTGTCCTCAGAGGCCTTCCCTGCTGCTCCGGCTGTCCCTGGGGTGAAGGCTGTCCCTCCTGCTGCAGGGCTTCACATTTCCACTCTCCTGCTGACCTTTAATTGAAACTCTTTTATAAGGAGAGGCTTTGGGCTGGCCTTTATCGCTGTGTCCTTGGCACTGCTGCCCCCTGTGCACGCCCCCTGCTCCCTCAGCCGTGTTCTGCTTTCCTTGCAGCTACATTGAGAAGTTCACAGACTTCCTGCGGCTCTTCGTCAGCGTCCACCTGCGCCGCATCGAGGCCTACTCCCAGTTCCCCGTGGTGGAGTTCCTGGCACTCTTGTTCAAGTACACTTTCCATCAGGTACAGCTCCACAGCATCATCCTGCCTGCAGCTGCTCTCTTCTCCTGCCTTCTTTCCCACTGAAAGGGGAGACCTAAAGTTAGCCCAGGAAAAAAAACCATCAGTTTGTCTTCCTGGTGCTGGGAGCTGGATCCAGCTGGAGACAGGAGCTACAGGCAAGGTACTGAGGAGGTCACATTGTGTTCAGCTCTGGGCTCCCCAGTGCAGGAGAGACAGAGAAGTGCTGGAGAGAGCCCAGGGCAGGCTGCAGAGCTGCTGAGGGGCCTGGAGCAGCTCTGTCAGCAGCAAAGGCTGAGAGCCCTGGGGCTGAGAGCCTGCAGAAGAGCAGCCCCAGAGGGCAGCTGAGCAATGCTCAGCAAGAGCTGAAGGAGCTGTGGGGGGCAAGAGGCTGGGGCCAGGCTCTGCTGAGTGCTGCCCAGGGACAGACCAAGGGGCAAGGGGCAGAAAGTGTCAGGCAGGAGGAAGAGGAGCAAGTTGTTTGTTGTGAGGCTGCTGGAGGCCTGGAGCAGGCTGCCCAGAGAGGTTGTGGAGTCTGCTGGTGTGGAGAGCTTCCAACCCCCCCTGGGCACTGTGCTGCTGGGCAAGCTGCTGGGTGCCCTGCTGGAGCAGGGCTTGGTGGGGGAGCTCCAGAGCTCCCTGCCAGCCCCAGGCTGCTGCCACTCTGCAGTTACCTTTCAAGATCAACCTGTCTGCTGCCGAGCTTTGCCTCTGCTGTTCCTCCTGCCAGCCCTTGCAGTCAGGTGCTGCAGCAATCTCTGCCTTGCTTGGTTTGTGCTCAGGGTGCTGCCCTTCCCCCTGATCCTGCTGTTCCTCTGCCTGGTGCTTTCCTTGCCCTCTTTAGTCTCAAGCCCCTCCTGGGTTTTGGTAGGTGTCACCTTCCTGTGGGAGCTGTCGCAGTGCAGCTCAGGCCTGGTTACCCCCCAGCAGTGATGGCAGAAGCAGGGCTGCAAAACACTGGGGGCTGGTGCCACAAGCCATGAGCTGGGCCCATGCTGAGACCAGCCTTAAGCTTCCTGGGCTCCCAGCCTTGTGCAGAACCTCTTGCTTGTCTTTTGACAGCTAGAAATCTGTGCAGTGACCTCCTGGAAACCTTCCAATAAGGGAAATTCTCCCTGTGGGTTGCAGTGCTTGTTAGGTTGTGTTCAGGTGGCCAAGAAGGCCAGCAGCATCCTGGCCTGGAGCAGCAGTGCTGTGGCAGCAGGAGCAGGGATCATCCACCTGGGCTGGGCATTGGTGAGGCCACACCTTGAGAACTGGGCTCAAATCTGGTCCCTCAGTCCAAGAAGGACATTGAGGAGCTGGAGCAGGGCCAGAGAAGGGCAGCAGAGCTGGGGAAGGGTCTGGGGAAGAGGGCTGGGGAGGAGCAGCTGAGGGAGCTGGGGGTGTGGAGCCTGGAGGAGGCTGAGGGAGACCTCCTTGCTCTCTGCAGCTCCCTGAGAGGAGGCTGCAGCCAGCTGGGGCTTGGGCTCTGCTCCCAGGGAACAAGGGACAGGACAAGAGGCAATGGCCTCAAGCTGCCCCAGGGGAGGTTCAGGTTGGCCATGAGGAACAATTTCTTTCCCTTGAGGGTTGTCCATGCCTGGCCCAGGGCAGTGGTGCAGTGCCCATGCCTGGGGGGGTTCCAGAGCTGTGTGGCTGTGGTGCTGAGGGCCATGGCTCAGTGCTGCCCTGGCACTGCTGGGGTAGGGCTTGGACTCAGCGGTGTGAAAGGACTCTTCCAGCCTGCATGATTCTGTGACTGTGTGCAATCAGTCTGCCACAGCCTGTGAGCCTCACTGTGTATTGTGGTGTCTTGCAGCCCACCCATGAAGGTTACTTTTCTTGCTTAGACATCTGGACACTCTTCTTGGACTACCTGACCAGCAAGATCAAGAGCCGCCTGGCCGACAAGGAGGCAGTGCTCAGCAGGTGGGTAGGGCAGGGGCCCCGCCACGGGGTGGGAGCAGGCAGCTCTGCCTTGCCCCAGCTGCACGCCTGCTGGACTCCTTGGTCTGCTTCTCAACTCACAAAGTGCAACAAGTGTCGCTGCCAGGCTCCCACCCTCCTGCAGGAGAAGCCAAACTCAGCAAGTCACTGTGTCAGGCAGTCCCAAGCACAAGCCCAGGCTGGTGAGTGGCTGAGAGCAGCCTGCAGGAGGAGGCCTTGGGGGGGTCAGCTGATGACAGAGTCCCCAGGAGCCAGCACTGGTCCCTGGCAGCCCAGAGCCAGCTGAGTGCTGAGCTGCAGCCAGAGCAGGGAGAGCAGCAGCACAGGGAGGGGATTCTGCCCCTCTGCTCTGCTCTGCTCAGCCCCCACCTGCAGCACTGCCTCCAGCTCTGGGGCCCCCAGCACTGGACCTGGAGCTGCTGGAGAGGGGCCAGAGGAGGCCACAGAGATGATCAGAGGCTGCAGAACCTTCCCTGTGGGGCCAGGCTGGGAGAGCTGGGGCTGTGCAGCCTGCAGAGGAGAAGGCTCCAGGGGCTGCTCAGAGCTGCCTGCCAGCACCTGAAGGGATCCTGCAGGAAGGCTGCAGAGGAACTTGTGCTGAGGGGGTCTGAGGCAGGCCAAGGGGGAAGGGTTTGGAGCTGAGGCAGAAGTTGTTGAGTGTGAGGCTGCTGAGCCTCTGGCCCAGGCTGCCCAGTTGATGAGGCCTTGAGCAGCTGAACGTAGCTGAGAGCTGTCCTGCCCATGGCAGGGGCTGGAGCAGGTGAGCTCTGAGGTCCTTTCCTAGGGAACAGAAGTGGTTGGTGTTGGATGCAGCCTGGCATCATAACCACAAAGAAACATGAGCTGGCTGACAGCAGGCATCTGCCTGCCCTGCAGCATGGCAGCTGTGGGGTTGCCCCAGGCAGAGGGCTCTGTGTGTGAAGTTTGCTGTCAGCTGTCCCCAGCCTGCTGCTCTCTGCCTTGCAGTTCTGCTGCTCTTCCTCTGGCCCACGTGCAGCTCGTGTGTGAGCTTGCTGTGGGACACTGGTAGCAAACAAGAGATGTCTCTAGGAGATATGTCAGGCTGTAGAGCAAGCCTGAGAAGCATCCCCGTGGCTGGAGCTGGCTCTCTTCTGTCAGAGGTCCCTCTGCTGGGCGGCAGCTGCCAGCCACAGCTTCCTGCACTCAGACCTGGGAGTGGTTCCCCCACAGGAGCACAGCTCAGGTTTCCTGTCCTGTGGGTTACAGACATTGCAGCCTTGTGCTGCTGGGGCAGTTGCCAAATCCAGGGTTATGCCATCTGCTGATGGGCAAGAGGGGCAGCAGCCACCCTGCAGAGCTGGCTGCTGTGCCACAGCTGGCCAGGCCCACCCTGGGGCTGCACTGTGCCTCCCCAGCCTGGGCTCCCCCAGAGAGGGGCAGGACCTCCTGCAGCTCAGTGAGAGAAAGAGGCCTTTGAAACCTCCACCCAGCCCCCGAGCCCCCAGCGCTGGTGCTGTGATGACCTGGCAGCTGGGTGTAACCCCTGTGTGCTCAGTGAGGAGGAGCAGCAGCTCCAGTGCTCCGCACCGGCTTCCCAGCTCTGAGAGATGCAGACACCTTCCAGAGACATGAATCAGAGCTGCAGTGCCAGTAGGAGCAGTGCTGGCTTCACTTCAGGAGGGCCTGAATTCTGTGGGCAGCAGTGTAGGGCAAGAGGTGAGCAGAACAAAAGCCCCCTGCAGAGGTGGGCAGCAGGAGCTCTGCCCTGTCTCACCCCTTCCTCATTCACTGCCCAAAAACCAGAGCAGCAGAGAGGCTGCTGGGACAGCTCCAGTGAGAGGCTCCTGCTGCATCTGCTGCTGCTCCTGGCAAGCCACTTCTGCCTTTCCTGCTCTGAGCCCTCGGGCTGCTTCTGGCACCACCACTGCTCCCTGTGAGGCAGAGGGAGAGCAGGAACTGCCAAGGCTCTTCCTTGCAGAGACCTGACATGAAAGCACAAAAGACTCTCGGCAGAGTCACAGCATGGTTGGGTTGGAAGAGACCTCAGAGATCCCCCAGTGCCAGCCCCCTGCCATGGGCAGGGACCCCTCCCACCAGTACAGGCTGCTCAGGGCCTCATCCAGCCTGGCCTTCAGCACCTCCAGGCAGGAGGCAGCCACAGCCTCCCTGGGCAGCCTGTGCCAGAGTCTCCCCAGCCTCACTGCAAAGGATTTCTTCCTCCTCTCCACTCTCAGTCTCCTCTCTCCCAGCTCAAAGCCATTTTCCCTGGGCCTGGCACTCCCAGCCCTTGTCCCAAGTCCCTCCCCAGCTCTCCTGGAGCCCTTCAGGTACTGGGAGGCTGTTCTGAGGTCTGCCTGGAGCCTTCTCCAGGCTGCACAGCCCCAGCTCTCCCAGCCTCTCCCCACAGGGGAGGTTGTCCCTGCTCTGATTATCTCTGTGGCCTCCTCTGGCCCCTCTCCAGCAGCTCAACGTCCCTCTCACGCTGGGGACAGCAGAGCTCCCAGGATCTCCTTGGTGTTTGCTCAGCTGTTTGCAGTGCCCCACTTCCACCGTGCCCTTTGCCATCTCTCCTGCTGGAGGGCTGTGGGCACAGCAGGCCCCGCAGGACCGTGGTCAGACCGTGGCTGCGCTGTGTCTCTGCTGGCAGGTACGAGGACGCGCTGGTGCTGCTGCTGACCGAGGTGCTGAACCGCATCCAGTTCCGCTACAACCAGGCGCAGCTGGAGGAGCTGGATGACGAGACCCTGGATGACGACGTAAGGGCTGCACGGGGCCTGTGGCTGCAGGCAGGACCCCAGCCCCTGCTGCCCCGCCCAGCCCCTGCTGCACCCCCAGCCCCTGCTGCCCCGCCCAGCCCCTGCTGCACCCCCAGCCCCTGCTGCCCCGCCCAGCCCCTGCTGCACCCCCAGCCCCTGCTGCACCCCCAGCCCCTGCTGCACCCCCAGCCCCTGCTGCACCTCCAGCCCCTGCTGCCCCGCCCAGCCCCTGCTGCACCCCCAGCCCCTGCTGCACCCCCAGCCCCTGCTGCACCCCCAGCCCCTGCTGCACCTCCAGCCCCTGCTGCCCCGCCCAGCCCCTGCTGCACCCCCAGCCCCTGCTGCACCCCCAGCCCCTGCTGCACCCCCAGCCCCTGCTGCCCCGCCCAGCCCCTGCTGCACCCCCAGCCCCTGCTGCACCCCCAGCCCCTGCTGCACCCCCAGCCCCTGCTGCACCTCCAGCCCCTGCTGCCCCGCCCAGCCCCTGCTGCACCCCCAGCCCCTGCTGCCCCGCCCAGCCCCTGCTGCACCCCCAGCCCCTGCTGCCCCGCCCAGCCCCTGCTGCACCCCCAGCCCCTGCTGCACCCCCAGCCCCTGCTGCACCCCCAGCCCCTGCTGCCCCGCCCAGCCCCTGCTGCACCCCCAGCCCCTGCTGCACCCCCAGCCCCTGCTGCACCCCCAGCCCCTGCTGCCCCGCCCAGCCCCTGCTGCACCCCCAGCCCCTGCTGCCCCGCCCAGCCCCTGCTGCACCCCCAGCCCCTGCTGCACCCCCAGCCCCTGCTGCCCCGCCCAGCCCCTGCTGCACCCCCAGCCCCTGCTGCACCCCCAGCCCCTGCTGCCCCGCCCAGCCCCTGCTGCACCCCCAGCCCCTGCTGCACCCCCAGCCCCTGCTGCCCCGCCCAGCCCCTGCTGCACCCCCAGCCCCTGCTGCACCCCCCAGCCCCTGCTGCCCCGCCCAGCCCCTGCTGCACCCCCCAGCCCCTGCTGCACCCCCAGCCCCTGCTGCACCCCCAGCCGCCGCCCCCCCAGCCCCTGCTGCACCCCCAGCCGCCGCGCCCCAGCCGCCGCACCCCAGCCGCCGCCCCCAGCTGCCCCCCAGCCGCCGCCCCCCCAGCCGCCGCCCCAGCCGCCGCCCCCCCAGCCGCCGCCCCTCCCAGCCGCCGCCCCCAGCCGCCGCCCCCCCAGCTGCCGCCCCCCAGCCGCCGCCCCCAGCCGCCGCCCCCAGCCGCCGCCCCCAGCCGCCGCCCCTCCCAGCCGCCGCCCCCAGCTGCCGCCCCCCAGCCGCCGCCCCCTCCCAGCCGCCGCCCCCAGCTGCCGCCCCCAGCTGCCGCCCCCAGCTGCCGCCCCCGCTGCCCCCAGCTGTTGCCCCCAGCTGCCGCCCCCAGCTGCCCCCAGCTGCCACCCCCCCAGCTGCCGCCCCCAGCTGCCGCCCCCAGCTGCCGCCTCCCCCGCTGCCCCCCCAGCTGCCCCCAGCTGCCGCCCCCCCAGCTGCCGCCCCCTCCAGCTGCTGCCCCTCCAGCTGCCGCCCCCAGCTGCCGCCCCCCAGCTGCCACCCCCCAGCTGCTGCCCCTCCAGCTGCCGCCTCCCCCGCCACCCCCCAGCGGCTGCCCCCCAGCTGCTGCCCCCCAGCTGCCACCCCCCAGCTGCCCTGACCCCCCAGCTGCCCCGCCCCCTCTGCTGCCCCCCAGCTGCTGCCCCCCAGCTGCCGCCCCCCAGCTGCCCTGACCTGGGTGTCTGCCCCCGCAGCAGCAGACCGAGTGGCAGCGCTACCTGCGCCAGAGCCTGGAGGTGGTGGCCAAGGTCATGGAGCTGCTGCCCACCCATGCTTTCTCCACGCTGGTGAGTACCCAGCCAGACCAGCAGTGCAGTGGCAGCTGAGCTGGAGGCTGTTGCAGGCTGCTTGAGAGAGCCCTCAGTGCCAAAAGATGTCCGAGGACCCCAGAGTCACAGAGTGCAGCAGGGTGGGAGGGGGTCCCAAAGGGCTTCCTGTCCAAGCCCTGCAGGCAGCAGGGACAGCTCCAGCCAGAGCAGGCTGCCCAGGGACACAGCCAGGCTGAGCTTCAATGGCTCCAGGGATGAGGCCTCAAGCACCTCCCTGGGCAGCCTGTGCCAGTGTCTCCCCAGCCTCCCTGGGCAGAGCTTCCTCCTGGTGTCCAGCCTACCTTTGCCCTGCTCCAGGTCCAGACCACTGGCCCTTGTCACAGGATGCCAGGTTGGAAGGGACCCCAAGGATCAGCTGGTTCAACTTTCCTCAGTAGCAGTACAGCTGGAATGAGCTGCCCAGGACCCTGTCGAGCTGAGTCTCAATACTGAGCAGTGCAGGGGAATCTACTGCCCTTGGGAGAGGATTCTGAGGTCTCACTTATTCCAGTGTCTCTCCAGGAGCTGCAGGGAACTGTGTGAGGTTAGGTCAATGTAACTCAAACCAGCAGGAATCACAGCACGTGGAAAGGTTGGGAGAGACCTATGGGATCACCAAGTCCAACCACTGACCCTGCTCTATAAAGTCCAGCCCTAAACCACAGCCCCAGGCACCACATCCAAACAACCCTGAAACCCCTCCAGGGATAGGGACTCCACCCCCTCCCTGGGCAGCCTGGGCCAGGCCCTGACCTCTCTTGCTCTGTCCAGTCTAACCCTGCCCTGCTGCAGCTTGAGGCTGTTCCCTCTTGTCCTGTCACTAATGACCTGTGGGAAGAGAAAAGCAACAACCCCTCCACAGCCTCCTCTCAGGGAGCTGTAGGCAGCCAGGAGGTACCACAGTATCACCAGGGTTGGAAGAGACCTCGAAGATCATCGAGTCCAACCTGTCACCACAGACCTCATGGCTAGACCATGGCACCAAGTGCCACATCCAGTCCCCTCTTGAACACCTCCAGGGATGGTGACTCCACCACCTCCCTGGGCAGCACATCCCAGTGGCTAACAGCTCTCTCAGTGAAGAACTTTCTCCTCACCTCCAGCCTAAGCCTCCCCTGGCACAGCTTGAGACTGTGTCCCCTTGTTCTGGTGCTGGGGGCCTGGGAGAAGAGCCCAACCCCCACCTGGCTACAACCTCCCTTCAGGGAGTTGCAGAGAGCAATGAGGTCTCCCTGAGCCTCCTCTTCTCCAGGCTCAGCAACCCCAGCTCCCTCAGCCTCTCCTCCCAGGGCTGTGCTCCAGACCCCTCCCCAGCCTTGTTGCCCTTCTCTGGACACCTTCAAGTCTCTCAATGTCCTTCTTGACCTGAGGGGCCCAGAGCTGGACACAGGACTCAAGGGGTGGCCTGAGCAGTGCTGAGCACAGGGCAGGATGCACTCCCTGCTCCTGCTGGCCACACTCTTCCTGCTGCAGGCCAGGATGCCCTTGGCCTTCTTGGCCCCCTGGGCACACTGCTGGCTCCTGTTCAGGCAGCTGTCAACCAGCACCCCCAGGTCCCTCTCTGCCTGGCTGCTCTCAGCCACTCTGACCCCAGCCTGTAGCTCTGCCTGGGGTTGCTGTGGCCAAAGTGCAGCCCCTGGCACTTGGACTTGTTGAATGCCATCCTGTTGGCCTCTGCCCATCTGTCCAGTCAGTCGAGTTCCCTCTGCAGAGCCCTTCTGGCCTCTAACTGACCAACATCTGCTCCCTGAGGTCTCTCCTCAGCCTCTTCTTCTCCAGACTAAGCAGCCCCAGTCCCCTCAGCCTCTCTCCATCAGACTGACTCTCCAGGCCTTTCCTTGCAGTCCCCTCCCTGCTCCTGCTGGACACCAGCCAGGATGCCATTGGCTTTCTTGGCCCCCTGGGCACACTGCTGGCTCCTATCCCCACAGGCCCTTCTGAACAGTCCCTCCCCAGCTCTTCTGGAGCCCCTTCAGACACTGGAAGGCTGCTCTAAGGTCTCCCTGGGGCCTTCTCCAGGCTGAACAGCCCCAACTCCCCCAGCCTGTCCTTCCATAGGCAGGAGGCACGCCGCTGGAGGTGGTTGGGTTTCTGAAGGTTCACTCATCCCTGAGCAGCAGGAACTGCAGCCTTGCCCTGTCCAGCATGGGGCAGAGTCACGGCAGCTGCTCTGAGTTGTTGTAATGACTTGCTCCTGGCAGAAGCACAGCTTGGCCTGAGCTGGAAGGGACCTAAGGATCACCCAGCTCCCTTGGCCTGGGCAGGGACCAGGCAGGCTGGGGCTGTGCTCACCGGCACTGAGAGTCCTGTGAGGAGCACAGGGAAGCCCTTGAGCATCTCCCAGTTGATCCAGCAGCAGCCCAGAAGGCCCTGAAGCAGGGCTGGAGGGTGCCCTCAGTGTTGCTCTACCAGCTGAGTGTCTTTGTGTCACTGTTTTAAGAACAGAGTCTTCCTCACGTGCCTGTGTGACTGGAGGGAGGCCACAGGCTGCTCCACACCCAGCCATGTGCCGTGTGGCCCTTGCCTCTCTCTGGCTCATGCTGTGCCTCCATGCTGGAGAGCAGCTCCTACTCTCACATGGGACCATGCTCTCCACTCCACAGCTTCCAGTGATTGGCTTCCAGGGCTTCTAGAGCAGCTCAGATCTCTTCTCTCTGTGCAGCAGCTCAGGGTTCTCTGCTTTGGAGGATGGTTCCAAGGGGCAGCTTTCAGATCTCACTGCTGGAGCTGCCTCTCACCCAGAGCACAGACAGCAGCTCCTCACTGGCTCCCAGCCCTGGGGTCTCCTCCTCAGAGCCTCAGACCAGGAAGCCAGGCAGCTCTGGCTGCAGCTCTGGCAAGGCAGAGCCCTGGCAGGGGGAAGCACTCAGCTGTGTTTGGCAGACACCAGCCCTAGCTCCCAGAGCAGTGCAGCATCTGAGTTGGATCCTTCGGGCAAACAAAAGATTTTACCCTCCTGAAGCTCCCCACAGCCACACTCAGCTGTGCCCCTCCTGAGGTAAAGGCCAAGAGAGAGAGCAGGGAGGAACTGCTGCCAAATGGTTACACTGAGATGGGAATCTCTGAAGAGCTTAGTGTCCAGCAGGGAGGAGCAGATCATGGGGGCTGAGAATGGCTCAGCTTGGAAGGGACCTCAGAGCTCAGCTGCTCCAACCCCCTGCCCTGGGCAGGGACACATCTCAGCTAGACTCAAGGCCTCATCCAGCCTGGCCTTGAGCACCCCAGGGAGGAGGCAGCCACAGCCTCCCTGGGTGGCTTCCCTTCTGTGTAGGAGCAGGCACCAAGTGCAGCTGCTTTGGTTGAAAGCCTTGGGTAGCTGCATTTTGAGAAGTCAGTGCCTGGAGATGAGGAGGATGCAGCACAAGCTTCCCTCAGAGCAGCTCCAGAGAAGGCCACCAAGATGATCAGAGGCTGCAGAGCTTCTCCTGTGGGGCTGGCTGGGAGAGTTGGGGCTGTGCAGCCTGAAGAAGAGAAGGCTGCAGGGAGCCTGAGGAGGGACTCTTGACAGAGGAGGGAGAGGATGAGGGGAGATGGCTTCAGACCGGAAGCAGATCGGTTCAGACTGGACATGAGGAGGGAATTCTTCCCCATCAGGGTGGTGAGGCACTGGCACAGGCTGTCCAGAGAAGTTGTGGAGGCTCCAAGCCTGGAAGTGTTTAAGCCCAGGCTGGATGGGACCTTGGACACCCTGGGTTAGTAGGAGGTGTCCCTGCCCATGGCAGAGGGTTGCAACTGGATGGTCTCTGATGTCTCTTCCAACTCAACCCATTGTGAGCCTGTGACTGCTGTGCTGCAGGCTCTGCTTTCCCTGCTCTGGGTTCTACCTCCCCCAGGTGCTCACTGTTGCCATCACTTCCAGGTGTCAGACCCCCACCTTGTCTGCATGCTGCTGGTTGTGGGAGCAGGAGAGAGGCCACAGGAAGGTTTCCTGAGCCATGAGAAGCTGTGGTGTGCAGGGTCAGCCCGGGACCTAGCACCTGGCCTTTACTCCAAGTGTCCTCTGAGGGCACAGGGGAGAACTAAGCCACCTGCTCTGAGCAGTTAGTGGTTGGCTGGTGACTCCCTGCCAGGCCCCAGAGTCACTCATTTCTTCTCTCTTCCAGTTCCCAGTTCTGCAGGAGAACTTGGAGGTGTACCTGGGACTGCAGCAGTTTGTGGTCACTTCAGGGACAGGTAATAACCTCACCCAGCTCTGCTGGTGGCAGAGCCACTCGGACCTGCTTTGCTCTTCCTTCTTCCACACTCCCTGGAGGCTCTGCACTCCTGTCCTGTGTCCAACAGCTCCAGCAGCAGACAAAGCTAATCCTGGGATTTGTGGGGTTTGTTGGTCTGCTTCTCCCCTTGCACTTGACAGGAAGATACCAAATGTGTTGTGAGCAGCAGCACAGGGAGGGGATTCTGCAGCACTGCCTCCAGATCTGGGGCCCCCAGCATGGAGGGACATCAAACTGCTGGAGTAGGTCCAGAGGAGGCCACCAAGATGATCAGAGCAGGGAGAACCTCCCCTGTGGGGCCAGGCTGGGAGAGCTGGGGCTGTGCAGCCTGGAGAGGAGAAGGCTCCAGGCAGACCTCAGAGCAGCCTCCCAGTACCTGAAGGGCTCCAGGAGAGCTGAGGAGGGACTTTGGACAAGGGCTGGGAGTGCCAGGCCCAGGGACAATGGCTTTGAGCTGGGAGAGAGGAGACTGAGAGTGGAGAGGAGGAAGAAATCCTTTGCAGTGAGGCTGGGGAGACTCTGGCACAGGCTGCCCAGGGAGGCTGTGGCTGCCTCCTGCCTGGAGGTGCTGAAGGCCAGGCTGGATGAGGCCTTGAGCAGCCTGTGCTGGTGAGAGGGGTCCCTGCCCATGGCAGGGGGCTGGAGCTGGATGGTCTCTGATGTCTCTTCCAACCCAACCCATTCTGTGACTGTGAAGAGGAACAGGAGTGCAGCATCAAATGGACTCACAGAGTGCTTTGGCTGGGAAGGGACCTGAAGGATCCAGTTCCAACCCACTGAAACTTACTTGCAGAATGACTCTGCTCCTGCTGGCTGTGGCCACAGCTGTGCAGAGAAAAGCAGGGGAAATGTATCAGGATCACTCCAGAGCTGGGCCAGGCCATGTGCAGGGGATTAGTGCTGTAGGAGGAGCCTGTGAGATGTGATGGGGTGAGCTGGAGCTGAGAGGTCAGGAGAAGTAGCTCAGACATATGTGGGGGCTCAGAGCTGGGTGAGTGTGCTGGTGCTGATGGTACAATTCTGAGAGTGCCAGCATGGAAGGCACCTCCACTGTGTGGCTTTGTAGCCTGGTGGCAACCAAAGTGCTGCAGCTCTGTGCTAGCTGCTGGTGCTTCTGCTCTTGAAGAACCCCAGCAGCCTGGCAGGGGCTGGCAGGGAGCTCGGAGCTCACCCACCCACAGCAGCTTGCCCAGCAGCACAGTGCCCAGGGGGGCTGGAAGCTCTCCACACCAGCAGACTCCACAACCTCTCTGGGCAGCCTGCTCCAGGCCTCCAGCAGCCTCACAACAAACAACTTGCTCCTCCTGCTCAGCTCCAACCTCCTGCCTGACACTTTCTGCCCCTTCTGCTGTCCCTGGGCAGCACTCAGCAGAGCCTGGCCCCAGCCTCTTGCCCCCCACAGCTCCTTTAGCTCTTGCTGAGCATTGCTCAGCTGCCCTCTGGGGCTGCTCTTCTGCAGGCTCTCAGCCCCAGGGCTCTCAGCCTTTGCTGCTGACAGAGCTGCTCCAGGCCCCTCAGCAGCTCTGCAGCCTGCCCTGGGCTCTCCCCAGCGGTGCCCTCCTGGCAGGCTTCTTGCTGAAAGCTTCATCTGAGATTCAATATCAGAAGGGGAAATGAAAAAGTGACTTTCTTTGCAAGGTGGTTTTCCAGAGCATGTTTGGGTTTCAGTAGTAGGTCTGGGGTGCTCAGAGCCCAGGTGTGTGTAACCTAGCAGCAGGATGAGTGTGGAGGTGGTGAGTGAGAAATCTTCTGTGGTTGTTACCGGTGAGAAATGAGGCTGGGGACGAGCACACTTCACAGCAGGAGCCAACCCACTCCTGTTCTCAGGATGCTCTCACTCCTGTTCTCAGGATGCTCTCCAGCTGCTGGCTCTCCCTGTGCGGTCCCCAGCAGAGGAAGTGCAGGCAGGGACCTTGCGCGGGGCCGGGATTGCCTTTTGGTGGCAGCGGTGACCGGAGAGCTCCTCTCCTCCAGGTGCTGGTGCCACCCGGAGCAGGAGGGACGGGAGCAGGGCTCAGCTAGCTGGGATCCTCCATTTCAGCCTGTAAAGCAGTGAGGCCGTTGGAAGAGTTGAGCTTCTCGCCCAGCTGGAGCATTTCCACGGCTGGAGCAGGGCTGTGGGGCAGGGGGGGGCAGACTGGAGCAGGCTGCTGCTGCTGGCCTTAGCTGCGCTCCCCGGAGCGCCCTGAGGCCGCGGGGCTGGGGCCCGGCCCGGGGGCTGAGGCTGGCTGCGCTGAGGCAGGGCTGTGCTTGCAGGGCCCAGGCTGAACATCACGGCGGAGAACGACTGCCGGCGGCTGCACTGCTCCCTGCGCGACCTCAGCTCCCTGCTGCAGGCCGTGGGGCGCCTGGCAGAGTACTTCACTGGGGATGTCTTTGCCGCCAGGTTCAACGATGCCCTCACCGTGGTGGAGAGGTGGGTGTGCCAGGGGGCTGCTGCCCCTCACCAGGACAGTCACAGAGTGGGGTGGGAGAGCCCTCTGAGATCACCCAGCCCAGCCAGCAGCCCAACCCCACCTTGGCCCCAGCTGCCATGGCCACAGCGTTCTGGAACCCCTCCAGGGCTGGGGACTCCACCACCACCCTGGGCAGCCTGGGCCAGGCCCTGACCACTCTGGCAGCAAAGACATTTTGCCTCCTCTCCAACCTAACCCTCCCCTGGCATAGTTTCGGGCCATGGCCTCTCCTTCTGTCACCTGAGCCCAGGGAGCAGAGCCCAAGCCCCAGCTGGCTGCAGCCTCCTTGGTGCCCAGTGCCCCTTGTCCTGTCTCTGAGCACCACTGACAATAGCCTGGTGCCACCCTCCTGACACCCACCCTTAAAGTATTGACCAGCACTGATCAGATCCCTCTCAGGCTGCTCTTTGGGCTCTCAGCCTCTCCTCAGGAGGGAGATGTTCAGTCCCCTCAGCAGCTTTGCAGCCCTTGGTTGCACACAAACAAGGTTCCCTCCTGCTTCTCCTTGCTGCAATTAGCTGGAGACATGAAGAAGTGGCTGACCAGGACCTTAGCTGTTTCGTTTATCAGTGGTAGGTTTCTCAGGAGGCTTTCCTCATCCTTACCAAAAGAACTGAGAGGGATGATTAAACAAAACCAGGCACTTGTTTGCCAGCACCTGCAGGAAATGAGATGAGTTTGATTCCTTCAGAGCTGTATCTCACACCTCAATTGCCACAGTCTCTTGCCTTAAAAGAGAAGAGCTGTGACACCCTGGGAGGCAGAGCTCGTTCAGTTCTCCTCCAAGAAAGAGAGTGAGCAGAGAGCTGCCAGTGCCAGAGCTGCCTTGCTTGTGGCTCCTCATTGCCAGGCAGAGCATTGCACCTGCTCCACCTGAGCCCTGTGATTCTCAGCTGAATGAGGGCTGTGTAGGAGCCAAACACTGCCTGGAATCACAGCAGTGTCCTGGCTGCCAAAGCCCTTCCAGCTCCTCCAGCCCACCCATTCTCCAACTCTGCCCGGGCTGGGGCTGAGCCATGGCCCTCAGCACCACAGCTCTGCCTCTGGGAAACACCTCCAGGGCTGGGGATGCAGCCACCCCCTGGCAGCCTGGGACAGTGAAGAAGTTTCTTCTCATCTCCAACCTAAACCTCCCCTGGGGCAGCTTGAAGCCATTGCCTCTTGCCCTGTCCCTTGTTCCTTGGGAGCAGAGCCCAAGCCCCAGCTGGCTGCAGCCTCCTCTCAGGGAGCTGCAGAGAGCAAGGAGGTCTCCCTCAGCCTCCTCTGCTCCAGGCTCCACACCCCCAGCTCCCTCAGCTGCTCTTCTCCAGACCCTTCCCCAGCTCTGTTGCCCTTTTCTGGACCTGACAGCCTCTCAGTGTTGCTTCTGGAGTGAGAGCCCAAAGCTGACCCCAGCACTCCAGGTGTGGCTTTGCGCCTTCTCCTCTAAGGTGCCAGCAGCCAAGTCTCCCCTTTGCCATTCCACATGCCAAGGTGTGCCCCTGTGCAGGGCCCTCCTGCAGTCTCCTCACTGCCACCTCTCTGCATTCCCCTCCAGGCTGGTGAAGGTGACCCTCTATGGATCCCAGATCAAGCTGTACAACATTGAGACTGCAGTGCCCTCGGTGCTCAAACCTGACCTGATCGATGTGTGAGTAGCACAGGGGCACTGCTGCTGCTGCTGCTGCACACAGCTGGGGCACAGCAGGGGAGGGGAGGAAGCATTGGAGCGCCTCAGGCTGCTGCCCTGAGACTGCCAGATGAAAACAAAGTCTCTTCAGTGATCTTAGGCTAAGCAGGAGGGCAGCTGCCTGCAACTGCCTTGCCTCAAACTGACGTGCTCAGGCTATCCAAAGACAAACACATTGTGATGAGAAGTAAAAACCCTCCAGAGGGGAGCAGGAGGAGTGAAAGGAGGAGTAAGAGCAGGAGGAGTAAGGACAGAAGTAGTGAATGCAGGAGGAGTGAAAGGAGGAGGAGTAAGGGCAAGAGGAGTGAGAGGAGAGTACAGCCCTGCAGGCCCTGGGGCAGCAGTTCCCTTGCAGTGTCACTAGAGCTGAGGTGTCCCAGCAGTGCTGTTTCCAGCCCCACTGCCTGCTCCTAGTTCCAGCTGAAGGATTTTTTTGGCCCCCAAAGCCAGGCCTAGGGCTCAGGTCAGAGGTGGTTTTCCTGGCCCAGGGTTCAAGGTCCTTGCCTTCCCACACAAGCAGTTGGAGCAGGTGAAGGCCTTCATCCAGGAGGTGACAGTGGGCATGGAGCCCTGGTGCTGCCAGTGTTCTGATCCCGGCTGCACAGGGCTGCAGTTTGAGGCACAGCCTTTGTGTGGGCCCAGCAAAGGTCCTGACCCCAGAGCTCTATGGTGGGGCTAACAGCAGGGCCACAGACAGGGAACTGTGGCAGCAGCTGCCAGCTCTGAGAGTCACACAGTGATGGGGGCTGGAAGGGACCTCCAGAGATGCTCCAGTCCAACCCCTGCCAGAGCAGGGCACCCAGGGCAGGGCACCCAGGAACACACCCAGGGGCGTTGGAAGCTCTCCAGAGAAGGAGACTCCACAATCAGTGTGGGCAGCCTGCTCCAGGGCTCTGCAGCCTCACAACACCAAGAGGCTTTCCCACCATGCTCAGGCCTGAGCCCCTCTGAGCTCTCCTGATATGGACCTGGTGTCAGAGACTCATAGAAGGGGTTGGGTTGGAAGGGGCCTCAAAGACCACCCAGTGCCAAGCCCCTGCCATGGGCAGGGTCACCTCCCACCTCCCAGCCTGGCCTTGAACACCTCCAGGGAGGAAGCATCCACAGCCTCCATGGGCAGCCTGCCCAGTGCCTGCCACCCACCTGCTGGTGGCTGCCTAGGGCACAGGCTGTGCACCTGAGGCAGAGCCCGTGCCTTGTGCCCCGAGCCCTGAGCCCCGTGCCCTGAGCCCCGTGCCCCGTGCCCTGAGCCCCGTGCCCCGTGCCCTGAGCCCCGTGCCCCGAGCCCTGTGCCGTGCCCCGAGCCCTGTGCCGTGCCCCGAGCCCTGTGCCCCGCCCGAGCCCTGTGCCCCGCCCGAGCCCTGTGCCCCGAGCCCCGAGTGCCCCGAGCCCTGTGCCCCGAGCCCCGTGCCCCGTGCCCTGTGCCCCGAGCCCTGTGCCCCGAGCCCTGTGCCCCGAGCCCCGTGCCCTGAGCCCCGAGCCCCGTGCCCTGTGCCCCGAGCCCTGTGCCCCGAGCCCCGTGCCCCGAGCCCCATGCCCCGTGCCCTGAACCCTGTGTCCTGAGCCCTGTGCCCTGATCCCTGGGGCCCAGTGCCTGGGGCCCAATCCCTGGTGCCCGGTGCCCGGTGCGGGGGGGTGGCGGCGGGGCTGACGCGCCGGCGCTGCCCGCAGGCACGCGCAGTCGCTGGCGGCGCTGCAGGCCTACGCGCACTGGCTGGCGCAGTTCTACGGCGAGGCGCAGCGCCACGGCACGCAGCAGTTCGTCTCGCTCATCTCCACCACCCTGGAGGCCATCACTCCGCTCATCAGCTGCAAGGTACCGGCACCGGCTGCCCCGAGGGCGCCCCCGGGCGGGCTGCTGCGGCTGCTCCCGGGCTGGGAGCTGCAGCTCTGTCCTGCGGAGCTTCCGCGGGGGAGACCAAGAGCAGCTCTGGAGAGCTGAAGGGGAGGCTGAAGGGAAGCCAAGCAACATGGAGGCTGGCAGAGTTGTCTGATTGGAAGAGACTGCATGGAGTCCAGGCCCTACCCAGCAGTGCCAGGGCAGCACTGAGCCATGGCCCTCAGCACCACAGCCACACAGCTCTGGAACCCCCCCGGGCATGGGCACTGCACCACTGCCCTGGGCAGCCTGGGCCAGGCCTGGACAACCCTCAAGGGGAAGAAATTGTTCCTCATGGCCAACCCAAACCTCCCCTGGGGCAGCTTGAGGCCATTGCCTCTTGTCCTGTCCCTTGTTCCCTGGGAGCAGAGCCCAAGCCCCAGCTGGCTGCAGCCTCCTCTCAGGCAGCTGCAGAGAGCAAGGAGGTCTCCCTCAGCCTCCTGTGCTCCAGGCTCCACACCCCCAGCTCCCTCAGCTGCTCCTCCCCAGCCCTGCTCTCCAGACCCTTCCCCAGCTCTGTTGCCACTCTCTGGGCTCCTCAATGTCCTTCCTGGGGTGAGGGGCCCAGATTTGACTCCAGTACTCCCGGGGTGCCCTCACCAGTGCCCAGGGTTACCTCTGTAAACTCAGCCTGATGACTTCATAGCTTGAACATAGGGAAATCTCTTCCCTGGTGCTCAGGGAGCTGAGCCCTGCTCTGGTGACTCTCTGTGTGTGAGCACTGACCACAGCCTGGCTCGGGACAGGGGCAGCTCCCTCCCTGCCCAGCACTGGTGTGCCAGGTTGTGGGTGGTGCTGGTGTCCTGGCAGCCTGACCACCCCCTCTTGCAGGTGCAGGAGAAGCTGCTGCTGTCTGCCTGCCACCTGCTGGTGTCCCTAGCCACCACGGTGCGCCCAGTGTTCCTCATCAGCATCCCAGCCCTGCAGAAGGTCTTCACCAGGGTCACAGAGCCCTCTGCACAGCGCCTCCCAGACAAGGTGAGCCCTGCAGAGCTGCTGCCCTGGGCAGGCTGGGCCTCAGGCTGGGCCCCAGGCTGTCTGCAGCAAGGCACAGCCTCGGCAGAAGGACTTGTGTGGGAGCCGGGGCAGCAGCTCCCTCCCTGCTGTGGGCATGCAGCAGCCATGCTGACAGCAGCATAAGGAAACAAAGAGCTGCACCTCCTGGAGCTTCAGCCTTCCTCACCTGTGGCACAGACCCTGCTCTGCATCAGCTTAGAGTGCAGCAGATTAGAGAACAGGCTCACAGAATGGTTTGGCTGCCAAAGCCCTTCCAGCTCCTCCAGCCCACCCATTCTCTAACTGCCAGGGCTGGGGCTGAGCCATGGCCCTCAGCACCACAGCTCTGCCTCCTGGAAACACCTCCAGGGATGGGGATGCAGCCACCCCCTGGCAGCCTGGGACAGGCTTTGAGAACCCTTCCAGTGAAGAAGTTTCTTCTCATGTCCAACCTGAACCTGCTCTGGCACAGTTTCAGGCCAGTTCCTCTCCTTCTGGCACCTGAGCCTAGGGAGCAGAGCCCAAGCCCCAGCTGGCTGCAGCCTCCTCTCAGGGAGCTGCAGAGAGCAAGGAGGTCTCCCTCAGCCTCCTCTTCCCCAGGCTCCACACCCCCAGCTCCCTCAGCTGCTCCTGCCCAGCCCTCTTCTCCAGACCCTTCCCCAGCTTTGGTGCCCATCTCTGGCCCTGCTCCAGCCCTCAAAGTCCTTGGGGTGAGGGCCCAGAACTGACCCTAGGATTGAAGCTGTGGCCTCCCCAGTGCCCAGCCCTGGCCCTGGCTCTGCCATGCAGCAGGAGTCTCTGTGAACATTCCCCACCCCTCAGTGCAAGTTTGTGGTTCTCTTGCAGCAGATGGGGACTGGGATGTGGTTGTGCTGTGTGCTGGGGTGGAGGCACCGAGCTCTGTCCATGCACAGAATTTAGTGTGCAGCAGACAGGGTGAAGTGGCATCATCCCTAGGTGGTGGAGGAGGAGAGCTGAGACTTGGTGTCCCAGGGAAGGGCTGGGACCTGCTTCCAGCCTGGCAGCCGTGGAGCTTTGCTGCTCTCTTGCCTTGCAGAGCTGCTGGCTTGCAGTTGGGCTCTTTGCTCAACCACCAAGCACACAGTGCTGGGGCACAGCCCACAGCTGGAGCAGGGCAGAGTTAGGTTGGACACCAGGAGGAAGCTCTGCCCAGGGAGACTGGGGAGACACTGACACAGGCTGCCCAGGGAGGTGCTTGAGGCCTCATCCCTGGAGCCATTCAAGCTGAGCCCTGCTGGGGGGGGTTGGACAGGATGCCCTTGGAGGATGCCCTGCACCCTGATGCAGTCTGTGGAAGGCCCCTGCAGGGCTGTGCCCTCCCAAGCCCTGGGTGGCAGCCATGCTGACCCCTGTCTCTGCTTGGCCTCTGGTTTGCAGGCACAGGTGCTGGTGTGCAGAGCTCTGTCCAACCTCCTGCTGCTGCCCTGGCCCAACCTGCCCGAGAGCGAGCAGCAGTGGGCCGAGCGCTCCACCAACCATGCCAGCCTCATCTCTGCCCTCACCAGGGACTACAGGCAGCTCAAACCTGCTGCCAGCCTGCACCACAGGAAGCTGCAGCTGGAGGAGAGTAAGTACCAGGCCTGGGGAGGGCTTCCTGCCTGCTGAGGGGAGGCACCAAGGTGGCTCTGCAGTCACTGTTCTGGCTGAGAGGCTGTGCATGGGGAGGGCAGGGGAGGAGCAGATGGTGTTTGTGCTCTCTGTGGAGACCTTTCTCCTGTGGGGGTGTGGAGAGCTGCCTGGGAGCTCTGCTACCAGAATGCCATCACAGAATTGTTTGGGTTGGAAGAGTCCTCCAAGCCCAACCTTCAACCCAGCACCACCCTGGCCCCAGCTGCCATGGCCACAGCGTTCTGGAACCCCTCCAGGGCTGGGGACTCCACCACCTCCCTGGGCAGCCTGGGCCAGGCCCTGACCACTCTGGCAGCAAAGACATTTTGCTTCCTCTCCAACCTAACCCTCCCCTGGCACAGTTTCAGGCCATGGCCTCTCCTTCTGTCACCTGAGCCTAGGGAGCAGAGCCCAAGCCCCAGCTGGCTCCAGCCTCCTTGGTGCCCAGTGCCCCTTGTCCTGTCTCTGGGCACCACTGACAATAGCCTGGTGCCACCCTCCTGACACCCACCCTTGCAGTATTGATCAGCATTGATCAGATCCTCTCAGGCTGGCCCAGGGTTCTGAAGAGCTGCAGGCAGAGATGTTTGAGTGGATTTCTGCCTGGAATCACAGCAGTGTCCTGGCTGCCAAAGCCCTTCCGGCTCCTCCAGCCCACCCATTCTCCAACTCTGCCCAGGCTGGGGCTGAGCCATGGCCCTCAGCACCACAGCTCTGCCTCTGGGAAACACCTCCAGGGCTGGGGATGCAGCCACCCCCTGGCAGCCTGGGACAGTGAAGAAGTTTCTTCTCATCTCCAACCTAACCCTCCCCTGGGGCAGCTTGAGGCCATTGCCTCTTGCCCTGTCCCTTGTTCCCTGGGAGCAGAGCCCAAGCCCCAGCTGGCTGCAGCCTCCTCTCAGGGAGCTGCAGAGAGCAAGGAGGTCTCCCTCAGCCTCCTCTGCTCCAGCCTCAACACCCCCCAGCTGCTCCTCCCCAGCCCTCTTCTCCAGACCCTTCCCCAGCTCTCTTGTCCTTCTCTGGGCCTGCTCCAGCCCTCAGTGTTCTTCTCGGAATGAGGGCCCCGAACTGCAGTGCGAGGGAGGTGAGGCTCTGGCACAGGCTGCCCGGGGAGGCGGTGGCTGCCTCCTGCCTGGGGCTGGTTCAGGCCAGGCTGGGTGAGGCCCTGAGCGGCTGGGTGGGGCCGAGAGGCGTCGCGGGGCGGGGCGGGGCGGGGCGGGGGAGGGGAGCCGTGCGGCTGAGCCCCGTGCCGTGCTTCTCCCTGCAGCCAGGGCGCTGGTGCAGCAGACGCTGGCGGTGCTGCAGGACATCGTGCGGAGCGTCGCCGGCGAGGCCACCAGGTCGCGGCAGATCTGCTACCAGTCGCTGCACGAATCCGTCCAGGTCTCACTTGCCCTCTTCCCAGCTTTCATTCATCAGTCAGGTATAACCATGGCACAGGCTCTGCCGCTGTGAGTAGCTTTGGCTGCTAACACCTCCTCTCCGCCGGCCTGCGGGTGCTGCTGCCCACGGGGGGAGCTTGCTCTGCTTCCGGCCGGGCTGAACCCAGAGGGAAGGGAAAGCTCTGACCCTCCCCCCCGCGGGGACCTCGGGCGAGGGCCGGGGGCCGGGACGAGGGACAGCGGCTTCGAGCGAGCTGGGCTGGTGGGAGGTGTCCCTGCCTGCGGCAGGGGCTTGGCACTGGGAGGTCCCTTCCAACCTAATCCCTTCTGTAGCACAACGACACAGGAGAGGAGATGGCCTCAGGTTGCCCCAGGGCAGGTTCAGGCTGGACATGAGAAGAAACTCCTTCCCTGGAAGGGCTCTCGGTGCCTGGCCCAGGCTGCCAGGGGGTGGCTGAATCCCCAGCCCGGGAGGTGTTTCCCTTAGGCAGAGCTGTGGTGCTGAGGGCCGTGGCTCAGCCCCAGCCTGGGCAGAGGTAGAGAAGGGTTGGACTTGACCTTGAAGGTCTCTTCCAACCAAGGCATTTCCATGGTGCTGCTGCTTGGCAATCTTCTGCCCAGCGGCTTCTGTTTTGTATCACATGAGGGCAGCTGGAGTGCCCAGGACTGCAGCACCTCCAGAGCCAGGAGTTCCACCAGGGCTGCTGCTCAGGCACAACCAAGCTGAATGGCAGAGAGCATCCAAGACAGGCTGGTGGTGCTGTGACCCCGGGCAGCTGCTGGCTTCAGATGGTGCTAGCAGCCCCCACGCCTGGAATGCTGTGTCCAGTCTGGGGCTCTCCAGTTGAGGAGGGACAGGAATCTGCTGGAGAGAGTCCAATGGAGGCTGTGAGGATGCTGAAAGGACTGGAACAGCTCTGCTGTGAGGAGAGGCTGAGAGCCCTGGGGCTGCTTAGTCTGGAGAGGAGAAGGCTGAGAGGGATCTGATCAATGTCTATCAATAGCTGAGGGCTGGGGGCAAGAGGAAGGGGCCAGGCTCTGTTTGGTGCCCAGTGATAGGACAAGGGCAGCCAGGGGTTGGAGCTGAGCAGGAGGAGAAAGTAGTTTGGGGTGAGGCTGCTGGAGGCCTGGAGCAGGCTGCCCAGAGAGGTTGTGGAGTCTCCTGGTGTGGAGAGCTTCCAACCCCCCCCTGGACGTGTTCCTGGGTGCCCTGCCCTGGCAGGGGGTTGGAATGGTCCCTTCCAAGCCCACACTGCAGGGGTAGCCAAGGAGCTGCAGGGGTAGCTAAGGAGCAGCTGGGCAGCTGCAGGTCTCCCCATGGTTGTTCAACAGGGAGGGTTGGGCCTGGTGCAGGAGTGGCTGTGGTGCTGCTCTGCCAGCTGCATAGCCACCTGCTGGGCATCACTTCTGGAGGTAGAAGGCTCTTGCCAAAAAACATAAAGAACCTGGGGGCTGTCTCCCAGCCCCCCCAGGCTGTGTGGCTCTTCTGGATTTCCTTCTGTTTCCTGTCAACCCTCTGCAAGCAGTGAGCCTCTGGAAATCAGCCCAGGCCATCACCACCAGAGCTTCCTTCAAGCACTCCCTGTAGGCAGACCAGGCTAAGGCTGACAGTATCCAGTCCAGATCTGGGGCCTCCAGCACAAGAAGGACCTGGAACTGGACCTGGGGCAGGTCCAGAGGAGGCCACCAGGTTGATCAGAGGCTGCAGAACCTTCCCTGTGGGGCCAGGCTGGGAGAGCTGGGGCTGTGCAGCCTGGAGAGGAGAAGGCTCCAGGCAGACCTCAGAGCAGCCTCCCAGTACCTGAAGGGCTCCAGGAGAGCTGGGGAGGGACTTGGGACAAGGGCTGGGAGTGCCAGGCCCAGGGACAATGGCTTTGAGCTGAGGAGACTGAGAGTGGAGAGGAGGAAGAAATTCTCTGCAGTGAGGCTGGGGAGACTCTGGCACAGGCTGCCCAGGGAGGCTGTGGCTGCCTCCTGCCTGGAGGGGCTCAGGACCAGGCTGGATGAGGCCTTGAGCAGCCTGTGCTGGTGGGAGGTGTCCCTGCCCATGGCAGGGGGCTTGGAGCTGGGTGGTCTTGAAGGTCCCTCCCAAGCCATTCCCTGGGTGCAGGGAGCAGGTTTTGTTTGCAGTGGTCTCAGTGTCCAGGGCCTGGCCTGCTGCTGAATCCCCCCAGCAAATGAGGTTCCCTGCACAGGGGGAGCAACCCCCCCAGGAAATGCTGCTGGATGTACTGGGATGAGACCTTGACTCCTGCTTTCTGCTTGGCTCTTCTGACCCTAGATGTGACAGATGAGATGCTGAGCTTCTTCCTCACCCTGTTCCAAGGCCTGAGGGTGCAGATGGGAGTGTCTTTCACTGAGCAGATCATACAGACCTTCCTCAACATGTTCACCAGGTACTGCCCCATGCTGCTCACCTCTTTCCTAGCCTCCAGCAAGAGTCATCTTGGGAAGCTGTCACACAGCAGGTCCCTGCCCCATTTCCAACCCCTCTGTGCCATGTCCAGGACTAAATCTGAGGGAAATGCTCCTAAGTCCAGGAGCATCACTCAGAGGCTCATGGAGCTCTTTTAGTTGGAAGAATCATTTAAGAGTCCAGGCCTTACCCCAGCAGTGCCAGGGCAGCACCAGCCCATGGCCCTCAGCACCACAGCCACACAGCTGTGGAACCCCTCCAGGCATGGGCACTGCACCACTGCCCTGGGCAGCCTGGGCCAGGCCTGGACAACCCTCAAGGGGAAGAAATTGTTCCTCATGGCCAACCCAAACCTCCCCTGGGGCAGCTTGAGGCCATTGCCTCTTGTCCTGTCCCTTGTTCCCTGGGAGCAGAGCCCAAGCCCCAGCTGGCTGCAGCCTCCTCTCAGGGAGCTGCAGAGAGCAAGGAGGTCTCCCTCAGCCTCCTCTGCTCCAGGCTCCACACCCCCAGCTCCCTCAGCTGCTCCTCCCCAGCCCTGCTCTCCAGACCCCTCACCTGATACAGTCCATCTGGAGCTGGACTCTCACTGTGTGTTAGATCCCACCCAGGATCTGAGGGATCCTCAACCATCGCTCAGAATCTCGGGGAGCAGCTGCAGCAGCCTCTGCCCAAGCCTGTCCCGAGCTGTGGCTCCGTGCTCCTGGCCTGTGTCGGTTGGGCAGCCGGGAGGCTGTGCCCTGTGCCGCTGCAGAGCTCCTGGCAGGCTGCTGTGTGTTGCAGGGAGCAGCTGGCAGAGAGCATCCTGCACGAGGGCAGCACTGGCTGCAGGGTGGTGGAGAAGTTCCTGAAGATCCTGCAGGTGGTGGTCCAGGAGCCAGGCCAGGTCCTGAAGCCTTTCCTGCCCAGTGTCATCTCCCTGTGCATGGAGCAGGTGTACCCCATCATTGCTGAGGTAGGAGGAAGGGCTCGCCGGGCCGGGGCAGCTGGGGGGCTCCTCAGCTTTCCAAGCTCAGTCCCAGGGTTGGCAACTGGAGGCAGTGTGGGGGAGGGGCTGCAGCTGCAGACTGCCCAGGCCAGCAGGGGGCTCCAGCAGCTGCTGAGGTGTTCTCAGCACGGCCCAGGGCTGCTGAGCTCGCTGCCCTCCTCGGGGGAGAGGCTCTGGTGCTGTGCCTGGGGGCAATGTGTCCAGGGACGGGGTGCCCAGGGGCAGTGTGCCTGTGGGTGGGGTGCCCGGGAGAGTGTGCCCGGGGGCGGGGTGCCCGGGGGCAGTGTGCCAGGGGTGGGGTGCCCAGGGGTGGGGTGCCCGGGGGCAGTGTGCCAGGGGTGGGGTGCCCAGGGGTGGGGTGCCCGGGGGCAGTGTGCCAGGGGTGGGGTGCCCAGGGGTGGGGTGCCCGGGGGCAGGGTGCCAGGGGCGGGGTGCCTGGGGCGGGGTGCCCGGGGGCAGTGTGCCAGGGGCAGGGTGCCTGGGGCGGGGTGCCTGGGGCGGGGTGCCCGGGGGTGGGGCGCCCGGGGCGGGGGCGCCCGGGGCTGAGGCCCGGGGCCGTGGTGAGCCCTGCCCTGCCCTGCAGCGCTCCTCCCCCGACGTGAAGGCGGAGCTCTTCGAGCTGCTCTTCAGGGTGCTGCACCACAACTGGCGATACTTCTTCAAGTCCAGCGTGCTGGCCAGCGTGCAGCGCGGCCTGCCCGAGGAGCCCATGGAGAACGAGGCCCAGTTCAGCGCCATCATGCAGGTACCGGCCGTGCCGCCCTGCCGCCGGCAGGCTGCTCCTGCGGGGCGCTCCCAAGGGCACCGCGATGAGCAGAGCCTGGAGGCCTCCCCTGTGGGCACAGGCTGGGAGAGCTGGGGCTGTGCAGCCTGGAGGAGACAAGGCTCCAGGCAGACCTCAGAGCAGCTTCCAGGACCTGAAGGGCTCCAGGAGAGCTGGGGAGGGACTTGGGACAAGGGCTGGCAGTGCCAGGCCCAGGGACAATGGCTTTGAGCTGGGAGAGAGGAGACTGAGAGTGGAGAGGAGGAAGAAATCCTTTGCAGTGAGGCTGGGGAGACTCTGGCACAGGCTGCCCAGGGAGCTGGTTAAGGCCCCATCCATGGAGACATTCAAGGTCAGACTTGATGTGTCCCTTAGGAACCTGCTCTAGCTGGAGGTGTCCCTGCTGAGTGCAGGGGGGTGGCCAAGATGCCCTTGGAGTGTCCCTTCCAACCTGAAGCATTCTGTGATTCTAGAGGTGCCTCTGTGCCAGTCCCCTCCCCCAGCTGTCTGTGCTTGCAGGCCTTTGGGCAGTCCTTCCTGCAGCCTGACATCCACCTCTTCAAGCAGAACCTCTTCTACCTGGAGACACTCAACACCAAGCAGAAGCTGTACCACAAGGTGGGTCCTGGGGCTGGCTGACAGCAGGAGGCTGCCCTGAGACTTGCTTTAAGGTTCTCAGAAACTGCAGGTCAGGAGCTGGGGGCTAAGGTGCAGCCTTTGCTTGCCTGCTGTGCTCCTCAGCACTGCACTGCTGCCAGAGTTGCATCAGCACCAGCCTGATGCTGCTGTGGTGGGCACAGGAGGGATCCCACCCAGCTCAGGCAGTCAAAGCAGAGCCTTGGTGTGCTCCCTCCTGAGGGGAAGCCAAGGACACACACAGTGACAGTGCAGTGGCAGGGATCAGCAGCTGTGGCTGAGGCCCTGCAGTGTCCTCCCCTGGGCATCTGCAGTCTTCTCCCTGCCAGGTGTGGTGAGGTCTCCTCCAGACCCTCTGAGCTGGGCCTGTTAGCTGCTCTCAGGAGGGCTGAAGCTTGCAACCCAAGCCCTTGCCCCTCTGTGCCAGCAGAGCTTTTGGGTTTGCAGCTGTGGGCACAGCTGGAGGCCAGCTGGAGGCCAGCCCCTCCTGGCACCAGCTGCCTGTGCAGAATCCAGCCCCGGCTGGCAGGAGCCCTGAGCAGGGCCAGCTCTGGCTGGAGCTTGAGTGGGGCTGGCTGCTGCTGGCTGGAATGGCAGTGCTGAAAACGTGGGGCAGGGGCAGAGGTGGCTGTGGGCTCCCAGCTCAGTGCTGGCCTTGGCTGGGCCTGCACAATGCTCTCTGAGCTCACAGGAGCCTGCAGACCCCCCGGTAGCTGAGAAGCTGCCGCTGCAGCGGTGCCCCAGTGCGGCCATGCCCGGCCTGGCCTTGCTGACACGCTGGTGCCGGCTGCAGGGACCCCTCCTGGGGGTGTGAAGGCCCTGACTGTGTGCCCCTCCCCCTGCAGAAGATCTTCAGGACAACCATGCTGTTCCAGTTCGTGAACGTGCTGCTGCAGGTGCTGGTGCACAAGTCCCACGACCTGCTGCAGGAGGAGATTGGCATCGCCACCTACAACATGGCCTCAGTGGACTTTGATGGCTTCTACTCTGCCTTCCTCCCCGAGTTCCTGGCCAGCTGTGACGGTGTGGACTCCAACCAGAAGAATGTGCTGGGGAGGAATTTCAAGATGGACAGGGTAAGGAGGGGGCAGGGCTGCAGCAGAGGTGCCAGGGTGAGAACACGCCGGCAGGGAGCTGGCAGGGAGCTGGCAGGGAGCTGGGAGCTCCTCACAGCAGTGGCTGTAGGCAGGACCTTCTTTTCCAAGCACTTCCAGACTCAGCAGTGCCCAGCCAAGGACTTCTCTGTGTAGCTGGCAGAAGTGACACCTCCTCTGGTGCCAGCAGTAGTGTGGCAGCAGGAGCAGGGCAGGGATTCTGCCCCTGGACTGAGAACTGGGGGAGGCCACAGCATGAGTGCTGGGGTCAGTTCTGGGCTCCTCACTGCAAGAAGGACATTGAGGAGCTGGAACAGGGCCAGAGAAGGGCAAGAGAGCTGGGGAAGGGTCTGGAGAAGAGGGCTGGGGAGGAGCAGCTGAGGGAGCTGGGGGTGTGGAGCCTGGAGCAGAGGAGGCTGAGGGAGACCTCCTTGCTCTCTGCAGCCCCCTGAGAGGAGGCTGCAGCCAGCTGGGGCTTGGGCTCTGCTCCCAGGGAACAAGGGACAGGGCAAGAGGCAATGGCCTCAAGCTGCCCCAGGGGAGGTTCAGGATGGACATGAGAAAAACCTTCTAAGCCAAAAGGGTTGTCCAGGCCTGGCCCAGGCTGCCCAGGGAAGAGGCTGAATCCCCAGCCCTGGGTGTATCTAAAGCACATCCAGACAAGATGCAGTGGTGGCCCTGGTAGAGGTAGGTCATGGTTGGACTTGATGATCTGGAAGGTCTTTTCCAGCTGCTGTGACTCTGTGGTTCTGTAATCTTCTCCCATATAATGCAGTCTGGAGACCAAGGCTGGGGGTAGGGAAGGAGCCTTGAGGGAATCACTGCACCCTAGAAGCCTCTTGAGGAACACCAACCCTGGGTACCCAGCAGCCTTGGCAGGGTCATGGTGAGCAGCTGCTGCTGCAGGTGGTGTCATGGGCCTTGGGGGAGAGCCTGAGGCACAGTTAGCCCAGACAGGACAAGGGACAATGGCTTGGAGCTTGAGGAGGGCAGACTTAGGCTGGAGAGGAGGAGGAAATTCTTTGCAGTGAGGCTGGGGAGACTCTGGCACAGGCTGCCCAGGGAGGCTGTGGCTGCCTCCTGCCTGGAGGTGTTGAGGCCCAGGCTGGATGAGGCCTTGGGCAGCCTGTGCTGGTGGGAGGGGTCCCTGCCCATGGCAGGGGGCTGGAGCTGGGTGGTCTTGAAGGTCCCTTCCAACCCAACCATGCTGTGAATCCCCCTGGGGCAGCTCTGGGGCAGTCTCTGCTCCCTCTGCGTGGGCTGCAGGAGCTTGGGGGTGCTGTGGGGGTGGCTGGGCTCAAGCTCTGCAGGGAGGCCTCCGCTCTGTGTGGCGGCCGCCGGCGGGCCTCGTGCTGGCGGCTGCAGCGGTGCCTGCTCTGCCTTGCAGGACCTGCCCTCCTTCACGCAGAGCGTGCACCGCCTGGTCAACGACCTGCGCTACTACCGGCTCTGCAACCACAGCCTGCCCCCGGGCACCGTCAAGCTATAGCCGCCCGCCGCCGGGGGCTCCTCTGGCGCCACCTCCTCCTCCCTCCCCGGCCGGGCTGCGGGGCTGCGGGGCACCGCGGCTGGCACCGGGGGCGGCCTCCCGGACTCGGGCGCCACGCTCCCCTGGTTCGGTCCTCCCGCGGCCGGAGTCGGCGCCGGCTGCAGGATGTCTTAGCGCCCTGCCCCCGGGCCGGCATCTCGGCTGCCGCAGAGGTGCTCCTGCTGGGGCTGTCCTGCCCTGCCCCCGGGCCGGCATCTCGGCTGCCGCAGAGGTGCTCCTGCTGGGGCTGTCTGCTTCCGCTCCTGCGCAGCTCCTGCCGGCGCCCGCGGGTCTCTGCAGGGCTGTCCTGGTTGCGACTGTGAGGCAGAAGCCCAAAGACCACTTCAGACATTCTTACCTTCGTCTCATTCCACCTCCTGCCCTGCCCAGCACCCTGGGGAGCAGCCTCCTGATGCTGGGACTCCTGTTGGCACTTCTGTCACTCCCTGTTGGTTTTAAATTGCCTTGAAAAGCCTCCCCGTGGGGGGGGCTCAGAGACTTCTTTGGGGGTTGGTTTTTTAGATGTTTTCTCATCATTCCATTGTGATACTAAACCAACATTGCTTCATGGAAATAAAAGTGCTTACTGGTTGTTTTAAACAGCTGCCAGCTGCCTCTGCTTCCCTCCCAGCCAGTCTGCTGCACCTGGCCCCACCTGCAGCCACAGGCAGAGCTGGAGGGTGGCCCAAAGACACAGCTCCAAAGGGGACTCTGAAATACTTCAGGGATCCTGGGGGTGAGCAGCAGATTCCTTCTCTGCCTGGCCTGTGCCCTGGCTGTGCAGTCATAGAATGGGAGGGGTTGGAAAGGACTTCTGGAGATTGAATCCAACCCCCTGCCAGAGCAGCATCAGCCAGGGCAGCTCACACAGGAGCACATCCAGGTGGGTCTGGAAAGTCTCCAGAGGAGGAGCACAGTGCCCAGGGCAGGTTGGAAGGAGACTCCACAACCTCTCTGTGCAGCCTGCCCCAGGCCTCCAGCACCCTCACACCAAACAGCTTTCTCCTCCTGTTCAGGTGGAACCTCCTGGGTTCCAGTTTGTGCCCCTTGTGTTCACTGGGCACCACTGACAAGAGCCTGGCACCTTCTTGCCCCTCAGATATCAATAGACATTGATCAGATCCCTCTCAGCCTTCTCTCCAGACTAAGCAGCCCCAGGGCTCTCAGCCTCTCCTCACAGCAGAGCTGTTCCAGTCCCTCTTGGACTCTCTGCAGCAGATCCCTGTCCCTCCTGAACTGGGGAGCCCCAGGCTGGGTGCAGTATTCCAGGTGTGCCCTGCCCAGGCTCCCAGCAGCCCTGGGAGGTGCTGTGCTGGAGTGGTGCAGAGCAGCATTACTGCTGTGTTCAGCAGCTCTGGTCCCTGCTGTTCTCTGTCAGCCACTGTGGTCACCCTGCTGGGTTGTTGCCTGGACCCTGAGCTGCCTGCAGGAAGAAGTCTCAGATTCTTGGTGCTGCATCACAGGAGGCCTGGGCTGAATGGTGACAGCTGAGCAGGAGGTTGGAATCCCAGCCCCAGGCCAGTCAGGAGCAGGCTTTGTGGGGCTTGTCCCCCTCTGCTCATGCAGCTGGGGAGGATGAGCAGAGGTCTGCACTCAGCTGCTGTAGAGCACTAAAGCAGGACTCGGTCACAGAGTCATTAAGGTTGGAAAAGAGCCCTGAGACCATCAAGTCCAACCTGCCCCACACCTCCATGACCACCAGGCCATGCTCTGGGCTCAGGGGCAGCTGCTGGGGAGTGGGAGCAGCCCTGAGGGCACCCAGCCTGGAGATGTTCCCCCACAAAGCTCCGTGGATGACATGAGAGAGGTGGCTGCAGATGGCCAGCTGGGGAGGTGTCCCTGGCGAGCTGGGGTGGAGGAGCAGCTGCCCCATGGCCCCTGTGTGACAACCCCCTGCTGTGTTTGCTGGCAGATGGGGGAAGCTGTTTGCCTGCCCTGTGCGCAGAGCCTGCTGCCTGCCTGCCAGCTGGGACCAGGCTGATGCTTGGGCTTCAGAGCCTGCAGCCTGAGGTGAAGGTTCTGTGAAGCAGAGTGCAGCCTGCCAAGGGCAAGTCTCAGCAGCTGGTCCTGCAAACAACTGTGAGCTGCTGGCTGCAGAGCTCAGGGCTGGGTGAGGCTCTGCCATGGGCCTGCAGAGCTCTGACCTGCCCTGAGAGGGAGAGGTGCTGAGCTCCCTGACGGTCAGAACAGAGTTAAACAGAGTGCCAGCAGCCTGGCAGGGGCTGGCAGGGAGCTCTGGAGCTCCCCACCCAAGCCCTGCTCCAGCAGGGCACCCACAGCAGCTTGCCCAGCAGCACAGTGCCCAAGGGGATGTTGGAAGCTCTCCACACCAGCAGACTCCACAACCTCTCTGGGCAGCCTGCTCCAGGCCTCCAGCAGCCTCACAACAAACAACTTGCTCCTCCTGCTCAGCTCCAACCTCCTGCCTGACACTTTCTGCCCCTTGTGCTGTCCCTGGGCAGCACTCAGCAGAGCCTGGCCCCAGCCTCTTGCCCCCACAGCTCCTTCAGCTCCTGCTGAGCATTGCTCAGCTGCCCTCTGGGGCTGCTCTTCTGCAGGCTCTCAGCCCCAGGGCTCTCAGCCTTTGCTGCTGCCAGAGCTGCTCCAGGCCCCTCAGCAGCTCTGCAGCCTGCCCTGGGCTCTCCCCAGCACTTCTCTGTCTCTCCTGAACTGGGGAGCCCAGGATGGGACCCAGGACTCCAGCTGTGGCCTCCCTAGGGCATAGAGGGGCAGGGGAACCTCCCTTGCCCTGCTGGCCACACTCTTCTTCATGCCCCCCAGGACACCTTTGGCCTTCTTGTCCCCAAGGGCAAATTTTAATACAATACAATACAATACAATACACCAGGTTGGAAGAGACCTTCAAGATCATCGCGTCCAACCCATCAACCAATCCAACCCACCCAACAACTAACCCATGGCACCAAGCACCCCAGCAAGTCTCCTGAACACCTCCAATGAAGGTGACTCCACCACCTCCCTGGGCAGCCCATCCCAATGGGCAATCACTCTCTCTGTGTAGAACTTCTTCCTAACCTCCAGCCTAAACCTCCCCTGGCACAGCCTGAGACTGTGTCCTCTTGTTCTGGTGCTGGCTGCCTGGGAGAAGAGACCAACCCCCACCTGGCTACAACCTCCCTGCAGGTAGTTGTAGAGAGCAATGAGGTCACCCCTGAGCCTCCTCTTCTCCAGGCTCAGCAACCCCAGCTCCCTCAGCCTCTCCTCACAGGGCTGTGCTCCAGACCCCTCACCAACCTTGTTGCCCTTCTCTGGACACCTTCCAGCAAGTCAACCTCCTTCCTGAACTGAGGGGCCCAGAGCTGGACCCAGGACTCAAGGTGTGGCCTAACCAGTGCAGTGTACAGGGGCAGAATGACCTCCCTGCTCCTGCTGGCCACACTGCTCCTGATGCAGGCCAGGATGCCATTGGCCCTCTTGGCTGTCTGGGCACACTGCAGGCTCATGTTCAGCCTACCATCAACTAGCACCCCCAGGTCCCTCTCTGCCTGGCTGCTCTCAGCCACTCTGCCCCCAGCCTGTAGCACTGCCTGGGCTTGCTGTGGCCAATGTGCAGCACCTGGCACTTGGATGTGTTCAATCTCCTGCCCTTGGACTCTGCCCATCTGTGCAGCCTGGCAAGGTCCCTCTGCAGAGCCTCTCTGCCCTCCAGCAGATCAACTCCTGCCCCCAGCTTGGTGTCATCTGCAAATTTACTGCTGATGGACTCAATGCCCTCATCCAGATCATCAGTGAAGACATTGAACAGGATGGGGCCCAGCACTGATCCCTGGGGCACACCACTGGTGCCTGGCTGCCAGCTGGCTGTGGCACCATTCACCACCACTCTCTGGGCTCAGCCTCCAGCCAGTTCCTAACCCAGCTCAGAGTGCTGCTGCCCAAGCCAGGGGCTGACAGCTTGGCCAGCAGTTTGCTGTGGGGACGGTGTCAAAGGCCTTGCTGGAGTCCAGGCAGACCACATCCACAGCCTGCCCCACAGCCACCAGGCAGTCACCTGGGCATGGGAGGAGATCAGGTTGGTGAGGCAGGACCTGCCCTTCCTAAATCCATGCTGGCTGGGCCTGAGCCCTTGGCCATCCTCTAAGTGCTGTGTGATCGCACTCAGGATGACCTGTTCCATAACCTTGCCTGGCACTGAGGTCAGGCTGCCAGGCCTATCATTCCCTGGCTCCTCCAACCGGCCCTTCTTGTGGATGGGCACCACGTTGGCAGCTTCCAGTCTTCTGGGACCTCTCCAGTGAGCCAGGACTGCTGAAAAATGATGGATAGTGGCTTGGAGCTCATCTGACAGCTCCCTCAGCACCCTAGAATGGATCCCATCCCGTCCCATGGCCTTGTGGGGGTCCAAGCGGCTCAGAAGATCTCTAACTTCCTCCTGCAGCAGCGGGAAACTCTGCTGCTCCCTGGCTCCTTCTGCCAGCTCTGCAGGCCAGCTGTCTGGAAGACGTTCTGCCCTGCTAGTGAAGATTGAGGCAAAGAAGGTGTTAAGTCCCTCTGCCTTTTCCTCATCCTTTGTTACAACGTTCCCCTCCATGCCCACCAAGGAGTGGAGGTTGTCCTTGCCCTTCTTGCTATTGATGTATTTATAGAGGGACTTTTTGTTGTCCTTCACAGCAGAGGCCAGTCTGAGCTCCAAATGTGCTTTTGCCTCCCTAATTTTCTTCCTACAAGACCTAGCAACATCCCTAAACATTCCATGGGTTGCCTCCCCTTTCTTCCAGAGATGGTACACCCTCTTTTTTTTCCCTTAGTTCTATTAGAAGCTCATTGCCCATCCAGGCTGTCTGTCCTGGGGCTCATCTTCCGGCACATTGGCACAGCCTGTTCTGAGCCTTCAAGAGTTCTTCCTTGAAGCAGCTCCAGCTCTCCTGGACCCCTTTGTTTTTAAGGGCTGTATCCCAAGGAACCTTCTGAGTTAGTTCCTTGAGTAACCTGAAGTCTGCCCTCCTGAAGTCCAGAGTGGAGGTCTTCTTGCTGCCCCTCTTGGCTTGGCTGAATACTGAAAACTCTATTATGTCATGGTCACTGGTGCCTAAACACCCTCCGACCACCACATCACCCACCAGCCCTTCCCTGTTGGTGAAGAGGAGGTCAAGCATAGCCTTACCCCTGGTAGGCTCGCGCAGCACCTGGGATAAGAAGCTGTCCTCCATGCACTCTAAGAACCTCCTAGACTGCCTCCTCTCTGCTGTGTTGAGATCCCAGCAGATATCAGGCAGGTTGAAGTCACCCATGAGAACGAGGTCAGGTGATCTTGAGACAGCCTTAAGCTGCCTATAGAATGCCTCATCGACATCCTCCTCCTGGTTGGGTGGTCTATAACAGACGCCAACCAGGATGTCTGCCCTGCTGGTCTTCCCTCTAATTCTCACCCACAAGCACTCAACCCTATCATCCCTGATCTCCATCTCAACGGCATCCAGTGCCTCCCTGATGTACAGGGCCACCCCTCCACCCCTTCTTCCCTGCCTGTCTCTCCTGAGGAGCCTGTAGCTGTCAATTGCAGCGCTCCAGTCATGCGAGCCGTCCCACCACGTCTCTGTGATGGCAACTACATCATAACTTTCCTGCTGCAACAAGGCTTCCAGCTCCTCTTGTTTGTTACCCATGCTTTGTGCATTAGTGTACATGCACTGCAGCTGGGCTGCTGGTTTCACCTCTAGCTCTAGCTTCTCACCCCCAGACTCCTGCCTGAGGGGACTGGTTTCAGTCCCTTCCCTTTCGAAGCTAGTTTAAAGCCCTGTCAATGAGACCTGCCAATTCCCTTCCCAGAATCTTTTTCCCTTTGGGGGACAGGCCATTCTCGTGTACTGTGACCTTTCCCTCCTCTGGGACAGATGTACTCCATCTGTTACCAGCTGACCTGCTGCAGTAGAAAGTTCCCCAAGATCGAAAAACCCAAAATTCTTTCGTCTGCACCAGCCCCTAAGCCACTTGTTGACTACAGCTGCTGACCTGTTCCTTATTGTGTTCCCTCCTGCAACTAACGGTATCGATGTAAAAATGATTTGTGCACCTGACCCCTCAACCAGAGCTCCCAGGGCCCTGGGGTCATTTTTGATAGCCCTGGGAGTTCTGGTACCAACATCATCATTCCCTAACTGCATAACCAATAAGGGATAGTAGTCAGAGGGCTGTACCAGACTGGGCAGCCTTCTGGTAACATCTCCAACTTGGGCTCCTGCTAGGCTAATAACTTCCCTATGAGATGGGTCTGGCCTACATATGGGACCCTCTGTTCCCCTCAGGAGGGAATCACCAATAACAATCACCCTCCTCTTTTGTTTGAGGGAGCAAGTCCTGATGCCAGGGGAAGGCTGTTTTTAACCTTGCCTTAGGCTGTTTAACCTTTGCTTTGTCTTAGGCTGTTTAACCTTAGGCTGCTTTGCCTTAGGCTGTTTAACCTAAGGCTGTTTAGCCTCAGGGAAGACCCCAGATGGTGTGTCCTCCGGCATCAGTATCACCTCACCCTCGATCTCCAGCGCCCCATACCTGTTTTCCAAGGGCAGTGAGGGAGGTGGGGGGAGGCAAGGAGGTTTTAATTTGTGTCTTTTGAGAGGAACCTGTATCCATTCCCCTCTGCTTTTTGAACAACCAGTCTCTGCTGGGGGAGCCTGTGGAGCCTGCTTACTCGGGTTCATCTCTTTCCTCCTGTGGCTCATCTCTTTTCTACAATCCCATACATCTCTAAGACTAGCAACCTCATCCTTTAGTCTGGCCACCAGGTTGAGCAGATAGCCGATCTGCTCACACCTAATGCAAGAGATGCTTCCACTACCCTGCATCTCAAGAGCCAGGCTCCAGCACTCACTACAGCCAGATACCTGGACAGCTACCTGCTTGTGTTCTACCTCAGTCTGGGTCGACACTGATTTTTTTAAGAAGATTTTGCTGCACGTTACAGCCATGCTGCCCCTGGCCACAGCCATGCTGCCCCTGGCCACAGCCATGCTGCCCCTGGCCACAGCCATGCTGCCCCTGGCCACAGCCATGCTGCCCCAGCCACAGCCATGCTGCCCCTGGCCACAGCCGTGGCTGCCCTGCCCCAGCCACAGCCATGCTGCCCCTGGCCACAGCCATGCTGCCCCAGCCACAGCCATGCTGCCCCTGGCCACAGCCATGCTGCCCCTGGCCACAGCCATGCCCCTGCTGCCCCTGGCCACAGCCATGCTGCAGCCCTGGCCACAGCCGTGGCTGCCCCTGGCCACAGCAGCCATGCTGCCCCTGGCCACAGCTGTGGCTGCCCCTGGCCACAGCCATGCTGCCCCTGGCCTCAGCCATGCTGCCCCAGCCACAGCCATGCTGCCCCAGCCACAGCCATGGCTGCCCCTGGCCACAGCCATGCTGCCCCTGGCCAGCCAGAACCCACTGGCCACAAATGGTTTAGCCACAATGCTGCCACAGCCGTGGTGTGAGCGCAGCTGCCCCAGAGCACAGCTGCCCCTGGCCACAGCCATGCTGCCCCTGGCCACAGCCATGCTGCCCCTGGCCACAGCCATGCTGCCCCTGGCCACAGCAGAGCAGAACCCACTGGACAGCAGAGCACAGCAGAGCGCAGCAGAGCGCTCCAGAGCAGGCGGCTGCCGCCCAGCGGAGCCCCGCCAGCCGCGCTGCCTCTGTTGAAATCCCGCCGCCGAAGACTTTTGGCTCCTGATGAGGTTGTCCCCAGCACTCCCAGGTCCTTCTGAGCAGACCCTGCACCAGCAGTGGGGGTCCAAGGCAGCCAGCTCTCGGAGTAACGTGGTGTCACTGTCTGCACTTGGAACTTGAGGTCCTTCTGGTGCCAAGTGCTGCGGGGTCCAAACCTGCCCCAGAACCTCTCCCTCCTCCTCAGCTCCCACCCTGAGCTCTCAGCAGTTCTGCTCCCAGCTGCAGTGCTGAACAGTGGCAGACTGTGGAGAGCTTCACACTGTGGAGTCCTGCAGCAAGCGTCCTGCCTGTGGCTTCCTTCAGACACAGCTGTGGGCCTCGGGGCTGAAGGCTCCTCTGTTGTTTGACAGATGATGAAACTTCACCTTTGAACCCTTGGTCAAGGGCAGCAGCTGGAAGGTGGCCAAAGCCAGGGTGCAAGCAACCACCCCTCGTGCTGAGAGCCCCTTCTTGGCATGGGGCTGGCTGCAGCTCCTGAGTGCAGGTGGGCTCAGCATTGCTGTCACCTTGCCCCGGGCAGCCCTTCCTCTGGACCATCTTCCCTGCTGCAGCAGACACTGCAGAGGGCCCTTTGGGTGGCTGTCACCAGGCCCCTCACAGCTTGGTGGCTCAGGGAGGTTTTGTTCCATTGGGAAAAGGCGATGGGGGTGACCAGGACTTGCCATCAGCTTTCGGATGTCTCTGGTTGTCAAGCTGCTCTCCTGAGAGCTGCCACAGGAGCTTGGGATGGGTGGGAAGCTCAGTGAAGGATAACTTCCCAGCATGGAGACTGGGATCATGCTGGGAAGCTCTGGGTGGCGCTGGGCTGTCCCTGGAGGGCACTGGAGCCGTGCTGGGAAGCTCTGGGTGGCGCTGGGCTGTCCCTGGAGGGCACTGGAGCCGTGCTGGGAAGCTCTGGGTGGCGCTGGGCTGTCCCTGTGCCGCCAGCGGGGGACACGAGGGGGCGCTGTGGGACGCGTCCCTGGCAGTACGCCGTTGCCAG
The DNA here is from genome assembly GCA_033816785.1 of Picus viridis. Taxonomy (NCBI): domain Eukaryota; kingdom Metazoa; phylum Chordata; class Aves; order Piciformes; family Picidae; genus Picus; species Picus viridis. The sequence goes on from CM066594.1 coordinate 411,481, forward strand.
GCGCCGCGCCCCACGCCCGCGCATGCGCAGGGCCCCCGGCCCGGCCCCGCCCGCGGCTCCCGGCGTGCCCCGCGCCGAGCCGAGTCGGGCTGCGGCCATGGCGGAGGTCGCCGCCGCTGCCTGTGCGCCGCCGCAGGACGTGGACACCGATGACTGTCTCCGGGACTACCGCCACCTCTTCAGCCCCGACATCCTGGCGTGAGTGCCGGGGCGCTGCGGGAGATGGCTTCGCCTGCGCGCTGCCCGGGGCCGCCTGTCCCCGGCTGTGCCCCGCGCTCGGCTCTGACTCTGCTTTGTTCCCCCAGGGGCCAGGTCGCGTTCATCACCGGCGGCGGCTCGGGCATCGGCTTCCGCATCGCCGAGATCTTCATGAGGTGCGGCAGCCCGGCAAGCCTGAGGCCGCGGCGGTGCTGGCTGTCCGGGAGGTCTTGCCCGGCCTCGCTGGGCACCGGCCGCCTCGCTGGGCACCGGCGGCCTCCCTGGGCACCGCCAGCCTCCCTTCCCCTGTGGGAGCATGGAGGAGGTGGAGCGCGAAGCCTGGGTCGACAGAGCTGTCGTGGGAGCTGCGGGCAGGAGATGCCTGCTGCAGGCTCTGGGGGCTTGGGGAGCGAGAGGCAGGGACCGGCGCTGTCCTGGGCTGGGTCTGCAGTGAGCGATGACCCTGCCCCTCTCCGGGTCTGCAAGCCTGGAGTGGCAGCAGTTGCTGCCCTGCAGGGCTGTTGTGCAACCCTCCGCCAGCCGAACCCTGGCGATCCCGTGGGGAGCCGGCTCGGGTCCTTCTCACCAGCCCCTTCCCTGCAGGCACGGCTGCCGGACGGTGATTGCCAGCCGGAACCTGCAGCGAGTGTCAGAGGTGAGTGTGGGCTCTGGAAGGACAGACAGAAAGGGGAGCTGAAAACACCTCGGAATCCTCTGCCCTGGGGGTGGAGCTGGCAGTGGTGCAAGAGGAGACATGGCTCCTAAGGTCTTCTGACTCTCAGCAGCAGCAGTCTGGGTGTGAGGTTAGGGTGGGCTGCACCTCACGGTGGAGCTCAGTTCAGTGTGGAACTTGCTGCTTTCCCCCACCAGCTTCAGAGACCACGGTAATGGGACAGAAGGAAGCAAACTGGTGAAGGTTTGTGTGCAGGGGAATGGCAGAGCCCAAGGTCAGACTGAAATCATCTCAGCTTGAAGCAGGACAAAACCTCTTGTCATAGTATCATAGAATCATAGAATCAGTCAGGGTTGGAAGGGACCACAAGGATCATATAGTTCCAGCCCCCCTGCCAAGGGTTCTGTGGGCTGAGGTGGGAACACTGAGCCCCCAGACCTTGGAGATGGAGGGTGGGAGGCAGGTCTGGAAAGCAGTGACTGGTGAAGCTGTGTGAGACAAGCTGCCCTAGGACCGGGTGGAACAACCTCCCACCCCTCTGAGTCTCACCCCAGGCTGGAGTCTGGCTGCTGCACTTTCCATTCCTCACCCATGGCTTGTGCTGAAAGCTGCCATGAGAGCTTTGTGCAGCTGTGTGTGGACCTCACTGAAATCCAATAACCATCAAAACCAGAGTGTGAGAGTGAGCTGGCATGGCCCAGCTACCTCCCAGGGGCGCTTAGTGCTGTCTTTTCACGTCCCCTCGTGCTCCCATGCCAGCCAACAAACTCAGGAGCGTTTTAGTCCTCAGGGGGTGAAGCCTCCCTCAAGGGACTCCTCACTCAAGCTCTTAGCTTTGGCTGGGGCTCAGAGCTTCTCCCAGCAGGGCCCCACGAGCCTGAGTGGAGCTTTGCACAACAAATCAAGTACAGGGGATGTGCAAACTCGGCAGCAGCCCTGCCCAGCACCCAGCAGAGCCTTCACGAGTGCCTGGGGTGGGTTGTGGCAGGCACGGGGCAGCAGAACCAGCTGCTGGGCCTGGCAGGCAGGGCCTGGGAGCTGCTGCCCTGTGTGTGCCCTTCTGCCTGCTGACAAGGCAGGGGTCTAAAGGTGAGTTGTGTCTGGTCTTGTGCCAGCGGTGCCTTGTTGATCTCCAACCTTTGTACTTGCCCTGCAGAGATGCTGCTTGCAATGTGCTGTGTCACCCAGGCCACCCAGATGGGCTGAGTGGGTTGTGGCCTCAGGGCCAGCCTGGAGTTCTGTTGGGGCTGAAGGTGCAGGAGCTTCCTTTGGCTGCCCCAGGACTGGAGCTGCAGGGTGCTGCTGGGAGCAGGTCCTGCTTAAGGAACCTCATCTCCTATGACAAGTTGAGCCAGTTGGTGGATGAGGGAGAGCTGTGGATGTTGTTGGCCTGGACTTCAGTAAAGCCCTGACACTGTTCCCCACAGCATCCTCCAGACAAACCTGGCTGCCCTAGGCCTGCATGGGCTCACTCTGCTGGATCAAACACTGCTGGCATGGAGAGTGCTGGCTGATCACCAGTGGTGCTCCCCAGGGCTCAGTGCTGTGCCAGTTCTCTTTAACATCTTTCTCCATGATCTTGATGAGGAGATTGAGAGCACCCTCAGGCACTTTGCAGATGACACCAAGTTAGGTGGCAGAGCTGATCTGCAGGAGGCTTGGAGGCTCTGCGGAGGGCCCTGGCCAGGCTGCAGCCATGGCTGAGGCCAAGGGGATGAGGTTCAGCGAGGCCAAGGGCTGTGTTCTGCCCTTCGGTCACAACCACCCCAGGAAGGCTCCAGGCTGGGGGCAGAGCGGCTGCAAAGTGCCCAGCAGAGAAGGCCCTGGGGGTGCTGGGTGCCAGCAGCTGGAGAGGAGCCAGGGGGTGCCCAGGGGGCAAGAAGGGCAGCAGCAGCCTGGCCTGGAGCAGCAGTGGGGTGGCAGCAGGAGCAGGGCAGGGGTTGTGCCCCTGGGCTGGGCACTGGGGAGGCCACAGCTTGAGTGCTGGGGTCAGCTCTGGGCTCCTGACTGCAGGAAGGAGATTGAGGAGCTGGAGCAGGACCAGAGAAGGGCAAGAGAGCTGGGGAAGGGTCTGGAGAAGAGGGCTGGGGAGGAGCAGCTGAGGGAGCTGGGGGTGTGGAGCCTGGAGCAGAGGAGGCTGAGGGAGACCTCCTTGCTCTCTGCAGCTCCCTGAGAGGAGGCTGCAGCCAGCTGGGGCTTGGGCTCTGCTCCCAAGGACAAGAGGCAATGGCCTCAAGCTGCCCCAGGGGAGGTTTAAGTTGGACATGAGGAAAAACTTCCTCACTGAAAGGGTTCTCAAAGGCTGGCCCAGTGCTTGAATCCCCATCCCTGGGTCTGTCTGAAAGCTGTCCAGATGTGGTGCTCAGGGATGTGGGGCAGTAGTGTCCCTGCTTGGCCTTGATGACCTTAAAGGTCTCCAAGCACAGTGGCTGTGCTCGGGCAGGTCCCCCCCACCCCCACAGTGCTTGCTGGGTGCTGACAGGGGCTGGCTCCTGCCTGACCTCTTGCCTGCCTGTGCAGAGGTCTGGGTCTAACCCTTGCTGAAGGACAGTCCCAGAAGGAACCTCAGGTCTCTCGTCCCCACAGGCCTCCAAGAAGCTGGTGGCAGCCACGGGGCAGCAGTGCCTGCCCCTGTGCACGGACGTCAGGCAGCCCCAGGCGCTGGCGGCAGCGGTGGAGGAGGCACTGCGGCAGTTCCAGAGGATCGACATCCTGGTGAACAGTGAGCAGCTGGGCTGGGCAGGGGTGCCCACTGCCTGCAGGGACCTGTTCCTGCCCAGAGGCTGTGCTTGCCCAGTGCCTGGCTGATGCTGGAGTCCCCTGGCAGCCCCTGGGCTCGGAGCAGGCAGAGGTCCCTTTGTGATCCGTGGCCTCCTGGGCTTGCCCAGGTGGAGATCAGCTCTGCTCCCCTGCACCACAGCCTCCTGCCCCCAGCCTGGCCATGCTGGTGGGCAGCACAGCCATAAGCTGTCCATGCTCTTACCAGGGCTTGTCCCATGTGCTCTCCAGTCTGCCCAGACACTCCCACTCACTGTCCTCTCACAGAAGTGCCCTGAACATGCCTGATCTCTCCTGGCCTTGACTCTGCCCCTGGCTGCTTGTTCTTCAGATGCTGCAGGAAACTTCCTGTGCCCAGCCAGTGCCTTGTCCTTCAATGCCTTCAAGACAGTGCTAGACATTGACACCATGGGCACCTTCAACACCTCCAAAGTCCTCTTTGAGAAGTATTTCCGGGTGAGTGGAGCCACACTTGCTGCAGAGGCTGCTGGCAAGCAGGGGCTTAGTGCCAACCTGACCTCACTGTGCTCTGGCAAGCTTGGAGGGAGAAAGGGAGCACAGGGGCTGTGCTGCCAGGCCTCTGCCACTCACCTTGCTAAGATCTAGCCTGTTCCCTCCCTTGGATGGCAGTTCCTCTGCAGGAAATGGGAACCCTGCCTGTCCCCAGCCCTGGGACTTGACTGGAGCTTGGTGACCAGCAGGAGCAGGGCAGGGGTTGTGCCCCTGTGCTCAGCACTGGTGAGGCCCCAGCTCAAGTACTGGGGTCAGTTGTGGGCCCTTCACTCCAAGAAGGACATAGAGGAGCTGGAGCAGGTCCAGAGAAGGGCAACCAAGCTGGGGAAGAGCAGCTGAGGGAGCTGGGGGTGTTGAGCCTGGAGAAGAGGAGGCTGAGGGAGACCTCCTTGCTCTCTGCAGCTCCCTGAGAGGAGGTTGCAGCCAGCTGGGGCTTGGGCTCTGCTCCCAAGGAACAAGGAAGGGGTTATAGGTTGGCCATGAGGAACAATTTCTTCCCCTTGAGGGTTGTCCAGGCGTGGCCCAGGCTGCCCAGGGCAGTGGTGCAGTGCCCATGCCCGGGGGGGTTCCAGAGCTGTGTGGCTGTGGTGCTGAGGGCCATGGGCTGGTGCTGCCCTGGCACTGCTGGGCTCAGGCTTGGACTCTGTTATCTTAAAGGTCTCTTCCAACTGGGGAGGGGTCAGCAACACAGATGGGTCTGCCCACAGCTGGCTGTCCTCCTAGCTCAGCTCTTGTCCCACCCCTCCTCTACACATCCCCTGCTCTCTGCCTTACTCTGTGTCCCCTTGTGCTCCCCAGGACCACGGAGGGGTCATCGTTAACATCACCGCCACGCTGAGCTACCGCGGCCAGGCCCTGCAGGTGCATGCTGGTGCTGCTAAGGCTGCCATAGGTACCTCCCCGCTCCCCACTGGGCTCTCTGGGCTGTGTGTGGGCACTAAGGAAGCCACTTCCTCCCAGATGCTGGGATAGGGAGAAATCCTTGGCAGAGGGGAATGTGAATCCATGTGGAGACTGTGAGCCTAGGTTTGGGTTGAGGCTCTTGTCTCCCCAGGGCTCTTTGCTCTTGGCCAGAGGCTTCTGTGGCTTTTTGCCCCCGCTCTGTGCTGGCTGTGCATCTCTCATTGGTGCTGCATCCCTCCCCAGATGCCATGACTCGTCACCTGGCCGTGGAGTGGGGCCCCAACAAGATCCGTGTGAACAGCCTGGCACCGGGCCCCATCGCGGGCACCGAGGGCTACCGGCGCCTGGGTAAGGCCCCCAGGGGCTCCTGCCTCTGCCTTGCTGGTCCAGCTTGCTGGTGTCCCTCTGGGAGGGGACAGAGACCTCCAGTGCCATGCAGCTCGTGGGGCATGAGCTGTGTTCAGGGCCTGTGGCTGAGCTGGCACAGCTCTGACCTCAGTACCTTGTGGGGCACCGATGTTTCTCTGCTGAGTGGCAGCTCTGTGAGCTCCCTGACCCCACGAGGTGCTGTGCTTCTCCCAGAGCTCAGCCTTGCCTGCTGCTTCAGCTCTGGCAGCCTCTTGGTGGAGTGCCAGTTGAGGCCTGCAGGCTTAGGAACCCCTGAGCTGCTGCCTTGGACCTCACCGTCGCGGCACAAAGCCGCTGCTGCCCTCGAGCCCCTTCCTGTCTCTCTCCCTGGGAGCTTGTCTCTGGGCTGCCCCCAGAGCTCTCGGCGAGCCCCAGGCGCGGGGTGCTGAGTGCCTGGTGGGCAGTGGTGGTGGGCAGGTGGTGCCCCAGGCCCAGCTGATCTCTCTGGTACCCTCTCAGGTGGGAAGTGGGCGGAGCAGGGCAGCCTGTTTGAGGGCATCCCCCTGCAGCGCGCCGGCACCAAGACGGAGATCGCCCACAGCGCGCTCTACCTGGCCAGCCCCCTCTCCTCCTACGTCACTGGCACCACCCTGGTCGTGGACGGAGGCAGCTGGCTGACCTCTGCCAACAGCTTCCCTGCCTTGCTGGGTATTGCTTCAACCTCTGCTAAACTCTAGGTGATGTGCATTTCCCCCCGGGGTTAGAGCAGGGATCGCCTCACAAACCCTCTTGTCCCATGGGGTCTGGGCCTGGCTGCCACAGCAGTGGCTGTGCCACTTCACCTGCCACTGCCAGGCCCTGACCATGCTGAGGGAGCTGAGTGCCATGGGCTTGTTGGGGAACAGGGGGCAGACTCTGGGTGTCAGGGTCTCTGTGTGAGGGAACACAGCCCAGGTGTCAATGGCAGCATTGGTTCTCAAACCTTCCTCTGCAAATCCCAGAGTCCCAGCTTGGTGGGGTGGGAAGGGACCTCCTGAGACCACCCAGCCAAGCCCTGCTCCAGCAGGGCACCCACAGCAGCTTGCCCAGCAGCACAGTGCCCAGCGGGGGTTGGAAGCTCTCCACACCAGCAGACTCCACAACCTCTCTGGGCAGCCTGCTCCAGGCCTCCAGCAGCCTCACAACAAACAACTTGCTCCTCCTGCTCAGCTCCAACCTCCTGCCTGACACTTTCTGCCCCTTGGTCTGTCCCTGGGCAGCACTCAGCAGAGCCTGGCCCCAGCCTCTTGCCCCCCACAGCTCCTTTAGCTCTTGCTGAGCATTGCTCAGCTGCCCTCTGGGGCTGCTCTTCTGCAGGCTCTCAGCCCCAGGGCTCTCAGCCTTTGCTGCTCCCAGAGCTGCTCCAGGCCCCTCAGCAGCCTCCCTGGACTCTCTCCAGCAGTTCCCTGGCTCTGGACCTGGGGAGCCCAGAACTGGATCCAGGACTCCAGCTGTGGCCTCCCTAGGGCAGAGTAGAGGTGCAGGAGAACCTCCCTTGCCCTGCTGGCCATTCTCTTTTCAGTGCTCCCTAGGACACACCATTGGCCTTCCTGGCCACCAGAGCACATTGCTGGCTCATGGAAGGGGAAGATGGAGCAGCACCCCCCTCCCCCTTCCCTGTGCTCTTGTCAGAGGAACACAGAGAAGGTCTTTCAGGTCATCATGGATAGCCCTGGGGTCACCTTGGGAAGGGCAGGAGAACGTGCTGGGTTTCTCCTGGAGCCTGCAGCAGCTGATGTGGTATCTCCTGTCACTGCTGCTGGGAGACACCTTCCTGGACCCCTCTGCGTGTCCCCTGAAGCAGGGTGCTGCCCCTTTGCTGTGCCCAACCAGCAGGAGCTGGCACAGAGATTCCTGCCAGCTTCAGCATTCCTTGTACTGGAGCTGGGCTGCGGCCCCGTGCCGGCTGCAGATGGCTGTGAAGGGAGGGAGTCGGCCCCCAGCTCTCTGTGGGACGAGGGTCTCCTTCCCTCCCTTCTCCCCGTGCTCAGGGCCTGCCCGGCCGGCGCGGTGAGCGGGGCAGGGCTCTGTGCCCACCTCCACGCTGTCTTGCAGATGTCTGGGCTGCAGGAGCCAGCACAACCCCGTGAGGGACAGCCGGGGCCTGCCTGCTGGACAGGGCTGTGACCGGAGGCTGCTGCGCAGGGACACCTCCGGCCATGGCTGCCACCGCCGGGCAGCTGCTGCGGACGCCCCCGATCCCGCCTCTGCCGGGGGGAGGGGCCCTGCGGGGCCGGGGGGCAGCCCACCCCCTCCTATGCCATCACTGTTGTGGGAGCCGAGGGACAGTGCCAGGGTGTGGGCTGTGATGGTCACCATCCCTTTGTGCCTCCCTGTGAGTTGCTCCCCTGGCCCTGCCCGCTTCGCAGGCAGTGCTGCCTGTGGGTATCCATCCTCTTCCTCCCCCCTCTAGCCCTGGGGCTTCCCAGGACCCCCAGCAGCTGCTTTTTGGGAGGGAGCAGCTCAGCCTGTCTAGGGTTGAAATCAACCTTGGTGCTGAGGGCAGCCCTGGCTTGGCAGCAGGACCTCTTGGAGGGGAAGCAAGGACCAAGCTGGCCCTGCGCAGGGGAACTTGGCCCTGTGGTGGGGTCCTGGCTGGGGCAGTGGTCCCTGGAGGGTGGTGCAGATGCAGCTGGGATGTCCCTTTCCCAGGAGCAGAGCTGAGGTGAGGGCAGATCCCACCAGAGCTCTCTGCTGTTACACTTGTGTCTGTTGGGAGCCTGAGCTTGTCTGTCACTCTGGTCTCCTGCTGTCCCCTTTCTCCAAAGACACTACAGCTGAGGGTGGGTGTAGGACAAACAGGACTGTGGTCCTCTCCATGCAGGAGGTGGAGCTGGTGAGCTGCAGGGGCTGTGCTGGAGCCAAGCATGTCCCCACTGCCACGCCTCAGGGGACACCCTGCTCACGTGCAGCCACCTCCTGCTGCTGACACACTTCTGGAGCTTCTCCTGCGTTCCCTGGAGCTTGCTCTCCTCCCTGGCCGCACATCATGCACTCGACTGAGACTTGCCAGGCTTTGCTCCTTCCTCCAGGCTACCAATAAAGACCTTCCACACCCACCTGTGACATTTGACCCGTGCAGGGTGTTGGTCCTGCAGGCTCTGACTGTTGGCAGCTCAGGAGTGCTTGCTGTGCCCTATGTCCTCTCCTGCAGGAGCTTTAGGAGGCCACATCTGGTCAGGTCAGCCCCTGTCCTGCAGTGCAGTGAATGAGGCCCTGAGGGAGCAGAGGAAACCAACCACCGGCAGAGCCCAGTGCAGCTGCAGTGCTTGGTGGCTGTGGTGTCCCAGAGCCCCAGGCCCGTGACACTTGAGGGCTGCCACCCCCTTGGGCCCAGCTGGCCCTGAGGAAATGGTCCCAGCAGCTGCAGGGTCCATCAGCAGAGGTGCTGAGCATCTTGGGAGAGAACCTCCACCCCCATCACCCCTTCACAGGGGATGAGGGTGTGGAGCCCGGGCATCATCCTTGCTCAGGTCTGGGCTTTGCCTCCAGCCACAGTCTCCTTCCCTGACAACAGGAGAAGGATTTTCTCCTGGAGGAGCTTGTGTTGGTCCCAGGGCACTGGGGACTGTCCCTGAGGGCTGTGGTCCCTCCCGGAGGTTTGGAATCGTGGAATTGGTTGGAAAAGACCTCTCAGATCATCAAGGCCAACCGTGAAGCCAGCGCTGCCCCCAGAACGCCAGGCAAACCGGGGGTGGCTTTGTGCCTCTTACCAGTGGCTGTGCTGGCCGCGGGAAGGTGTGTGGGGCAGAGGGAGGGCGGCAGGGGGCAGGCGAACTGCTCTATGGCTGGTGGTCCCCCGGCACAGTTACGCTTTGGTGTGGTGCCCATCGCCCCCGAGTACACGCTGCCCCCCCCCAGAGGGGTGCACGGCGCAGGGGTACAGTACCCACCTTCCCCCGGGGAGAGCTGAGCAGAGCCGGAACACCCGGAGGGAGCGGTTCTCGGTGCCGGTGAACGGAGCCCATCAGCCACCCCCACGAGATGCATGGTTCCCTCCGGCGTGGTGCGCAGTCCCGGTATACGGTACGAACACCCCACCGGGTCCTGAGGGCGGCGCGCTGCCGGTGCGCAGTCGGTGTGTGGTGTCCATCCCCCGGGCGCACGGTGTGTGGTGTCCATTCCCCCGGGCGCACGGTGTGTGGTGTCCATTCCCCATTCAGGCGCACGGTGTGTGGTGTCCATCCCCATTCAGGCACACGGTGTGTGGTGTCCATCCCCATTCAGGCGCACGGTGTGTGGTGTCCATCCCCATTCAGGCGCACGGTGTGTGGTGTCCATCCCCATTCAGGCGCACGGTGTGTGGTGTCCATCCCCATTCAGGCACACGGTGTGTGGTGTCCATCCCCATTCAGGCGCACGGTGTGTGGTGTCCATCCCCATTCAGGCGCACGGTGTGTGGTGTCCTTCCCCATTCAGGCGCACGGTGTGTGGTGTCCATCCCCCCGGGCGCACGGTGTGTGGTGTCCATCCCCATTCAGGCGCACGGTGTGTGGTGTCCTTCTCCCCGGGCGCACGGTGTGTGGTGTCCATCCCCATTCAGGCGCACTGTGTGTGGTGTCCAGCCCCATTCAGGCGCACGGTGTGTGGTGTCCTTCCCCCGGGCGCACGGTGTGTGGTGTCCATCCCCATTCAGGCGCACGGTGTGTCCATCCCCATTGGTGTCCTTCTCCCCGGGCGCACGGTGTGTGGTGTCCATCCCCATTCAGGCGCACGGTGTGTGGTGTCCTTCACCCCCCGGTGTGTGGTGTCCATCCCCATTCAGGCGCACGGTGTGTGGTGTCCATCCCCATTCAGGCGCACGGTGTGTGGTGTCCTTCCCCCCGGGCGCACGGTGTGTGGTGTCCATCCCCACTCAGGCGCACGGTGTGTGGTGTCCTTCTCCCCGGGCGCACGGTGTGTGGTGTCCATCCCCATTCAGGCGCACGGTGTGTGGTGTCCATCCCCATTCAGGCGCACGGTGTGTGGTGTCCATCCCCATTCAGGCGCACGGTGTGTGGTGTCCATCCCCATTCAGGCGCACGGTGTGTGGTGTCCATCCCCATTCAGGCGCACGGTGTGTGGTGTCCATCCCCATTCAGGCACACGGTGTGTGGTGTCCATCCCCATTCAGGCGCACGGTGTGTGGTGTCCATCCCCATTCAGGCGCACGGTGTGTGGTGTCCATCCCCATTCGGGCGCACGGTGTGTGGTGTCCATCCCCCCGGGCGCACGGTGTGTGGTGTCCATCCCCATTCAGGCGCACGGTGTGTGGTGTCCTTCCCCCCCGGGCGCACGGTGTGTGGTGTCCATCCCCCCCCGGGCGCACGGTGTGTGGTGTCCATCCCCATTCAGGCGCACGGTGTGTGGTGTCCTTCCCCCCGGGCGCACGGTGTGTGGTGTCCATCCCCATTCAGGCGCACGGTGTGTGGTGTCCATCCCCATTCAGGCGCACGGTGTGTGGTGTCCATCCCCATTCAGGCGCACGGTGTGTGGTGTCCTTCCCCCCGGGCGCACGGTGTGTGGTGTCCATCCATCCCCATTCAGGCGCACGGTGTGTGGTGTCCTTCCATCCCCATTCGGGCGCACGGTGTGTGGTGTCCATCCCCATTCAGGCGCACGGTGTGTGGTGTCCTTCCATTCGGGCGCACGGTGTGTGGTGTCCATCCCCATTCAGGCGCACGGTGTGTGGTGTCCATCCCCATTCAGGCGCACGGTGTGTGGTGTCCTTCCCCCGGGCGCACGGTGTGTGGTGTCCATCCCCCCCATTCAGGGCGCACGGTGTGTGGTGTCCATCCCCATTCAGGCGCACGGTGTGTGGTGTCCTTCTCCCCGGGCGCACGGTGTGTGGTGTCCATCCCCATTCAGGCGCACGGTGTGTGGTGTCCATCCCCATTCAGGCGCACGGTGTGTGGTGTCCATCCCCCCCAGGCGCACGGTGTGTGGTGTCCATCCCCATTCAGGCACACGGTGTGTGGTGTCCATCCCCATTCAGGCGCACGGTGTGTGGTGTCCATCCCCATTCAGGCACACGGTGTGTGGTGTCCATCCCCATTCAGGCGCACGGTGTGTGGTGTCCTTCCCCCCGGGCGCACGGTGTGTGGTGTCCATCCCCATTCAGGCGCACGGTGTGTGGTGTCCTTCCCCCCGGGCGCACGGTGTGTGGTGTCCTTCCCCCCGGGCGCACGGTGTGTGGTGTCCATCCCCATTCAGGCGCACGGTGTGTGGTGTCCATCCCCATTCAGGCGCACGGTGTGTGTGTGTCCATCCCCCCCCCGGGCGCACGGTGTGTGGTGTCCATCCCCATTCAGGCGCACGGTGTGTGGTGTCCATCCCCCCCGGGCGCACGGTGTGTGGTGTCCATCCCCATTCAGGCGCACGGTGTGTGGTGTCCATCCCCCCCGGGCGCACGGTGTGTGGTGTCCATCCCCACTCAGGCGCACGGTGTGTGGTGTCCATCCCCCCCGGGCGCACGGTGTGTGGTGTCCATCCCCATTCAGGCGCACGGTGTGTGGTGTCCTTCCCCCCGGGCGCACGGTGTGTGGTGTCCATCCCCATTCAGGCGCACGGTGTGTGGTGTCCTTCCCCCCGGGCGCACGGTGTGTGGTCCATCCCCATTCCGGTGTGTGGTGTCCCCCATTCAGGCGCACGGTGTGTGGTGTCCATCCCCATTCAGGCGCACGGTGTGTGGTGTCCTTCCCCCGGGCGCACGGTGTGTGGTGTCCATCCCCATTCAGGCGCACGGTGTGTGGTGTCCATCCCCATTCAGGCGCACGGTGTGTGGTGTCCTTCCCCCCGGGCGCACGGTGTGTGGTGTCCATCCCCATTCAGGCGCACGGTGTGTGGTGTCCATCCGGGCGCATTCAGGCATTCACGGTGTGTGGTGTCCATCCCCATTCAGGCGCACGGTGTGTGGTGTCCATCCCCATTCAGGCGCACGGTGTGTGGTGTCCTTCCCCCGGGCGCACGGTGTGTGGTGTCCATCCCCATTCAGGCGCACGGTGTGTGGTGTCCTTCCCCCGGGCGCACGGTGTGTGGTGTCCATCCCCATTCAGGCGCACGGTGTGTGGTGTCCTTCCCCCGGGCGCACGGTGTGTGGTGTCCATCCCCCCCCGGGCGCACGGTGTGTGGTGTCCATCCCCATTCAGGCGCACGGTGTGTGGTGTCCATCCCCATTCAGGCGCACGGTGTGTGGTGTCCAGCCCCATTCAGGCGCACGGTGTGTGGTGTCCATCCCCATTCAGGCGCACGGTGTGTGGTGTCCATCCCCATTCAGGCGCATTCAGGCGCACGGTGTGTGGTGTCCATCCCCATTCAGGCGCACGGTGTGTGGTGTCCATCCCCATTCAGGCGCACGGTGTGTGGTGTCCTTCTCCCCGGGCGCACGGTGTGTGGTGTCCATCCCCATTCAGGCACACGGTGTGTGGTGTCCTTCTCCCCGGGCGCACGGTGTGTGGTGTCCATCCCCCGGGCGCACGGTGTGTGGTGTCCATCCCCATTCAGGCGCACGGTGTGTGGTGTCCTTCTCCCCGGGCGCACGGTGTGTGGTGTCCATCCCCATTCAGGCGCACGGTGTGTGGTGTCCATCTCCCCGGGCGCATGGTGTGTGGTGTCCATCCCCATTCAGGCACACGGTGTGTGGTGTCCTTCCCCCGGGCGCACGGTGTGTGGTGTCCATCCCCATTCAGGCGCACGGTGTGTGGTTTCCTTCTCCCCGGGCGCATGGTGTGTGGTGTCCATCCCCATTCAGGCACACGGTGTGTGGTGTCCTTCTCCCCGGGCGCACGGTGTGTGGTGTCCATCCCCATTCAGGCGCACGGTGTGTGGTGTCCTTCTCCCCGGGCGCACGGTGTGTGGTGTCCATCCCCATTCAGGCGCACGGTGTGTGGTGTCCTTCCTCCCCAGGCGCACGGTGTGTGGTGTCCATCCCCATTCAGGCGCACGGTGTGTGGTGTCCTTCCCCCCGGGCGCACGGTGTGTGGTGTCCATCCCCATTCAGGCGCACGGTGTGTGGTGTCCTTCCCCCCCGGGCGCACGGTGTGTGGTGTCCATCCCCATTCAGGCGCACGGTGTGTGGTGTCCTTCCCCCCGGGCGCACGGTGTGTGGTGTCCATCCCCATTCAGGCGCACGGTGTGTGGTGTCCTTCCCCCCGGGCGCACGGTGTCACGTCCGCGTGCGCTGTGTCCCCCCGGGCTCGCGGTGCCGCCAGTTGTCAGGGCCGCGCGCACCCGGTTCCTGCTGACCCCGCCCCTCCGAGAGCGCGCGGCCTGCATGTGCTCGCGCGCCGCCTGGCCCCGCCCCTCTCCTCCTGCCCCGTCCCCGCTACGCACGAACCGGCGTCCGGCCAGGGGCGTGGCCTCCTCGCACCTCCTCGCGGTGGGTGGGACCGCGCGGACAGGGGAGTGACGTCAGCGCCCCGGCTCCCGCGGCGGCCGCGCGGTGGTTCTGGTGTCTCGCCGCGGGCTGCCCCGGCGCGGCGGCCGGCAGGTGCCGGAGCTGCCTCTCGGTGCCTTCTCCTTCTCCCCGCCCCCCGAGCCTTGTGAGGCTCCGCGTACCCTGCGCCGCTCGGAGCTGCCGTTCCCGGGCGTGCGGGGCGGGGTCGGCGCCGCCTCGCACAAAGCCGTGTGTGCCCGGTGCGGGCGGAGCTACCGCTGGGACCGTACCGGCATCGCTGCATTGCCATCACCACCGCCCCGGTCCCAGCATTGCTGCCCCTGGTGCCAGGCGGCCGCGATGTGAAGGGGTGATGGGCGCGGGGCATGGCCGCCGGGCAGCGGCGGGGCGGGCGGCGGCGGCCGGCGCTGAGCGCCGCCGGTGAAAATGGAGCCGCCACCGCCGGCGGCCGTGCCCGAGCTCCCGCTGCCCCTGGGGCCGCAGCGGGACGGGACGGGGCTGGAGCCGGAGCCGGGCCTCTGGCTACTTGAGGCCCCCGAGCCCGTCCCGGGGCCGCCGCCGTGGTCCGCTCCGGAGCATGGGGACTGCCCGGCCCTGGAGGGTTCCGCCGAGACCCCGGCCCTGACGGAGGAGGAGGAACCTCGTCTCCGGCCTGTTTTCGACGCCCTGGACCGCGACGGTGATGGCTTCGTGCGGGTGGAGGAGTTCGTCCAGTTTGCCACGGCCTACGGTGCCGAGCAGGTGAGGCCGGAGGGCAGCGGGGCCTGGGCCCACCCTAGCGGGCCGGGGCCTCCCCGACACCTGCCCTGTGCTGGGGTCCTGGGTGCCCCCTGGGAGAGAGCTGCGGGCGCTGGGCGTGCGGCGAGCTGGTGGCTCCCTGCCATGGGGCACTGCGGTTGTGTCGCCCCGGGGGGAGGCAGCGTGCTGGGCTGGCCACGGACCCTCGCCCACCAAAGGGGTGCTGAGCAAAGGTGCCTGGTGTGGCTGGCAGCAGCCTCTGGGGGTCTTTAGCACGGGCAAGGGCAGTGTCTGCATCAGTGGCCTCTGGGTCACGGCGGGTGAAGGACATGGATGAGCTCGGTGGCTGCAGGAGCCGGAGCTCACCTTTCCCGGCCCCGCTCTGCAGTGCCGCCGGCAGCCGGTATTGCCTTTGCTGGGGCCCAGCCCGCTGGGCATGGAGCATCTCAGCGGTGCCGCTGGGAGCCTGCGTCCCCTCTCTTTGTTCTCCATCCGTAGCACATTTAAGGTTTGTCTGAGCAGCTCCCGTGCCTGAGCAAGATCCCGGGATCTGCTGCTGCTCCTTGTCCCCATCATTGCTGAGGGTCCCTGCGCAGCCTGGCTGGCACGGTGCTGAGCGAGGAGCACCTTGCTTAGCACAGTCTGGACACCCTTAAATACTCTCTTCTTGCTCCCGTCCCCTGCTTTGCACCCTGGAGAGCTTGTGTTTCCCTGCAGCAGATCAGATGCGATGTAATTTGAAGCTGCCTGGTATGACCCAAAATGGAGAGAGCCCCAGCAGCCTGCGGGGGCACGGCGGTCCGTTTGGGGCTGTTTTGTGTGTTGGGCTCAGGACCAAAGGTTGATTTGGGGTTTGTTTTGTTTTGTTTCAAAGGCGTGGAGGTGGTGGTGTGAAGTTTCTGTGTGCCCAGCTCTGCCTCGGTTCTCCAGCTGTAGCTGCTGTGTGTGGCTTCAAGTGGCATGACAAAGCAAATCCTCGGGTGTGAAGGGTGTGCTGGGGGAGGAAGGCTTCTCCTCCTGCCGGGACAAACACCTCTCCGGGAAGCAGCAGCGGGAGTGCTTTTGGAATGCACCTCTGGGAAGCGGCGCTGGGTCCCAGTGCTGTCAGCTGGGGGCAACGGGCACCGCGGTGCAGCAGGCAGCACTTACTGCTCCCTGCGCGATGAGCCAGGCGGTGGCACGGCGCCGGGGGCACTGCCAACACCCGCTGCCGCAGCTGCCGTGCCACCAACCTCGGTCTGCGCCCTGCATCTTCCCACCGCGGACTGGGCTCTCTGTACCCACTGCTGTGCCCCCTCGTTGCTGCAGCCAGCAGAGGTGTCCGAGTCCCCCGGTGGAGGCCGCAGATGCTGTGCGCCGTGGCCATCGCTCTGGGGTGCAGCAGGAGCCTGCCAGGGAACCATTCGCTTTCCCAAGCCTCTCCCTAGGCGTTTGCTGCGGAGCAGCCCGAGTCAGTGGGAAATGAGGGCGGGCAGAGGGTGTGTGCGTGGCAGGGGACGTGGCAGGTGGCTGTTAGTGCTGGCAGCGTGCGTGGCTCAGCCCAGGCCTGCCCCTCCAGCCCCCTGCAGCACCTCCTGCCTACCTTCTGGCACGGAATTGTGCCAGGGATGCAAAGGTGTGACACAAGCCTGAAAAGTGCTCTTGGCCTGAGGAGGGGCTGTCAGCTGTTGGGGTCTCTCCTGAGGTGAAGCATGAAGGGTGATTTAGTGAAGCAGGGGAGACTGAGACTGGAGAGGAGGAAGAAATTCCTTGCAGTGAGGCTGGGGAGACTCTGGCACAGGCTGCCCAGGAGGCTGTGGCTGCCTCCTGCCTGGGGGTGTTGCAGGCCAGGCTGGATGAGGCCTTGAGAGCCTGTGCTGGTGGGAGGTATCCCTGCCCATGGCAGGGGGCTGGCACTGGATGATCTCTGAGGCCCTTTCCAACCCAAACCATTCTGTGACTGTCCAGGGCAGGTTTGTGCCACTGGAAGCTGTTTGGACAGACCCAGCTGAGAAGTTGTTGTCTGCAGGCTTCTGGCCTCGGCTGTGCCTTTAAAGCTCCTTCTGCCTTCCTGCTGAGCACAGCTCCCAGTAGTGCTGTCCATGCTGAAGTACACTGTGCTGCTCAGATCCATTCATCTTCAGCAAGAGGCTTCTGTAGCTGCAGAGCAGCACTTCCAGGGTACACCAAGTGCTGAACACCCTTGGGAGGTTGGTGTACCAGCAGGTGACGGGCACCCCAGGGGGCACAGCCTGGTACCTTCTGCAGAGGCTTACCAGAGAGGAAAGGTCCTGCTTGTGGTTGCTCTGCCTGCCTTGTGGCAAGCCTGCAGCTCAGAGAAGCAAGAAGCCACACTGAGTGTGAAGGAGAAGGGGCTGGTGGTGGTGTAAGCTGCCAGCAGCAGCAAAGGGAGGAGTTCAGGGGGACTTCCTTGACCTATTTTAGCTGATGTGATGTGGGGGCTCTTGAAAAATGGAAATCCAGCTCGGGGCAGCAGCATTGCCCCAGGGGAGGTTTAGGTTGGACATGAGAAGAAATTTCTTCCCTGAAAGGGTTCTCAAAGCCTGGCCCAGGCTGCCCAGGGCGGTGCTTGAATGCCTCTCCTAGGAGGTGTTCCAGAGAGGCAGAGCTGTGGTGCTGAGGGCTCAGCCCCAGCCTTGGCAGAGGTAGGGAAGGGTTGGGCTGGGTGATCTTGACAGGGCTTTGCCAGCACCGTGGCTCTGTGCCCTCTGAGGGAGGGGAGGTGAAGGGCTGTTAGGACACTAAAAGGACTTTTGATGATGTAAGCCAAGGTGGTACTGTGACTGAAACTGGGAAGCCTGCAAGGGAGGTGGGGGTGTGATGGCTCATGAGGGTATTGGGCAGCAGGGAGCTAAGGAGGAGCAAATTCCACTCCTCTTGCTGCCCCCTCCTTAGCAAGAGGAAGAGGAACCTGCTTCCTTCTCCTCTCTTCCTCCTTGCTCCTGGCAAGGTCTGCATCGGGGGGTGGTGGAACAAACCTCTCAGTTCAGTCCTGGGAAGCATCTGGCTCAGAGAGGGGCTAAGGAGTTGTGGAGCTGGAGAGCAGCAAGTGTTGCCCTCAGTAAAGCACCAGAGGCAGTTGTGGGCTCCTGAGCTTAGCCTGCTGGAGCAGTTGGCTGGAGTGGTTGCTAGCTGAATGTCAGAGGAGCCCAGCTGGCAGCTGTGCTGTGGAGGGGACAGGGCTCTGAGCTTCCAGGCAAGTGACACAGCTCTGAGCTTCCAGTCTGAAGGGTTTGATCTCTGTGATGAAAACCAGGGGCAGGCAAAGAGGGGGCTGGGGAGCTGGTGTGCTTGAGCAGCTTGGGTGCTAGTTTAGGAGACTGAGCATCTCCCTTCTGAGGAGAGATCAATGCTGATTAATACTTCAAGGGTGGGTGTCAGGAGGGTGGCACCAGGCTGCTCTCAGTGGTGCCCAGTGTCAGGACAAGGGGCAATGGGCACAAACTGGCACATCAGAAGTTCCATCTGAACATGGGGAGGAACTTCTGTAACTGGAGAGTGCTGGAGGCCTGGAGCAGGCTGCCCAGAGAGGTGCTGGAGTCTCCTCTGGAGAGCTTCCAACCCCCCTGGATGGTTCCTGAGTGACCTGCTCCAGGTGGCCTTGGCCAGAGGTCCCTTCCAACCCTTGCCAGCCTGTGGCTGTGGTTGTCCAAAGACTCTCTTAAAGAGCTTCGTGGCTGTGGTGTTGGCAGTGCCTGTTGGTGTGCCGTAGATGAGGTCAGGGCATGGACATTCACAGGCAGTTTGTTCTCATCTGGTATGATGAAGGTGGGGAAAGAGTGAGGCTTTGCCATGATGAAGGTGGGGAAAGAGTGAGGCTTTGCCATGATGAAGGTGGGTAAAGAGTGAGGCTTTGCCATGATGAAGGTGGGGAAAGAGTGAGGCTTTGCCAGCTTTGCCCCTCCCACAGAAAGGTGTTTGGAGAGGGTGATGCTGAGGTGAGAGCAGCAGTGACACTCCAAGACAGGGGTGGCCTTGAGCAGAGGGGATGCAGCCCTGTGATGTTCCTCCAGCTGTCTGGATGTTTGTGCAGCACAGGCTGTGGAGACCCTTGAAAAGCTTTCTAGGACCAGTTGTATGCTCCATGGGCTTCTAAACGAGGTCACAGCGTGGCAGGGACTGGCAGGGAGCTCTGGAGCTCACCCAGTCAAGCCCTGCTCCAGCAGGGCACCCCCAGCAGCTTGCCCAGCAGCACAGTGCCCAGGGGGGTTGGAAGCTCTCCACACCAGGAGACTCCACAACCTCTCTGGGCAGCCTGCTCCAGGCCTCCAGCAGCCTCACAACAAACAACTTTCTCCTCCTGCTCAGCTCCAACCTCCTGGCTGCCAGTCTGTGCACTTTGAGGTGTGTGGGGAGGGTCCTTGAGGACAATTTGTCTTTTCCTGCAGGACCTCTGGAGCTGTCACAGGCAGTGGGAGGCAGTTCCTAGCAGTGCTGTGTTGTCATCTCATTTCCCACTGCACCTCCCCAGGGTCTGATCCTCCCTTGGTGCTGCTGTAGCAGCAAAGGGAATCCTGCTGCTGGTAGCAGAGGCTGGAGTAAGGCTGTGTGAGGCATCAAGGCAGCTCCACATAATGCTGCTGTCCCCTTGTGGAGCAGGAAGGGCTGTGTCTGGGGCCTGGGGGTGCACGGTCTGAAGGCATTGTGCAGTGCTCTCAAAGCAGCAGATGGCTTCTGGGCCCTGCTGCTGCTGCCCTGGCACTGGCTGTGCCCAGAGGCCAAGGCTCTCCCCACTGCATTTGTTACTGGCTGGAAATGCAGCAGAACCAAGTGGCTGAAGCCTTCAGAAGCCATCCTGCTGCTGCCTTGACTTTTCTCTCCTTCCCTTTCTTGTTTTGATCCAGAAGTCAGTTGGAGGTCAGAGAACTTCTTGCAGCCCCTGAGCTCGCTGCCTCTGCTCCTTACAACTCCCACAGTTTGTGGAACCTGTTTCCAAACACCCCAAGCTCTGCAGCACCTCTGTGCTCCTGGCACAGCTTCAGCCTCTCTCTTAGCCTCCTGCTGATCAATTCCAGCTTCATTTCTATGGCCTTTGGTTCACTTTCTTTCCCGTTTGCATCCTTCAGGTATCTGCCCCTGCCTGCCAGCCTTGCTCTGCCCCCACGCCAGCTACTCCTCACCTCAGCCCTCCATACTCAGCCCTTAGCTGTCCCTTCTCTGGTGGCTTCTGAGGGTTTTTATCACCCTTGTTGTGCTTTCCTGACCTCTCACCACCTTTTCAGCTTTGTTGTCCTGAGGTGCCCAGCCTGAGCTGCAGGAGCAGGGCAGGTTTGGGGGTGGCAGCTGGCACCCCAGGCAGTGGCTGGGGACACTCCAGGCCTTCAGGTTTATTTCCACACAGGACAATCTGCAAGATTTGGCAGCTGCCTCCTGGGATGAGGGCTGCAGGGTGGCAAACTGCAGCTTCAGTGGCTTGCTCCTGCTGAATCCAGGCTTGCTTTTCCTGCTCATCTCTGATGGATCCCCTGGGAGCTGCACACAGACCCTGCATCAAATGCTCCTTACCACCAGCACAGTCCTCTCTTGGAGCTGGTGATGCTGCGTCTGGGTTGGGATATCCTCCTGACTCCCCTTGGCCTTCTCCCACTTCCCTGTGAAATCCAATAGTTTGGATCAGTCTCAGGAGGAAGCCTCAGTTATTCTTATTGTGCATTTGGGGAGGGCTCTTGCTGCCCTTGGAGTCCAGGAAATGGACTCAGAGCTTCACAGACTGCTTTGGGCTGGAAGGAACCTCAGAGATCCCCCAGTGCCAGCCCCCTGCCATGGGCAGGGACCCCTCCCACCAGCACAGGCTGCTCAAGGCCTCATCCAGCCTGGCCTTCAGCACCTCCAGGGAGGGAACATCCACAGCCTCCCTGGGCAATCTCCCCAGCTCCCCTTCAGCTACTGGAAGCTGCTCTGAGGTCTGCCTGGAGCCTTCTCTTCTCCAGGCTGCACAGCCCCAGCTCTCCCAGCCTGGCCCCACAGGGGAGGTTCTGCAGCCTCTGATCATCTCTGTGGCCTCCTCTGGAGCCTCTCCAGCAGCTCCAGGTCCTTCCTGTGCTGGGGGCTCAGAGCTGGAGGCAGTGCTGCAAGTGGGGGCTGAGCAAAGCAGAGGGGCAGAATCCCCTCCCTGTGCTGGCTTTGCTTGTAAGGCAGTGGCTAAAGCACTCTTGCATGGCTCTGGGCGTGCCTGTGGCCATCCCTGTGTGTGTTGGAAGGGAGCTCACCTGAGCTCTGTGGCTTGCCATCACCCAGGGGCTGGCTGTCCCCACAGCAGTGGATGGCAAAGATCCCACTGGCTGCGAGCCGCGCGCCTCACCCCACGCAGGGCTGCCCTGGCCAGCTGCCTTGCAAGGAGCTTCCCTCGTGCCCCAGGAACACAGCAGCAGTATTCCACAGCAGCTCAGAGCTGGGAGTTTTCCTTTCCTCCCTCTGAGAGCAAGGCACTTCCAAACCAACATATTTGCTGCATTCAGGGTGAGGTGGTTGCTGCTTAGCTGCAGCTGAGTCTGCACAGAGCGTGGCTCCCTGCGGCTGGCCCCGAGGCTCCCAGCAGGGACGGCTGCCGAGCTCCTGGGCTGCTCCTGCTGAGGTTTGCCTTGAAGTTTCTTGTAGGCCCCCTTCTGAGCCTGGCTGGGGAGGGTGGGGAGCCTCTCATGGCACAAGCTGGGGCTCAAAGCGAGATGTGAGCTGGAATCAGACTGAGGGCTCAGTCTGGCAGCAGTGTGAATGCTCAAAGGCCCGGATTGTCTGCACGGGCTGGGAGGAGGCTGCTGTGGCAATTGCATCCCAGCCACTGCTTTAAGAAACCTCTCTCCTGGTTGAGAATGCAGCCATTGCTGAGCAGGGTGTGGGTTTGTTTTTGTTACCAGCTGGAAGTGTTCCCCTGGGACTGCACAGAAAGAAACCTTCTTCCCTCCAAGAGAAAGAAAAAGATTCAGGGCTGCCTTGGTGGAGTTGGCTGTGGGCAGGGGAGCAAATGTGGGACCCAGGCAGCAGTGTGTCCTTGTGACCAAGAAGGCAAATGGGGTCCTGGAGTGCAGCAGGAGGAGTGTGGCCAGCAGGGCAAGGGAGGTTCTCCTGCACCTCTACTTTGCCTCACAGCTGGAGTCCTGGGTCCCATCCTGGGCTCCCCAGTTCAGGAGGGACAGGGAACTGCTGGGGAGAGCCCAGGGCAGGCTGCAGAGCTGCTGAGGGGCCTGGAGCAGCTCTGGCAGCAGCAAAGGCTGAGAGCCCTGGGGCTGAGAGCCTGCAGAAGAGCAGCCCCAGAGGGCAGCTGAGCAATGCTCAGCAAGAGCTGAAGGAGCTGTGGGGGCAAGAGGCTGGGGCCAGGCTCTGCTGAGTGCTGCCCAGGGACAGCACAAGGGGCAGAAAGTGTCAGGCAGGAGGTTGGAGCTGAGCAGGAGGAGCAAGTTGTTTGTTGTGAGGCTGCTGGAGGCCTGGAGCAGGCTGCCCAGAGAGGTTGTGGAGTCTCCTTGTGTGGAGAGCTTCCAGCCCCCCCTGGGCACTGTGCTGCTGGGCAAGCTGCTGTGGGTGCCCTGCTGGAGCAGGGCTTGGGTGGGGAGCTCCAGAGCTCCCTGCCAGCCCCGGGCTGCTGGCACTGTGCAAGTGTGCTGTGGTGCAGCACCCAGTGATCCCCAGCTTGGAGGCTGCTTTGTGCTGGGTCAGGAGCCCTGCCAGGGAAAAGGGATCTCCTCAAGAGCTTGTCAGTGTTGAGTCTCTTCTGAGTGTGGTTTTTTATGCAATAAAAACTCTCCTCAAGCTTTGCTCTTTGCAGGGGAGGTGGGGCCACAGGAGCTGTTCTCCTTTCTCAGGAGCAGGAGGTTTTCTAAGGTTCTGGCTGATGGAAACTGGATTGGGGTCACCATAATTAACTGGCTGGAATTAAGTGCTGCAGCACAGCCTGATGGTTTGGACCTTTTAGAATCTCTTCTGCCCGGTACTGCTTATAACTGAGCACTCTCAGAGCATGGCAGAGTTGCTTCCACCATTATGGGGTCTGGATGAGGCCATGAAGGTGATCAGAGGCTGCAGAACCTCCCCTGTGGGGACAATGGCTTTGAGCTGGGAGAGAGGAGAGTGAGAGTGGAGAGGAGGAAGAAATCCTTTGCAGTGAGGCTGGGGAGACTCTGGCCCAGGCTGCCCAGGAGGCTGTGGCTGCCTCCTGCCTGGAGGGGTT
This sequence comes from Picus viridis, assembly GCA_033816785.1. Taxonomy (NCBI): domain Eukaryota; kingdom Metazoa; phylum Chordata; class Aves; order Piciformes; family Picidae; genus Picus; species Picus viridis. The sequence goes on from CM066594.1 coordinate 434,206, forward strand.
CAGGGCCAGGCTGGATGAGGCCCTGAGCAGCCTGTGCTGGTGGGAGGGTCCCTGCCCATGGCAGGGGCTTGGAGCTGGCTGGTCCCTGAGGTCCCCCCAGCCCAAGCACTCCATGGTTCTGTGGTTCCTGTAGCTCAGGCCAAGCAGCTCTGGTGGCTGTGCCCCTGCAGCCTGCTGAGTCCCCTCCATTGCATTGCTGCTTGGACTTCTGCTTGCTGCTTCTTGTCAGAGGGGATCCCCTTGCAGCCCAGCCCAGGCAGTGACTCCCCACCAGCCACAGCCTCCAGCCCTGCCTGCACAGTGAGATGTCCCTCACTGGCCCCTCTCTGGGGGCACTGCTGGGTTCCCAGTACTAGAAAACTGCTGGTCTGCTCCTGCTCAGGCAGTAGGACGCCAGAGGTGGTTTTTCCCTCTTGCTCCTGCTTGCTCCCATCGTTCACAGTGCTGCAGGTGCCTGGTGCAGGGCACAGAACTGATTCCTCCTCTGAGCCTGGAGCAGCCTCTCCTCTGCTTGTTTGCTTAGAGAGTCCTGCAATGGTTTTGCTTGTAAAAGGCCTTTAAGATTTCTAATCCCAAGCCTGAGTCCAGCAGTGCCAGGGCAGCACCAGCCCATGGCCCTCAGCACCACAGCCACACAGCTCTGGAACCCCCCGGGCATGGGCACTGCACCACTGCCCTGGGCAGCCTGGGCCAGGCCTGGACAACCCTCAAGGGGAAGAAATTGTTCCTCATGGCCAACCCAAACCTCCCCTGGGGCAGCTTGAGGCCATTGCCTCTTGTCCTGTCCCTTGTTCCCTGGGAGCAGAGCCCAAGCCCCAGCTGGCTGCAGCCTCCTCTCAGGGAGCTGCAGAGAGCAAGGAGGTCTCCCTCAGCCTCCTCTGCTCCAGGCTCCACACCCCCAGCTCCCTCAGCTGCTCCTCCCCAGCCCTCTTCTCCAGACCCTTCCCCAGCTCTCTTGCCCTTCTCTGGCCCTGCTCCAGCCCTCAGTGTCCTTCTTGGGGTGAGGGCTGCTGCTGAAGTTCAAACACCCATAGGGAATGTGGGTATGGTGCTGCCAGGCTGCTTCTGCTGAGCTTCTCCTTGGAGGCAGCAGTGCTTCTCCCATGGCATGGCACAGTGGAGCTGATCTCTGGTGGTCAGGGGGTGGGACAGCACTAAGGAGCCAGCAGAAGGCCAGCTCCAGCAGCCTGAAGCTGCAAAAGCCATCTGACTGCTAGGCCTGAGGCCATGGCTGGGCAGCAGGCAGGGGCCCAGGGCTGGCTGGGCTGAGGGAGGGTCTGAGACCTTGCTGCTGTGTTCAGGGTGTGCCATGTCCCTGCTGGCACAGCCAGGCTGTCCTGGTGGGGCTCTGTGCTTTGTACTCCCCATGACTTTCCTCTTGGACAGCCAGCTGTGTGCTGCTGTGCTGGATCTCTGCTGAGGATGCTTTCCCCTGGCAGCTGCAGGACAGCTGTTTGCTTTGCCAGCCAGACCAAGCCTGCAAGGCACTCAGCTTCTCCAGCTGCTGGAGGCCAGCAGAGCCCCCAGAGCCCTCTCAACCTTCACTTTCACTTGGAAGGCTTTGCATCTTCCATTCCCTTTCCAGTATGAGCTTTGAAGAGGAAGCTCCTGCCTGGGGGAGGTCCATGCTGAGCTCTCTTGTGACAGAGTGGCCAGGGCCTGGCAGAGGCTGCCCGGGGAGGTGGTGGAGTCCCCAGCCCTGGAGGTGTTCCAGAGCCCTGTGGCACCTGGGGGGTGGTGTAGTGGCCGTGGGGTTGGGTTGCTGGCTGGGCTGGGTGCTCTGGGAGGGCTGCGGTGTCCTGTGCAGCGCTGCTGGAGGCAGGTCCCCGTCTGGCCAGGTTGTGTGATGGTGGAGCACATCTGGGACATTGCTGAGGTTCTCCTGGCCCTCTGCTCTGTCCTGGTGAGACCCCCCTGCAATGCTCTGTCCAGCTTTGGCCTCCCCAGGTCAAGAGGGACAGGGAACTGCTGGAGAGAGTCCAACAGAGGTGACAAGAGTGATGACAGACCTTGAAGAGAGGCTGAGAGCCCTGGGGCTGTTTAGCCTGGAGAGGAGAAGGGCTGAGAGGGATCTGATCAATGCCCATCAATAGGAGGGGTGGGGGGCAGGGTGAAGGTGCCAGGCTCTTGTCAGTGGTGCCCAGGGACAGCACAAGGGGCACAAAGTGTCAGGCAGGAGGTTGGAGCTGAGCAGGAGGAGAAAGTTGTTTGGGGTGAGGCTGCTGGAGGCCTGGAGCAGGCTGCCCAGAGAGGTTGTGGAGTCTCCTTCCAACCCCCTGGGCACTGTGCTCCTCCTCTGGAGCCTTTCAACGCCCCCAGATGTGCTCCTGGGTGCCCTGCCCTGGGTGCCCTGCTCTGGCAGGGGTTGGGCTGGATGATCTCTGGAGGTCCCTTCCAGCCCCTCCCATTCTGTGGCTCTGTGATGCTTGCCACTGGTGCTGCTGAGCTGAAGGTCCAGGTCTGGAGCATCCCAGAGGAGGCAGGATGTAGCCAAGCACAGGGAGGAGGACACCATGGGTTGAATGAGGAACAAACCCCACTGCTCCCTAGTGACATTAACCAGTGTGTGTTTCCTCTTGGTAGCAGAGGTCCCACAGAGAGCCTCAGCATCCCTCTGCCTGGGCAGGGCTCACAGTCCCTGTTCAGTGGTGCTTGGTATGAACCTTGTTTGGGGCACAAGGAAGGACCCAAGGATGTAATGGGGCAGTGGCAATGTCAGGCTGGGCTCTGGCCCTGCTCTGAGGGGGCAGGGGATGTCTCTTCTTCCCAACCTTTGGGTTGTAAGGAGGTTTCTCCTTCTTCAGAGTCTCTTGGAGCTGGTACAGGGTAAAGAGTAACTTAACAGACTTGTGGGTTGTGGAGTAGGAGGGAAGAGGAAGAAACCAAACCAAGGGCAGCCTCTTGCCCCCCACAGCTCCTTCAGCTCTTGCTGAGCATTGCTCAGCTGCCCTCTGGGGCTGCTCTTCTGCAGGCTCTCAGCCCCAGGGCTCTCAGCCTTTGCTGCTGCCAGAGCTGCTCCAGGCCCCTCAGCAGCTCTGCAGCCTCCCTGGGCTCTCCCCAGCACTTCTCTGTCTCTCCTGCACTGGGGAGCCCAGAGCTGGAGCTGAAAGCCCCAGCACAAGAGTGTGTTGAGTGTAGCTTCATCTCTCCTCATCTCCCTGGTGTAGCTTTATGGGAACTGCTCCACAGCAAACCAGAGGTTTATGTCCATGAAGCTCCACCAGGCACCACAGAGTGTTCAGCACCTTAAACATCCCACCCTCAGAGGGTGACCTCCTGGCACGCTTGCTTGGAGCTGCCTTTGCTCTCCAGCTGAGCTGCTGTGTGGCTTTTGTGCCCCACTTCTGTCCTCCAGCAGGGTGCTGCCCTTCTCAGCCCCAAGGTGACTTCAGCTGTGGCACTTGGCTGTCCCCCAAGGGTGGCTCCAGCCTACCTGTGGTTTATCTAGGGAGTAACCCAGCACTGAACCTCCTGATCCAGTTCTCTGCCTCTGAGCTGCCTGTTTGCAAGGGTGAGAACAAGATTCCCTCTGTCATCAGAGCACCAAAAGCTGAAACCAAAGCTCTGTGATGTTCTGCAGGGTGGAGGCAGAAGGCTCTTCAAGTTTCATTGAGCAGATGAAGCTGCTCCTGCAGGAGCAGCTCTTGTGAAGCTTTTGAGCAGGAAATCTGGAGCACTTCAGTCAGGCACAATTGAACTGGGCTGGAAGTGCTGCAGAGCCACTTGATGATCCTGGGAACCTTTGCAAGCCTTGGAGCTGCTTCTGTAAACGAGTTGCTACTCTTCAGTGACAGCAGTGGCTGGGATGTTGGAAACAGTCCTGCCTGATGGTGAGCAGTCCCTCTGGAGAAGGCCTTGGGGGGTCAGCTGGTGACAGAGTCCCCAGGAGCCAGCACTGGTCCCTGGCAGCCCAGAGCCAGCTGAGAGCTGAGCTGCAGCCAGAGCAGGGAGAGCAGCAGCACAGGGAGGGGATTCTGCCCCTCTGCTCTGCTCAGCCCCCACCTGCAGCACTGCCTCCAGCTCTGGGGCCCCAGCACTGGACCTGGAGCTGCTGGAGAGGGGCCAGAGGAGGCCACAGAGATGATCAGAGGCTGCAGAACCTTCCCTGTGGGGCCAGGCTGGGAGAGCTGGGGATGTGCAGCCTGGAGAAGAGAAGGCTCCAGGCAGACCTCAGAGCAGCCTCCCAGCACCTGAAGGGCTCCAGGAGAGCTGGGGAGGGACTTGGGACAAGGGCTGGGGGTGCCAGGCCCAGGGACAATGGCTTTGAGCTGGGAGAGAGGAGACTGAGAGTGGAGAGGAGGAAGAAATTCTCTGCAGTGAGGCTGGGGAGACTCTGGCACAGGCTGCCCAGGGAGGCTGTGGCTGCCTCCTGCCTGGAGGTGTTGAGGACCAGGCTGGATGAGGCCTTGAGCAGCCTGTGCTGCTGGGAGGGGTCCCTGCCCATGGCAGGAGGGTGGCACTGGGGGATCTTGAAGCTCCCTTCCCACCCCACCATGCTGTGCATCTATGAATACAATGAAGTGGAGCTCCTGGGGCTGTGGTGAGTGCTGGGAAGCCTGGGAGCTGGCAGGGTGAGTCCCTACAGTTGCTGTGACCAGGCTCTTGCAGCCCAGGGGACATCCTGCCAGCAGGAATCCCCCCAGCTGCTGGCCATGGGCAGCCTGGGCTGCTGCAGAGCTGCTGCTGCTCAGCTCCATGCCAAGGGCCTGGCTGGCTGCACTGATTTGTTCTGGTTCCTTGTGAAGGGTGGGTAGGAAGGATCCAGGTCCTCAGGCTTTTTTTGGCTGCCAGCTCTTCCCAGCATCCTCTGGCTTCTCTTTCCTTTCCCTCCTGGATTTTGGAGCGTTGGAAGGAAAGGTTTTTGCTTTGGACACTTCTGATCATCTCAGTGGCCTTGGCAGGGGAGCACAGGAGCACAGGAGCCTCCTTCTCTGCAGCAGCTTTGGCTTGCCCTTGGCTCACAGCTGCCTGGGAGCTGCTGTGGCAGATTCTGAACCATTACATCTTCCAAAAAAGGGAAAGCAGTGTTTGCCTGGGGAGGGAATTCTCTCCTGGTTGCTATGGGTCCACATCCCTCCCCTGGAATTTCCTGTGCCTGCAGGAGCAGAGGCTGCTGAGCGGCAGTGCCCCGGAGCTCAGGCCAAGAGCCGCCCCACGAGGTGACAGCCACCAGGAGCTGGGGGCAGGCCAAGCTGCTGTTCTCTTGGAGTAACAGAATCACAGACTGGCTTGGCTTGGAGGGCACCTTCAGGATCATCCAAGCCCCTGGCATGGACAGGACACCTCCAGCCAGGTCGCTCAAGGCCTTGCCCGCCCTGGCTTTGAGCCCTTCAGGCTTGCACAGCTTCTGTGGGCAGCCTGTCCCAGTGCCTCTCCCCTCCTGGGGAAGAATTTCTTCCCAATGTCTAAGCTTAAATCCAGCTGCTGCCACTCTGAAGCCATCAGCCTCATGCTGTCACTCTCAGCCCTTGTCCAAAGTCCCTCCCCAGCTCTCCTGGAGCCCTCATCAAATACTGGAAGGTTGCTCTGAGGTCTCCCTGGAGCCTTCTCCTCTGCAGGCTGCCCAAGGCCTGGCCTCCCAGCAGAGGGCTTCCAGCCTCCCAGCACTGCTGTGGCCTCCTCTGGCCCTGCTCCAGCAGGTCCCTGCCTGTGCTGAGGGCTCCAGAGCTGCCCCAGCCCTGCAGGGAGGTCTCAGCAGGCACAGCAGAGGGGCAGAATCCCCTCCCTGCCCCTGCTGCCCACACTGCTGGGACCAGCCCAGGCCAGGCTGGGGCTGGGCTGCAGATGGTGGAAGGGAGGTTTGTTGGGCAGGTGTATGGAGGGGTGAGGATGTTGGCTTCCTGGGCAGGGAGGAGAGGAGGGAAGCTCCTTCTCAGTGGGCAGCTTGCTCACTTTGCTTCCAGGAAGCACTTCTGCTGCTGGAGGTTCTCTGCTTTGCCTCGTGGGGGATTCCTCTCCCACCCCAGCTCCTGAAACACTTGCAGGCTGCTGAGGAGCCACGGGAGGCTTATTGCCTGTTTGCCTTGAGCAGCAGCCTTGACTCCTGTAGCAAGAAGTGATGCAGATGAAGCAGGGTGGAGCTGTCCCCTGCCTCTGAAGGCTGCCTGTTCCAAGCTGTGGACTGATAGCAGAGAGCCTCTGGGGCTGAGGTGACAGCAAGGACACTTGAGCTGCTGGCTGCTCAAGATTAGGTGCAGAAAGTAGCCTCTCTGATGCCAGCTGTGGTGGACCTTGAGGCAGAGGCTGGAGCAGACCCCATCTGCCTGTGATCCCCTCCTGCAGCTCCTGAAGAGGCTCACAGCAGCCCTGGCTAAGTGCCACCACTTGTGAAAGAAGAAAGGCAGAGAGTGACCGGTGGAGCCCTGCCCCTGGAGGGCATTTGGGAGGTTACTTAATGAGGTGTGATTGCAGCAGCACAGAAACCTGCTCGGAGGTGCTGCCTGCCTGCTGCCTGCCTGCTGCCTGCCTGCTGCCTGCCTGCTGCCTGCCTGCTGCCTGCCTGCTGCCTGCCTGCTGCCCTGCAGCACACTCGCTCCGAACCCCTCCGAGCGCCGCTGCTGCAGCCAAGTGCAATCCAAGCTCTCATCCTGCTTGGTTGTGGGGATGGAGCTGCAGATGTGGAGTGCTGGGAAAGGCTTTGGGAATCACTGAATGGTTTGGATTGGAAGGGACCTTAAAGCTCCTCCAGTCCCAGCCCCCTGCCGTGGGCAGGGACACCTCCCACCAGCACAGCTTGCTCAAGGCCTCATCCAGCCTGGCCTCACAGGTGGAAGCAGGTTCAGGAGCTTGTGGGCAGCCAGAGGCCGGGGCAGGGCTGTCCCTGCAGCACAGGGAGATGCTGGCACACAGGATGCAGCTGCTGCTGTCCCTGGGCAGCTTCTCACTGTGGCTGAGGGGAGGCACTGCTGATGGTTTCTTCTCTTCTGGAGCAGAGGAGGCTGAGGGAGACCTCATTGCTCCCTGCAGCTCCCTGGGAGGAGCTGGAGCCAGCTGGGGCTTGGGCTCTGCTCCCTAGGCTCAGGTGACAGAAGGAGAGGCAATGGCCTGAAACTGTGCCAGGGGAGGCTGAGGTTGGAGAGGAGGCAAAATGTCTTTGGTGCCAGAGTGGTCAGGGCCTGGCAGAGGCTGCCCAGGGAGGTGGTGGAGTCCCCACCCCTGGAGGTGTTGCAGACCCCTGTGGCCATGGCAGCTGGGGCCAGGGTTTGGTGGCCATGGTGGGGTTGGGTTGATGACCTCAAAGGCTTTTTTCAACCCAAACTATTCTCTGATCTTTTTTTCTGTGTGTGCTGAGCTCCTCAGGGTGTCAGTGGCCACTGCCTCAGGCTGGTGATGGTGTCTCAATTGGTTAATTGAGGGTCAGGGTCCTTTTAGCCTGGAGCAGCAAATGCAGGCAGGTTTGGATCAGCTCAGCCACACTGTCAGGGGCCTGAGCTTCAGAGAGGGTTTTCCAAGCTTATCTGAAGAGTTGGACCAGAGGATCCCTGAGGTCCCTTCCACCCTGGGGTTCTGTGATCAGCTGCATGGCTTTGGTTTGCTTGCTTCAATCAGGTCAGGGTTGTGAGATCTGAAGAAGCCTTTCCCCTGCCTTCCCCTTGCCCGGGGGTTCATTTGTGTCAACAAAATACTGCTGCAGCTGCTCCTCCCTTGCACCAGCACCAGCAGCCTTGGGGGTATCACAGTATCACCAAGGCTGGAAGAGACCTCGAAGATCATCGAGTCCAACCTGTCACCACAGACCTCATGGCTAGACCATGGCACCAAGTGCCACATCCAGTCCCCTCTTGAACCCCTCCAGGGATGGGGACTCCACCACCTCCCTGGGCAGCACGACCCAGTGGCAAATTCCTCTCTCTGGGAAAAACTTTCTCCTCACCTCCAGCCTAAACCTCCCCTGGCACAGCTTGAGACTGTGTCCTCTTGTTCTGGTGCTGTCTGCCAGGGAGAAGAGCCCAACCCCCACCTGGCTACAACCTCCCTTCAGGGAGCTGTAGAGAGCAATGAGGTCTCCCCTGAGCCTCCTCTTCTGCAGGCTCAGCAACCCCAGCTCCCTCAGCCTCTCCTCCCAGGGCTGTGCTCCAGACCCCTCCCCAGCCTTGTTGCCCTTCTCTGGACACCTTCAAGTCTCTCAATGTCCTTCTTGACCTGAGGAGCCCAGAGCTGGACACAGGACTCAAGGTGTGGCCTGAGCAGTGCTGAGCACAGGGCACAATGACCTCCCTGCTCCTGCTGGCCACACTCTTCCTGCTGCAGGCCAGGATGCCCTTGGCCTTCTTGGCCCCCTGGGCACACTGCTGGCTCATGTTCAGGCAGCTGTCAATCAGCACCCCCAGGTCCCTCTCTGTTTGGCTGCTCTCAGCCACTCTGCCCCCAGCCTGTAGCACTGCCTGGGGTTGCTGTGGCCAAAGTGCAGCCCCTGGCACTTGGACTTGTTGAATGCCATCCTGTTGGCCTCTGCCCATCTGTGCAGCCTGGCAAGGTCCCTCTGCAGAGCCCTTCTGGCCTCTGACTGACCAACATCTGCTCCCAGCTTGGTGTCATCTGCACATTTGCTGATGACTGTCTCAATCCCCTCATCCAGATCATCAATGAAGACATTGAACAGGCTGGGGCCCAGCACTGCTCCCTGGGGCACACCACTGGTGCCTGGCTGCCAGCTGGCTGTGGCACCATTCACCACCACTCTCTGGGCTCAGCCTCCAGCCAGTTCCTAACTCAGCTCAGAGTGTTGGTAGTGACAGGACAAGAGGCAATGGCCTCAGGTTGCCCCAGGGGAGGTTCAGGTTGGCCTTGAGGAATAATTTCTCCCCAGCAAGGGTTCTCAGGCCCTGGCCCAGGCTGCCCAGGAAGGTGGTGGAGTCCCCACCCCTGGAGGGGTTTAAAGCCATCTGGCTGTGGTGCTGGGGGAGGTTGTTTGGTGGCAGTGGCTCAGCAGTAGCACAGAACCACCACTTAGGCTGGAAGGACCTCAGAGCTCCAACCCCTGCCCTGCGCAGGGGCAGCTCTCAGCTAGACTTGGCTGCTCAAGGCCTCATCCAGCCTGGCCTTCAGCACCCCCAGCAAGGAGGCAGCCACAGCCTCCCTGGGCAGCCTGGGCCAGAGGCTCAGCAGCCTCACACTGCAGAACTTCTTCCTCAGCTCCACTCTGCCCCTGCTCTGCCTCAGCTCCAAACCCTTCCCCCTTGGCCTGCCTCAGACCCCCTCAGCCAAAGTCCCTCTGCAGCCTTCCTGCAGGATCCCTTCAGGTGCTGGCAGCAGCTCTGAGCAGCCCCTGGAGCCTTCTCCTCTGCAGGCTGCACAGCCCCAGCTGCCTCAGCCTGTGCTCCCAGCAGAGCTGCTCCAGCCCTGGCAGCATCTCTGTGGCCTCCTCTGGCCTCTCTCCAGCAGCTGTGTCCTGCTGCTGCTGGGGACAGCAGAGCTGGAGGCAGGACTGGAGGTGAGGGCTGAGCAGAGCAGCAGTGGTGACATTGTGACTCTGGGTGTTTGGACTTGATGATCTCAAAGGTCTCTTCCAAACTCCACAGTGCTGTGCTTCTGTGCCATGAGGGTTTCCCACCCTGCATGGTGCTGGGAAGCTGCCCCCAGCCCTGCCTGGCCTGTGCCTCATGCCCATCAATGCCGCTGGAGAGCGTGCCATGAGAGCACTCAGGGCTTGCAAGGCTGATGAGAGGGCACATGAGCTTCTGGAATCTCTACAGGCAGAGAACAAATGAAGCTGCAGCTTCTGAGCTGGGGAAGCTGCCAGATGAGGTAACTGAAGCCCACAGGCTCCTGAGAGCTGCTTTTCATGCTCTGAGAGCCCTTTGTTAGCACACAAGAGCCTGACCCAGCCAAGGCCAGGTGTGCCGGGTGAGTCCTGCACTTGTGCTACCTGTCTGCCAAAGTAAAGCCCCCACGGGGCTGGAGGAGCTGCTTGGCTTGTCTCCTCCTCTGTCACAGTGGAGTAAGGCAGCAGGTTGGCAAAGTCAGTGCCAGGCTGCACCTGGGGGTTTGTGTCATGGCAGACCCAGAGAGGCTCAGCCCAGTGGTGGCTGTGGCCTCAGCTCTGGTTTCATAGAATCACAGAGGGGCTTGGGTTGGAAGGGACCTTTAGGCTCATCCATCTCCACCCCCTTGCCATGCCAGGGATACCTCTCACTAGCCCAGGTGGCTCAAGGCCCCATCCAGCCTGGCCCTGAGCCATGGTTTGCTCCATGCTGTGGGGCTGGCAGAAGCAGAGACATCTCCTGCTCCCCCACATCGAGTTGGGAACCACCTGGAGGGTCACAGATTCACAGGAGGGGTTGGGAGGGACCCTCAAGATCACCCAGTTCCAACTTCCCCTGCCATGGGCAGGGACCCCTCCCAGCACAGGCTGCTCAAGGCTTCACCCAGGCTGCTCTTGAACACCTCCAGGGAGGGACCTCCCCAGCCTGCCCGGCAGCCCGTGCCAGAGCCTCCCCACGCTCACTGCTGAGAGTTTCTTCCTCATCTCCGTTCTCAGGCTGCCCTCCCGTGCTCAGAGGGGCAGGTGGACATCTGTGCCACGCTGCAGCTGTGCTTTTCCTGTGCAAACACAGGGCTGGGAGAAGCAAAACACAAAGCAGCAGCCCAAGGGCTGGTGCTGTGGCGAGTCAGGAGGTGCTGAGCACCTCGCCTGGCCTCTGCTGTCCTCCTCAGCCTTCAGCCTCCTCTTAGAGAGGAGGTTTCCTGCCCTGCCAGGGGAGGTTTGGTGATTCACCAGCCTCTTCCCCGAGAAGAACCCAAAAGCAGGAGCTTGCCAGAGTGAGTCAAGGCTCGTGGCTGTGCTCATGAGAGCTGAACAGAGCCAGCCCAGCAGCCTGCCTGGGCCTTCCTCCTGTGCGTCAGCGCCGGGGGAGGAGGAGGAGCAGAGGCTGATGGTGTTTGGCAGGGCAGTGCTGTGGCCAGCTTGGAGTACAGAGCTAATTATAGAATCCCAGGCTGCTTTGGGCTGGAAGGGACCTTTCAGCTCATCCAAATCAACCCTGCAGCCAGCAGGGACAGCTGCAGCCACAGCAGGCTGCTCCCAGCCCCAACCAGCCTGCCCTGCACTGCTGCCAGCCATGGGGCAGCTCCAGCTCTCCGGGCAGCCTGGGCCAGGCTCTCCCCACCCTCACAGTGAAGGATTTCATCCTGAGCTCTCATCTCAGTCCCCCCTCTGCAATTCCTTCTTCCACTTCTCCCACCCTGCTGCCTCCTGGGTTTGTGTCTCAAGGCTCTAAAGCGGACAAAGCTGCCTCGGTATCTCAACAAGGGACAGAGCATTTGCACTGAGGCTGCCGAGCCCCGGAGGAGGCTGCCGAGCCGAGCCCCGGAGCCGAGCCCCGGTGCGGGCTGCCGAGCCCCGGAGGAGGCTGCCGAGCCCCGGTGCGGGCTGCCGAGCCCCGGAGGAGGCTGCCGAGCCCCGGAGCTGGCTGCCGAGCCCCGGAGGAGGCTGCCGAGCCCCGGTGCGGGCTGCCGAGCCCCGGGTGCGGGCTGCCGAGCCCCGGAGCCGGAGCTGGCTGCCGAGCCCCGGAGCTGGCGGAGGAGGCTGCCGAGCCCCGGAGGAGGCTGCCGAGCCCTGGAGCTGGCTGCCCACAGAGGTTGTGGAGTCTCCTTCTCTGGAGAGCTTCCAAGCCCCCGGATGTGTTCCTGGGTGCCCTGCCCTGGGTGCCCTGCCCTGGGTGTCCTGCTCTGGCAGGGGATTTGGGCTGGATGGTCTCAGGAGGTCCCTTCCAAGCCCTCCCATGCTGTAATTCCCCTGTCTCATAAAGGCCAGGGGCTGTCTGCCTTACAGCAGAGGACACTCAGATCAGCTCAGCTTGAGAAGCATCCCTGCTGCAAAGGGGTTTCTGAGGGGCAGGCTTCTGGCAGCCTGTAAGGAACAAACCAAACCCCTTGAAGGCTCTTTGTGGGCCATAAGGAGCGACTGGATTCCTGGAATGGGTTGGGTTGGAAGGGATCTCAGAGATCCCCCAGTGCCAGCCCCTGCCACGGGCAGGGACCCCACCCACCAGCACAAGCTGCTCAGGGCCTCATCCAGCCTGGGCCTCAACACCTCCAGGCAGGAGGCAGCCACAGCCTCCCTGGGCAGCCTGTGCCAGAGTCTCCCCAGCCTCACTGCAGAGAATTTCTTCCTCCCCTCCACTCTCAGTCTCCTCTCTCCCAGCTCAAAGCCATTGTCCCTGGGCCTGGCACTCCCAGCCCTTGTCCCCAGCTTTCTGGAGCCCTTCAGGTACTGGCAAGCCTCAGAGAGTTTTGCACCCAGCCTGTTTTGCCTGTTGTGCTTGAAGAGCCCAGACCACCCTGGCCAGGTCTGCCAAGTGCCCCTTCCTCCACACCTGTGCCAGCTCAGGCCCCACAGGCTGCTCCTGGCAGGCTGATGTGATCCTTCCCCTGGGCATCATCTCACGGTGAAAATGTTTCAGTTATTTGGAGGAGTTCATTAGCACTGAGCCCTCTTAATTGGGCCCTCCTGCTGGGCAGCCTCTTAGTGAGTCCTCCCAGCTAGGGCAGGACCACGAACCCAAACAAAGCCCTGCCGGAGTGGCACCTGCAGGCAGTGCTGCCCTGACCTCAGCTTCCAGCTGCAGCAACGGTTTCAGCTCCAGCACAGCCCTCACTGCCCCTCTGGGCTGGTTGCTTTTGTGCCCTCCATGGAGCACAGCCACAGGTTGGTGTCAGCTTAAGACAATTCATGGGATGGTTTGGTTTGGGAAAGCCCTCCCAGAGCATCCAGTCCAGCACCAACCCACCCCCACCGTGGGGTGCCATGGCCACAGCTTTGTGGGACCCCCAGGGATGGGGACTGCAGCACCTCCCTGGGCAGCCTCTGCCCTTCCTTGGCCACTCTTGCAGAAAAGAAAACTTTCCTCATCTCACAGACTTGTTTTGGCTGCCAAAGCCCTTCCAGCTCCTCCAGCCCAACCCCTCCCTAGCTCTGCCCAGGCTGGGGCTGAGCCATGGCCCTCAGCACCATAGCTCTGCCTCTGGGAAACACCTCCAGGGCTGGGGATGCAGCCACCCCTGGCAGCCTGGGCCAGGCACTGAGAGCCCTTCCAGGGAAGAAGTTTCTTCTAAAGTCCCCTGGCATGGTTTCAGGCCAGTTCCTCTTCCCTCACCTGAGCCTAGGGAGCAGAGCCCAAGCCCCAGCTGGCTGCAGCCTCCTCTCAGGGAGCTGCAGAGAGCAAGGAGGTCTCCCTCAGCCTCCTCTGCTCCAGGCTCCACACCCCCAGCTCCCTCAGCTGCTCCTCCCCAGCCCTCTTCCCCAGACCCTTCCCCAGCTCTCTTGCCCTTCTCTGGCCCTGCTTCAGCTCCTCAATCTCCTTCCTGCAGTCAGGAGCCCAGAGCTGACCCCAGCACTCAAGCTGTGGCCTGCCCAGTGCCCAGCCCAGGGACACAACCCCTGCCCTGCTCCTGCTGCCACCCCACTGCTGCTCCAGGCCAGGCTGCTGCTGCCCTTCTTGCCCCCCTGGGCACCCCCTGGCTCCTCTCCTCTCCAGCTGCTGGCACCCAGCACCCCCAGGGCCTCCTCTGCTGGGCACTTTGCAGCCACTCTGCCCCCAGCCTGGAGCCTTCCTGGGGTGGTTGTGAGCCAAGGGCAGGACCCAGCCCTTGGCCTGCTTGAACCTCATCCCCTTGGCCTCAGCCATGGCTGCAGCCTGGCCAGGGCCCTCTGCACAGCCTCCTGCCCTGCAGCACATCAACTCTGGCACCCAACACTGCCACCCAGCTTGGTGTAAGCAGATGCACTGCCTGCAGCCCAGGGGTTCTGGTGTGCACCCCCAAGGGTTTCTCTGCTGGAAGGGCTCTGTCAGTAATGTGGCTCTTTGGTGGTTGCAGGTGAAGGACCTAACAAAGTACCTGGATCCCAGTGGGCTTGGAGTCATCAGCTTTGAAGATTTCCATCGAGGGATCAGAGCTATCAGGAATGGAGGTGAGTTTGCTGCTGTGCTGGAGGCAGCAGTGGAAGCTGCTTGGTGAGAGCAGGCTGGCTGTGGGGGGCTGGAAGGCACTGCTCTGGTGGGCAGGGTGGGCAGCTGGTGGAAGTATGGAGCTCACCAGGGTGGGACAGCAGCTGGGGAGGTGGTTGTGTGCTCTGCATCCTGAACATATCCCAGAATGCCAGGCTGGATCCCCAAGGATCATCTGGTCCAAGCTTTCCAGGTCCCAGAGGTGGCCCAGCATGTGTGCTGGAGGTGCAGAAGCCACTGAGGGACATCCCCTTCTGCCCTGCTCTGCTCTCACCCCTGCTCTGTGGAGCTCTACTGTGCTGGCAGAGCAGTGACTCTTGCCTGACACCCGGCTGGAGCTGTCTGTCTGTCTGCTGCAGAGTGGGACTATCTTCTGAATGCTGGCCATTTGTCACAGGCTCATGGACTGCTTTGGGCTGGAAGGGACCTGTGAGGCTCAGCCAGGGCAAGCCCTGCAGCCAGCAGGGACAGCTGCAGCCACAGCAGGCTGCTCCCAGCCCCAACCAGCCTGCCCTGCACTGCTGCCAGCCATGGGGCAGCTCCAGCTCTCTGGGCAGCCTGGGACAGGCTCTCCCCACCCTCAGCACCAAACACTTCTCCTTCTCTCCACTCTCAGGCTCCCTCTTGCACTTCAAACCATTCCCCCTCGGCCTGGCCCAACAGGCCCTGCTCAGAAGTCTGTCCCCAGCTCTCTTCTGGCCTCTGGAAGCCCTGCAAGGCCACCAGGAGGTCTCCCTGGAGCCTTCTGCTCTGCAGGCTGCCCAAGCCCAGCTCTCCCAGCCTGGCCTCCCAGCAGAGGGCTTCCAGCCTCAGAGCTTTCCAGAGGCCTTCACTCCATGTTCTGTGCCCTCAGCTGTTTGGATCACCTCACTCAGATGATTGCTCTCAAGAAGCACATTCAGCAAGAGCCTGAGCTCCCTGCTGGCTGCAGCCCTTGGAACAGCCCTGTGGCCATCCCCATCTCTGATGCACAGAATGGTTTGGGTTGGAAGGGACCTTCAAGATCATCCAGCTCCAGCCCTGGGCAGCCTGTGCCAGAGCCTCCCCACCCTGCTGCTCTCCATGGTCTGCTTGTGAGCACAGCCAGAGCAGCAGCTGGGTGCGGGGTGAGGTCTGTTTGTGGCTGGCTGTGATGCCCTGGATGAGGAAAAGCTGCTGCTTGTTCAGGTCAGGATTCATCTTTAACCTGAGAGGGTCACTCTAGGGCAGGTCTGTTGCTGAGGGCAGGCTCTGAGAGTCTTGGCAGCTCCTGCTGAGCAGCTGCAGTGCTGAGTGTGCAGCCAGCAGTGCTCACCCCCAGGCTAGTGAGCAGTGAGCAGCTTGCAGCAGTGCTGACCTGAGCCCTTGCAGCAGGGAGCCTGCAGCCCTCCCCTGGGTGCTTCTGGAGTCAGGCTGGAAGAGACCTCCAAGATCACTGAGCCCAGGCCTTACCCCAGCAGTGCCAGGGCAGCACTGAGCCATGGCCCCCAGCACCACAGCCATTAGGGTGTGAGCCACACAGCTCTGCAACCCCCCCAGGCATGGGCACTGCACCACTGCCCTGGGCAGCCTGGGCCAGGCCTGGACAACCCTCAAGGGGAAGAAATTGTTCCTCATGGCCAACCCAACCCTCCCCTGGGGCAGCTTGAGGCCATTGCCTCTTGTCCTGTCCCTTGTTCCCTGGGAGCAGAGCCCAAGCCCCAGCTGGCTGCAGCCTCCTCTCAGGGAGCTGCAGAGAGCAAGGAGGTCTCCCTCAGCCTCCTCTGCTCCAGGCTCCACACCCCCAGCTCCCTCAGCTGCTCCTCCCCAGCCCTCTTCTCCAGACCCTTCCCCAGCTCTCTTGCCCTTCTCTGGCCCTGCTCCAGCTCCTCAATCTCCTTCCTGCAGTCAGGAGCCCAGAGCTGACCCCAGCACTCAAGCTGTGGCCTGCCCAGTGCCCAGCCCAGGGACACAACCCCTGCCCTGCTCCTGCTGCCACCCCACTGCTGCTCCAGGCCAGGCTGCTGCTGCCCTTCTTGCCCCCCTGGGCACCCCCTGGCTCCTCTCCAGCTGCTGGCACCCAGCACCCCCAGGGCCTTCTCTGCTGGGCACTTTGCAGCCACTCTGCCCCCAGCCTGGAGCCTTCCTGGGGTGGTTGTGACCCAAGGGCAGGAGCTGGTGACTCTCACACCAACTCTGTTGGTTCATGAGTGGAAAAGCCTCCGAGTGGCTCCTGCCTTGCCGCCAGTTGTCCCTCCTTGTGCTCTCCACTCCCCACACCAGCTTCTTCCTGCTCAGGACTGTGGTGTTTGATGGCACTCCCAGCCTTGGTGGCTGTGGCAGCTGACTCCCAGCTCTCCTGGAGCAGGAGGAGGTGCAGCAGACTCTTAATGAGGAACACATTGCTGCTGGAGAGAGCTCTGGTTTGTGTTTCTCTTCAATAATTCAGTGGTGTGGTGTTAGCTGAATGGGAGCAGCAGGTCCAGCCAGGGCCTCCTTTCTGGAGCTGGGAGGAGGTTGGTTGGTGTTTGTCAGGGTGGTCAGGAGGGGCAGAGCTCTCTTGTGCTGCACTGGACAGAGCCAGGGCAGGGCACAGGGAGAGCTGCTGGGAGTCTCAGAGCCCAGCAGTCCTCAGGAGGTGCTGCAGCTGTGGCAGGCTGCGTGGCTCAGCCCTGTGTGAGGGAAGGAGAGGCTGTGCTTGCTGCTGCCTGTCCCTCTTCGTGAGGTTTGCTTAATTAGCTAGGGCCTATTCTTAGAAGAGTTCTGCTGCATTCCCTGCAGCTCCCTGCAGCCACTGAGGTGAGACCTGATGGAAGATTCTCTCTTGTGAAGGGAACTAAGAAGTATCTCGGTACATCCCAGAGCCCCAGCAGCCTGGGGCTGGCAGGGAGCTCTGGAGCTCCCCCACCCAAGCCCTGCCCCAGCAGGGCACCCACAGCAGCTTGCCCAGCAGCACAGTGCCCAGGGGGGTTGGAAGCTCTCCACACCAGCAGACTCCACAACCTCTCTGGGCAGCCTGCTCCAGGCCTCCAGCAGCCTCACAACAAACAACTTGCTCCTCCTGCTCAGCTCCAACCTCCTGCCTGACACTTTCTGCCCCTTGCCCTGGGATGAGGGGACTGCAACATCTCTGCTATGGGGAAAGGCTGAGAGCCTTGGGGCTGTTAGAGGAGAAGGCTGAGAGGGGATGTGAGCAATGTCTACAAACATCTGAGGGGTGGGGGGCAGGAGGCTGGGGCCAGGCTCTTGTCAGTGGTGCCCAGGGACAGCACAGGGGGCAAGGGGCAGAGAACTGGGGAGAGCCAGTTCTGCAGGCCCTGTGAGCAGCTTGGTTTGAGGGGCTCTGCTCAAGCACTTGGGGAGCTCAGGGCAGGAGCAGGAGTCTCTGGTGAGGACCTGACTGAGGGACAGGGGCTGGTGAGAGTCACAGAGTGATAGAGTGGCTTAGGTTGGAAGGGACCTCAGAGATCTCCCTGTGCCAGCCCCCTGCCATGGGCAGGGACCCCTCCCACCAGCACAGGCTGCTCAAGGCCTCATCCAGCCTGGTCCTCAACACCTCCAGGCAGGAGGCAGCCACAGCCTCCCTGGGCAGCCTGTGCCAGAGTCTCCCCAGCCTCACTGCAAAGGATTTCTTCCTCCTCTCCACTCTCAGTCTCCTCTCTCCCAGCTCAAAGCCATTGTCCCTGGGCCTGGCACTCCCAGCCCTTGTCCCAAGTCCCTCCCCAGCTCTCCTGGAGCCCTTCAGGTGCTGGAAGTTGCTCTGAGGTCTGCCTGGAGCCTTCTCCTCTCCAGGCTGCACAGCCCCAGCTCTCCCAGCCTCTGCCCACAGGGGAGGCTCTGCAGCCTCTGCTCATCTCTGTGGCCTTCAGCCTGACCCCAGGGGCCTGCACCATGCCTGCTGTGTGTGCTGCAGGAGCTGCTGGAGGGCTTTGGGTGGCAAACACAACGTGTGGGCAGTACTGCCCTGAGCTGGCTGCTGGCCAGGGCTGTGCCCACACCTGGGATGTCCTTTGCAGGGTGCTTCAAGCCCTTGGAGCCTCAGCCCCTGCTTGCTGCCCAGCAGCCTCTCTGCATTCCCAGGGCAGGTTTGCTGTCCTGCCTTGCAGCCCCCTGCCTGCCCTCAGGCTCCCCCCAGTCGTGACCCAGCCGTGCTCTGGGCTGCAACATCTGGCACAGCTGCCTTCCAAAGGGCAGTGCCCTGGGCATGGCCCTCTGCTGCCCCCCCTGCTCCCAGAGGGAGTGCTGCTGGCCAAGCAGGGCCGTGCCAGGCAGGGGAAGCTGCATTCCTGGAGCTCCTGGCCTCATCCATCCCTTCTGCCTCAGCTTCTGGTCCCTGAACAAAGGGCCCTGTGTGCTGGGACAGACAGTGCCTGCACTGGGATGTGGTCAAGAGCTGAGGGCAGGCCCCGAGGGTGGAAAGAGTCAAAGCTTTATTCAGATGCCTCAGCTCCAAGGTCTTTGCATTTGGGAGGATGGAAAACCCAGCTGCAGGGCCAGCCCCTGACCTGAGGCTGGAAGAGTTCCTGCCTGCAGGGGCAGCAGCATCTGGCAGCAGTGGGGGGGGAGCAGGGCTGGGGGAGCCCCTGGCAGTGCCAGTGTTGGAGGGTGGGCAGTTCAGGAGCCAGGCACCATGCCCAAAGGCCAAGCTGAGTGGAGATGCCCTGTGGGGCTGGGAAGAGACCTGGAGCAGGAAGAGCACATTCAGCCTCCCAGAAGTGTCTGAGGGGTTCCCAGAGGACAGGCTGAGGGCAGAAGTGTGGAGCTGGGGTGGGTGCAGGGTGTGGAGCAGCACAGCAAGGACTGGCTGGGGGCAGGGCTGCCCTGGTATGGAGACTGGGAGCAGTGCATCCTACCAGCTCACAGCCACACAGTGATAGGGACCTCTGGGCATCATCCAGCCCAAGCCCTGCTCCAGCAGGGCACCCACAGCAGCTTGCCCAGCAGCACAGTGCCCAGGGGGGTTGGAAGCTCTCCACACCAGCAGACTCCACAACCTCTCTGGGCAGCCTGCTCCAGGCCTCCAGCAGCCTCACAACAAACAACTTGCTCCTCCTGCTCAGCTCCAACCTCCTGCCTGACACTTTCTGCCCCTTGTGCTGTCCCTGGGCAGCACTCAGCAGAGCCTGGCCCCAGCCTCTTGCCCCCCACAGCTCCTTCAGCTCTTGCTGAGCATTGCTCAGCTGCCCTCTGGGGCTGCTCTTCTGCAGGCTCTCAGCCCCAGGGCTCTCAGCCTTTGCTGCTGCCAGAGCTGCTCCAGGCCCCTCAGCAGCTCTGCGGCCTCCCTGGACTCAGCAGTTCTCTGTCTCTCCTGACCTGGGGAGCCCAGAGCTGGACCCAGGACTCCAGCTGTGGCCTTCTTAAGGCAGGTCAGAGGGGGAGGAGAAGCTCCCTTGCCCTGCTGGCCACACTGTGCTTGCTGCAGCCCAGGGCAGGGCAGTGAGCTCAGCTCCATGCTGCCGTCCTGGTGCTCACCACACGCAGGCTGTGCTCCCAGCCCGGCTCAGCCTTTCCCTGCTCCCGGGGCTGTGCTGCCTCTGGCTCTGCTAGTGCTGAGGTGACAGCTCTGAGATCACAGCTCAGGAGCCATCAGCTGCTCAGTGCCTGTCTGAGCCTGCCGGGGAGCAGCTGCTGGCTCCCTGCTCGTCTCTGTCACCAGGCTGGCTGTGCCCTGGTGGCACAGATCCCTGCTGGCCCTGTTGGAGGGCCCAGGCTGTGCTGGGGGCTGGCTCTGCCTGGGAACATAAACCAGGGGTGGGTCTGTCTGGGGGGTCTGCAGACCATGGAGTCTGCATTGCAGATGGCTTTAGCTGTGCTGAAGGAAAGCTTCCCTTGCAGGGGATCTTCCCAGCCAAAGCTTGGTTCCTGGCTGGGGACTGTGTGAGGGAATGTGTCTGGGAGCTGTTGTGTGCACCTTCGCTGTCTCCCAACCCGCTGTGGGACCCTGGGGCTGTTTGCAGCAGGCTGCTGGTGACATCTAAGCACAGTTTGTCAGGGGTGACCCAGAGGCAGCTTCATACTCAGGGCCTTTGCTTTTTACAAGGCAGGCCCCTGCTGGGGCTCGGCAGATGGAAGGAGCAGCTCCCTGGGCACGCTCGCTCGGCTCAGCGCTGCTGGGAGCGCTTCCTACGTTCTCCCCAGCTCTGCTGAGCTCTTCTCCGTGCAGCACTGCTGCAGTGAAGGCTTCCCTGCTGCTCCTGCCTCTTCCTGGCCCTGGCTCCAGCCCCTCAGCGCTTAGGGAGCCAGCTCCTTTGATGGCTGAAGGTAGGACAGATGCCTCTGGACAGCTGCCAGGGGGATGGGGGCTGCCCTGGATGGGGACTCGAGGTTGAGTCACCGGCAAGAATAGCGGCAGAACTGCTCTGATTATGTCTTCTGCATTGCTCCTTGCTCAGCCCTGGCACAGCTCTGTGTGCTGCTCGTGGGGATAAGGGATCCAGGAGGATGAGTGTTCCTCCAGCCCCTGGAACCAGGGAGGACTTAAGTCTCCATTTAAAATTTAGATAGACCTGAAAAAAGAGGAAAAAAATAATCCCTCCCCCACTTGTCCTGTGGAGTGCTGCTGCTGGCAGCTCCTCGGCCCTGGGGGTGCAGGGGGGAGCCGGCAGCAGCATGGCTCTGCTGCTTCAGTGCAGAGCCCACCCGCTCCTTGGCCCTGACCCCTCTGCCGGGCACAGGGGCAGCCAAGCCTCCCGGGAAGGTGCTGAGCTTGCTTTGCCTCTTGCCTGGGTGCTGCCGAGAGGCTCGGGAAGCGCTGGGCCTGCCCCTGGAGCCCTGAGTCAGGCTGGCCAGGAGTCCCTGCTGCCTGCAGGGGGCTTGGGCGAGGTGCCCTCGGGGGTCCCTTCCAGCCCTGGGCAGTCTGTGACTCTTGGGGGTTGTCTGCTGAGTGTGTGGAAGCCTCCCTGCCCGCAGGGGATGGGCAGTGAGGGCTGCATGCACTGGGCTGGGATGGAGGAGAGCTGCTGTGGTGGGGCCTGAGCTCCCCTCCGGCCCTCTGCTGCAGCCCTCTGCTGCTGCATCTGCAACAGGGGGCCCACAGCAGTTCAGACCTTCCTCACTCTGTGCCTTCCTGCTGGGGACCTCCTGTGTTCCCCTGCTGCCCTTCCCACAGCAGGCTGCACTGGGCATATGGCACTGGGCAGATGGCACTGAGGCCTTGCTCTCATCCTCCATCCCACTGCCCCAGTGGCCCAGAGTGCTGCACAGCTGCAAGTCCTGCCCCAAAGGGGCTGCTGCTCAGGTGCCCGTCAGACACAGCCTCTGTCGCACCTCCTGAGCCAAGGGCACAGCCACAGGACCTCTCCAAATGCCACCTTGTTGGTCATACCCAGCTGTGTGCCCAGCTCTGAGCACACTGGGGCTGGGGGCTGCAGGCTCGGGATGCTCCTGGGCAGCTTTGCTGACTCCATGAGCAGAGGAGAGATGGAAGGTGACAGCAGAACCTCTGCCTGCTGCTGAGGAGTGCAGCTGTGTGCTGCTGTGCAGCTGCAGCTGTGTGCTGCTGAGGAGCTGCAGCTTTAGGCCCTGCTGTGCAACACCAGCTTTAGACTCTGCTGTGCAGCAGCAGCAGCTTTAGGCCCTGCTGTGCAGCACCACCTTCAGGCTCTGCAGTTTAATGCTTGCATTCTGGAGAGGGTCTGCTATAAATGCAGCAGTGGTTTGTGATTTGTGTTACCAAATGCAGTGCTCAGGGTGCAGGACGGTTGGCTCGGTTTGAGAACAGAGGGTAAATGTCTATGCAGCCCGGCGTGTGCCTGCAGCCCAGCGCGTCTCTCCCTGCAGCCTGGCACGTCCCTGCAGCCCGGTGCGTCCCTGCAGCCCGGTGCATCTCTGCAGCCCTTCTGCAGCCCCTGCAGCCCGGCGCGTCCCTGCAGCCCGGCGCGTCTCTCTCTGCAGCCCAGCGCGTCTCTGTCTGCAGCCCGGTGTGTCTCTGCAGCCCGGTGCGTCCCTGCAGCCCGGTGCATCTCTGCAGCCCTTCTGCAGCCCCTGCAGCCCGGCGCGTCCCTGCAGCCCGGCGCGTCTCTCTCTGCAGCCCAGTCTCTCTCTGCAGCCCGGCGCATCCCTGCAGCCCGGCGCGTCTCTCTCTGCAGCCCAGCGCATCTCTGTCTGCAGCCCAGTGCGTCTCTGCAGCCTGGCGCGTCCTTGCAGCCTGGCGCAGTCTCTCTCTGCAGCCCGGCGCGTCTCTGTCTGCAGCCCGGTGTGTCTCTGCAGCCTGGCGCGTCCCTGCAGCCCGGCACATCTCTGTCTGCAGCCCAGTGTGTCTCTGCAGCCCGGCGCGTCCCTGCAGCCCAGTGTGTCTCTGCAGCCCGGCGCGTCCCTGCAGCCCGGCGCGTCTCTCTCTGCAGCCTGGCACATCTCTCTCTGCAGCCCAGCGCGTCTCTCTCTGCAGCCTGGCGCGTCTCTCTCTGCAGCCCGGCGCATCTCTGTCTGCAGCCCAGTGCGTCTCTGCAGCCTGGCGCGTCCTTGCAGCCTGGCGCATCTCTCTCTGCAGCCCGGCGCGTCTCTCTCTGCAGCCCGGTGCGTCTCTGCAGCCCTTCTGCAGCCTGTCTGCAGCCCGGCGCGTCCCTGCAGCCCGGCGCGTCCCTGCAGCCCAGTGCATCACTGCAGCCCGGTGTGTCCCTGCAGCCCAGCGCGTCTCTGTCTGCAGCCCAGTGTGTCTCTGCAGCCCGGCACGTCCCTGCAGCCCGGTGTGTCTCTGCAGCCCGGCGCATCCTCTGCAGCCCAGTGTGTCTCTGCAGCCCGGCACGTCCCTGCAGCCCAGCGTGTCTCTGCAGCCCGGCGCATCCCTGCAGCCCAGCGCGTCTCTCTCTGCAGCCCGGCGCGTCTCTGTCTGCAGCCCAGTGTGTCTCTGCAGCCTGGCGCGTCCCTCTGCAGCCCGGCGCATCTCTGTCTGCAGCCCAGTGCGTCTCTGCAGCCTGGCGCGTCCTTGCAGCCTGGCGCGTCTCTCTCTGCAGCCCGGCGCGTCTCTGTCTGCAGCCCGGTGTGTCTCTGCAGCCTGGCGCGTCCCTGCAGCCCGGCGCGTCTCTGTCTGCAGCCCGTGTCTCTGCAGCCCGGCGCGTCCCTGCAGCCCAGTGTGTCTCTGCAGCCCTGCGTCCCTGCAGCCCAGCGCGTCTCTCTCTGCAGCCCGGCGCGTCTCTGTCTGCAGCCCGGTGTGTCTCTGCAGCCTGGCGCGTCCCTGCAGCCCGGCGCATCTCTCTCTGCAGCCCAGCACGTCTCTCTCTGCAGCCTGGCGCGTCCCTGCAGCCCGGCGCATCTCTCTCTGCAGCCCAGCACGTCTCTCTGCAGCCTGGCGCGTCTCTCTCTGCAGCCCGGCGCATCTCTGTCTGCAGCCCGGCGCGTCTCTGCAGCCCGGCGCATCCCTGCAGCCCGGCGCGTCTCTGCAGCCCAGCGCATCCCTGCAGCCCGCAGCGTCTCTGCAGCCCGCGCATCCCTGCAGCCCAGGCGTCGTCTCTGCAGCCTGGCGCGCATCCCTGCAGCCCAGCGCGTCTCTCTCTGCAGCCTGGCGCATCTCTGTCTGCAGCCCGGCGCATCTCTGCAGCCTGGCGTGTCCTTGAAGCCTGGCACATCTCTCTCTGCAGCCCGGCGCGTCTCTCTCTGCAGCCCGGTGCGTCCCTGCAGCCCGGTGCGTCTCTGCAGCCCTTCTGCAGCCTGTCTGCAGCCCGGTGTGTCCCCGCAGCCCGGTGCATCTCTGCAGCCCTTCTGCAGCCCCTGCAGCCCGGCACGTCCCTGCAGCCCGGCGCGTCTCTGCAGCCCGGCGCGTCTCTCCCTGCAGCCCAGCGCGTCTCTCCCTGCAGCCTGGCGCGTCTCTCTCTGCAGCCTGGCGCGTCCCTGCAGCCCAGCGTGTCTCTGCAGCCCATCTGCAGCCCGTCTGCAGCCTGGCGCGTCCCCGCAGCTCGGTGCGTCTCTGCAGCCCTTCTGCAGCCTGTCTGCAGCCCGGTGCGTCCCCGCAGCCCGGTGCATCTCTGCAGCCCTTCTGCAGCCTGTCTGCAGCCCGGTGCGTCCCCGCAGCCCGGTGCATCTCTGCAGCCCTTCTGCAGCCTGTCTGCAGCCCGGTGCGTCCCCGCAGCCCGGTGCGTCTCTGCAGCCCTTCTGCAGCCTGTCTGCAGCCCGGTGCGTCACTGCAGCCCAGCAGCCTGGCGTGTCCCTGCAGTCCCTGCAGCCCGGCGTGTCCCTGCAGCCCAGTGCATCACTGTAGCCCCGTGTGTCCCTGCAGCCTGGCATGTCCCTGCAGCCCAGTGCATCCCTGCAGCCTGGCACATCCCTGCAGCCCAGTGCATCCCTGCAGCCTGGCGTGTCCCTGCAGCCCCGTGTGTCCCTGCAGCCCAGCGCCTCCCTGCAGCCCGGCGCATCCCTGCAGCCTAGCGCGTCCCTGCAGCCCAGCGCATCCCTGCAGCCCAGCGTGTCTCTCCCCACAGCCTAGTGCATCCCTGCAGCCCGGCGCGTCCCTGCAGCCCGGCACATCCCTGCAGCCCAGTGCATCCCTGCAGCCTGGCGTGTCCCTGCAGCCCCGTGTGTCCCTGCAGCCCGGCACGTCTCTCTCTGCAGCCCGGCGTGTCCCTGCAGCCCGGTGCGTCCCTGCAGCCCCGTGTGTCCCTGCAGCCCAGCACATCCCTGCAGCCCGGCACATCCCTGCAGCCCGGCACATCCCTGCAGCCCGGCACGTCCCTGCAGCCCGGCACATCCCTGCAGCCCGGCACGTCCCTGCAGCCCGGCACATCCCTGCAGCCCGGCGCGTCCCTGCAGCCCAGTGCATCACTGTAGCCCCGTGTGTCCCTGCAGCCTGGCATGTCCCTGCAGCCCATGTCCCTGCAGCCCAGTGCATCCCTGCAGCCTGGCACATCCCTGCAGCCCAGTGCATCCCTGCAGCCTGGCGTGTCCCTGCAGCCCCGTGTGTCCCTGCAGCCCAGCGCCTCCCTGCAGCCCGGCGCATCCCTGCAGCCTAGCGCGTCCCTGCAGCCCAGCGCATCCCTGCAGCCCAGCGTGTCTCTCCCCACAGCCTAGTGCATCCCTGCAGCCCGGCGCGTCCCTGCAGCCCGGCACATCCCTGCAGCCCAGTGCATCCCTGCAGCCTGGCGTGTCCCTGCAGCCCCGTGTGTCCCTGCAGCCCGGCACGTCTCTCTCTGCAGCCCGGCGTGTCCCTGCAGCCCGGTGCGTCCCTGCAGCCCCGTGTGTCCCTGCAGCCCAGCACATCCCTGCAGCCCGGCACGTCCCTGCAGCCCGGCACATCCCTGCAGCCCAGCAGCCCGGCACATCCCTGCAGCCCGGCACGTCCCTGCAGCCCGGCACATCCCTGCAGCCCGGCGCGTCCCTGCAGCCCGGCGTGTCCCTGCAGCCCAGCACGTCCCTGCAGCCCAGCACGTCCCTGCAGCCCAGCACGTCCCTGCAGCCCAGCACGTCCCTGCAGCCCAGCACGTCCCTGCAGCCCAGCACGTCCCTGCAGCCCGGCGCGTCTCCGGCGCGCTGCTTCCTTCCCCTTGCTGCTCCTTTGTTACTGACCCAACTCTCACCAGCGCCTCAGCGATGCTCTTGTGCTGCCCCTTCACAGCAGGGGAGCCCTGGGCCGGGCAGGAGGATGTTTGCCTCCCCCGGGCGGTAGCAGCGCTCTCTCAGCTGGGTTGCGGCTGCCCAGGGCTCACAGGCTGACCTCTGGCTGCAGGCTGGGCCCATAGCCTCGGGCAGCAGGGAGGGTGGGTGGCTGGGGGCAGCGGGAGCCGTGCCTGGGGCCTGAAGAGTTGCTCCTCAGCTCTGCAGCTGCTCCTGCTGTGAGCTGTGAAGAGCCTAGTGGCTCCCACAGCCCCTGAGCTCCTCAGTCACTGCTTGTTGCAGCTGGGATGTGCTGGGGGAGGGACCCCCGGGGGAGGGACCCCCCCCCCAGCCCTCCATGGGGACCCTGGGCTTCTGTTCTTCTTTGAATCTCCATCAACAATTGGGGTTCCTCACTCCTGGAAGCTGGCAGCTGGGGGCAGCAGGCTGGGTGCCTTGGTGTGGTCTGGAGAGCATAGAATCATAGGATCAATAAGGTTGGAAAGGACCTCAGAGGTCACCAAGTCCAGCCTGGCACCCAACACCTCCTGACAGCTAGCCCATGGCTCCAAGGGCCACATCCAACCCCTCCTGAACACCTCCAGGCATAGGGACTCCACCACCTCCCTGGGCAGCACATCCCAGTGGCCAATTCCTCTCTCTGGGAAGAGCTTTCTCCTCACCTCCAGCCTAAACCTCCCCTGCCACAGCTTGAGACTGTGTCCCCTTGTTCAGGTGCTGGGTGCCTGGGAGGAGAGCCCAACCCCCACCTGGCTACAACCTCCCTGCAGGTAGTTGCAGAGAGCAATGAGGTCTCCCCTGAGCCTCCTCTTCTGCAGGCTCAGCAACCCCAGCTCCCTCAGCCTCTCCTCCCAGGGCTGTGCTCCAGACCCCTCCCCAGCCTTGTTGCCCTTCTCTGGACACCTTCAAGTCTCTCAATGTCCTTCTTGAACTGAGGAGCCCAGAGCTGGACACAGGACTCAAGGGGTGGCCTGAGCAGTGCTGAGCACAGGGCACAATGACCTCCCTGCTCCTGCTGGCCACACTCTTCCTGCTGCAGGCCAGGATGCCCTTGGCCTTCTTGGCCCCCTGGGCACACTGCTGGCTCCTGTTCAGCTGCTTTCCACCACTCCCCCCAGGTCCCTCTCTGCCTGGCTGCTCTCAGCCACTCTGCCCCCAGCCTGTAGCACTGCCTGGGCTTGCTGTGGCCAATGTGCAGCACTTGGCACTTGGATGTGTTCAATCTCCTGTCCTTGGCCTCTGCCCATCTGCCCAGCCTGGCAAGGTCCCTCTGCAGAGCTCTCCTGCCCTCTAACAGCTCAACTCCTGCCCCCAGCTTGGTGTCATCTGCACATTTACTGCTGATGGACTCCATCCCCTCCTCCAGATCCTCAGTAAAGATACTGAACATGCTGGGCCCCAGCACTGCTCCCTGGGGCACACCACTGGTGCCTGGCTGCCAGCTGGCTGTGGCACCATTCACCACCACTCTCTGGGCTCAGCCTCCAGCCAGCTCCTAACCCAGCTCAGAGTGCTGCTGCCCAAGCCAGGGGCTGACAGCTTGGCCAGTTTGCTGTGGGGAAAAGTCCTGAGAGGGGTGATGAGGGAGCTGGGGTTGATCAGCCTGGAGGACAGAATGTTCCTCAGCAGAAAGAGATGCTCCTCAGGAGACAGAGATGCTCCTCAGGACAGAGATGCTCCTCAGGACAGAGATGTTCCTCAGGGCAGAGATGTTCCTCAGGACAGAGATGTACCTCAGGACAGAGATGTTCCTCAGGGGACAGAGATGCTCCTCAGGACAGAGATGTTCCTCAGGACAGAGATGTTCCTCAGGGGACAGAGATGTTCCTCAGGGCAGAGATGTTCCTCAGGACAGAGATGTTCCTCAGGGGACAGAGATGTTCCTCAGGACAGAGATGTTCCTCAGGACAGAGATGCTCCTCAGGACAGAGATGTTCCTCAGGGGACAGAGATGCTCCTCAGGGCAGAGATGCTCCTCAGGGCAGAGATGCTCCTCAGGGCAGAGATGCTCCTCAGGACAGAGATGTTCCTCAGGACAGAGATGTTCCTCAGGGACAGAGATGCTCCTCAGGACAGAGATGTTCCTCAGGGCAGAGATGCTCCTCAGGACAGAGATGTTCCTCAGGGCAGAGATGCTCCTCAGGGCAGAGATGCTCCTCAGGGCAGAGATGCTCCTCAGGGGACAGAGATGTTCCTCAGGACAGAGATGCTCCTCAGGGGACAGGACAGAGATGCTCCTCAGGGCAGAGATGCCCCTCAGGGGACAGAGATGTTCCTCAGGACAGAGATGTTCCTCAGGACAGAGATGCTCCTCAGGGGACAGAGATGTTCCTCAGGACAGAGATGTTCCTCAGGGGACAGAGATGTTCCTCAGGACAGAGATGCTCCTCAGGGACAGAGATGTTCCTCAGGACAGAGATGTTCCTCAGGGGACAGAGATGTTCCTCAGGACAGAGATGCTCCTCAGGGCAGAGATGCTCCTCAGGGGACAGAGATGTTCCTCAGGGCAGAGATGCCCCTCAGGGGACAGAGATGTTCCTCAGGACAGAGATGCTCCTCAGGGCAGAGATGCTCCTCAGGACAGAGATGGGACAGAGATGTTCTTCAGGACAGAGATGCTCCTCAGGGGACAGAGATGTTCCTCAGGGCAGAGATGCTCCTCAGGGGACAGAGATGTTCCTCAGGGGACAGAGATGTTCCTCAGGGCAGAGATGCTCCTCAGGGCAGAGATGTTCCTCAGGACAGAGATGCCCCTCAGGGGACAGAGATGTTCCTCAGGGCAGAGATGCTCCTCAGGGCAGAGATGCTCCTCAGGGGACAGAGATGTTCCTCAGGACAGAGATGCTCCTCAGGGCAGAGATGTTCCTCAGGACGAGATGCTCCTCAGGGGACAGAGATGTTCCTCAGGACAGAGATGTTCCTCAGGGGACAGAGATGTTCCTCAGGACAGAGATGTTCCTCAGGGCAGAGATGTTCCTCAGGGGACAGAGATGTTCCTCAGGACAGAGATGTTCCTCAGGGGACAGAGATGTTCCTCAGGGCAGAGATGTTCCTCAGGACAGAGATGCCCCTCAGGGGACAGAGATGTTCCTCAGGACAGAGATGTTCCTCAGGGGACAGAGATGTTCCTCAGGGCAGAGATGTTCCTCAGGGGACAGAGATGTTCCTCAGGACAGAGATGTTCCTCAGGGGACAGAGATGTTCCTCAGGACAGAGATGTTCCTCAGGACAGAGATGCTCCTCAGGACAGAGATGCTCCTCAGGGGACAGAGATGCTCCTCAGGACAGAGATGTTCCTCAGGACAGAGATGTTCCTCAGGGGACAGAGATGTTCCTCAGGACCGAGATGCTCCTCAGGGCAGAGATGCTCCTCAGGGGACAGAGATGCTCCTCAGGACAGAGATGCCCCTCAGGGGACAGAGATGTTCCTCAGGGCAGAGATGCTCCTCAGGGCAGAGATGTTCCTCAGGACACGGATGTTCCTCAGGACAGAGATGCTCCTCAGGGGACAGAGATGCTCCTCAGGACCGAGATGCTCCTCAGGGGACAGAGATGTTCCTCAGGACCGAGATGCTCCTCAGGGGACAGAGATGCTCCTCAGGGCAGAGATGTTCCTCAGGACAGAGATGTTCCTCAGGGGACAGAGATGTTCCTCAGGGCAGAGATGTTCCTCAGGACAGAGATGCTCCTCAGGGCAGAGATGCTCCTCAGGGGACAGAGATGCTCCTCAGGACAGAGATGCCCCTCAGGGGACAGAGATGTTCCTCAGGGCAGAGATGTTCCTCAGGACAGAGATGTTCCTCAGGACAGAGATGCTCCTCAGGGCAGAGATGTTCCTCAGGACAGAGATGTTCCTCAGGACAGAGATGTTCCTCAGGACCGAGATGCTCCTCAGGGCAGAGATGCTCCTCAGGACAGAGATGTTCCTCAGGGGACAGAGATGCTCCTCAGGACAGAGATGTTCCTCAGGGGACAGAGATGTTCCTCAGGGCAGAGATGTTCCTCAGGACAGAGATGCTCCTCAGGGGACAGAGATGCTCCTCAGGACAGAGATGCCCCTCAGGGGACAGAGATGTTCCTCAGGGCAGAGATGTTCCTCAGGACAGAGATGCTCCTCAGGACAGAGATGCTCCTCAGGGGACAGAGATGCTCCTCAGGGCAGAGATGCCCCTCAGGGGACAGAGATGTTCCTCAGGGCAGAGATGCTCCTCAGGGCAGAGATGTTCCTCAGGACAGAGATGTTCCTCAGGACAGAGATGCTCCTCAGGACAGAGATGTTCCTCAGGACAGAGATGCTCCTCAGGGGACAGAGATGCTCCTCAGGACAGAGATGCTCCTCAGGGGACAGAGATGCTCCTCAGGACAGAGATGCCCCTCAGGGGACAGAGATGTTCCTCAGGGCAGAGATGCTCCTCAGGGCAGAGATGTTCCTCAGGACAGAGATGTTCCTCAGGACAGAGATGCTCCTCAGGACAGAGATGTTCCTCAGGACAGAGATGCTCCTCAGGGGACAGAGATGCTCCTCAGGGCAGAGATGTTCCTCAGGACAGAGATGCCCCTCAGGGGACAGAGATGTTCCTCAGGACAGAGATGTTCCTCAGGACAGAGATGCTCCTCAGGGCAGAGATGCTCCTCAGGGCAGAGATGCTCCTCAGGGGACAGAGATGCTCCTCAGGACAGAGATGTTCCTCAGGACAGAGATGCCCCTCAGGGGACAGAGATGTTCCTCAGGGCAGAGATGCTCCTCAGGGCAGAGATGTTCCTCAGGGCAGAGATGCTCCTCAGGGCAGAGATGTTCCTCAGGGCAGAGATGTTCCTCAGGGGACAGAGATGTTCCTCAGGGCAGAGATGCTCCTCAGGGCAGAGATGTTCCTCAGGACAGAGATGTTCCTCAGGACAGAGATGCTCCTCAGGACAGAGATGTTCCTCAGGACAGAGATGCTCCTCAGGGGACAGAGATGCTCCTCAGGACAGAGATGCTCCTCAGGGGACAGAGATGCTCCTCAGGACAGAGATGCCCCTCAGGGGACAGAGATGTTCCTCAGGGCAGAGATGCTCCTCAGGGCAGAGATGTTCCTCAGGACAGAGATGTTCCTCAGGACAGAGATGCTCCTCAGGCCAGAGATGTTCCTCAGGACAGAGATGCTCCTCAGGGGACAGAGATGCTCCTCAGGGCAGAGATGTTCCTCAGGACAGAGATGCCCCTCAGGGGACAGAGATGTTCCTCAGGACAGAGATGTTCCTCAGGACAGAGATGCTCCTCAGGGCAGAGATGCTCCTCAGGGCAGAGATGCTCCTCAGGGGACAGAGATGCTCCTCAGGACAGAGATGTTCCTCAGGACAGAGATGCCCCTCAGGGGACAGAGATGTTCCTCAGGGCAGAGATGCTCCTCAGGGCAGAGATGTTCCTCAGGGCAGAGATGCTCCTCAGGGGACAGAGATGCTCCGCAGGGCAGAGATGCCCCTTAGGGGACAGAGATGTTCCTCAGGACAGAGATGCTCCTCAGGACAGAGATGTTCCTCAGGACAGAGATGTTCCTCAGGACAGAGATGCTCCTCAGGGGACAGAGATGCTCCTCAGGGCAGAGATGCTCCTCAGGGGACAGAGATGTTCCTCAGGACAGAGATGCTCCTCAGGGGACAGAGATGCTCCTCAGGGCAGAGATGCTCCTCAGGGCAGAGATGCTCCTCAGGGGACAGAGATGTTCCTCAGGACCGAGATGCTCCTCAGGACAGAGATGCCCCTTAGGGGACAGAGATGTTCCTCAGGACAGAGATGCTCCTCAGGACAGAGATGCTCCTCAGGGGACAGAGATGTTCCTCAGGGCAGAGATGCTCCTCAGGGCAGAGATGCTCCTCAGGGGACAGAGATGTTCCTCAGGACCGAGATGCTCCTCAGGACAGAGATGCCCCTTAGGGGACAGAGATGTTCCTCAGGACAGAGATGCTCCTCAGGACAGAGATGTTCCTCAGGACAGAGATGTTCCTCAGGGCAGAGATGCTCCTCAGGGCAGAGATGTTCCTCAGGACAGAGATGCCCCTTAGGGACAGAGATGTTCCTCAGGACAGAGATGCTCCTCAGGGGACAGAGATGTTCCTCAGGACCGAGATGCTCCTCAGGACAGAGATGCCCCTTAGGGGACAGAGATGTTCCTCAGGACAGAGATGCTCCTCAGGGCAGAGATGTTCCTCAGGACAGAGATGCCCCTTAGGGGACAGATGTGTTCCTCAGGACAGAGATGCTCCTCAGGGCAGAGATGTTCCTCAGACAGAGATGCTCCTCAGGGGACAGAGATGTTCCTCAGGACAGAGATGCTCCTCAGGACAGAGATGCTCCTCAGGGGACAGAGATGTTCCTCAGGGCAGAGATGTTCCTCAGGGGACAGAGATGTTCCTCAGGACAGAGATGCTCCTCAGGGGACAGAGATGTTCCTCAGGACAGAGATGCTCCTCAGGACAGAGATGCTCCTCAGGGGACAGAGATGCTCCTCAGGGGACAGAGATGTTCCTCAGGACAGAGATGCTCCTCAGGACAGAGATGCTCCTCAGGACAGAGATGTTCCTCAGGGCAGAGATGCTCCTCAGGGCAGAGATGTTCCTCAGGACAGAGATGTTCCTCAGGGCAGAGATGCTCCTCAGGGCAGAGATGTTCCTCAGGACAGAGATGCCCCTTAGGGGACAGAGATGTTCCTCAGGACAGAGATGCCCCTTAGGGGACAGAGATGCTCCTCAGGACAGAGATGCCCCTTAGGGGACAGAGATGTTCCTCAGGACAGAGATGCTCCTCAGGACAGAGATGCTCCTCAGGGCAGAGATGTTCCTCAGACAGAGATGCCCCTTAGGGGACAGAGATGTTCCTCAGGACAGAGATGCTCCTCAGGACCTCAGGGGACAGAGATGTTCCTCAGGGCAGAGATGTTCCTCAGGGGACAGAGATGTTCCTCAGGACAGAGATGTTCCTCAGGGGACAGAGATGTTCCTCAGGACAGAGATGCTCCTCAGGACAGAGATGCTCCTCAGGGCAGAGATGCTCCTCAGGACAGAGATGCTCCTCAGGGGACAGAGATGTTCCTCAGGACAGAGATGCTCCTCAGGACAGAGATGCTCCTCAGGACAGAGATGCTCCTCAGGGGACAGAGATGTTCCTCAGGACAGAGATGCTCCTCAGGGGACAGAGATGCTCCTCAGGACAGAGATGCTCCTCAGACAGAGATGATCAGGGGACAGAGATGTTCCTCAGGACAGAGATGCTCCTCAGGACAGAGATGCTCCTCAGGGGACAGAGATGTTCCTCAGGGCAGAGATGCTCCTCAGGGCAGAGATGTTCCTCAGGACAGAGATGTTCCTCAGGGCAGAGATGCTCCCTCAGGGCAGAGATGTTCCTCAGGACAGAGATGCCCCTTAGGGGACAGAGATGTTCCTCAGGACAGAGATGCTCCTCAGGACAGAGATGCTCCTCAGGGGACAGAGATGTTTCTCAGGACAGAGATGCTCCTCAGGGCAGAGATGCTCCTCAGGGGACAGAGATGTTCCTCAGGGCAGAGATGCTCCTCAGGGGACAGAGATGCTCCTCAGGACAGAGATGCTCCTCAGGACAGAGATGCTCCTCAGGGGACAGAGATGTTCCTCAGGACAGAGGTGCTCCTCAGGGCAGAGATGTTCCTCAGGACAGAGATGTTCCTCAGGACAGAGATGCTCCCTCAGGGGACAGAGATGTTCCTCAGGACAGAGATGCTCCTCAGGACAGAGATGCTCCTCAGGACAGAGATGCTCCTCAGGGGACAGAGATGTTCCTCAGGACAGAGATGCTCCTCAGGGCAGAGATGTTCCTCAGGACAGAGATGTTCCTCAGGACAGAGATGCTCCTCAGGGGACAGAGATGTTCCTCAGGACAGAGATGCTCCTCAGGACAGAGATGCTCCTCAGGGGACAGAGATGTTCCTCAGGACAGAGATGCTCCTCAGGGCAGAGATGTTCCTCAGGACAGAGATGTTCCTCAGGACAGAGATGCTCCTCAGGGCAGAGATGCTCCTCAGGACAGAGATGTTCCTCAGGACAGAGATGCCCCTCAGGGGACAGAGATGTTCCTCAGGGCAGAGATGCTCCTCAGGGCAGAGATGTTCCTCATCACAGCATCACTGCAGCTCAGGTCCAGCTTGTCCTTCAGGTTGTGTTAAGGAGGTGTGGGAGCTCTGCCTGCTCCTGAGGGGCTGGGGCAGCTCTGCAGGGAGTCTGGGGGGGGGCTCAGTTCTCCAGGGTCTGGTTGGTGCAGACAGCTTCATCACAGGGGGCTTGTGTGCAGCAGGAGGAGGCTTGGGCGCGCTTAAAGGTCTCTCCCAGCATGAAGGCTTCAGTGGCTCCAAGGCTCTGTGCAGGCCTCAGCAGGCAGGGAGTCCTCCCAGGAGCAGGCTGGCATTGACCTACTTAGGGCAGAGGCACGCACGTGCTGGAGGAGTGGTGTCCAGGTGCCCCCAGCTCTGCACTGGAGCCCTGGAGTCACTCAGAGGTGCAGCCTTACAACTGCCACTGCAGCCTGGGGCCCTGGGGGGCAGGAGGCTGGCACAAGCCTCCCCCCATGCTGGGAATTGTTTCCTTGTGGACATTGGGAAGCCTGTTCCACAGAAACCCTGCTGCAGCCAGGCACTGCAGGTCCCAGCTGCACCCCTGGGGCACAGGAGATCCCAGCCACAGCCCTGCAGAGCTGCCCCTTGCCAGGGCAGGCAGCAGAGCCATGCCCAAACCACCCCTGTTTGTACCCAGGTCTAGTGAGGGAAGCATTGCTCTGCAGCTGGTCCCTGGCTGATCACAGAGTGGAAGCATTGCCAGTTGGCATTGTGACCTCCCAGTAGCTGAAGGGCTCCAGGAGAGCTGGGGAGGGACTCGGGACAAGGGCTGGGAGTGCCAGGCCCAGGGACAATGGCTTTGAGCTGGGAGAGGAGAGTGAGAGTGGAGAGGAGGAAGAAATCCTTTGCAGTGAGGCTGGGAGACTCTGGCACAGGCTGCCCAGGGAGGCTGTGGCTGCCTCCTGCCTGGAGGTGTTCAGGGCCAGGCTGGATGAGGCCTTGAACAGCCTGTGCTGGTGGGAGGGGTCCCTGCCCATGGAGCAGGAGCTGGGTGGTCTTGAAGGTCCCTTCCAAGCCAGCCATGCTGTGAGCCTGTGCCTCCTGAGGAAGGAAAGGAAATCTGTGGTGGCTGCTCAGACTCAGACCCCAACCCAAGGCTGCTGAAGGCCAGCTGGGGGCAGCTCAAATTGCCATGGGAATCATGAAGGCAGGAAGAGCCCTCCAAGACCATCCCCATACCCCATACCCCAGCACTGCCAGGGCACCTCTGACCCTTGGCCCTCAGCACCACTTCTCCAGGGCTTTGAAGGCCCTGCAGGGATGGGGCCTGCACCACTGCCCTGGGCAGCCTGGGCCAGGCCTGGACAGCCCTCAAGGGGAAGAAATTGCTCGGAGCTGGAGCAGGCTGCCCGGGGAGGAGGTGAGCTCACGGCACTGGAGGTGGTCAGAAGCTGTTTGGGTGAGGAGCTGAGGGCTGTGCTCCTGCAGCCGTGTGCAGGGAGGTGCAGGGTGCTGGTTGGGCTGCACCACCTTGAGGTCTTTTCCAGCCAGGTGCTTGTGTGATTCTGTGGCAGGAGAGGCCTCAGTCTGACACCCAGATGAAAACTCATTTCT
Organism: Picus viridis; assembly: GCA_033816785.1. Lineage (NCBI taxonomy): Eukaryota > Metazoa > Chordata > Aves > Piciformes > Picidae > Picus > Picus viridis. The sequence continues at coordinate 469,331 of CM066594.1, forward strand.
CTGGCAGAGGAGAAGATGAAGGACCTCAGGGAGCCCCTGCTCCGGGGAGGTGTCCTGCAGGCCAGCAGAGCAGTGCTGCTGAGAGCCCTGGGGCAGCCCTTGGCACACTCTGCTCTGGAGATGGTGGCTGGAGAGAAGCCCGAGGCAGCTTCTGTTAGCCAGGAGCTGTTCCCCGCTGGCCACCTGCCGCCTCAGTTCCCGCCGTGTGCTGCTCGCTGCCACACCTGCAGCTGGCAGCGCTGCCTGCCTGGGGGGCTGGGCTGTGCCTGGGGGCAGGCTGCAGGTGGGGGCTGGCCCTGCCTGGGGTCCTGCCTGCTCCTCTTTCTCCGGCTCTGGAGGTCAGCTGTGCGCTGGGGATGGTTAGCGCTCGGCTCAGGAAGCTGGGGAGTGTCTTCTCCATCCTCACCACAGACCAGGCAGGCTTGGCCTCCCGAGCTGAGCAAGATGAAAGCAGGTAGCCTGCTGAGACCTCACTGCAGCTGTGCAGCCAGTGCTGTGCCCCCAGCACAGGAGAGACCTGGAGCTGCTGGAGAGGGGCCAGAGCAGGCCAAGATGAGCAGAGGCTGCAGAACCTCCCTGCGGGGCCAGGCTGGGAGAGCTGGGGCTGTGCAGCCTGGAGAAGAGAAGCTGTGTGAAGAAGTGGCTGTGTGTGACCTGGGTGTCACTGTGTCCCCACAGCTCTCTGCTCAAGCTCTCTGTGCTCTGAAACCCTCTCTCCTGAAGGCGAGAGCTTTGGGAGCTTCCTGCACCCTGGGACTTCGGCTCCCTCTCTGTGCTGTCCTGTGGAGGCCACAGCTGGAGTCCTGGGTCCAGTTCTGGGCTCCCCAGTTCAGGAGAGACAGAGAACTGCTGAAGAGAGCCCAGGGCAGGCTGCAGAGCTGCTGAGGGGCCTGGAGCAGCTCTGGCAGCAGCAAAGGCTGAGAGCCCTGGGGCTGAGAGCCTGCAGAAGAGCAGCCCCAGAGGGCAGCTGAGCAATGCTCAGCAAGAGCTAAAGGAGCTGTGGGGGCAAGAGGCTGGGGCCAGGCTCTGCTGAGTGCTGCCCAGGGACAGCACAAGGCAAGGGGCAGAAAGTGTCAGGCAGGAGGTTGGAGCTGAGCAGGAGGAGCAAGTTGTTTGTTGTGAGGCTGCTGGAGGCCTGGAGCAGGCTGCCCAGAGAGGTTGTGGAGTCTGCTGGTGTGGAGAGCTTCCAACCCCCTGGGCACTGTGCTGCTGGGCAAGCTGCTGTGGGTGCCCTGCTGGAGCAGGGCTTGGCTGGGTGGTCTCAGGAGGTCCCTTCCCACCCCACCAAGCTGGGACTCTGGGATTTGCAGAGGAAGGTTTGAGAACCAATGCTGCCATTTGACACCTGGGCTGTGTTCCCTCACACAGAGACCCTGACACCCAGAGTCTGCCCCCTGTTCCCCAACAAGCCCATGGCACTCAGCTCCCTCAGCATGGTCAGGGCCTGGCAGTGGCAGGTGAAGTGGCACAGCCACTGCTGTGGCAGCCAGGCCCAGACCCCATGGGACAAGAGGGTTTGTGAGGCGATCCCTGCTCTAACCCCGGGGGGGGAAATGCACATCACCTAGAGTTTAGCAGAGGTTGAAGCAATACCCAGCAAGGCAGGGAAGCTGTTGGCAGAGGTCAGCCAGCTGCCTCCGTCCACGACCAGGGTGGTGCCAGTGACGTAGGAGGAGAGGGGGCTGGCCAGGTAGAGCGCGCTGTGGGCGATCTCCGTCTTGGTGCCGGCGCGCTGCAGGGGGATGCCCTCAAACAGGCTGCCCTGCTCCGCCCACTTCCCACCTGAGAGGGTACCAGAGAGATCAGCTGGGCCTGGGGCACCACCTGCCCACCACCACTGCCCACCAGGCACTCAGCACCCCGCGCCTGGGGCTCGCCGAGAGCTCTGGGGGCAGCCCAGAGACAAGCTCCCAGGGAGAGAGACAGGAAGGGGCTCGAGGGCAGCAGCGGCTTTGTGCCGCGACGGTGAGGTCCAAGGCAGCAGCTCAGGGGGTTCCTAAGCCTGCAGGCCTCAACTGGCACTCCACCAAGAGGCTGCCAGAGCTGAAGCAGCAGGCAAGGCTGAGCTCTGGGAGAAGCACAGCACCTCGTGGGGTCAGGGAGCTCACAGAGCTGCCACTCAGCAGAGAAACATCGGTGCCCCACAAGGTACTGAGGTCAGAGCTGTGCCAGCTCAGCCACAGGCCCTGAACACAGCTCATGCCCCACGAGCTGCATGGCACTGGAGGTCTCTGTCCCCTCCCAGAGGGACACCAGCAAGCTGGAGCAGGGCTTGGGTGGGTGAGCTCCAGAGCTCCCTGCCAGCCCCAGGCTGCTGGGATCTGTAACTCCATCAGAGGGAGTTCATGCAGCTGTGTTGGGGCAGAGGGGATCCTTCCAGCAGCTGTACATGGCAGTGCTTGGTCAAGGACTTTCCAAAGCCCTGGGAAGAATGAGGACATCTGAGGGCTAGAGGGAGCTGCAGGATTTTGTGCAGAAGGATGAGCCAGCAGGAAACAAAGCAGGGGCTGGGAAACAGAAGAGAGGTTAAGGGCTGTGGCTGACTGCTCAGAGCTGGACTCAAGTCAAAGCCTCTGTGTTGGTGAATCTCCATCTGCCAGGTGAGTAGTGTCTCAGTGCCTTGAGCTTGCACAGAGGTGATCTGGTTTGAGTTGGGAGGCACCTCACAGACCACCCAGTGCCAGCCCCTGCCACGGGCAGGGACCCCTCCCAGCAGCACAGGCTGCTCAAGGCCTCATCCAGCCTGGTCCTCAACACCTCCAGGCAGGAGGCAGCCACAGCCTCCCTGGGCAGCCTGTGCCAGAGTCTCCCAGCCTCACTGCAAAGAATTTCTTCCTCCTCTCCATTCTCAGTCTCCTCTCTCCCAGCTCAAAGCCATTGTCCCTGGGCCTGGCACTCCCAGCCCTTGTCCCAAGTCCCTCCCCAGCTCTCCTGGAGCCCTTCAGCTACTGGGAGGCTGCTCTGAGGTCTGCCTGGAGCCTTCTCCCCTCCAGGCTGCACAGCCCCAGCTCTCCCAGCCTGGCCCCACAGGGGAGGTTCTGCAGCCTCTGCTCATCTCTGTGGCCTCCTCTGGCCCTCTCCAGCAGCCCCAGGTCCTTCCTGTGCTGGGGAGCCCGCAGGGCCCAAGGGGAGACAGGACTTTTACTCCCCCTGGGTGCCTGAGCAGCACTGTGGTCACAGCCATCATGGGGGAGGGGTGGGGGGGAGGGCCGGCAGAGCCTTCCCTCTCCCACCACTGAACCTGGAGCCTGCTGCTGCTCACATGGGGAGCTCCAGCTGAGCTGTAGAAGTCTCGTGGGGCTTTTTTTGGCTCCTCTGGGAGCTTGCTGCAGCCTGTGGTGCTGGGAGGCTTGCAGGCAAGCTCTCCATGGCAACTCTCCCCATGCACAGAGCACCATATGGCTGCTTTGGAGGGGGAGGCAGCCAGCGGAGCAGAGGAGTCAGCCTGTGCTGGTAGTGCTGTTTGCCTCTGCTCTCTAATGTGGGGCATGAGGGGGTGGAAGCATGGAGTGCTGGCTCCTGACCATGGCTACTGATGGCCACTCCACCAGCAAAGCTGCAGCTGACCTTTCAGATGGGCTTCTCTTTGCTTTTGACAGTGCAGCCCTAAAAAAGGCAGTGGGACATCTCCTGTGAGGCCAGGCTGAGGCAGCTGGGGCTGGGAGCAGAGCAGCCTGAGGGCTGCCCTCCTGGCTGGGGACAAAGCTGTGCAGGGCTGGAGCCAGGCTCTGCTCAGGGATGGCCAAGCACAGCACAAGGGGCACTGGGGGCAAGCTGGAGCTGAGGAGGTGCCAGGGGGACAGAGGGGAAACTTTGTCCCTGTGGGGGTGACAGAGCCTGGAGCAGGCTGTGGATTTCCTGCTCTGGAGAGCTTCCAACCCCTCCTGGATGTGTTCCTGTGCCCTGCCCTGGGTGCTCTGCTCTGGCAGGGTTGGATCTCTGGAGGCTCCTCCAAGCCCTAGGGTTGTGTGTGTGATGCTGTGGGTGAAACCCTCTGCAGGCAGATGGAGCAACCAGGCTCCTGCTCAGCCCTGCACCGAGGAACACCCCAGGGGCTGGGGAGGCTGCAGAGCTGGGTTTGGGCAGGAGCTGGCAGGAGGCAGCTGGTGTCAGGGAGCTGTTTGTGTGTGGTCTGCCCACACCTTGTAATCTCTGCTTCTGGAGGGAGCTGGAAGCCTTCACTTGACTCTAAACCCTCCCTTTGCAAGTCCCTTTGGAAGGAATCACAGCACTGTCAGGGCTGGAAGGGAGCTCAAGGCTCAGCCAGCTCCAACCCCCTGCCACGGGCAGGGACACCTCACACCGCAGCAGGTTGCTCACAGCCACCTCCAGCCTGCAGACTGGGAGGCCTGGGAGCTCTGCTGGGGCATGTGGAGAGCAGAGCTGGCAGCAGGGCTCCTACTGGGTGGCACATGCCCTGGGGCACAGCCCTGCCTGGGCACAGCAGCAGTGTGCCAGTGAGCTGAGCTGGGTCCCTGCATGCTGCCATGCACAGCATCAACACTTCTCTGGAGCTGGCCCTGGGCTGCTGCTGCAGCCTGCAGCTGGCAGGGGCTGGGGCTGGGGCTGGCTCTCCCCTCAGGGCTGTCACCTGGGCTGCCCCTCAGGAGCACTGCTTGGCTTGCCCAGAAGTGGGCAGAGGCTCCTCCTGGTAAGATTTGCTTGCAGGTGCCCCATGGCTTTGCAGCCAGCAGGTCACTGTCCACATCCCCTTGGTCCTCCCTCTTCTCATAGACTCTCAGACTGCTTTGGGCCGGGAGGGAACTTCCAAGCTCAGCCAGGGCAAGCCCTGCAGCCAGCAGGGACAGCTGCAGCCACAGCAGGCTGCTCCCAGCCCCAACCAGCCTGCCCTGCACTGCTGCCAGCCATGGGGCAGCTCCAGCTCTCTGGGCAGCCTGGGACAGGCTCTCCCCACCTTCAGCACCAAACACTTCTCCTTCTCTCCACTCTCAGGCTCCCTCTTGCACTTCAAACCATCCCCCCTTGGCCTGGCCCAACAGGCCCTGCTCAGAAGTCTGTCCCCAGCTCTCTTCTGGCCTCTTGCAGCCCTGCAAGGCCACCAGGAGGTCTCCCTGGAGCCTTCTGCTCTGCAGGCTGCACAACCCCAACCCTCCCAGCCTGGCCTCCCAGCAGAGGGCTTCCAGCCTCCCAGCACTGCTGTGGCCTCCTCTGGCCCTGCTCCAGCAGGTCCCTGCCTGTGCTGAGGGCTCCAGAGCTGCCCCAGCCCTGCAGGGAGGTCTCAGCAGGCAGAGCAGAGGGGCAGAATCCCCTCCCTGCCCCTGCTGCCCACACTGCTGGGGCTCAGCCCAGGCCAGGCTGGGGCTGGGCTGGCAGCACTCAGTGCCAGCTCCTGGCCAGCTCTGCACCCCCAGCACCCCTAAGGCCTTCCCCACAGGGCTGCTCCCAGCCCTTCCCCCCAGCCTGGGCTGGTACTGGGGGCTGTGCTGACCCAGCTGCAGGACCTTGCCCTTGGCCTTGTTGATCCTCATGAGGTTCTCATGGTGCCCCCTCTCCAGCTTGCCCAGGTGCCTCTGGAAGGACCCTGCCCTTCTGGTGCCACCTGCAGTGCTCAGCCTGCTGTCATCTGCTGAGATGCTGAGGGAGGCTCAGACCACAGGTGGGGCTGTGCAGGGTGGGTCAGGGTAAGGTTGGAGGAGAGGGAGAAGGCCTCCCATGGACCCTGCAGTGCTCAGCCAGAGGTGGCCTGAGGCTGCCTTGCTTGAGGAACATCCTCAGGCAGCAGCACTGTGGCCTGCACCTCCACCTCACTGCCTTGCTCTGGGTCACAGCTCACAGCAGCACAGTGGCAGGAGCAGGGAGTGCAGTGGGGAGACAAGTCATAAACGGTGAAGAGGAGCAGCCTTCATCCCCTGAAGCCGTCAGCCTGCCTGACTTTGTGCTGTGCCTTCATCCCTTGGGTGCCTGCTGGGTGTGGGATCCCTTGATCAAAACTGACCTTTCCTTACAGCTGGAGGTCTCTCACAGAGGGAGCCCTGTCTGGGCCCAAGCAGGGACTGTGCAGCTGGGCAAGAGGGGCAGCAGCAGCCTGGCCTGGAGCAGCAGTGGGGTGGCAGCAGGAGCAGGGCAGGGGTTGTGCCTCTGGGCTGGGCACTGGGGAGGCCACAGCTTGAGTGCTGGGGTCAGCTCTGGGCTCCTGAGTGCAGGAAGGAGATTGAGGAGCTGGAGCAGGGCCAGAGAAGGGCAAGAGAGCTGGGGAAGGGTCTGGAGAAGAGGGCTGGGGAGGAGCAGCTGAGGGAGCTGGGGGTGTGGAGCCTGGAGCAGAGGAGGCTGAGGGAGACCTCCTTGCTCTCTGCAGCTCCCTGAGAGGAGGCTGCAGCCAGCTGGGGCCTGGGCTCTGCTCCCAAGGACAAGAGGCAATGGCCTCAAGCTGCCCCAGGGGATATGGGTAAGTTTGATAGGAGGAATAATTCCGTCCCCAGAAGAGAAGTCAAGCCCTGGAACAGGCTGCCCAGGACAATGGGTTCCAGAGCTGTGTGGCTGTGGTGCTGAGGGCCATGGCTCAGTGCTGCCCTGGCACTGCTGGGGTAAGGCTTGGACTGGATGATGTCAAATGTCTCTTCCAGTCTGAATCATTCCGCAACTGAAGCTGGGAGAGAGGAGTCTGAGAGTGGAGAGGAGGAAGAAATTCTCTGCAGTGAGGCTGGGGAGACTCTGGCACAGGCTGCCCAGGGAGGCTGTGGCTGCCTCCTGCCTGGAGGAGCTGCAGGCCAGGCTGGATGAGGCCTTGGGCAGCCTGTGCTGGTGGGAGGGGTCCCAGGGGCTTGGAGCTGGATGGTCTTGAAGGTCCCTTCCAACCCAACCCAGTCTGCAGCTCTCTGACTGTGAATCCATGATCCCATGCCCCTCAGGGAGCTGTGTCCCATCCCATCCTGGGTGGCTGCAGCAGGACTCACACCACTTGCATGCCCCTGGCTCGGCCTGGAGCCTGGGGGGTGTTAGGGTTCCTGCTCTGGCAGCCCTCTGGGAGGCCCCCAGCATCCTGAGGGACACAGAGGGCAGTCCCTGCTGCTGGCTCTGCTCTGCTCTTTCTCCAGCAGCTGTCCCTGCCCCAGGGACAGGCTGTCCCTGCCTCCTGCCTGCCCAGCCTGCTCACCCTCAGCTGAGCCCAGTGCTGCAGCATTCCCAGCTCCCAGCCTTGGGAGCCTGCTTCTTATCTGGGGCCTGCAGCAGCTGCTCTTGGTTTGGTGCTTCCAGGCCGGGCTCTGGGTCGTGTGCTGCTCGTGGCTGGAGGGAGGAGGGGGAGCTGCTGCTGGCTCCCTCGGTGCTGGGAGAGATGCCCTCTGCTCTGCTCTGCTCTGCTCTGCTCGGGCATTCTGGGGCTGGGGGGAGGCACTGGTGGGTTTTGCCAAGGCAGTGGCCCCGCAGAGCTGCTGTGGGGATGGCTGCTGCTGGGGCTGGCCCCGGGAGGAGCAGGAGATGAGGAGAGGCTGGGTGCAGGCTGCCGGCGCTGCGGTTCCCATGGCACTTGGCTGTCACACACAGAGCTGCTTTCCCAGCCCACAGCAGGATTAGAGCCTGCTGGGAGAAGCAGGGGAGGCTGCAGGGAACAGGGAGAGGGAAAGAGCCAGGGAAAGGAGGGGAGGCCATGGTGGGGTAGGCAGAGCTGCAGGCGCCAGCCCCTCAGAGCCTGGCGGGAGCCCTGCCGGGAGCCTTCACCCGCGGAGGTGCTGGGATGCCCTGGAGCAGAGGAGCACAGGTCCCTTCTGACAGCTGAGGCTGTGCCAGAGGAGGTGGTTGTCCTTCTGCTGTCTCCCAGCGCTGTCCCTGGCTTAGGCTGTGCCTTTCCTCGTGCTGATGCTCTTCTGCCTGCCTTCCCCTCTGCAGACCCTGACAGCCAGCTGTATGATATGGGCTACCCCCCGAGGAGGAGACGCCGGCCTGCCCCGATGAGTTTGATGACTTCGTCACATTTGAGGTGAGGACGAGCACCAGGCACCCCCGAGCTCTGGGCATGGGGGGTGCTGGGGGAGCATTTGCTGTGCCAAGGCTCAGGGCTGCTTCAGGGCTGCCTCCTCCCTGGGGCTGTTCCAGGCCAGGCTGGATGAGGCCTTAGCAAGCTGGGCTGGTGGGAGGTGTCCCTGCCCATGGCAGGGGCTTGGAGCTGGATGATTCTGGAGGTCCTTTCCACCCCAACTCTTTGTGTGTGTGGGTGAGAGGCTCAGAGGGTTTGCAGTGAGCATTTGGACTGTTTAAGTTAAAACTGGTTCTGGAGTGCCAACCCACAGCTGGGGCTGGCTTAGCTTGGGCACTGGCAGAGCCCTGGGTGAGAGAGGGACACTCTGGGGGTGAAGCACTGGTGGTGCAGGAGTGGTGCCTCCTGCTCTTGTGTTTGCATCCTGCTGGAGTTTCTGAGTCTGATTTTGAGGTGCAGCAGCCAGGAGGCACTGAGGAGTGCTTGGACATTGGCTTTTGGGGCTGTTTGGCCAGAAGAAGGCAGAGCAGAGGGCAGAAATGTGGAGTTCTGTTTCAGTTCTTGGGCTGGAGCAGGGATGCTGCCGTGGGGTTTGTCCTTTAGAGCCTTCATCCTTCAGCTCCCTCCTGTGGGCTGTGGCCCTGGGCAGCCTGCTCTGGCTGGAGGTGTCCCTGCTGACTGCAGGGGGCTGGGCAGGATGCTCTTGGAGGCTCCCTCCCAGCCCAGTGCATTCTGTGACTGTTCCTCAGCACAGGGCCTCAGGTTGCCCCAGGGCAGGTTCAGGTTGGACAGGAGGAACAATCTCTTCCCAGCAAGGGTTCTCAGGCCCTGCCCCAGGCTGCCCAGGGAGGTGGTGGAGTCCCCAGCCCTGGAGGGGTTTGAAGCCTCCTGGCTGTGGTGCTGGGGGAGGTGGTTTGGTGGTGGCTCAGCAGCAGTGCTGGGCTGTGTGGTTGCACTTGGTGATCTCCCAGGTCTCTTCCAGCCTCACCTGATGGCTCTGTGATTCTGTATTGCAGAGATGTCCTGTGCCTGCTCTCAGCTGGGCAGGAGGCTGCTGGCCCTGCTGCTGGGCTTTTGAGCTGTGCTTGGTGGGTTGTCCCTGCTCCTGCCTCATGCTGTCCAGCCTGGAGGAGCAAAGGGCTGGGGCTGGCTCCCTCATCCCAGCTGGAAACTGAGTAACTTCCTTCTGTCTCTCCTTCTCCAGGCTTTGCCCCTCAGGGTTCTGCCTGCTGTGCCTGGGCAGCCTGGGTGTTTGCATCTCACACTGCCAAGGCTCTCAGCCTCCTGAGCTGCAGGCAGGCTCTCTGCTCTCTGTAGCCTGCAGGATGGGACTTTGGCCTGGTGGCCTCTTGCAGACAGGCTCCAGCTGCTCTGTTGAGCTTGCTGGCTGCTGGGAGCTGCTCTTCTGCTGTTCAGTGAGTTAGCCACTTCAGCTGGCTTGAAGCTCTCACTCTGCTGCTTGGCAGCTGACCTGGGCATCAGCCCAGTTCCCAGCCAGGGAGGGGTTCTCTCTTGATCCTGCCTCCTGTGGCTCCCATTCCCCATCAAGCCAACAGACCTGCACTGTCACCCTGGGCAGTCCCCTGCTCCCTGGGGACTGCCCCGATGAGCACAGCCCTAAGAGCCCCAAGGTCTTTCTCCATGGAGCTGCTCTCCAGCAGGGCAGCCTCTAACCTGTCCTGGTGCCTGCTGTGACTCCTCCCCAGGTGCAGGACCCTGCACTTGTCCTGATGGAACTCTTCCATCCCAGAGCAGTCCATGGTTTGTGTTGTGGTGGTGAGGCTGATCCTGGGTGCAGGATGTGCGGTGGTGGCTGTGGTCCTCCCTGAACAGCAGCAGCCTGTGGTGGTTTGAGTGCTTGACTCTGCCAGGGCCGCGGCTGAGAGCTTTCTGCCCAAGCCTGGGTGCGGCAGGGGGCAGCCGGTGCTGCGGGGGCAGCGGTGGCAGTGTCTGCCCGGGCAGGAGCTCCCTGCTGCCTCCCCGGCTCCCCCAGCAGGCTGTCGGCAGAGCTGCGCCCCGCGGCAGCCCGCAGCGCTGCTGGGACCAGGGCTGAACCTCGGCTGCAACAGCAGAGGCTCTGCAGAGCTCACAAACGACCCTGGGGGCAAGGGCTGGGGCCAGGCTCGGGCTCCCCACTTCAAGGGGAGAGTGCAAGCGGACTGGAGAGAGTCCAAGGGAGGCTGTGAGGATGCTGGAGGGACTGGAACAGCTCTGCTGTGAGGAGAGACTGAGAGCCCTGGGGCTGGTTAGCCTGGAGAGTAGAGAGCTGAGAGGGATCTGATCAATGCCTATCAATAGCTGAGGGCTGGGGGGCAAGTGGAGGGGGCCAAGCTCTTTTCAGTGCTGCACAGTAATAAGCCAAGGAACAATGGAGACAAACTGGAAGAGGGAAGGTTTCAGCTCAACATGAGGAGAAACTTCTTGACAGTGAGGCTGCTGGAGGCCTGCAGCAGGCTGCCCAGAGAGGCTGTGGAGCCTCCTTGTGTGGAGGCTTTCAGGGCCCACCTGGATGTGTTCTGTGTGCCCTGCCCTGGGTGCCCCTGCCCTGGCAGGGCTTGGGCTCAGTGATCTTCAGATCCAGCCCCTCCTGTTCTGTGACTCTGCCCAGAGAGGTGGAGCTGCCCCATGGCTGGCAGCAGTGCAGGGCAGGCTGGCTGGGGCTGTGAGCAGCCTGCTGTGGCTGCAGCTGTCCTTGCAGGGCTTGCCCTGGCTGAGCTTGGAAGGTCCCTTCCAGCCCACCCGCCCCGAGACTCCTTCCCAGCCAGAGCGCCTGGGCCGGCAGGGCTGCCGAAGGTCCCTGTCTGAGCTCTGGCAGCAGGGCAGCCCCGAGCCCGGGGGAGGAGGGGCCTGGGGGCAGCGGGGTCATGTCCTGCCGTGCCGAGCCGTGCCGAGCCGTGCCGAGCCGAGCCGAGCCGAGCCCTGCCGAGCCCTGCTGAGCCATGCCGAGCCCTGCTGAGCCGTGCCGAGCCGTGCCGAGCCGAGCCGTGCCGAGCCCTGCTGAGCCGTGCCGAGCCGAGCCGTGCCGAGCCGAGCCCTGCCGAGCCGTGCCGAGCCGAGCTGAGCCGAGCCGTACTCAGGGAGGGCTGTAGCCCTCTGCTGGGCCGGCTCGGTGGCTCTCCGGGGAGCACACCCGGCCGAGCCCTGCGCGCTCCCCGCAGGAGCGTTGCTCTCCCCACAGCCGCCCCCAGCAGCGCTGCAGCAGCTCTGCCAGCGGCTCCCGGCGAGCCTCCCCCCATGGCCCTCTGGCTCCATGGAGCCACACAGCTGCTGAGCCTGGCAGAGCCCTTGGAGCCCTCACCAGAGCTCACAACCCAGCACTGCTGCTCAGCCACTGCGACCAAACCACCTCCCCCAGGGCAACACCCTGGGCAACAAAGATGAGGAAGGGTCTGGAGAAGAGGGCTGGGGAGGAACAGCTGAGGGAGCTGGGGGTGTGGAGCCTGGAGCAGAGGAGGCTGAGGGAGACCTCCTTGCTCTCTGCAGCTCCCTGAGAGGAGGCTGCAGCCAGCTGGGGCTTGGGCTCTGCTCCCTAGGCTCAGGTGACAGAAGGAGAGGCAATGGCCTGAAACTGTGGCAAGGGAGGGTTAGGTTGGAGAGGAGGCAAAATGTCTTTGCTGCAGGAGTGGTCAGGGCCTGGCAGAGGCTGCCCAGGGAGGTGGTAGAGTCCCCACCCCTGGAGGTGTTGCAGAACCCTGTGGCCATGGCACTTGGCACCAGGGTTTGGTGGCCATGGTGGGGTTGGGTTGGTGTTGGACTGGATGATCTCAGAGAGCTTCTCCAACCCAAACAGCTCTTGATTCTGTGGCTCAGGTCCCCATCCTTGGCTGCCCTGACCCAGGGATGCTGATCTGTGCTCCTCTGCCAGGCCAGCACTGCTGTGGGGTTGGGAGGTGATGAGCTAGCAGCGTGTGAGTGCTGCAGCTCTTCGCCCCTTGGGTCAGGCTTTCTTTCCCAGTGCCTCTCCCTGTCTGGAAGGGGCTGAGGCCAGCCTCAGTGTGCTTCTGGTCACAGTGTTGACCCAAAAGTGTGGCTGTGTGCAGACACAAGACAGTCACAAAGCCCTCCTGAGTGGGCTGCTGGAGTTGGGCTTCATTTGCTGCCCTGGGAATCTCAGGGGGGATGGAGCTGCAGGGCTGTGGGACAAGAGGCACTTTGGTGTCTGCTCATCTGCCTGTGCTTGGGGAAGCAATGTCCCCACTGTCCCCAGAGCCTTCCTGCTGCTGTCAGAGAGGCAAAGGGAGGGACTTGGTAGCAAAAAGCCTGAAAATCCCAAGGAAATTCATCTGTTGTGTTCATGGAATCCCAGCAGGCAGGGGCTGGCAGGGAGCTCTGGAGCTCACCCACCCAAGCCCTGCTCCAGCAGGGCACCCACAGCAGCTTGCCTAGCAGCACAGTGCCCAGGGGGGTTGGAAGCTCTCCACACCAGCAGACTCCACAACCTCTCTGGGCAGCCTGCTCCAGTCCTCCAGCAGCCTCACAACAAACAACTTGCTCCTCCTGCTCAGCTCCAACCTCCTGCCTGACACTTTCTGCCCCTTGTGCTGTCCCTGGGCAGCACTCAGCAGAGCCTGGCCCCAGCCTCTTGCCCCCCACAGCTCCTTTAGCTCTTGCAGCCAGCCCCAGATCCCTCAGCCTGTCCTAAAGGTCTGGCTCAGTGCTGCTTGGAGGAGAGGGTGGTGTGTGAGTCAGGCACAAATGTCCCTGAAGGCAGCACTCCAGCTCAGGGTTGTAGTAAGAAATTGATTTCCTAGTCAGAAACAGGCCCCCTGGAGTGTTTGCCTTGCACAGGGTAGCTTGGAAGGAGTTTGGAAAGCAAAGACCTTGAAGCCTTATCTTGAGCTGCAAGCAGTGTGGGACCAGGAAACGTGGGAGCAAGGCTCACCAGGGGGCTGCCAGCACTCACCAGGGGGCTGCCAGCAGCCAGGCAGGGCTGCAGCAGAGGGGTCTCAGGAAGGGCCTGAGGGGCACAGCTGGCAGTGGTCAGGGTTTCCTCCCTGGCTTTACCTTAGGGGCTTTGGTTTTCGGCTCCTCACAGTGGTGCTAGCGATCCCCAGAGGAAGGGGAAGCAGAGGAACTGGGGGAGCCAAAGAGCTGTGACCTGCTCTGCTGGCTCAGGGCAGAGCCAGGAGGAGAGGTTAAAGCATAACTGGTGAGCAGAACCTGCTTCTGCTGGGCTCAGCACGGAAGGGCAGCTGCTTATCAGGGTACAAGAGGCTCGCAGGCAGTGCTGCTGCTGCAGTTCCTGCTCAGAGCACTGTGCTTCAGCAGGGATGTGGCCCAGGGCAGAGGGAGCAAGGAGAAGCTGCAGAAGATGTGACTGTGAAGGTAATGGAAGGAGGGAGCCTCCCAGGGTGGGAGATTCCTGCAGGAGAACCAGCCCTGCAGAGCTGTGGGTCTGAGCCCTGCCGGCTGCCAAGGGCTGCGTGGGGAAGGGACAGCCCCTGGTGCTGGCTGGGCCAGGGTCCTGCGCCTGCAGCAGGAGCTGGGGCCGCGGGGGCTGGTGCTCGGCCAGCACCCTGCCCTCCCCAGACTGCTGCCTGAGTCACCCAGTGGTGGCTCTGGCCTCTGGTGGTGATCCCTGGGGAGCAAGGCAGGTGGAATTCAGCTTCCCCTCTGTGCCCATAAGGAAGAGGTTTGTCAGGCAGTGCTTAAACATTCACCAGAGCTATCAGGAGGGTGAGGTAAGCCCTGGAGACATCTGCAGAGCTCGCACCCAGGGAGGGTTAGGTTGGACATGAGAAAACACTTCTTCCTGGAAGGGCTCTCAGTGCCTGGCCCAGGCTGCCAGGGGGTGGCTGCATCCCCAGCCCTGGAGGTGTTTCCCAGAGGCAGAGCTGTGGTGCTGAGGGCCGTGGCTCAGCCCCAGCCTTGCAGAGCTGAGGAAGGGTTGAACCTGATATCTTCAAGGTCTTGTCCAGCCACAGCAAGTGCATGGAGCAGGGCTGGCACTGGGAGGAACTCCCCAAGCATGCTTTTATTTTGGAAGTGGCCTGGCAGGGAGGGCCCTGCCCCAGGCTGGCTCTCTCCTTATCACCCAACAAAGGAGCTGTGTTGGGAGCTGCCGGGGGCTGCCGCACGCCGGCCTGGACTTTGCTTCGCTGCGGCCTGCAGGAGCTGCTCCCGGAGCCGCAGGGCCGGCTGAGGGGCAATGTGCCCACAGGTGGGTCTGAGGTGTGCAGGGGGAAACTGAGGGCTGGAGCAGCTCTGCTGGGAGCACAGGCTGAGGCAGCTGGGGCTGTGCAGCCTGCAGAGGAGAAGGCTCCAGGGGCTGCTCAGAGCTGCTGCCAGCACCTGAAGGGATCCTGCAGGAAGGCTGCAGAGGGACTCTTGCTGAGGGGGTCTGAGGCAGGCCAAGGGGGAAGGGTTTGGAGCTGAGGCAGAAGCTGTTGAGTGTGAGGCTGTTGAGCCTCTGGCACAGGCTGCCCAGGGAGGCTGTGGCTGCCTCCTGCCTGGGGGTGCTGAAGGCCAGGCTGGGTGAGGCAGCTGAGTCTAGCTGAGAGGTGTCCCTGCCCAGGGCAGGGGTTGGAGCTCTGAGCCATGCTGTGGTTGGGCTTGTGGAGGGTGGCAGATCCATGCTCCCAGGGTGGCTCTCAGGTCTGGAGGTGCTGGGAAGAGGCAGGGTGGGATCCACCCAGCCAGCCACTTGCTGTTTCCCTGCTGGCCTGGTGTTGTGCAGCTTACCTAGGAGCAGCCTTTCCCCCCTGTAGTCCTTGGGAACTTCATCGTCCTCCCTGCCTGGCTCTTCTCGAGGGAGCTGCACTGGAAGGAGTGGTGGCTGCCAGCTTTTGGGGTGGTGAGGACAGTCTGCCAGCTCTGGTGTCCAGTGAGCTGGGTGTTGGTGTGTTTCTTCTGGGGGAGTGGATGTCTGCAGCACATTTCTCCTACCCAGACGTGAGGGATCTTAGCACTCTGGGACATGGTTTCGTGGCCATGGTGGCCTTAGGCTGAGGGTTGGACTCAGTGGCCTCTTCCAACCCAAACCATCCTGTGATTCTAGATCAAGGCCTCTAAGCCCAGCTTTGGGAACTGCATTGTCAAAGCTGCCTTCACCTGAGGCCCAGCACAGGCTCCTGGCTTCTCTGAGAGGTGAGCAGAGCACTGACAGAGGGAAGAGGCAAATACAGCAGCTGAGAAGCCAGAGCCTTGTGGTGGTGATGAGCCCCAGGGTGGGATTGCTGCTGGCACCCAGTGGCTGAGCTGCCATGAGGCACTGCTGAGCCTGCAGAAGAGCAGCCCCAGAGGGCAGCTGAGCAATGCTCAGCAAGAGCTAAAGGAGCTGTGGGGGGCAAGAGGCTGGGGCCAGGCTCTGCTGAGTGCTGCCCAGGGACAGCACAAGGGGCAGAAAGTGTCAGGCAGGAGGTTGGAGCTGAGCAGGAGGAGCAAGTTGTTTGTTGTGAGGCTGCTGGAGGCCTGGAGCAGGCTGCCCAGAGAGGTTGTGGAGTCTCCTGGTGTGGAGAGCTTCCAACCCCCCTGGGCACTGTGCTGCTGGGCAAGCTGCTGGGGGTGCCCTGCTGGAGCAGGGCTTGGGCTGGGGAGCTCCAGAGCTCCCTCTGATTGCAGAGCTTGGAGGGTGGTTGTATTAACTCAGACTCAGGTGGGACCAGAGACACAACCCAGCTGCCTTCTCCTGGGCTTCAGAGGGGCTGAGCCACGTTTGAGCACAGAGCCTCTCAGGCAGGGGTCCCAGCAGGCTGGTGGCACCAGAGCCGTGCTGGGCTGGTGTCTCTGGCTGGGCTGCCTCTGTGATGCAGGATCAGGGAATCCTGGAGTGGTTTGGGTTGGAAGGGACCTGCAAGATCCCCCAGTGCCAACCCCCTGCCGTGGGCAGGGACACCTCCCACCAGCCCAGGCTGCTCAAGGCCTCATCCAGCCTGGCCTTGAACACCCCCAGGGAGGGGGATGCTGCCCCAGCAGGTGTGGGGGGTGCTCCTCATCCCTGCTGCTCTGGATGGAGCCTGTGCAGCTCCCTGGGCAAGGGCTGGGCAGTGCTGCCAGGCCAGGCTGTCCTTGGGGCAGGGCTGCTGTCCCCAGCTCTTGTCCCCTGCCTGTGCTGTGTGCACCCCCAGCTGGGCTGTGCTGCTTGCTGGGAAAGCAGAGCTGCTCTTCCCTTTTCCTCTCCTCCCACTTCCCTTCCTGAGCTTCCAAGCACTTGGGGCCAAGGCCAGCAGAGCTGCAGGAAGCTGGGACAGCTCTGGGCACGAGCTGGGGACCAGCCCTGTACAAAATACATCCCTGGGAGGAACTTCTCTGGCACCAGCCTTTGCTCTTCTTTCCAAGGCAACACCTCAGCAAAGCTTGGGCTGAAGAAGCTTCTGACCATCACAGATCAAAGTTTAGCTTGTCCCTGCCTGGACCTCAGCAGTCTTCTTCCCTCTGCTCATACTCAAGTGGGTTGTGACCAGCAGCACAGGGAGGGGATTCTGCCCCTCTGCTCTGCTCAGCCCCCACCTGCAGCACTGCCTCCAGCTCTGGGGCCCCCAGCACAGGAAGGACCTGGAGCTGCTGGAGAGGGGCCAGAGGAGGCCACAGAGATGAGCAGAGGCTGCAGAACCTCCCCTGTGGGGCCAGGCTGGGAGAGCTGGGGCTGTGCAGCCTGGAGAAGAGAAGGCTCCAGGCAGACCTCAGAGCAGCCTCCCAGTACCTGAAGGGCTCCAGGAGAGCTGGGGAGGGACTTGGGACAAGGGCTGGGAGTGCCAGGCCCAGGGACAATGGCTTTGAGCTGGGAGAGAGGAGACTGAGAGTGGAGAGGAGGAAGAAATTCTCTGCAGTGAGGCTGGGGAGACTCTGGCACAGGCTGCCCAGGGAGGCTGTGGCTGCCTCCTGCCTGGAGGTGTTGAGGACCAGGCTGGATGAGGCCTTGAGCAGCCTGTGCTGGTGGGAGGGGTCCCTGCCCATGGCAGGGGCTTGGAGCTGGAGGAGCTTGAAGGTCCCTTCCAACCCAACCATGCTGAGCAGCTGTGAGCCTGTGGATCAGTTTGGGCTTTGTAGCACTTGGGACATTCACTCCCATGGTCTCTGCTGCAGTGTGGAGTCCACTGCCCAGGGCAGAGGAGCTGCTGCTGCTGTCTCCCAGAAGTGCTTCAGCACCACCCCTGCTCCATCAGGGCACTTTGTGTCACCTCTCCGTTGGTTTCATCCACTCATTTCCTTGTGGAGGGAGAAGGGCATGAGGTGGGCTCCAAATCCCTGGGCACCTCTGAACAGGCTGAGGTGGGCAGCATCCTGCCCAGGAGGGCAAACAGCTCTGGCCCTGGGGGAGAGGCTTTGTGGGGGGCTCGGAGTCACGACGGGCTCTTCGGTCACACTGCGGCAGTGCAGGCTCTGGCTGGGTCCCCCTTTTAAGGTCTGAAGTTTGCCTGAAGCATCTCAGGGGCTGTTTCATTTGGCTGCTGCTGCCACCAGCCCCACTCTGAACCTTCCTCTCCTGTGAGGAGAGGCTGGGAGCCCTGGGGCTGTTCAGCCCGGAGAAGAGCAGCCTGAGAGGATCTGATCAGAGCTGAGCAATACTTCAAGGGTGGGTGTCAGGAGGGTGGCACCAGGCTGCTGTCTGCAGTGCCCAGAGACAGGACAAGGGGCAATGGGCACAAACTGGCCCATCAGAAGTTCCATCTGAACATGGGGAGGAACTGGAGGGTGCTGGAGGCCGGGAGCAGGCTGCCCAGAGAGCTGCTGGAGTCTCCATCTGAGTCATTCCAACCCCCCTGGAGGGTTCCTGTGTGAGCTGCCCTGGCTGCCCTGCTCTGCCAGGGGAATTGGGCTGGGTGGTCTCCAGAGGTCCCTTCCAACCACTGCCAACCTGTGACTGTTCCTGGCAAGGCCTCTGGGGCAGCTGTGCCCCAGCCCCCCAGGGGCCTGAGGGGTGCCTGGAGGGCTTCCATCTGGAAGCAGTGGCTTCACTTGCTGCCTGCTCCCAGAGAGCAAACCTGCAGAGAGGTGGCAGAGGGGCTTAAAGGGCCAGAGCACAGAGCACCTGCTCCTGAGGCCAGAAGAAAGGTTCTGTGGCTGCACCTTTGCCCAGGGCCCAGGAGCTTGGCTTTGCTTCCTCTGGCAGCCCCTCCCTGCAGGCCCCTTCGTGTGCCTCTGTCCTCCTTGCATCTCCCCTCGGGGTTTGGTTACTTAACCTGTGCTGAAACACAAAGCAAAGGTCTCCACGCAGCTGCTCAGGAGGAGGACTTTGCTTACAGCCTCAGCTGCCTCTGCACTCATTGGCCACAGAGGCTGAAGGTTAATGGGGCTCTGGGGGCCAGGCCTCAGCCCAGGCTGCTTCTGCAGGAGGAAGATTGGTTTCCTTCGCTGGCCACAAGGGAAGTTTTGCCCTCTGTGCTCCAGACCAGAAGTAAATCCCTGCCTGTGCTTGCTGTGCCTACAGGAGGGCGGCTCCTGGGCTCCCCGGTGCCTGCTTCAGGCTCTGAAGGGCTGATCACAGGATGCCAGGTTGGAGGGGCCCCCAGGGCTCATCTGGTCCAAGCTTTCGGGGTGATGGAGTTGAAATGAGCTGGCCCAGCAGCCTGCCAAGCTGAGGCCATCCACCTCTGCTCCTGGGGGATGATTCCATGTCTGCTGACTGCAGGCACAGTCTCAGAGCCATAGCTAAAGGCAGAGGGTTCAAAGCCAGCCCAACCCACCCTGTCACAGCCCCCCCTGCCTCTGGAGGTGCATTCAAAGGCCATGGACACAGAGCAAGGGTCAGTAGGTGCCCACCCATGAGTCAGCAGCTGCTCTAGTCCAAGACCATGAGCAAAGCTGCCTGCTGCCTTGTCTGGATGGCTTTGGGCCGTGCATGTGAGACCAGCCCATGGTCAAAGCTGGCTGGAGAGTCAGCAGCTGGGGCCTGGGCACTTGGCTAGAGCCTCAGCACAGCAGCTGCTAGGGAAGTCTCATCCAACCTGTCCACAGCAGGTAATTCCCATCAATAAACTGCTTGGTCAGCATTTGATAGATCAATCCTGGAATGCCTCAGGCTGGAAGGGACCTCAGAGCTCCAACCCCTGCCCTGGGCAGGGGCAGCTCTCAGCTAGACTTGGCTGCTCAAGGCCTCATCCAGCCTGGCCTTCAGCACCCCCAGCAAGGAGGCAGCCACAGCCTCCCTGGGCAGCCTGGGCCAGAGGCTCAGCAGCCTCACACTCAGCTTCTTCCTCAGCTCCACTCTAACCCTGCTCTGCCTCAGCTCCAAACCCTTCCCCCTTGGCCTGCCTCAGACCCCCTCAGCCAAAGTCCCTCTGCAGCCTTCCTGCAGGATCCCTTCAGGTGCTGGCAGCAGCTCTGAGCAGCCCCTGGAGCCTTCTCCTCTGCAGGCTGCACAGCCCCAGCTGCCTCAGCCTGTGCTCCCAGCAGAGCTGCTCCAGCCCTGGCAGCATCTCTGTGGCCTCCTCTGGGCTCTCTCCAGCAGCTCTGTGTCCTGCTGCTGCTGGGGACAGCAGAGCTGGAGGCAGGACTGGAGGTGAGGTCTGAGCAGAGCCCAGGGGCAGACTCCCCTCTGCTGCCCCTTGCCCACCCTGCTCTGGCTGCAGCCCAGCACCCAGCTGCCTCATCCCACTGATGCCCTGAGCTGTACAGCCCCTGGCAGTGCTTCCCCTCGAGAGGCTCAGCAACGGTACCCACAGCAGGGGCTTCATCACTGATGCCAGGAGTGCTTTGGGGTTATCTGTTTGGGCTCTGGGCAGCAGTTGTGTTCACTGTGTGCTCCTTGGAATCATGGAATAGTTTGGGGTGGAAAGGACCTTTAAGATGACAGAGTCCAGGCCTTACCCCAGCAGTGCCAGGGCAGCACTGAGCCATGGCCCTCAGCACCACAGCCACACAGCTCTGGAACCCCCCAGGGATGGGGCCTGCACCACTGCCCTGGGCAGCCTGGGCCAGGGCTTTACTCATAGATTCACAGAGTGGTTCAGGTTGGAAGGGACCTTCCTCCCCAGCCTCAATCTCCCAGCTCAAAGCCATTGTCCCTGGGCCTGGCACTCCCAGCCCTTGTCCCAAGTCCCTCCCCAGCTCTCCTGGAGCCCTTCAGGTTCTGGAAGGCTGCTCTGAGGTCTGCCTGGAGCATTCTTCTGTCCAGCCCCAGCTCTCCCAGCCTGTCCCCACAGGGGAGGTTCTGCAGTCCTCTGATCATCTTGGTGTCTTCTCTAGACCCTCTCCAACAGTTCCCTGTCCTTCTTGTGCTGGGGGCAATTGATGAGAGCTCCTGGCTGGGGGCAAAGCTGAGGTGCTGAATGCTTGCTCTGCTCCCCAGCACTGATGTAGCTTAGAAACCACTTCTCCATCCATCCCTCCAAGGCTCTCAGAGCTTCTGCCCAGAGTCTTGCAATCTCTTCTGGTCTTAGGTGTGTGGAGGCAGCCATGGGTGAAACAAAATGAGGTGCTGAGAAATGCTACAGAAGTGCTCACTCTGAGAAGAGCAGAGAGAGGCTGGAGCAGGGCCAGGAAGGGCAACAGAGCTGGGGAAGGGTCTGGAGAAGAGGGCTGGGGAGGAGCAGCTGAGGGAGCTGGGGGTGTGGAGCCTGGAGCAGAGGAGGCTGAGGGAGACCTCCTTGCTCTCTGCAGCTCCCTGAGAGGAGGCTGCAGCCAGCTGGGGCTTGGGCTCTGCTCCCGGGGCTCAGCAACAGGACAAGAGGCAATGGCCTCAAGGTGCAGCAGGAGAGGTTTAGGTTGGAGAGGAGGCAAAATGTCTCTGCTGCAGGAGTGGTCAAGAAGTGGCAGAGGCTGCCCAGGGAGGTGGTGGAGTCCCCATGCCTGGAGGGGTTCCAGACCCCTGTGGCCATGGCAGCTGGGGCCAGGGTTTGGTGCCCATGGTGGGGCTGGGTTGGTGTTGGACTGGGTGAGCTTGGATGTCTCTTCCAACCTTTTCCCTTCTATCATTCTGTGGTCATGGAATCACAGATTAGGGGTTGGAAGGGACCTCCACAGGTCATTGTGTCCAGTCCCCCTGCAAGGCAGGACCCCTTGGAGCAGGTCACACAGGAACGTGGCCACATGGGGTTGGAAGCTCTCCACACCAGCAGACTCCACAACCTCTCTGGGCAGCCTGCTCCAGGCCTCCAGCAGCCTCACAACAAACAACTTGCTCCTCCTGCTCAGCTCCAACCTCCTGCCTGACCCTTTCTGCCCCTTGTGCTGTCCCTGGGCAGCACTCAGCAGAGCCTGGCCCCAGCCTCTTGCCCCCCACAGCTCCTTCAGCTCCTGCTGAGCATTGCTCAGCTGCCCTCTGGGGCTGCTCTTCTGCAGGCTCTCAGCCCCAGGGCTCTCAGCCTTTGCTGCTGCCAGAGCTGCTCCAGGCCCCTCAGCATCCTCACAGCTGTCCACTGAACAATAGTTCTCTGTCCCTCTTGTAGTGGTGAGGCCTTGGACCTGTGGTCAAAGCAGCACCCAGCTGTGTGGTGCAGCTCTCCCTGCTCTGAGGAGGTGGATTTCTGCCCACAGTCATCATTAGCTGCCCCAAAGCATTTGCTGCTGCTGGGGGGTAAGCCATGGAGCTAACCCTCTGCCATGGAGCTATCCCTGAGCTAGCCCTGGGGCTATCTCTGAGTTATCCCTGCAGTATCCCTGAGCCCTGGAGCTCTCCCTGAGCCCTGGAGCTCACCCTGAGCCCTGGAGCTCTCCCTGAGCCCTGGAGCTCTCCCTGAGCCCTGGAGCTAACCCTGAGCCCTGGAGCTCTCCCTGAGCCCTGGAGCTAACCCTGCTGCTGTGCTCCCTGTGTCCCCAGGCCAATGAGGTGACAGACAGTGCCTACATGGGCTCGGAGAGCACCTACAGCGAGTGTGAGACCTTCACAGACGAGGACAGCAGCACGCTGGTGCAGCAGGAGCTGCAGGACGAGGTGGAGCCCGACAGCGCCGGCGACGCGGCCCTGCCCCCGAGCTCAGCGGCCCCGGCCCGGAGCCCCCGCAGGGGTGAGTGGGGATGGGCTCACGGCTGCCCTGCCTGGCACACGCCTCCAGCACCCTCCAGCCCAACCCTTCTGCAGCTCTGCCCAGGCTGGGGCTGAGCCACGGCCCTCAGCACCACAGCTCTGCCCCTCTGAAGCACCTCCAGGGGTGGGGATGCAGCCAGCTCCCTGGCAGCCTGTTGCAGGGCTTGAGAACCCTCCCAGGGAAGGAGTTTCTTCTAATGTCCAACCTAACCCTCCCCTGGCACCATTCCAGGCCATTGCCTCTCCTGTCACCTGAGCCTAGGGAGCAGAGCCCAAGCCCCAGCTGGCTGCAGCCTCCTCTCAGGGAGCTGCAGAGAGCAAGGAGGTCTCCCTCAGCCTCCTCCAGGCTCCACACCCCCAGCTCCCTCAGCTGCTCCTCCCCAGCCCTCTTCTCCACTCCCTTCCCCAGCTCTCTTGCCCTTCTCTGGCCCTGCTCCAGCTCCTCAGTGTCTTACTTGCAGTCAGGAGCCCAGAGCTGACCCCAGCACTCAAGCTGTGGCCTCCCCAGTGCCCAGCCCAGGGACACAACCCCTGCCCTGCTCCTGCTGCCACCCCACTGCTGCTCCAGGCCAGGCTGCTGCTGCCCTTCTTGCCCCCTGGGCACCCCCTGGCTCCTCTCCAGCTGCTGGCACCCAGCACCCCAGGGCCTTCTCTGCTGGGCACTTTGCAGCCACCCTGCCCCCAGCCTGGAGCCTTCCTGGGGTGCTTGTGACCCAAGAGCAGGACCCAGCCCTTGGCCTGCTTGAACCTCATCCCCTTGGCCTCAGCCATGGCTGCAGCCTGGCCAGGGCCCCCTGCAGAGCCTACCCTCAGAATTCAGGAGCATAACTCAATTTGCAGGGCAAACTGGGAACACACTGGGAGTGAGGGAGACAGAGGCTGAGCAGCTCAGCTGCAGTGGGCTGTCTTGCTGGGACTGGTTGCTTTGTTGTGGGTGGTGGTAGCTCCATGCAGGACCAAAATAGCTTCTTTGTAATGATGATAATTAGCCTGCACCACACGTGGGCTGCCCCTGGAGCTGGGCCTGGCAATCTCTTTGAGTTAATCTTTCCTTGCCTTGGGAGAGCTTCTGTACCCTCCTCAGCATCCCTCACCTGCCGGCTCGGCGCCGGGCCCATCCACCCCCGGCACTGCTCCCGGGCACTGCTCCCAGCCTCTCACCCAGCACACACCAGGCAGCTTGCCACCGGGGCGGGGAGCTCCTCCTCAGCTTGTTTCTGCTCAACAAGGCTGCACCCTTTGATGTGCAACCACCTCCTGTAAGAACTGGTTTGCAAATGCTGCCTGAAGCACTCAAGTGTGAGCTGAGATCTTTGTCCCCATGTCTGAACTGCTGCTGGCAAAACTGCTCCTGCCCCTCACTTCCTGAACTCGGTGGTGTTTTGTCCTCAGGGTGAAACTGGGATGTTGGGAGGCAGGAGAGGGGAGAACAACTCCTTTAACAACAACCCAGCAGGGGGAGGACATGGGTCTGTGAGAGAGGAGCAGAGGAGGGCCACCAAGATGGACAGGCTGGGAGAGTTGGGGCTGTTCAGCCTGGAGGAGAAGGCTCCAGGCAGACCTCAGAGCAGCCTCCCAGTACCTGAAGGGCTCCAGGAGAGCTGGGGAGGGACCTGGGACAAGGGCTGGGAGTGCCAGGCCCAGGGACAATGGCTTTGAGCTGGGAGAGAGGAGACTGAGAGTGGAGAGGAGGAAGAAATTCTCTGCAGTGAGGCTGGGGAGACTCTGGCCCAGGCTGCCCAGGGAGGCTGTGGCTGCCTTCTGCCTGGAGGTGCTCAGGACCAGGCTGGATGAGGCCCTGAGCAGCCTGTGCTGGTGGGAGGGGTCCCTGCCCATGGCAGGAGCTGGCACTGGCTGATCTTGGAGGTGCCTCCCAACCCATACTGTGAGTGTATGACCCATGAGCAGCAACCTGCTGTAAAGCCTCTGGAGCCATCCGTGCTTCATGTCACACACACAGTGCCCTTGGCCATGCACACCACCCAGCCTTGGTGCCCAGCTGAGCACTCACTGCCCTGTGCCTGTGGAAAGCACCAGGGGTCAGCTCCAGCCCAAAGGCACATCTGGGGCATCAGAGGTGCAGTGAGTGATCAGCGGTGCTTATGAGGAGCAGCTGAGGGAGCTGGGGGTGTTGAGCCTGGAGAAGAGGCTGAGGGAGACCTCCTTGCCCTCTGCAGCTCCCTGAGAGGAGGCTGCAGCCAGCTGGGGCTTGGGCTCTGCTCCCAGGGAACAAGGGACAGGACAAGAGGCAATGGCCTCAAGCTGCCCCAGGGCAGGTTTGGGTTGGACATAAGGAAAAAGTTCTTTGCTGCCAGTGGTCAGGGCCTGGCAGAGGCTGCCCAGGGTGGAGTCCCCATCTATGGAGGTGTTCCAGACAGTGTGGCCATGGCAGCTGGGGCCAGGGTTTGGTGCCCAGGGTGGGGTTGGGTTGGTGTTGCACTGGATGCTCTGGGAGGGCTTTCCCAGCCCCAAGCGTTCCCTGGTTCTGTGCCTGTAGGAACGCTGCTGGCTGCTCAGCACTGGGGCTGAAAGGGTGCTGTGGATTAGGGGAGCAATGAGCTTAGGTGGCTGTGCTGTGCTGGCCCAGGCAGCCTGTGCCCAGTGACCCTGGGCTCGGGAGCTAATCGGCGCTGAGCCGCGTAGCCGGTGCCCAGGCGCCCGCCCGGGGCCATGGCCGCCTGCCTGCGTGCCCACCTGCTGCCCACCGGGCCCTGCCTCCGCCTCACCTGCCTGTAGGTATCAGCTCTGCTTGGGGGGGGGCTCTTGGCATGCCTGCTGCTGCCAGGGTGGGGGTGGGAGGGTCCTCCGAGGGTCCCTCGGGTGCTGTGGCGCCGGCTGGGCGCGGTGCCGCATGCAGGGCCCGGCTGGGCAGCGCGGGAGGGCAGGGAGAGAGTCGATTCGGCCTCAAGAGTTGGAGACTTTGGGGTGGAAGCATCTGGAATTCCCTTCCCAGGCTGCAGAAAGGGAAAACAAAACACAGCAGAGGAAGGGAAAAGGCTGATTGGCCTTAAAGACTTGGAAAGTTTGGGATGCAGGCTCCTAAAATCTCCTTCCCAAGGTGTAAAAGAAACCAGGGGGAGAAAGTTCGTTTGGCTTAAAGGCTTGGCAAGGCTGGGCTGGAAACAGCTGCAGTTCTCCTGCCAAGTGGTTGGTGTCTGGGTTTGGGGCTACCAGAGCCCAGCAGGAAAAGGGCTCTGCAGCCCAAGGGCTCAGAGCTCTGGCAGGGACAGTGAGTGGCAGCCAAGCAGTGTGGCTGGTGGCTGCCTCACAGCTCCAAGCCTGCTCCTCAGCAGCTCTCCAAGATCAGCATGCAGTAGGTGGCTGGGGCTCAGCGGTTGGGATTCAGTGGCTGGGGCTCAGCGGTTGGGGCTCAGCGCTTGGGGCTCAGCGGTTGGGGCTCAGCGGTTGGGATTCAGTGGCTGGGATTCAGAGGTTGGGACTCAGGGGTTGGGGCTCAGCGGTTGGGGCTCAGCGGCTGGGGCTCAGCGGTTGGGGCTCAGCGGTTGGGATTCAGACGTTGGGGCTCAGCGATTGGGGCTCAGCGGTTGGGGCTCAGCGGCTGGGATTCAGCGCTTGGGGCTCAGCGGCTGGGGCTCAGAGGCTGGGATTCAGAGGTTGGGACTCAGCGGTTGGGGCTCAGTGGTTGGGATTCAGCGGCTGGGGCTCAGCGGTTGGGGCTCAGCGGTTGCGGTTCAGAGGTTGGGGCTCAGCGGCTGGGGCTCAGCGGTTGGGGCTCAGCGGTTGGGGCTCAGCGGTTGGGGTTCAGAGGTTGGGGCTCAGCGGCTGGGGCTCAGCGATTGGGGTTCAGAGGTTGGGGCTCAGCGGTTGGGCTCAGCGGTTCGGATTCAGCGGTTGGGATTCAGGGGTTGGGGCTCAGCGGTTGGGGCTCAGCGGCTGGGGCTCAGCGGTTGGGGCTCAGCGGTTGGGATTCAGCGGTTGGGGCTCAGCGGTTTGGATTCAGCGGTTGGGATTCAGCGGTTGGGGCTCAGCGGTTGGGGCTCAGCGGCTGGGGCTCAGCGGTTGGGGCTCAGCAGTTGGGATTCAGCGGTTGGGGCTCAGCGGTTGGGGCTCAGCGGTTGGGGCTCAGCGGTTGGGGTTCAGCGGTTGGGGTTCAGCGGCTGGGGCTCAGCGGCTGGGGCTCAGCGGCTGGGGTTCAGAGGTTGGGGCTCAGCGGTTGGGGCTCAGCGGTTGGGATTCAGTGGCTGGGGCTCAGCGGTTGGGGCTCAGCGGTTGGGATTCAGAGGATGGGATTCAGAGGTTGGGACTCAGGGGTTGGGGCTCAGCGGTTGGGGCTCAGCGGCTGGGGCTCAGCGGTTGGGGCTCAGCGGCTGGGGCTCAGCGGCTGGGGCTCAGCGGTTGGGGCTCAGCGGTTGGGGCTCAGCGGTTGGGGCTCAGCGGTAGGGATTCAGTGGCTGGGGCTCAGCGGCTGGGGCTCAGCGGTTGGGGCTCAGCGGTTGGGATTCAGCGGTTGGGATTCAGACGTTGGGGCTCAGCGATTGGGGCTCAGCGGTTGGGGCTCAGCGGCTGGGATTCAGCGCTTGGGGCTCAGCGGCTGGGGCTCAGAGGCTGGGATTCAGAGGTTGGGACTCAGCGGTTGGGGCTCAGTGGTTGGGATTCAGCGGCTGGGGCTCAGCGGTTGGGGCTCAGCGGTTGGGGTTCAGAGGTTGGGGCTCAGCGGCTGGGGCTCAGCGATTGGGGTTCAGAGGTTGGGGCTCAGCGGTTGGGCTCAGCGGTTGGGATTCAGCGGTTGGGATTCAGCGGTTGGGGCTCAGCGGTTGGGGCTCAGCGGCTGGGGCTCAGCGGTTGGGGCTCAGCGCTTGGGATTCAGACGTTGGGGCTCAGCAGTTGGGGCTCAGCGGTTGGGGCTCAGCGGCTGGGATTCAGCGCTTGGGGCTCAGCGGCTGGGGATCAGAGGCTGGGATTCAGAGGTTGGGACTCAGCGGTTGGGGCTCAGCACTTGGGGCTCAGCGGTTGGGGCTCAGCGGTTAGGGTTCAGCGGTTGGGGCTCAGCGGTAGGGGCTCAGCGCTTGGGATTCAACGGTTGGGGCTCAGCGGTAGGGGCTCAGCACTTGGGGCTCAGCTGTAGGGGCTCAGCAGTAGGGGCTCAGCGTTTGGGGCTCAGCGCTTGGGGCTCAGCGGTTG
Source organism: Picus viridis (assembly GCA_033816785.1). Taxonomy (NCBI): domain Eukaryota; kingdom Metazoa; phylum Chordata; class Aves; order Piciformes; family Picidae; genus Picus; species Picus viridis. Next base: position 496,312 of record CM066594.1, read on the forward strand.
GGATTCAATGGTTGGGGCTCAGCGCTTGGGGCTCAGCGGTTGGGATTCAACGGTCGGGGCTCAGCGGTTGGGGCTCAGCGGCTGGGGCTCAGCGGTTGGGATTCAGCGGTTGGGGCTCAGCAGCTGGGGCTCAGCGGTTGGGATTCAGCGGTTGGGGTTCTGCGGTTGGGGCTCAGCGACTGGTGCTCAGCGGTTGGGGTTCAGCGGTTGGGGCTCAGCGGTTGGGGCTCAGCGGTTGGGGCTCAGCGGTTGGGGATTCAGCGGTTGGGGCTCAGCGGTTGGGGCTCAGCGCTTGGGATTCAGCGGTTGGGGCTCAGCGGTTGGGGCTCAGCGGCTGGGGCTCAGCGGCTGGGGCTCAGCGACTGGGGCTCAGCGGTTGGGGTTCAGCGGCTAGGGCTCAGCGGCTGGGGCTCAGCGGTTGGGACTCAGCTGTTGGGGCTCAGCGGTTGGGGCTCAGCGCTTGGGATTCAGAGGTTGGGGCTCAGCGGTTGGGATTCAGCGGCTGGGGCTCAGCGGCTGGGGCTCAGCGGCTGGGGCTCAGCAGTTGGGGCTCGGCTGGGGCTCAGTGGTTGGGGTTCAGCGGCTGGGGGGGCTCAGCGGTTGGGGCTCAGCGGTTGGGGCTCAGCTGTTGGGGCTCAGCGGTTGGGGTTCAGCGGTTGGGGCTCAGCTGTTGGGGCTCAGCGGTTGGGGTTCAGCGGTTGGGATTCAGCGTTTGAGGCTCAGCGGTTGGGGCTCAGCGCTTGGGATTCAGAGGTTGGGGCTCAGCGGTTGGGGCTCAGCGGTTGGGATTCAGCGGTTGGGGCTCAGCGGTTGGGGCTCAGCGCTTGGGATTCAGTGGTTGGTGCTCAGCGGCTGGGGCTCAGCGACTGGGGCTCAGCGGTTGGGGTTCAGCGGCTGGGGCTCAGTGGTTGGGACTCAGCTGTTGGGGCTCAGCAGTTGGGGCTCAGCGGTTAGGGCTGAGCGCTTGGGATTCAGAGGTTGGGGCTCAGCGGCTGGGGCTCAGCGGTTGGTGCTCAGCGCTTGTGGCTCAGCGCTTGGGGCTCAGCGGTTGGGATTCAGCGGTTGGGGCTCAGCGGCTGGGGCTCAGCGGTTGGGGCTCAGTGGTTGGGGTTCAGCGGTTGTGATTCAGTGGTTGGGGCTCAGCGCTTGGGGCTCAGCGGTTGGGGCTCAGCGGTTGGGGCTCAGCGCTTGGGATTCAGCGGCTGGGGCTCAGCGGCTGGGGCTCAGCGGTTGGGATTCAGCGGTTGGTGCTCAGCGGCTGGGGCTCAGCGGTTGGGGCTCAGCGGTTGGGACTCAGCGGTTGGGGCTCAGCGGTTGGGGCTCAGCGGTTGGGGCTCAGCGGCTGGGGCTCAGCGCTTGGGATTCAGCGGCTGGGGCTCAGCGGCTGGGGCTCAGCGGCTGGGGCTCATTGCTTGGGATTCAGCGGTTGAGGCTCAGCGGTTGGGGCTCAGCGCTTGGGGCTCAGCGGTTGGGGCTCACCGGTTGGTGCTCAGCGCTTGGGATTCAGCGGCTGGGGCTCAGCGGCTGGGGCTCAGTGCTTGGGGCTCAGTGCTTGGGGCTCAGTGGTTGGGGCTCAGCGGTTGGGATTCAGCGGTTGGGATTCAGCGCTTGGGGCTCAGTGCTTGGGGCTCCGCGGTTGGGGCTCAGCGGCTGCGGCTCAGCGGTTGGGGTTCAGCGGTTGGGTCTCAGCGGTTGGGGCTCAGCGGTTGGGATTCAGAGGTTGGGGCTCAGAGGCTGGGGCTCAGCGACTGGGGCTCAGCGGTTGGGGTTCAGCGGCTAGGGCTCAGCGGCTGGGGCTCAGCAGTTGGGGCTCAGCTGTTGGGGCTCAGCGGTTGGGGCTCAGCGGTTGGGGCTGAGCGCTTGGGATTCAGAGGTTGGGGCTCAGCGGCTGGGGCTCAGCGGTTGGGGCTCATCGCTTGGGGCTCAGCGGTTGGGGCTCAGCGGTTGGGGCTCAGTGGTTGGGGTTCAGCAGTTGGGGCTCAGCGGTTGTGATTCAGCGGTTGGGGCTCAGCTGTTGGGGCTCAGCGGTTGGGGCTCAGGGGCTGGGGCTCAGCGGTTGGGACTCAGCTGTTGGGGCTCAGCGGTTGGGGCTCAGCGGCTGGGGCTCAGCGGTTGGGGCTCAGCGGTTGGGGCTCAGCGGTTGTGATTCAGCGGTTGGGGCTCAGCGGTTGGGGCTCAGCGGTTGGGATTCAGCGGCTGGGGCTCAGGGGCTGGGGCTCAGCGGTTGGGACTCAGCTGTTGGGGCTCAGCGGTTGGGGCTCAGCGCTTGGGATTCAGCGGCTGGGGCTCAGGGGCTGGGGCTCAGCGGTTGGGACTCAGCTGTTGGGGCTCAGCGGCTGGGGCTCAGCGGCTGGGGCTCAGCGGTTGGGGCTCAGCGGTTGGGGCTCAGCGGTTGGGGTTCAGCGTTTGGGACTCAGCGGTTGGGGTTCAGCGTTTGGGACTCAGCGGTTGGGGTTCAGCGTTTGAGGCTCAGCGGTTGGGGCTCAGCGCTTGGGATTCAGAGGTTGGGGCTCAGCGGTTGGGATTCAGCGGTTGGGGCTCAGCGCTTGGGGCTCAGCGGTTGGGATTCAGCGGTTGGTGCTCAGCGGCTGGGGCTCAGCGACTGGGGCTCAGCGGTTGGGTCTCAGCGGTTGGGTCTCAGCGGTTGGGGCTCAGCGGTTGGGATTCAGCGGTTGGTGCTCAGCGGCTGGGGCTCAGCGGTTGGGGCTCAGCGGCTGGGGCTCAGCGGTTGGGGCTCAGCGGTTGGGGTTCAGCGGCTGGGGCTCAGCGGCTGGGGCTCAGCGGTTGGGGCTCAGCGGTTGGGGCTCAGCGGCTGGGGCTCAGCGGCTGGGGCTCAGCGCTTGGGATTCAGTGGCTGGGGCTCAGCGGCTGGGGCTCAGCGGCTGGGGCTCATTGCTTGGGATTCAGCGGTTGAGGCTCAGTGGTTGGGGCTCAGCGCTTGGGGCTCAGCGTTTGGGGCTCACCGGTTGCTGCTCAGCGCTTGGGATTCAGTGGCTGGGGCTCAGCGGCTGGGGCTCAGTGCTTGGGGCTCAGTGCTTGGGGCTCAGTGCTTGGGGCTCAGTGGTTGGGGCTCAGCAGTTGGGATTCAGCGGTTGGGATTCAGCGCTTGGGGCTCAGTGCTTGGGGCTCCGCGGTTGGGGCTCAGCGGCTGTGGCTCAGCGGTTGGGGTCCAGCGGTTGGGTCTCAGCGGTTGGGGCTCAGCGGTTGGGATTCAGAGGTTGGGGCTCAGAGGCTGGGGCTCAGCGACTGGGGCTCAGCGGTTGGGGCTCAGCGGCTGGGGCTCAGCAGTTGGGACTCAGCTGTTGGGGCTCAGCGGTTGGGGCTCAGCGGTTGGGGCTCAGCGGTTGGGGCTGAGCGCTTGGGATTCAGAGGTTGGGGCTCAGCGGCTGGGGCTCAGCGGTTGGGGCTCATCGCTTGTGGCTCAGCGCTTGGGGCTCAGCGGTTGGGATTCAGCGGTTGGGGCTCAGCGGCTGGGGCTCAGCAGTTGGGGCTCAGCGGCTGTGATTCAGCGCTTGGGGCTCAGCGGCTGGGGCTCAGAGGCTGGGATTCAGAGGTTGGGACTCAGCGGTTGGGGCTCAGCACTTGGGGCTCAGCGGTTGGGGCTCAGCGGTTAGGGTTCAGCGGTTGGGGCTCAGCGGTAGGGGCTCAGCACTTGGGGCTCAGCGGTTGGGGCTCAGCAGTTAGGGTTCAGCGGTTGGGGCTCAGTGGTAGGGGCTCAGCGCTTGGGATTCAACGGTTGGGGCTCAGCGGTAGGGGCTCAGCACTTGGGGCTCAGCTGTAGGGGCTCAGCAGTAGGGGCTCAGCGCTTGGGGCTCAGCGGTTGGGATTCAATGGTTGGGGCTCAGCGCTTGGGGCTCAGCGGTTGGGATTCAACGGTCGGGGCTCAGCGGTTGGGGCTCAGAGGCTGGGGCTCAGCGGTTGGGATTCAGCGGTTGGGATTCAGCGGTGGGGGTTCAGCAGCTGGGGCTCAGCGGTTGGGATTCAGCGGTTGGGATTCTGCGGTTGGGGCTCGGCGGCTGGGGCTCAGCGACTGGGGCTCAGCGGTTGGGGTTCAGCGGTTGGGGCTCAGCGGTTGGGGCTCAGCTGTTGGGGCTCAGCGGTTGGGGATTCAGCGGTTGGGGCTCAGCGCTTGGGGCTCAGCGCTTGGGATTCAGCGGTTGGGGCTCAGCGGCTGGGGCTCAGCGACTGGGGCTCAGCGGTTGGGGTTCAGCGGCTAGGGCTCAGCGGCTGGGGCTCAGCGGTTGGGACTCAGCTGTTGGGGCTCAGCGGTTGGGGCTCAGCGCTTGGGATTCAGAGGTTGGGGCTCAGCGGTTGGGATTCAGCAGTTGGGGCTCAGCAGTTGGGGCTCAGCGGCTGGGGCTCAGCGGTTGGGGCTCAGCGGTTGGGGCTCAGCGGTTGGGGCTCAGCTGTTGGGGCTCAGCGGTTGGGGTTCAGCGGTTGGGGCTCAGCTGTTGGGGTTCAGCGGTTGGGATTCAGCGTTTGAGGCTCAGCGGTTGGGGCTCAGCGGTTGGGGCTCAGCGGTTGGGGTTCAGCGGTTGGGGCTCAGCGGTTGGGGTTCAGCGGTTGGGGCTCAGCGGTTGGGGCTCAGCGGTTGGGGCTCAGCGCTTGGGATTCAGCGGTTGGGGCTCAGCGGTTGGGGCTCAGCGGTTGGGGCTCAGCGGTTGGGGTTCAGCGGTTGGGGCTCAGCGGTTGGGACTCAGCGGTTGGGGTTCAGCGGTTGGGATTCAGCGTTTGAGGCTCAGCGGTTGGGGCTCAGCGCTTGGGATTCAGAGGTTGGGGCTCAGCGGTTGGGGCTCAGCGGTTGGGATTCAGCGGTTGGGGCTCAGCGGTTGGGGCTCAGCGCTTGGGATTCAGCGGTTGGTGCTCAGCGGCTGGGGCTCAGCGACTGGGGCTCAGCGGTTGGGGTTCAGCGGCTGGGGCTCAGTGGTTGGGACTCAGCTGTTGGGGCTCAGCAGTTGGGGCTCAGCGGTTGGGGCTGAGCGCTTGGGATTCAGAGGTTGGGGCTCAGCGGCTGGGGCTCAGCGGTTGGTGCTCAGCGCTTGTGGCTCAGCGCTTGGGGCTCAGCGGTTGGGATTCAGCGGTTGGGGCTCAGCGGCTGGGGCTCAGCGGTTGGGGCTCAGTGGTTGGGGTTCAGCGGTTGTGATTCAGTGGTTGGGGCTCAGCGCTTGGGGCTCAGCGGTTGGGGCTCAGCGGTTGGGGCTCAGCGCTTGGGATTCAGCGGCTGGGGCTCAGCGGCTGGGGCTCAGCGGCTGGGGCTCATTGCTTGGGATTCAGCGGTTGAGGCTCAGCGGTTGGGGCTCAGCGGTTGGGGCTCACCGGTTGGTGCTCAGCGCTTGGGATTCAGCGGCTGGGGCTCAGCGGCTGGGGCTCAGTGCTTGGGGCTCAGTGCTTGGGGCTCAGTGGTTGGGGCTCAGCGGTTGGGATTCAGCGGTTGGGATTCAGCGGTTGGGGCTCAGCGGTTGGGGCTCAGCGGTTGGGGCTCAGCGGTTGGGGATTCAGCGGTTGGGGCTCAGCGCTTGGGGCTCAGCGCTTGGGGCTCAGCTGTTGGGGCTCAGCAGTAGGGGCTCAGCGTTTGGGGCTCAGCGCTTGGGGCTCAGCGGTTGGGATTCAATGGTTGGGGCTCAGCGCTTGGGGCTCAGCGGTTGGGATTCAACGGTCGGGGCTCAGCGGTTGGGGCTCAGCGGTTGGGGCTCAGCGGCTGGGGCTCAGCGGTTGGGGCTCAGCGGCTGGGGCTCAGCGGTTGGGGCTCAGCGGCTGGGGCTCAGCGGTTGGGATTCAGCGGTTGGGGCTCAGCGGCTGGGGCTCAGCGGTTGGGATTCAGCGGTTGGGGTTCTGCGGTTGGGGCTCAGCGACTGGTGCTCAGCGGTTGGGGTTCAGCGGTTGGGGCTCAGCGGTTGGGGCTCAGCGGTTGGGGATTCAGCGGTTGGGGCTCAGCGGTTGGGGCTCAGCGCTTGGGATTCAGCGGTTGGGGCTCAGCGGTTGGGGCTCAGCGGCTGGGGCTCAGCGGCTGGGGCTCAGCGACTGGGGCTCAGCGGTTGGGGTTCAGCGGCTAGGGCTCAGCGGCTGGGGCTCAGCGGTTGGGACTCAGCTGTTGGGGCTCAGCGGTTGGGGCTCAGCGCTTGGGATTGAGAGGTTGGGGCTCAGCGGTTGGGATTCAGCGGCTGGGGCTCAGCGGCTGGGGCTCAGCGGCTGGGGCTCAGCAGTTGGGGCTCGGCTGGGGCTCAGTGGTTGGGGTTCAGCGGCTGGGGCTCAGCGGTTGGGGCTCAGCGGTTGGGGCTCAGCTGTTGGGGCTCAGCGGTTGGGGTTCAGCGGTTGGGGCTCAGCTGTTGGGGCTCAGCGGTTGGGGTTCAGCGGTTGGGATTCAGCGTTTGAGGCTCAGCGGTTGGGGCTCAGCGCTTGGGATTCAGAGGTTGGGGCTCAGCGGTTGGGGCTCAGCGGTTGGGATTCAGCGGTTGGGGCTCAGCGGTTGGGGCTCAGCGCTTGGGATTCAGCGGTTGGTGCTCAGCGGCTGGGGCTCAGCGACTGGGGCTCAGCGGTTGGGGTTCAGCGGCTGGGGCTCAGTGGTTGGGACTCAGCTGTTGGGGCTCAGCAGTTGGGGCTCAGCGGTTAGGGCTGAGCGCTTGGGATTCAGAGGTTGGGGCTCAGCGGCTGGGGCTCAGCGGTTGGTGCTCAGCGCTTGTGGCTCAGCGGTTGGGGCTCAGCGGTTGGGGCTCAGCGGTTGGGGCTCAGCGCTTGGGATTCAGCGGCTGGGGCTCAGCGGCTGGGGCTCAGCGGCTGGGGCTCATTGCTTGGGATTCAGCGGTTGAGGCTCAGCGGTTGGGGCTCAGCGCTTGGGGCTCAGCGGTTGGGGCTCACCGGTTGGTGCTCAGCGCTTGGGATTCAGCGGCTGGGGCTCAGCGGCTGGGGCGCAGTGCTTGGGGCTCAGTGCTTGGGGCTCAGTGTTTGGGGCTCAGCGGTTGGGATTCAGCGGTTGGGATTCAGCGCTTGGGGCTCAGTGCTTGGGGCTCCGCGGTTGGGGCTCAGCGGCTGCGGCTCAGCGGTTGGGGTTCAGCGGTTGGGTCTCAGCGGTTGGGGCTCAGCGGTTGGGATTCAGAGGTTGGGGCTCAGAGGCTGGGGCTCAGCGACTGGGGCTCAGCGGTTGGGGTTCAGCGGCTGGGGCTCAGCGGCTGGGGCTCAGCAGTTGGGGCTCAGCTGTTGGGGCTCAGCGGTTGGGGCTCAGCGGTTGGGGCTCAGCGGTTGGGGCTCAGCGGCTGGGGCTCAGCGCTTGGGATTCAGTGGCTGGGGCTCAGCGGCTGGGGCTCAGTGCTTGGGATTCAGCGGTTGAGGCTCAGCGGTTGGGGCTCAGCGCTTGGGATTCAGAGGTTGGGGCTCAGCGGCTGGGGCTCATCGCTTGTGGCTCAGCGCTTGGGGCTCAGCGGTTGGGGCTCAGCGGCTGGGGCTCAGCGGTTGGGGCTCAGTGGTTGGGGTTCAGCAGTTGGGGCTCAGCGGTTGTGATTCAGCGGTTGGGGCTCAGCGCTTGGGGCTCAGCGGTTGGGGCTCAGCGGTTGGGGCTCAGCGCTTGGGATTCAGCGGTTGGTGCTCAGCGGCTGGGGCTCAGCGGCTGGGGCTCAGTGCTTGGGATTCAGCGGTTGAGGCTCAGCGGTTGGGGCTCAGCGCTTGGGGCTCAGCGGTTGGGGCTCACCGGTTGCTGCTCAGCGCTTGGGATTCAGTGGCTGGGGCTCAGCGGCTGGGGCTCAGTGCTTGGGGCTCAGTGCTTGGGGCTCAGTGGTTGGGGCTCAGCAGTTGGGATTCAGCGGTTGGGATTCAGCGCTTGGGGCTCAGTGCTTGGGGCTCCGCGGTTGGGGCTCAGCGGCTGTGGCTCAGCTGTTGGGGTCCAGCGGTTGGGTCTCAGCGGTTGGGGCTCAGCGGTTGGGATTCAGAGGTTGGGGCTCAGAGGCTGGGGCTCAGCGACTGGGGCTCAGCGGTTGGGGCTCAACGGCTGGGGCTCAGCAGTTGGGACTAAGCTGTTGGGGCTCAGCGGTTGGGGCTCAGCGGTTGGGGCTCAGCGGTTGGGGCTCAGCGGCTCAGCGCTTGGGGCTCAGCGGTTGGGATTCAGCGGTTGGGGCTCAGCGGCTGGGGCTCAGCGGTTGGGGCTCAGCGGTTGGGATTCAGCGGTTGGGGCTCAGCGGCTGGGGCTCAGAGGCTGGGATTCAGCGGTTGGGACTCAGCGGTTGGGGCTCAGCGGTTGGGGCTCAGCTTGGGATTCAGCGGTTGGGGCTCAGCGGTTGGGGCTCAGCGCTTGGGGCTCAGCGGTTGGGGCTCACCGGTTGGTGCTCAGCGCTTGGGATTCAGCGGCTGGGGCTCAGCGGCTGGGGCGCAGTGCTTGGGGCTCAGTGCTTGGGGCTCAGTGTTTGGGGCTCAGCGGTTGGGATTCAGCGGTTGGGATTCAGCGCTTGGGGCTTGCTTGGGGCTCAGCGGTTGGGGCTCAGCGGCTGGGGCTCAGCGGTTGGGGTTCAGCGGTTGGGTCTCAGCGGTTGGGGCTCAGCGGTTGGGATTCAGAGGTTGGGGCTCAGAGGCTGGGGCTCAGCGACTGGGGCTCAGCGGTTGGGGTTCAGCGGCAAGGCTCAGCGGCTGGGGCTCAGCAGTTGGGGCTCAGCGGTTGGGGCTCAGCGGTTGGGGCTCAGCGGTTGGGGCTCAGCGGTTGGGGCTCAGCGGTTGGGGCTCAGCGGCTGGGGCTCAGCGCTTGGGATTCAGTGGCTGGGGCTCAGCGGCTGGGGCTCAGTGCTGGGATTCAGCGGTTGGGCTCAGCGGTTGGGGCTCAGCGCTTGGGATTCAGAGGTTGGGGCTCAGCGGCTGGGGCTCATCGCTTGTGGCTCAGCGCTTGGGGCTCAGCGGTTGGGGCTCAGCGGCTGGGGCTCAGCGGTTGGGGCTCAGTGGTTGGGGTTCAGCAGTTGGGGCTCAGCGGTTGTGATTCAGCGGTTGGGGCTCAGCGCTTGGGGCTCAGCGGTTGGGGCTCAGCGGTTGGGGCTCAGCGCTTGGGATTCAGCGGCTGGGGCTCAGCGGCTGGGGCTCAGCGGCTGGGGCTCAGTGCTTGGGATTCAGCGGTTGAGGCTCAGCGGTTGGGGCTCAGCGCTTGGGGCTCAGCGGTTGGGGCTCACCGGTTGGTGCTCAGCGCTTGGGATTCAGTGGCTGGGGCTCAGCGGCTGGGGCTCAGTGCTTGGGGCTCAGTGGTTGGGGCTCAGTGGTTGGGGCTCAGCAGTTGGGATTCAGCGGTTGGGATTCAGCGCTTGGGGCTCAGTGCTTGGGGCTCCGCGGTTGGGGCTCAGCGGCTGTGGCTCAGCGGTTGGGGTCCAGCGGTTGGGTCTCAGCGGTTGGGGCTCAGCGGTTGGGATTCAGAGGTTGGGGCTCAGAGGCTGGGGCTCAGCGACTGGGGCTCAGCGGTTGGGGCTCAGCGGCTGGGGCTCAGCAGTTGGGACTCAGCTGTTGGGGCTCAGCGGTTCAGCGGTTGGGGCTCAGCGGTTGGGGCTCAGCGGTTGGGGCTCAGCGGTTGGGGCTCAGCGGTTGGGATTCAGCGGTTGGGGCTCAGCGGCTGGGGCTCAGCGGTTGGGGCTCAGCGGCTGGGATTCAGCGCTTGGGGCTCAGCGGTTGGGGCTCAGAGGCTGGGATTCGGTTGGGACTCAGCTCAGCACTTGGGGCTCAGCGGTTGGGGTTCAGCGGTTGGGTTCAGCGGTTGGGGCTCAGCGGTAGGGGGACTTGGGGCTCAGCGGTTGGGGCTCAGCTCAGCGGTTGGGGCTCAGCGGTTGGGGCTCAGCGCTTGGGATTCAGCGGTTGGGGCTCAGCGGCTGGGGCTCAGCACTTGGGGCTCAGCTGTAGGGGCTCAGCAGTAGGGGCTCAGCGCTTGGGGCTCAGCGGTTGGGATTCAATGGTTGGGGCTCAGCGGTTGGGATTCAACGGTGGGGCTCAGCGGTTGGGGCTCAGAGGCTGGGGCTCAGCGGTTGGGGCGGTTGGGATTCAGCGGCTAGGGCTCAGCGGTTGGGGCTCAGCGGCTGGGGCTCAGCGGTTGGGATTCAGCGGTTGGGGCTCAGCGGCTGGGGCTCAGCGGTTGGGATTCAGCGGTTGGGGTTCAGCGGTTGGGGCTCAGCGACTGGGGCTCAGCGGTTGGGGCTCAGCGGTTGGGGCTCAGCGGTTGGGGCTCAGCGGTTGGGGATTCAGCGCTTGGGGCTCAGCGCTTGGGGCTCAGCGCTTGGGATTCAGCGGTTGGGGCTCAGCGGCTGGGGCTCAGCGGCTGGGGCTCAGCGGCTGGGGCTCAGCGACTGGGGCTCAGCGGTTGGGGTTCAGCGGCTGGGGCTCAGCGGCTGGGGCTCAGCGGTTGGGACTCAGCTGTTGGGGCTCAGCGGTTGGGGCTCAGCGCTTGGGATTCAGAGGTTGGGGCTCAGCGGTTGGGATTCAGCGGCTGGGGCTCAGCGGCTGGGGCTCAGCGGCTGGGGCTCAGCAGTTGGGGCTCGGCTGGGGCTCAGTGGTTGGGGTTCAGCGGCTGGGGCTCAGCGGTTGGGGCTCAGCGGTTGGGGCTCAGCTGTTGGGGCTCAGCGGTTGGGGTTCAGCGGTTGGGGCTCAGCTGTTGGGGCTCAGCGGTTGGGGTTCAGCGGTTGGGATTCAGCGGTTGAGGCTCAGCGCTTGGGGTTGGGGCTCAGCGCTTGGGATTCAGCGGTTGGGGCTCAGCGGCTGGGGCTCAGCGCTTGGGTTGGGTTGGGGCTCAGCGGTTGGGGCTCAGCGGTTGGGGCTCAGCGCTTGGGATTCAGCGGTTGGTGCTCAGCGGCTGGGGCTCAGCGACTGGGGCTCAGCGGTTGGGGTTCAGCGGCTGGGGCTCAGTGGTTGGGACTCAGGGTTGGGGCTCAGCAGTTGGGGCTCAGCGGTTAGGGCTGAGCGCTTGGGATTCAGAGGTTGGGGCTCAGCGGCTGGGGCTCAGCGGTTGGTGCTCAGCGCTTGGGGCTCAGCGGTTGGGGCTCAGCGGTTGGGGCTCAGCGGTTGGGGCTCAGCGCTTGGGATTCAGCGGTTGGCTGGGGCTCAGCGGCTGGGGCTCAGCGGTTGGGGCTCATTGCTTGGGATTCAGCGGTTGAGGCTCAGCGGTTGGGGCTCAGCGATTTGGGGCTCAGCGGTTGGGGCTCACCGGTTGGTGCTCAGCGCTTGGGATTCAGTGGCTGGGGCTCAGCGGCTGGGGCTCAGTGCTTGGGGCTCAGTGCTTGGGGCTCAGTGGTTGGGGCTCAGCGGTTGGGATTCAGCGGTTGGGATTCAGCGCTTGGGGCTCAGTGCTTGGGGCTCCGCGGTTGGGGCTCAGCGGCTGTGGCTCAGCGGTTGGGGTCCAGCGGTTGGGTCTCAGCGGTTGGGGCTCAGCGGTTGGGATTCAGAGGTTGGGGCTCAGAGGCTGGGGCTCAGCGACTGGGGCTCAGCGGTTGGGGTTCAGCGGCTGGGGCTCAGCGGCTGGGGCTCAGCAGTTGGGGCTCAGCTGTTGGGGCTCAGCGGTTGGGGCTCAGCGGTTGGGGCTGAGCGCTTGGGATTCAGAGGTTGGGGCTCAGCGGCTGGGGCTCAGCGGTTGGGGCTCATCGCTTGTGGCTCAGCGCTTGGGGCTCAGCGGTTGGGGCTCAGTGGTTGGGGCTCAGCAGTTGGGGCTCAGCGGTTGGGATTCAGCGGTTGGGGCTCAGCGATTGGGGCTCAGCGGTTGGGGCTCAGCGCTGGGATTCAGCGGCTGGGGCTCAGGGGCTGGGGCTCAGCGGTTGGGGCTCAGCTGTTGGGGCTCAGCGGTTGGGGCTCAGCGGCTGGGGCTCAGCGGCTGGGGCTCAGCGGTTGGGGCTCAGCGGCTGGGGCTCAGTGGTTGGGGCTCAGCGGCTGGGGCTCAGCGGTTGGGGCTCAGCGGTTGGGGCTCAGCGGTTGGGATTCAGCGGTTGGGGCTCAGCGGTTGGGGCTCAGCGGTTGGGATTCAGCGGCTGGGGCTCAGGGGCTGGGGCTCAGCGGTTGGGGTTCAGCGGTTGGGGCTCAGCGGTTGGGGCTCAGCGGTTGGGATTCAGCGGTTGGGGCTCAGGGGCTGGGGCTCAGCGGTTGGGGCTCAGGGGTTGGGGCTCAGCGGTTGGGATTCAGCGGTTGGGGCTCAGCGGCTGGGGCTCAGCGGTTGGGGCTCAGCGGTTGGGGCTCAGTTGGGGTTGGGGCTCAGCGGTTGGGATTCAGCGGTTGGGGCTCAGCGGTTGGGGCTCAGCGGTTGGGGCTCAGCGGATTGGGGCTCAGCGGTTGGGGCTCAGCGGTTGGGGCTCAGCGGTTGGGGCTCAGCGGTTGGGATTCAGCGGTTGGGGCTCAGCGGCTGGGGCTCAGCGCTGGGGCTCAGCGGTTGGGTCTCAGCGGTTGGGGCTCAGCGGCTGGGATTCAGCGGTTGGGCTCAGCGGCTGGGGCTCAGCGGTTGGGGCTCAGCGGTTGGGGCTCAGCGGTTGGGGCTCAGCGGTTGGGATTCAGGGCTCAGCGGCTGGGGCTCAGCGGTTGGGACTCAGCGGTTGGGGCTCAGCGGTTGGGGCTCAGCGGTTTGGGGCTCAGCGGCTGGGGCTCAGCGCTGGGGCTCAGTGGCTGGGGCTCAGCGGCTGGGGCTCAGTGCTTGGGATTCAGCGGTTGAGGCTCAGCGGTTGGGGCTCAGCGCTTGGGGCTCAGCGGTTGGGGCTCACCGGTTGGGGCTCAGCGGTTGGGATTCAGCGGTTGGGGCTCAGGGCTGGGGCTCAGCGGCTGGGGCTCAGCGGTTGGGGCTCAGCGGTTGGGGCTCAGCGCTTGGGGCTCAGCGCTTGGGTCTCAGTGGTTCTTGAGGCTGTGTGCTGTAAGGACCAAGGGGCTTCTGGGAGTGCTGGTGGGCAGCAAGCTCTGCCTGGGAGAGCAATGTGCCTGGGGGCCAAGAAGGCCAAGAGGGTCCTGGGGTGCATTCAGAGCAGTGTGTCCAGCAGAGCCAGGGAGGTTTTCTCCCCTCTGCTCTGCCCTGCTGAGACCTCATCTTGAGTACTGTGTTCAGTGCTGGGCTCCCCAGCTCAGCAGGGACAGGGATCTGCTGGAGAGATTCCAAGGAGGGCTATGAGGATGATTAGAGGACTGCAGCACTGCCTGGGGAGGAGAGGCTGAGGGCCCTGGGGCTGTTCAGTCTGGAGAGGAGAAGACTGAGAGGGATCTGATCAATGTCTATCAATAGCTGAGGGCTGGGGACCAGGAGGGAGGGGACAGGCTCTGCTCATTTGCTCCCTGGGATAGGACAAGGAGCAATGAATGGAGGCTGCAGCACAGGAGGTTCCACCTCAACACCAGGAGGAACTTCTGCACTGTGAGGCTCCCAGAGCCCTGGAGCAGGCTGCCAAGAAGAGTTTTGGAGTCTCCTTCTGTGGAGCCTTCCCAGCCCTGTCTGGATGTGTTCTGTGTGACCTGTGCTGGATTCTATGCTCCTGCTCTGGCAGGGGCTGGGCTCGATGGTCTCTGGGTCCCTTCCAACCCCTGACACCCTGTGAGCTGTGATCTTGTGAGCTGTGATTCTGGATCCTGAAACCACAAGAGCCCCACAAGCCCTGGGGCTGTTTTGTCTGGAGAAAGGGAGGCTGAGAGGGGATCTGATCAGTATCTATAAATATCTGAGGGGTGGGGGGCAAGGTGAAGGGTCCAGGCTCTGTTTGCTGGTGCCCAGTGAGAGGATGAGTGGCAGTGGCCACAAGCTGGAGCCCAGGAGGTTCCACCTCAACATGAGGAAAACCTTTTTACTGTGGGGGTGCTGGAGGCCAGGAGCAGGCTGCCCAGAGAGCCTGTGGAGTCTTCTTCTCTGGGGAGCTCCAAAGCCACCTGGATGCATTCCTCTGCCCCGCCCTGGGTGCCCTGCCCTGGCAGGGGGCTGGGCTGGATGACCTCTGGAGGTCCCTTCCAACGCCCCCGCTGTGGTTCTGTGAAGTACTCTCAGCATTTATTGCCTGGAGCATCCCTGGCTGGGGGTTTCCAGGCGCCTCCCCAGATCTGCTCCTGGATGGTGCTTATCAAAGCACAGCCCCAAATTTAGAGAGCTGGGGGGGTTGGTTTTTGGCCGTGAGCTCCCAGTTCCACCCACCGCCTGCTATTCCGGGAGAGCTTCCTGCTGCTCTGAGTCAGTGCCGGCAGGGAGGGAGCTGCTGGGTCCTGCTCCTCCCGCGGCGCCCCCGGCTGGGCCTGGCTGTGCTGCTGGCTGCGCTGGGAGGGCAGGCAGGCTTTGATTAGGGGCAGCAGGGCAAATCCTCCAGGGGCTGCAGCTTTGGGGCATAAAAGGCTTCTTGGTAAGTTCTTCTGCCTGCCTTAGTGGAGCAGTCAAGCCACGGCAGCAGGATGGGCCCCAGCCTTAAGCAGCAGGGGCTATAATAATGCAGCTGGGGGGTTGGAGACAAGAGTGGTGCCAATCCCCCCACCCCCACCCCCAGGCACCTAGCTGTGGCTCACAGACCTGTGGGCTGCTCCCACAGCCTGCTCCTTGCATAGCCCTTTCACAGAGCCCCAGGCTGCCTTAGGCTGGAAGGGACCTTCAAGACCAGCCAGCTCCAAGACCCTGCCATGGGCAGTGACACCCCCCACCAGCACAGGCTGCTCAAGGCCTCATCCAGCCTGGCCCTGAGCACCTCCAGGCAGGAGGCAGCCACAGCCTCCTGGGCAGCCTGGGCCAGAGTCTCCCCAGCCTCACTGCAAAGAATTTCTTCCTCCTCTCCACTCTCAGTCTCCTCTCTCCCAGCTCAAAGCCATGTCCCTGGGCCTGGCACTCCCAGCCCTTGTCCCAAGTCCCTCCCCAGCTCTCCTGGAGCCCTTCAGGTACTGGGAGGCTGCTCTGAGGTCTTCCTGGAGCCTTCTCTTCTCCAGGCTGTTGCAGCTGCCCAGGGGAGCTCATGTGGCAAAACCTTGAGGTGTCCTGAAGAAAACCTGCTGCAAAGTGAGAGAGGAGCCTGGGCTGCACCTTCAGCACCAGGGCACAGGGTGGGCTGTGCTGGAAGGCAGAACTGCTCTGCACAGATGGGAGACATGAGTTGGGAAGTGGATGTGCTGGGTGCAGTTAGAGTCATAGAAGAGTTTTGGTTGGGAAAGACCTCCAAGATCTTTGAGTCCAAACATCCAACCTAGCCCCATCATGGCCATTGAACCCCCTCTGGTGTCGCCATAAAGCTGGGGAAGGGTCTGGGGAAGAGGGCTGGGGAGGAGCAGCTGAGGGAGCTGGGGGTGTGGAGCCTGGAGCAGAGGAGGCTGAGGGAGACCTCCTTGCTCTCTGCAGCTCCCTGAGAGGAGGCTGCAGCCAGCTGGGGCTTGGGCTCTGCTCCCAAGGAGCAAGGGACAGGACAAGAGGCAATGGCCTGAATCTGTGCCAGGGGAGGGTTAGGTTGGAGAGGAGGCAAAATGTCTCTGCTGCAGGAGTGGTCAGGGCCTGGCAGAGGCTGCCCAGGGAGGAGGTGGAGTCCCCACCCCTGGAGGTGTTGCAGAACCCTGTGGCCATGGCACTTGGGGCCATGGTTTGGTGCCCAGGGTGGGGTTGGGTTGGTGCTGGGCCGGATGAGCTTTGAGGTCTCTTCCAAGCAGGACAGGGCTGTGCTCCTGTGCTGCCCCCTGGCCTGGCTTGCTGTGCTGGTGTCCCTCTGACCCCTCCCCTGCCCCCCCGCAGGTGCCTCCGGCCGGCGCTGGTGCCGGCGCTGCGCGGCGAGGAGCACTTCGAGGATTATGGGGAAGGCCACGAGGCAGAGCTCTGCCCGGAGCGGCTGTGCAACGGGGAAAGCAGCTTTGGCAGCTCCTTCCTCTCGCCCAGGTAACGCCCACACCGTCTCTGAGCTGCTGTGTCCTCCTGCGGGCTGCTTCCCTTGGGTCCAGCAGGATAAGCAGCTCGGGGGGAAGAGGAGCTGCCTCCCTCGCTCCTTCCTTCCCCGGCACAG
Source organism: Picus viridis (assembly GCA_033816785.1). Classification (NCBI taxonomy): domain Eukaryota; kingdom Metazoa; phylum Chordata; class Aves; order Piciformes; family Picidae; genus Picus; species Picus viridis. Next base: position 512,223 of record CM066594.1, read on the forward strand.
TGCCCACCCTGCCTGCCAGGGGCACTGAAGCCTGGCATCTCGGGGAAGGTTCATCCCAGCCCTGCTCCCCTCTGCTGGGGAAGCCATTGTCCAGCTTTCCCCTCTGCAGCTGGTGACTGCTTGCCCAAGTCTGCTCCCTCTCCTGCTGTATCTCTTGCTTTGCTGGGATGCCTGGGTGCTGCCACGGCTCCTGGGGTGGCTGCCACGGCTCCTGGGGTGGCTGCCACAGCTCCTGGGGTGGCTGCCACGGCTCCTGGATGCTGCCACGGCTCCTGAGTGCTGCCACGGCTCCTGGGTGCTGCCACGGCTCCTGGGGTGGCTGCCACGGCTCCTGGATGCTGCCACGGCTCCTGAGTGCTGCCACGGCTCCTGGGTGCTGCCACGGCTCCTGGGGTGGCTGCCACGGCTCCTGGGTGCTGCCACGGCTCCTGGGGGGCTGCCACGGCTCCTGGGGTGGCTGCCACGGCTCCTGGGTGCTGCCACGGCTCCTGGGTGCTGCCACGGCTCCTGGGTGCTGCCACGGCTCCTGGGTGCTGCCACGGCTCCTGGGTGCTGCCACGGCTCCTGAGTGCTGCCACGGCTCCTGGGTGCTGCCACGGCTCCTGGGGTGGCTGCCACGGCTCCTGGGTGCTGCCACGGCTCCTGGGGCTGCCACGGCTCCTGGGGTGGCTGCCACGGCTCCTGGGTGCTGCCACGGCTCCTGGGTGCTGCCACGGCTCCTGGGGTGGCTGCCACGGCTCCTGGGTGCTGCCACGGCTCCTGGGTGCTGCCACGGCTCCTGGGGGGCTGCCACGGCTCCTGGGTGCTGCCACGGCTCCTGGGTGCTGCCACGGCTCCTGGGTGCTGCCACGGCTCCTGGGGTGGCTGCCACGGCTCCTGGGTGCTGCCACGGCTCCTGGGTGCTGCCACGGCTCCTGGGGGGCTGCCACGGCTCCTGGGTGCTGCCACGGCTCCCGGGTGCTGCCACGGCTCCTGGGGTGGCTGCCACGGCTCCTGGGTGCTGCCACGGCTCCTGGGTGCTGCCACGGCTCCTGGGGGCTGCCACGGCTCCTGGGGTGGCTGCCACGGCTCCTGGGGTGGCTGCCACGGCTCCTGGGTGCTGCCACGGCTCCTGTGAAGCCCCAGGGTCATGTGGAGCAAGGAGCAGGTTGTGGCATTTGCTGCCCTCCTTGCACTGGGGCCTGTGAACAGGCCGAGGCTGGGTGGGGGAAGGAGCCGCCAACCACCACCAGCTGCCTAAGGAAGGCAGGCCAGGCTGGAGTGCTGCCCCTCTGCTGCAGCACACAGAGCTCTCTGCAGGACAGGAGAGTGGCCTGCACCAAGCAGTGCCTCTCCATGCCAGGCAGAGTGTCCCTGGCAGCCACCCGTGGTGCAGAAGCCAAGAGCTGCCTCCTTCCCGTGGGCTGATCCCATAGCTCAGGCTTCCTGAGCAGTGCCAGCTTGGCACCACTTCCTTCTGCTGCCTGTGTGTTCCCCACCAGCTTCCCAAAGCCCTGCCTAGAGCTGGGCAGTTCTGGTTGCTCAGGGCTGATGGGGAAGAGCAGCTCTCAAACCTCCTCATGTGGGCTTGGGGCAGCTCAGGCACCACTCTGGCCTTGGTGCTGCCATTCAGCATCACCAGGCTATGGCTTCAGTGACCCAGAGCTGGCTGTGAACTGTGGGCAGTGACTGGGGGTGAGAGCTGGCTGTGAGGGCACTGTGGGGGCTCACAGCTGGGGGTGATGGGCACTGTGCACAGTTGTGCTCACAGCTGGGGGTGATGGGCACTGTGGGCACAGTTGTGCACAGCTGGGGGTGATGGGCACTGTGGGCCCTGTGCTCACAGCTGGGGGTGATGGGCACTGTGGGCACAGTTGTGCACAGCTGGGGTGATGGGCACTGTGGGCCCTGTGCTCACAGCTGGGGGTGATGGGCACTGTGGGCACAGTTGTGCACAGCTGGGGGTGATGGGCACTGTGGGCACAGTTGTGCACAGCTGGGGGTGATGGGCACCTCTGGTGGCTCCCTGCAGTGAGGGCCCTGTTGCTCATCCGTGCCTGCTGCCTGCTGGCGCTGCCAGCGGTGCCCCGTGCTGCTGGGGCGCCGGTGCTGCCGTGTGGGAGGTGCCCTCCATCAAGAGCCCGCCTGGGGGCTCCTGCAGAGCTGCTCTCTGCGGGGAGGCTCCAAGCTCGGCCAGAGGGCCCCGGCCAGGACAGCCCTGGGCTGGTGGAGCTCTGCCCTCAGCTCAGCCTCTCCTGTGGCACCAGGCTGCAGCCCCCTGCTCCCTGCTCTCCCCAGCTCTCGCTCTCTCAGGGCAGCCTGTGCCAGCTGGGCCTGGGCCTCACCCGGGAGCCGATGCCCTGCAGCGCCTTGCCCTGCCGGGCGCAGCTGCCTGGCACCGGGCCGTGCGGCTCCCGCTGCCTTGTGCCGGAGGCTCGCTGCTGGCTCCGGCTGCAGGCCGAGGCCCCCGAGGAAGGACCGTGGCTGTGTCTGGAAGAAGGGTTTCCTCACAGCTCCAGACCTTCGCCAGGGGACTGCTGCAAACCCCACAAGCCCTCAGGGACCACCAGGGGCTCTTGCATTTTCCTGCTTAGGCTTCGCCTCACACCACCTCACAGTATCACAACCTTCAGCCCGGCCCTGCAAGGTCACCACGGGTGCTTGTGGCCTCTTCTCTTGGCTTTCCATCCCCTCCCTGCCACAGGAGCAGCCTTTCTGCAGCGCTTGGTGGGAGATGAAAGAAGAGCTCCTCACACCCCCTTGCCTTGGCTGCCAACCTGCTGTGGCAGTGAGCTGCCATGGCTTGAGGCTGGGCCGGGCACCAAGGGGTGCCAGAGGCTCTCCATGAAGCCCCTGCCTTCCCAAAGGGAAGAGAAAGGGAGGAAGGGAATGAGACTGATGGGGTGGGAAAGAAACTGGAGCAGCTGGGGTGAAACAGGAACAGTCAAGAACAAAATCAATCAGAACAGAGTGAAGTCTACAAATGATCAAAGACTGAACTCACTCAGAGTCCAGAGTGCCCTCAGCAGCAGGCAGCGGCTGGGTTCCAGAGCTGGATTCTGGAACTGGATTCGGGAGCTCCTGGGTTGGGATCAAAGGCAGAACATTCAGAGTCCTCCTGGGACACTGATCACTGAAGGCTTGGCCCTGGGGATCCCTCAGCTCTCTCCTGAAGATGCCCTCCACAGGCTGCAGTCCCTTGGTGGGCAGCTGAGGGTCCCCTGTGCTGTCTGCTGCTCCCCACAGCTGCCACCTCTGCCTTCCTGCCCCTCAAGGGCACAAGCCAGCAGTAAGTCTCAAGCAGAGACCCCTGCCCCCCAGCCCTTGGCAGGAGCTCTGCCCATCAGCTCCTCCCAGCCAGCAGCAGCCCTGGCTGTGCCAAGCTGCCCTGAGCTGCAGGAGCCTCAGTGAGCAGGGACTGAGCTGGGCAGTGCCCCCCGAGCAGCTCAGCTGTGCTCTGGCTCAGAGCAGCACAGAGGCAGCAGTGGATGGCTGCAGGGCTGTGCTGTCTCTGAGCTGGAGTGAGCAGGCAGGAAGGCTGCAGGGGGTGGCAGCTTGCCACAGGGGTAGGTGGGGATGCCCCAGGCTGCAGTGTGGTTGGGCTCTCACCCACTCAGTGGGCAGCCAACCAACACAGCCAGGGGCCACCTATCTTCCACACAGCCTGGCCCTGGCTTCTGCATGCTTCAGCTGCCATTTGGCTTCCTGCTGGCTTGGGTTCTGGGTACCTCACCCAGGGGAGCCCAGGAGCAGGGTGAGGTGGTTCTGCCTGTGGGACCCTCCAGACAGGGCTCTTGTTCAGCCAGGCACAGGCACAGAGCCAGCCAGGGCCACAGCACTGCCTGCAGCTGCCACAGGGCTCCTCTCACCCTGCTCAGAGCCTGAGTGCCCCAACTGGCTGCTGCTGAAGGGTGATGAGCCTGGGTCCCAGCCTGCCCCACAGGGCAGGGAGAATGAGCTCAGATAGGGTTTTCTTTTCCAGGAATGGGAAGAAATGAACAATTCTGGGCACTGCCAGCTGCCTGGCCTGAGGGGGCTGGGAAGTACTGCACAGACAGCACAGCCTCGGGGCAGGGATGGGCTGCTGGCCCTGGGGTGATGGGCTGCTGGCACTGGGGGTGATGGGCTGCTGGCACTGGGGGTGATGGGCTGCTGGCACTGGGGTGATGGGCTGCTGTCACCCCACTGCCCCCAAGACCATCACTGAGGGGTTCAGCGAAGGCACTTCTGAGGCAGCAGCTCCTGGGTCAGGCCTCACCTGAGTGCCTGTTCCATGGGGCTGGGTGGCCCTGCCAGGTGCCAGCTGGGTTTCAGCTTGCCTGTCTTTGCTCACACCTGACCTGTCTCTCCTGACCTGCTCTGGTTTCTCACTCTGACCCTTTCTTGCACTGCAGGCTGTGGCTTCCAGGTGTGTGGCTCTTCTGCAGGACCCTAAAGTAACCCAGGCCCTGCTGGTCAGCCCCCCTTGGCCAAACTCCATCCTGCCCAAGCCCTGTCAGGTGGCCAGGGGGCTGGCTCCCTGCTTTGCTGGGCATTGGTGAGTGCCTCAGAAGTCTGTTTTCCATGGCAGCAGCCAACAAGGAAGTGTGGATGGGCCCCAGGAGCTCCCCAGGCTGCTGAGCATCCTGGAGACCCCCATGGCCCCTTGCCAGGAGAGGTTCCCTAGAGACAGAGCTGCTGCTTCCACCTCTCTGTGCTCTCCTTGGAGGCAGAGGAGGAATCCTAAGCACCATTGTGAGCTCAGCTTCAGAGCTCTCTGCAGTGAAGGTCTGACCTGTGCCTCACAGCACCACAGCTGCTCTCTTCCTAAAGCATCTCACTGGGAAACAGTGACCCAGGCAAGGGGCTGGCTCAGGGTGCCCAGCCCAGGGTCTGCACCGAGGCAAACCAGGACCATTCCCAGGGCCTCTGAGACAGGTGGCTGGGGAGACACTGGAACAGGTTGCCCAGAGAGGTTGTGGATGGCCAGGCCAGGCTGGATGAGGCCTTGAGCAAGCTGTGCTGGAGGGAGGTGTCCCTGCCCATGGCAGGGGGTTGGAGCTGGATGAGCTTTGGGGTCCCCTCCAACCCAACCCCTTCCATGCATCTGTGCCAGTGGTGGTGCAAAATGAAGTAGGTAGCCATGCAGGCTTGGGGAGGTGGGAGAGTTTAGGCCCTGCCTTTAAGCTGGGAGCTACAGCTGGGGTGAAAAGGAAAACCAAGATTCTTCTGGGCGAGTTTCATTGGTCAGATGTGAGATCTGCCAGAGCTCTTGTTGAGGTCTGTGGCTCAAACCATCACAGAAGGCTGCCCCAGGCCCTTGGGGGTCTTCTGCAGGCATGGAAACATAGGCCATGGAAACATGGATGAGCTTAGGCCCCACCAACATCTTGGGTCCCATCAGCATCTCTTGGCAGGAATTTGTTATCCTGGGTCACAACTAAGGTGAAGTTCCTGGGTGTGAGGTCTGCTTGTCTGGAAAGGAGGACAGGGGAGGGAGCTGGGGCTGTGCAGCCTGGAGAAGAGAAGGCTCCAGAGAGACCTCAGAGCAGCCTCCAGTACCTGAAGGGCTCCAAGCAGGCTGCAGAGGGACTGTTCCCAAAGGGCTGCAGGGCCAGGCCCAGGGGCAGTGGTTTGAGATGAGAGCAGAGCAGATTGAGATTGGATGTGAGGAACAAGTTCTGCCCCAGGAGGCTGCTGGAACACTGCAGCAGGCTGCCCAGGGAGGTGGCTGAGGCTCCATCCCTGGAGAGATTCCAGGTGAGGCTGGAGAGGGCTCTGGGCAGCCTGAGCTGGTGGAGGATGTCCCTGCTGGGTGCAGGGCTGGGGCTGGGTGAGCTCTGGAGCTCCCTTCCAGCCCAGAACATCCTGTGATTTCTGTGAGCACTTCACTGTTGGCTGCTGCCATGGGAAAGAAGCTTCTGAGGTGTTCCCAGCTCTGGGCAAGGCAGGAGGCACTGGGCAAGGCAGGAGGCACTGGGCAAGGCAGGAGGCACTGGGCAAGGCAGGAGGCACTGCCCCCTGGCAGGGCCCGGGGCAGGTGGGGTTGGCCAAGGTCTCTGGGCAGAGGGGGATGAGTGCTGCTGATTTACAGCAGCTCCACACTGGCTGTGATTTGGCTTCTGCAAGCAAGGGGGAGCTCACCCAGTCCCCCCCCATGACATGTTTCATGCCAGGCTTGTATCTGCCCCCAGAAGCTGCCCTCCCCCAAGGGTTTAGCAGCCATGCTGGGCTTGGGCTGCTGGTTGGGCTGGGTGGGCTCAGAGGACTTTTCCAGCCAGCTGCAGGATTCTGTGATTGCATGTGGAAGCCACAGCTGAGCAGCAGCCCTGTCTTGTTCTGTCCTCTCCACCTGACCCTTCTGATCTCTCCAGCTGCAAGCCCCTGGCTGCCAGGCTGTGCAGCGTGCTGCCAGACGAAGCTTTTGAGTTTTACTGTAGCCAGTGCCACAAACAGATCAACCGCCTGGAGGACCTCTCTGCTCGCCTCTCTGACCTGGAGATGAATAGGTAATGATGAGAGGGGCTCCAGCCCTGCCAGGGGGCTCCAGCCCTGCCAGGGGGCTCCTGCCCTGGCTGCTTCACTGCTGGAACCATGCTCTGCAGGGGAAGGCTCTCCTTGGCTGCCTCACCTTTGCTCTGGTTGGGGTCTTCTCAGAGGCTGCAGAGCCTCCCCTGTGGGGCCAGGCTGGGAGAGTTGGGGCTGCTGGAGAAGAGGCTCCAGAGAGACCTCAGAGCAGCCTCCCAGTAGCTGAAGGGCTCCAGGAGAGCTGGGGAGGGACTGGGGACAAGGGCTGGGAGTGCCAGGATGAGGGACAATGGCTTTGAGCTGGGAGAGAGGAGACTGAGAGTGGAGAGGAGGAAGAAATCCTTTGCAGTGAGGCTGGGGAGACTCTGGCCCAGGCTGCCCAGGGAGGCTGTGGCTGCCTCCTGCCTGGAGGTGTTGAGGCCCAGGCTGGATAAGGCCTTGAGCAGCCTGTGCTGGTGGGAGGGGTCCCTGCCCGTGGCAGGAGCTGGTCTTTAAGGTCCTTTCCAACCCAACCCATTGACTGCTGCATCCCAGCACCCAGCTGAGCCACTCCAGGTGCTGAAGGCTGTGGTGATGTTCTGGAGGTCTCCCTGAAGCCTGGCAGACAGTGAGAGCCTTCCCTGCTGCTCTGGGCAGACTCTTTGCATGTCCTGTGAGTGCTTCTCCACACTGCCTGTCCTGGAAGCCTTCAGCTGCCTGTGAAGCATTTCTGTGCCCAGGGAGCAGGCTGCCAGCTCCTCTGGCCAGGAGCGCTCCTGCCTGCCGGCTCAGCCTGGCAGGGCAGCTCCAGCCTGTCCTGCTGCAGCAGTGCCCTGGACACAGCAGCTTGCTCCTCTCTGTGCCCTGTGACCTCTCTTCTCAGCTCTCTTGCTTTGCAGCAACAAAACCTGCCTCGACCCAGCTTCCCCAGCTGCCTGCCCAGCCAGGTGCCACCAGCAGCTGGGCAGATGTGGTGGGTGCCAGGGCCTCGGCGTGGGAGCTGCAGGAGCAGCTGAGATCCTCCAGCCGGCAGCTGCACTTGTGGCTTTGGCAACGGGGAGGGACTCCCAGCAGCCTCTTTCTTGTCCCAGCCCTCTTCCCAGCCCCCTGGCCTCAGGGCCGGTGCCTCTGGTGGTTGTTCTTCTGCCTGCTGTGCTGCTTCAAGCCCAGCTCGTGGGCATGGCCTCTCCAGGGACAGCGTGACCTGGGAGCTCTCCTGGGCTGTGGGAGGAGGGCTGCAAAGCAGAGAGGAACCTGCCCCTGAGTTTTCAACTAGGCCAAGCCCTTCCCTCCCTTTCTCCTTCCTGGCTCAGTGGCTGTTGGAGGCCTTGGTGGTCAGTGGTGCTCTGGGGGTCAGAGCTAGGTGTGAGGGTCAGGGGTGGCTCTCAGGCTGTGCAGTCAGTGAGGAGCACTCTGGACAGCTCTGCACACAGCAGCAGCCCCTCTGCCTTTGAGGCTTCCTCCACCAGTGCTACCTGCAGAGCTGAGCCAACACCTCAGAGCCCCCTGGGGTGGGATTGCCAGAGGAGGCTTCCCTGTGCCCTGCTGGGAGGTCCATGGGTTGTGGTTGAACAGGGACTGCTTGGGCTCAGGGTGAGTTCTTCAGCTTCCTCCACTGTGTCTGGGGCTTCCCATGCACAGGTCTGCTGTTCATCTGCTGGAAGGGACATCCCCCAGCCCCTGTGTGCAGTGGCACTGTGAGGTGTGCCAGGCAGCGTGGGGGACGTGGCAGGGCCTGTGTGCTCCCAGCACCACCAGCAGTGTGAGGCCCTCGGTGCAGGGGCTGAGTCCTGGAGTGCAGCTGAAGAGAGCAGCAGCAGCTGGACCCAATCTGGGCCAAGCAGCCTGAGCCTGTGCCTAGGAGGGGAGGGCTGAAGACACCACTGCAGAAGGTGCCAGCAGCTGGGGTGGAGCCCAGGCACCCACAGCCTGGCTCTTAAGGGCTGTGGGTGTAGGTCTGGTGCTTTATGCTTGGAGGAAGGTGAGGAGCCTGATCCTGGCACCAGGGCACTGCTGCTGGAGCCCACAGCACAGAAGAGCAGGAAGAAATCCACCAGGAGCTTGGGATGAGCCTGTTTGGGGCCAGCATGCTCTGTTTTGGTGCCCTTGAAGCAGCAGTGGGGGGTCCCAGCCCCTCCTGAGGCCCTGCAGCAGGCTGTGTGCCCAGGAACAATATTTGTCCTCCTCAGCTGCTGAGGACATGCTGAGTGCTGCTGGGAGCATGAGCCCTGACCTGCTGCCCTGGGCTGGTGCTGAGTGGCCTTGAAGCACGGCCAGCAGCAGCTCCTGGGCACCTCAGCAGGAGGCTGGGGGTCAGGATGCCCTTCTGACAGAGGAGCCCCTGGCTGGGCATTGTTCTTTGGGAAGAGAAATGCTGCTCAGCTATTTTTGGTTCCTCCTTCTAAGAACTGCTCTTGGAGCCTGAGGCAGGAGTGGGCTCCTGGGGCCTTTGTTTGTTGGCTTTCACTTCAGGCTGAGCTAAGCCCTGGGGAATGCAGCTGCTGCCCCTCAGCTGGGGCTGGAGCTGGGTTTGCTTCCACCCTCCGGTGGTGGTCGAGTGTCAGAGAGGAGTCCCCTGGTGGCATCTCCTCGGGTGGGAAGCGAGGAGTGAGGCCCCAGCCCTGATGGCTGCACTGCCACAGTCACCACCCACAGGGCTGGCAGGGGCAGCCCAGAAGCCATCCCTGCAGGCAGAGCCTGCAGCCCCCCCAGGAGGGGCAGTGCCAGGGCAGCTCGGCCCTCGGCAGTTGTGCCACGGGTCAGGCTGAGCAGGAGCTCAGCCCTGGCCGCTGTGGCATGGTGGCAGCTGGCTCAGGCACACACAGAGCCAGGGCTGAGCCCGGTGTTAGCTGTGCAGGGCTCCCAGCCCTCCCCTGCCTCACAGCCAGGCAGGGCACCAGCAGCAGCTCCTCAAGTCTCCAAGCCACGAGCCAGCAGCAGCTCTCTGCTCACCCAGAGCCAAACAACCCCTGTGAGAAGCACAAAGCAGAGGGCTGGAGGAGCTCCCAGAGCCCCAGCCCCTGGGCAGGGGTGCTGTGGGGGTGGCAGGGCAGGGGGAGGGCTGGGTGCTGTGGGGTGCAGGAGCTCAGCAGTGCCAGGCTGTAGCCCTGGGGTTATTCTTAGCACTTCTCCTTGGGGCTCAGCTTTCAGGCCAGGGAGCAGGCGCTGGAGGTGGTGAGCTGTGGGCCTCTTCCCCTGGCTTCACTCTCGCCCTGTGGGGCAGGGCAGGAGGGGTTCCTGGTGGAGGGGTTCCTGGTGGCTCAGGGCTGCAAGAGGATTCCTGGTGGCTCAGGGCTGCAAGAGGATTCCTGGAGGCTCAGGGCAGGAGGGGTTCCTGGAGGCTCAGGGCAGCAGGGGCTCCCTCACCCCTGCCTTGGCCTGGGCTGTGCATGGCAGGGGCGCTGCCCTGGCAGAGGACGTGCCCCGGGCTGCTCCCAGTTTCCTGTTTCCCTCTCTCCACTGTCAGGTCTCCTGACTCTTTCCTGTTTTTTCTTCATTTCTTGCAGTCCAAATAAGAGGCTGTCCAGCAAGAAGGTGGCAAGGTAAGCCCATGCTCTGGGGCTGCTGGGGCAGGGGGTGCCCGTGCCAGCTGCTGTGCCCAAGGCAGGAGCCCAGGGTTGTCCTTGGGGAGGTGCTGGGAAGAGCAGGGCTGCAGGGGCTGCTCTCCTGAGGTGGGGATGTTCTCACAGGCTCTCACCCTGACTGCTGCCAGGGTAAAACCAGGGCTGCTTCTGCCCTCCTTCCTGCCAGTGCCCCAGCAGAGGGCCTGTGGAGTGGGGCAGGAGTCTCCAGGAGGCCACGTCCCTCTGTCCTGCTTGGCCAGGCTGTCCCCTCCCTGCTGTCCTTGTGGAGGGTTTCTAGATGACAGCACAGCCACCCAGAGGGACTTCTGCAGCACCCCAGCAGCCTCGGGCTTCTCTCTGGGTTGTGTTTGGCATTGCTCAGTGCCATCCTCAGCCCCTGGCCTTGCAGCTCTCCCTGCTCCATCGCAGCTGTGTGGAGCTCCTGAGGGCTGGCTGCAGCTAAGCCCATCCTGGGGGTGCTGTGCTGCTTCTGTCCCATGGGATGGGCCTGTGGTTCCAGGCACCCTCCCCTGGGGGCTGCACAGGGAGAGCTGCAGAGTTTGCTCTGAGCTGTTGGGGTGGAGGGTCCAGCCCTTCCCACAACCCTGGTGCTCATTATTCCATTCCATGCCCTCCTGCCACCAGGCATGTAAGGATATGAGCCAGGGGGGGGCCAGGGGGCAAGAAGGGCAGCAGCAGCCTGGCCTGGAGCAGCAGTGGGGCGGCAGCAGGAGCAGGGCAGGGATTGTGCCCCTGGGCTGGGCACTGGGGAGGCCACAGCTTGAGTGCTGGGGTCAATTCTGGGCTCCTGACTGCAGGAAGGACATTGAGGAGCTGGAGCAGGGCCAGAGAAGGGCAAGAGAGCTGGGGAAGGGTCTGGAGAAGAGGGCTGGGGAGGAGCAGCTGAGGGAGCTGGGGGTGTGGAGCCTGGAGCAGAGGAGGCTGAGGGAGACCTCCTTGCTCTCTGCAGCTCCCTGAGAGGAGGCTGCAGCCAGCTGGGGCTTGGGCTCTGCTCCCAAGGGACAGGACAAGAGGCAATGGCCTCAAGCTGCCCCAGGGAGGTTTGGGTTGGCCATGAGGAACAGTTTCTTCCCCTTGAGGGCTGGCCAGGCCTGGCCCAGGCTGCCCAGGGCAGTGGTGCAGTCCCCATGCCTGGAGGGGTTGCAGAGCTGTGTGGCTGTGGTGCTGGGGGCCATGGCTCAGTGCTGCCCTGGCACTGCTGTGGTAGGGCTTGGACTCCATGAGCTCAAAGGCCTTTTCCAACCTAAACAATTCCCTGACTCCATGCCCAGCTTGACCTCCACCCTCCTGCCCCTGCTGCCCTCTCAGTGTTTGGTTTGCTCCCTGCTGGTGGCTGAGCAGGGCAGCAGGCAGCTGACTCTGGGTGCTGCTGGCAGCCCTGTGCCCTGGCACTTTGTGCTGCCTGCAGTGACCCCAGCAGCTCCTGGCTCTGCTCCCAGCTCTTTCCCTGCTCCCTTTCCCTGTGCTCAGCAAATCTGCCCTGGCACCACGTCCCCTCCTGGCGAGGAAGCAGCTCCTTGATAGTACATTTCCTGCTTCCAGTCTTCTGCCTTCCAGAGCTGTGTCCAAAACACTAACAGGAAAGGAGGTTGGAGGCAGCAGCCTGGCCCCAGCTTCCTGTTTCACCACTGGGTTTTGTCCTGAGTCTGTCAAAGCCAATTCAGAGAGAATCCGAGTTCGTGTGGGGCTGGAGCTGCCCTGTCCCCTGGGGGGTTGATGCCTTCTGGGCCCTGGCTGTGAGGAGATGCTCTGGGGAGAGCAGGCCCCCTGGGGTTGGGCAAATATTGGTTCATTTGGGAGCAATCCAGTTGAGTTTGTGATAACCAGAGAGAGGTAACAGAGTCTGGTGAGGGCTGAGCAGGGCCCTCAGGACAGCCTGGGGGAAGCCCTGTGAGCCTCAGGCTGTGGTCACGGAAGAGCACCCAAGCGTTTGCCCTCAGCCAGCGGAGCTGAGGGTGCTGAGGGCTCTCCCCTCAGGTTGGTTTGTTCTGCAGGTGCTGCTCCTGCCAGGAATCTCAGCTGCTGAGGCCCTGTTGTGCTTGGCAGCACTGACAAATGTGCCCGAGGCCTGGGCAGCTCAGGGTAGGCCGAGGGGTGAGGATGGGAACCCCAGGGTGTGGAGCCAGTTATGGAGCCACAGCATGGAAGGGACCTCAGAGCCCTCTGCCATGCCTCATCCAGCCTGGCCTTCAGCACCCCCAGGCAGGAGGCAGCCACAGCCTCCCTGGGCAGCCTGGGCCAGAGGCTCAGCAGCCTCACACTCAACAGCTTCTGCCTCAGCTCCACTCTAACCCTGCTCTGCCTCAGCTCCAAACCCTTCCCCCTTGGCCTGCCTCAGACCCCCTCAGCCAAAGTCCCTCTGCAGCCTTCCTGCAGGATCCCTTCAGGTGCTGGCAGCAGCTCTGAGCAGCCCCTGGAGCCTTCTCCTCTGCAGGCTGCACAGCCCCAGCTGCCTCAGCCTGTGCTCCCAGCAGAGCTGCTCCAGCCCTGGCAGCATCTCTGTGGCCTCCTCTGGCCTCTCTCCAGCAGCTGTGTCCTGCTGCTGCTGGGGACAGCAGAGCTGGAGGCAGGACTGGAGGTGAGGTCTGAGCAGAGCCCAGGGGCAGACTCCCCTCTGCTGCCCTCTGCCCACCCTGCTCTGGCTGCAGCCCAGCACCCAGCTGCCTGAGGGCTGCAGGAGGCACTGCTGGCTCCTGGGGAGCTGCTCAGCACCCAGCACCCCCAAGGCTCTTTCTTCAGGGCTGCTCTCAACCCACTCTGCACCCAGCCTGCACTTGTGCCTGGGCTTGGCCTGGTCCAGCTGCAGGACCTTGCCCTGGGACTTGCTGCACCTCCTGCAGCTGGCCCTGGCTCACTTCTCCAGCCTGTCAAGATCCCTCTGGATGATATCTAAGTGTGCCCAGGGCTTGAGCATCTAGGCATAGGCTGAAGGTGAGGCTGGAAAGTGGGCTGTGATGCCTTTGGTGGAGCCAGTGTTGCTTCATGAATGCTTGTTGTGAGTCAGGGAGGATCTGAGAGCCCATGTCACAGATTCCAGGAGAACACCAGGAGAGGTTCAAGGAGAGCTGTGGGCTTCCTGCTCATCCCCTGCTGGAAGCAGCAGTGGCTGCAGAGGTGGCTGAGGCTGCTCCTGGTTTGGGTTAGGTGCCAGGGCAGAGTGGTTTACCTGCAGGCAGCATCTGCAATAGAGTCATAGAATTGTTTGGGTTCCTGAAGCCCTCTGAGGGCATTGATTCCAACCACCCTGCCCCAGGGCTGGGGCTAACCTGTCAGCACCACAGCTCTGCCTCTCTGAAACACCTCCAGGCATGGGGATTCAGCCACCTCCCTGGGCAGCCTGGGCTGGACAGCCCTCAAAGGGAAAAAATTGTCCCTCATGGCCAACCCAAACCTCCCCTGGGGCAGCTTGAGGCCATTGCCTCTTGTCCTTGGGAGCAGAGCCCAAGCCCCAGCTGGCTGCAGCCTCCTCTCAGGGAGCTGCAGAGAGCAAGGAGGTCTCCCTCAGCCTCCTCTGCTCCAGGCTCCACACCCCCAGCTCCCTCAGCTGCTCCTCCCCAGCCCTCTTCCCCAGACCCTTCCCCAGCTCTCTTGCCCTTCTCTGGCCCTGTTCCAGCTCCTCAGTGTCCTTGCAGTGAGTGGCACTCAGCTGATCACCAACCCTCCACGTGGCAGGAGTGGTTTCCTGGGGCACAGCATGATGGAGCTGAGGGAGGCTGTGGCTGCCTCTTCCCTGGAGGTGTTGAAGGCCAGGCTGGATGAGGCCTTGGGCAGCCTGTGCTGGTGGGAGGTGTCCCTGCCCATGGCAGGGGGCTGGAGCTGGGTGGTCTTGAAGGTCCCTTCCAACCTAACCCATTCCATGATCTGCAGCTGTGCCACAAGGTTTAAGCACAGCTCAGGCCCCGTGCAGGTCCTTCGGATCAGCAGCAGTCTGTGCACACCAATGTGCTGAGGCTGGCTAATGATTAGCTCAGCCTTGGCGGTCCCAGCAGCGCAGGGAGCTGGCCTGAGCTGTTTCACAACAGCCCCAGGAGTTGTTCTCCCCTCCCAACCCTTCCTCCAGCTGCCTCCCGCTTCTTAGGGACCTTATCAGCCGCTAGAGCAGAGTACTCTGTCCTTTGCTGGATAACACCCGGCCTTGGGAGGCTCCTGAAGATGGAAAGTGAGAAGAGCAGACTCTTATCTCTGCCCATTCCAAAGAGCAGGGGCGCAGTGACCGTGGGATGAAGTCCCGGCAGCCTCCGTCCGCGGCTGCGTGTCCCTGCCGGGCGCCCCGGCTCGGCGCTGCCCGCCCGGAGCCTGCCGGTGCGATGAGCGCCGCTCCGCCGGGGCCCCTGCCCCTGCTCTCCCTGGCTGCAAACCTGGCGGCCCGGGAGTGGGCAGTGCTCTTCAGCCCCTGGAGAAGGAGGTGGCAGCCCAGGAGGGGCGAGCAGGCGGCGGATCCTGCCAGAGCTGCTGTCAGCTGGAGTCCCCGTGTGCCATGGTGGTGTCCCTGACCTTGGCGCTGCTGTGGCTTGGGGTGGGCTGTCTCTGTTGCAGGCAGCTGCACCAGACCTGCACGCTGGCCGTGATGGAGGACTCTTACCGGGGGCCCTGGAGTGCACGGAGGAGGACATCACCGACAAGGTGAGAGCGGCGCCGGGCCGCGCCGTGCGGGCCGTGCCGGGCCGTGCCGGGCCGTGCCGGGCTGCCTGACAGCCTCAGCCTGGGGTCCTGCACAGCTGCCACGGGGCACACCGGGGCAGGGGCACACGGGAAGCCCTCCATGTCGAGGGGATGGAGAATGAATCAAGCTGCAGAGGTCTGCTGTGGTGCTGGGGCAGGAAGGAGAGGTGGCTCGGGAGGCTGAATCAGGCTGAAGTTTCGGCACAGCTCCCACTGGGCAGAGCAGGGCAGGGGGACATGCACAGGCCTCCACATCGAGGGGATGGAGAATGAGTCAAGCTGCAGAGGTCTGCTGTGGTGCTGGGTCAGGAGGGGGCACTGGTGCCTCTCCCAGGGCTGGAGGTGCCTGCCCCGTGTGCAGGGCTGGAGGTGCCTGCCCCGGGGCTGGAGGTGCCTGTCCCAGGGCTGGAGGTGCCTGTCCCAGGGCTGGAGGTGCCTGTCCCATGTGCGGGGCTGGAGGTGCCTGTCCCAGGGCTGGAGGTGCCTGCCCCAGGTGCCTGTCCCAGGGCTGGAGGTGCCTGCCCCAGGGCTGGAGGTGGAGGCCCCATGTCCCGGGGCTGGAGGTGCCTGCCCCATGTGCGGGGCTGGAGGTGCCTGTCCCAGGGCTGGAGGTGCCTGCCCCATGTGGGGCTGGAGGTGCCTGTCCCAGGGCTGGAGGTGCCTGCCCCATGTGCGGGGCTGGAGGTGCCTGTCCCAGGGCTGGAGGTGCCTGCCCCATGTGCGGGGCTGGAGGTGCCTGTCCCGGGGCTGGAGGTGCCTGCCCCATGTGCGGGGCTGGAGGTGCCTGTCCCAGGGCTGGAGGTGCCTGCCCCATGTGCAGGGCTGGAGGTGCCTGTCCCAGGGCTGGAGGTGCCTGCCCCATGTGCCGTCCCAGGGCTGGAGGTGCCTGCCCCATGTGCAGGGCTGGAGGTGCCTGCCCCATGTGCGGGGCTGGAGGTGCCTGTCCCAGGGCTGGAGGGTGCGGGGCTGGAGGTGCCTGTCCAGGGCTGGAGGTGCCTGCCCCATGTGCGGGGCTGGAGGTGCCTGTCCCAGGGCTGGAGGTGCCTGTCTCAGGGCTGGAGGTGCCTGCCCTGGATGTGCGGGGCTGGTGGCTTCCCTGCAGCTCAGCAGGCTGGGCTGTACCTTCTGTTCCATGCTCTCCAGTTCTGCTTGCCTGAGCTGAGCAAGTTCTCAACAATGACCTCATTCTCCTGGCACACTCTTGCTGCTGCTCCTTGTGCCATTAGGGTCCCAAGCTGGCGCTGTGCTGGTCCTGGTGGGTGTTACAAGAACAGGTTCCAGGAGGAGGTGGGAGCTGGGCAGGAGAACAAGAAAGCTTCTGTGTGGGCAACCCAAGTTAACCTGGCTGAGGAAAAGGAGTTAGAGATGGGGGAGCTGTGGCTTGGGGGAAGTGTCTGCTGCAGTCCTGCTGGCCTGAAGCTGCGTGAGAATGGCTTTGGGATCCTGGAATCTGCTTGGGATTCAGGAGGATGCTGCACATGAAAAATCCTTCAAAACCAGCAGTTCCCCACCCCTGGAAGTTGCACAAAACACTCCTGATCCTGCAGGCATCTGCCCTGGGGCGCCACCTGTGTCCCCCTGGAAGAGGTCTTGTGTCTCTGCCTGCCTCTGTGCCTTTTTGCCTCTCACTTGCCCTTCCCAGATGGTTTGGGGTTTGCAGGCACACTCCTAATGGTCTCTCTGCCATGGCTGTCCTTGTAGTGGTGTAGATGGCAATTTGGGGACCACAAACTCTGACCTTCTGCAGTCTCCTGCTTGGGTGGGAAGCAGAGCAGCATTTCTGGACCTCTTTGCTCTGTTGTGCACCATATAGGGAAAGGAAACACAGCTGCAGTGCCTGCTGTGAACCCAGGGTCCACCAGGGCTGCTCTCAGGTACAGCAGAGCTCTCCAGATCCAAATCTTGCCCTCTAGACCTCCAGGTGGGATATGGAATCCTTTGAGTGAGGCCAGAGGAGGCCACAGCAGTGCTGGGAGGCTGGAAGCCCTCTGCTGGGAGGCCAGGCTGGGAGGGTTGGGGGTGTGCAGCCTGCAGAGGAGAAGGCTCCAGGGAGACCTCCTGGTGGCCTTGCAGGGCTTCAAGGGGCCAGAAGAGAGCTGGGGACAGACTTCTGAGCAGGGCCTGTTGGGCCAGGCCAAGGGGGGATGGTTTGAAGTGCAAGAGGGAGCCTGAGAGTGGAGAGAAGGAGAAGTGTTTGGTGCTGAGGGTGGGGAGAGCCTGTCCCAGGCTGCCCAGAGAGCTGGAGCTGCCCCATGGCTGGCAGCAGTGCAGGGCAGGCTGGTTGGGGCTGGGAGCAGCCTGCTGTGGCTGCAGCTGTCCCTGCTGGCTGCAGGGCTTGCCCTGGCTGAGCTTGGAAGGTCCCTTCCTACCCAGCCCAGTCAGTGATTCCATTCTACAATAGCATCATGAAGGGCATGAAGAAAGGAGAGAGCTGGGCCCCTGCTGGTACCTGGGGCACATGAAAACCTGGGCACCAAGGAGCAAAAGGACATTTGGTGGAGTCCCCCCCGGGGGTGTTTAAAGCCATCTGGCAGTGGTGCTGAGGGAGGAGTTTGGGTGGCGGTGGCTGCGCAGCAGTGCCGGGGGTGAGCTGCGGGTGTGTGGCGGGGCTGGGTGCTGTCGGGGGGTGTGGTGCTGACGTGCCCTGTGGCATCCCCAGGTGGTGTTCCTGGAGCAGAGAGTGACAGAGCTGGAGAAGGACACAGCTGCCAACGGCGAGCAGCACAGCCGCCTGCGCCAGGAGAACCTGCAGCTGGTGCACAGGTGGGGCCCAGTGCTGGGGCAGACCTGCACCCCCTGCTCGGCCTCTCCCCCTCCACATCCTGGGCTGGATGGTCTCCTAACATCCTGTGGTTTCCTGATTCTGTATGCTCTGTCCTCACTCTGCCTGGGCTCTTTCTGCCCCTCGTGTCCCTCTCAGGTGTAGGTGGAAGCTGCGGCAGGGTCCCTGCCGCCCACCTCCACCCTCCCTGCGACCAGCCCTGGTCCTGTTGCTTTCTGCTGTGCTGCAGCCCTTTGGCTCCTGCTTGATGTGATCAGTGTCTCCCCTAATCTGGCAGCAGAGTGCTTGCCCTGCAGATAAAGGCAGCAGAGTTTATCTTTAGGGCTGTAAGGCTGTTAGGTAACAGCCAGGGCAGAGGACAGAGCCCTTCCAGCAAAGCCCTGCTGACCTCTGCAGCCAGGGAAGTGGTTTCACTTGAGCAGCTTGGCCCAGGAGCATCACTCAGCTCCTAAGCAGGTAAAGCCCTGAGTCTTCTCTTTGCTGGGTGAAGAATAGCTTCAGCTGGCAACAGCCTCCCTCACCTGCCTCTGCCAGAGACAGGAGATTCTGCCCCTGGGCTCTGCTCTGCTCAGCCCTCAGCTCCAATCCTGCCTCCAGCTCTGCTGTCCCCAGCAGCAGCAGGACACAGAGCTGCTGGAGAGAGGCCAGAGGAGGCCACAGAGATGCTGCCAGGGCTGGAGCAGCTCTGCTGGGAGCACAGGCTGAGGGAGCTGGGGCTGTGCAGCCTGCAGAGGAGAAGGCTCCAGGGGCTGCTCAGAGCTGCTGCCAGCACCTGAAGGGATCCTGCAGGAAGGCTGCAGAGGGACTTTGGCTGAGGGGGTCTGAGGCAGGCCAAGGGGGAAGGGTTTGGAGCTGAGGCAGAAGTTCTGCAGTGTAAGGCTGCTGAGCCTCTGGCCCAGGCTGCCCAGGGAGGCTGTGGCTGTCTCCTGCCTGGGGGTGCTGAAGGCCAGGCTGGATGAGGCCCTGAGCAGCTGAGTCTGTCTGAGAGATGTCCTTGCCCATGGCAGGAGGTTGGGATAGAGGAGCTCTGAGGTCCCTTCCAGCCTGAGCCATGCTGTGACTGTGATGATTTTGTCCAGGAGATGTGAGATTGAGACATTGGGGCTCTGAGCTTCCTGCCCCTGGGCAGCAAGTCTGGGTAAGGGCAGAGAAAAGAACCCAAAATGCTAGGAGAGGCTGAAGGAGAATTTCCCTGCCATGGGCACTGGCAGTGAAAGCACAGCCCTGGGGTCATGATTGCATTCAATGCTCTCTACAGACTTCTCCAACCTAGAAAATTCTGTGACATGCTGATTAAGGAGCTTGTTCTGGGGAATGCTCTGATATGTGGAGTCCAGGGTCCAGCTCTGGGCTCTCCAGTTCAGGAGGGACAGGGAACTGCTGGAGAGAGCCCAGGGAGGCTGCAGAGCTGCTGAGGGGCCTGGAGCAGCTCTGGCAGCAGCAAAGGCTGAGAGCCCTGGGGCTGAGAGCCTGCAGAAGAGCAGCCCCAGAGGGCAGCTGAGCAATGCTCAGCAAGAGCTGAAGGAGCTGTGGGGGGCAAGAGGCTGGGGCCAGGCTCTGCTGAGTGCTGCCCAGGGACAGCACAAGGGGCAGAAAGTGTCAGGCAGGAGGTTGGAGCTGAGCAGGAGGAGCAAGTTGTTTGTTGTGAGGCTGCTGGAGGCCTGGAGCAGGCTGCCCAGAGAGGTTGTGGAGTCTGCTGGTGTGGAGAGCTTCCAACCCCCCTGGGCACTGTGCTGCTGGGCAAGCTGCTGTGGGTGCCCTGCTGGAGCTCCAGAGCTCCCTTCCCCCCATGCTGGCACTCTGGGACTGTGCCCCACAGGCTGTGGGTTACAAAATGATTGCTGTGCTCTTACCTCAGTCCCTTGTTGGTCTCCCCCTGAAGGAGTTTGATGTTGCTTGGAGCCTTAAAACTGTACAGGGACAATGCCCTGGAGTCACTGCATGGGTTGGGTTGGAAGGGACCTTCAAGATCAGCAGTTCCAACCCCCTGCCCTGGGCAGGGACACCTCCCACCAGCCCAGCTTGCTCAGTAGGTGCCACCTGGGCACTTTCCTTGGCTGCCCTGTTGGTCAGCAGCAGTGTCCTGGGGGCTCCATGGGCCGTGTTCCTTTCCCACTGGGCTGGAGTGAGCCCCTGTGCTGCTGCTGGAGGTGCTTCCCCTCCAAGCTCGCCCCGTTGCAGTCTCCTCCCATCTCTCCTGGGGTGGGAGGGGAGCTGGGAGGGGTCTGATCGCTGCCGGGGGTGGCAGGTGCAGGGCGAGCCATCAGGATCAGTTAATCCTCTCTCTTTCCTCTCCCCAGGGCAAACGCTCTCGAGGAACAGCTGAAGGAGCAGGAGCTGAGAGCTGACCAAACCCTCCTGGAGGAGATCAAGAAGCAGAGGGAGCTGCTGAGCAAAATGGAAAGAGAGAAGAGCATTGAGATTGAGAACCTGCAGGCCAGGTGGGGCTGGGGCAGGGCTGGCTGGCAGCAGGGCTGCTAGAGCCACCCACAGCAGCTGGGCACAGCACAGACTGCTGCTGTGCAGCTCCAGCCTCTGGGCACACAGTGTGGAGGCTTAGCTTGGATAAGGTGACCAAGGTGATGATAAACCCTGAGCCTGGCTGCAGCTCCCACCTTCACAACCAGCCCCCTGAGGGATGCTGGGCTCAGACTCTGCCTTCCCCTGCTGCCCATGCACTGCCCCACCACGTGTCACTGGGCAGCTGGCTTGGCACCACTGGTGCCCACGTGTGGCCCACGGGAGCGTTTGATGTTCAGATGTGTTCCACCTGCCTGCAAGGTGTCCCTGCCCCTGGCGGGGGCTGGAACTGGATCACCTTTAAGGGCCTCTCCAACCCATGCTGTGATTCCATGAAAGAGGCCTGGAAGGAAGAGCTGTCCAAAGGCAGAGGCCCAGGCAGTGTCCCAGGCAGGGAGCTCCCTGCTGGCCTCCAGAGGAAGGTGTGGGAGAGGCTCCTCTTCCCTGACCTGTCCTTTGTGCTGCCTTTGCAGCCTGGGTTTCGCTTTGCTCAGCCCTGGCAGTACACCGGAGGTGAAGCCCACGTGCAGCCCCTGCTGGCTTGCCGTCAGCAGCTGCTGGCTGGGCCCTGCCGGTGGTGCTGCAGCCCAGGGTGCTGAGCTGGGTGAGCCGCTGACGGGGGGTGTGTGCCTGCAGGCTGCAGCAGCTGGATGATGAGAACAGCGAGCTGAGGGCCTGCGTGCCCTGCCTGAGGGCCAGCATCGAGCGGCTGGAGGAGGTGAGCACCGCCAGGCTCCGCTGCCCCCTGCCCCCGGCCCCTGCCCCCCCTGCCCCCTGCCCCCTGCCTGCAGCTCGGCTCCTCAGGGCTCAAAGCACTGCCTGCCAGGCCCTGCACACCTCACCTGGCACCACAGCTGGCACATACCCCTGGTCAGGCAGGTTCCCAGTCTCTGGAAGCTGGGATTAAGTAGCTCAGCGCCAGAGGAAGCCACAGAAATGGTCACTGCTGGGAGGCCAGGCTGGGAGGGTTGGCCTTGGGCAGCCTGCAGAGCAGAAGGCTCCAGGGAGACCTCCTGGTGGCCTTGCAGGGCTTCCAGAGGCCAGAAGAGAGCTGGGGACAGACTTCTGAGCAGGGCCTGTTGGGCCAGGCCGAGGGGGATGGTTTGAAGTGCAAGAGGGAGCCTGAGAGTGGAGAGAAGGAGAAGTGTTTGGTGCTGAAGGTGGGAGAGCCTGTCCCAGGCTGCCCAGAGAGCTGGAGCTGCCCCATGGCTGGCAGCAGTGCAGGGCAGGCTGGTTGGGGCTGGGAGCAGCCTGCTGTGGCTGCAGCTGTCCCTGCAGGGCTTGCCCTGGGTGAGCTCTCAAGGTCCCTCTCAGTCCAGACCGTGAGTCCATGATTCTCACCCGTCCCACACCCGGCTGTGACAGTGCGGGCTGCGGGAAGCCGCAGCGGCAGCGGTGCCAGCCCTGTGCTGGCTGCAGAGGGCACTCTGCCCTCTTGTGGAAGCTTGTCCCCATCCCTGCAGGGACAGCACTGCAGGGGAGGAAGAGGAGCAGCAGCCATGCTTCACCTGCAAGTCCTGCCTGGACAGATAAGGCCTTGCTGGGATCTGAGCTGAGTCTTCAAAGCACCGTGGGGGCTCCCAGATGCTCCTCCAGAGGAGCCTTCCTCTCCACACTGACAGGAGTCTTCCTTGAGAGGAACTTTCCTCCTTGTTTGGAGCCTTCCTCCCTACACTGACAGGGGTCTTCCTCCTTGAGAGGACCCTTCCTCTTGAAGCTGAGCCTTCCTCCCGGGAGGAGCCTTCCTCCCCCCACCAGGAGCCTTCCACCCCGCTGTGCCCAGCACATGCGCAGGAGGGGCCCTGGCAGCCCCGTGAGCCTCCTGTGTCCTCTCCCTGCAGGAGAAGCAGAAGCTGCTGGATGAGATGGAGGAGCTCAGCGTGCAGCTGAGGGAGGAGCAGGAGAAGAGGAGGAGGATGGGGGACAAGCTGAGCCAGGAGAGGCACCAGTTCCAGAAGGAGAAGGAGTCGACGCAGGAGGTGAGCAGAGCCTCCTGCCCGCCCGGGCTGGGGGTGTGGGGCTGCTGCCTTCGGTGCCTCTCCAGCTGCAACTGCAGCACCTGGGCCTGCCTGGGGGACTGAACATCTCTGTGAGGGGGAAAGGCTGAGAGCCCTGGGGCTGCCTGGTCTGGAGAAGAGCAGCCTGAGAGGATCTGATCAATGCTGATCAATACTTCAAGGGTGGGTGTCAGGAGGGTGGCACCAGGCTACTGTCAGTGGTGCCCAGTGTCAGGACAAGGGGCAATGGGCACAAACTGGCACATCAGAAGTTCCATCTGAACATGGGGAGGAGCTTCTGTAACTGGAGGGTGCTGGAGGCCTGGAGCAGGCTGCCCAGAGAGGTGCTGGAGTCTCCTCTGGAGAGCTTCCAACCCCCCTGGATGGTTCCTGAGTGACCTGCTCTAGGTGCCCCGGCTCTGGCAGGGGGCTGGGCTGGATGGTCTCCAGAGGTCCCTTCCAGCCCCTGCCAGCCTGTGATTGTGTGAGGGTTGCACAGAAGCTTCACTGTGTAACATCTGCATCAAAACTCACCTGAGCTCCTCTGCAGCTGCAAACCCGGGGGGCTGTGCCCCCTGGGCCTGCCCACGGGGCTGCTTCTACCTCTGCAGCAAAGGAAAGGTGGCAGAAGCCTGGTGACAATGGCACATGGGACCAGCAGGCAGGAGGAGAGGGAGCTGAGGTTGTTTGGGTGGGAGCTGCCAGCTCCTGTGTGCCTGGGGGCAGAAACACAGCCCCCAGCCCCCTCCAGGCATCTGTGACTGCAGATCCCAGCTGGAAGCTTGAGCCAGGCTCACTGCTGTGGTGGGAAAGGAGCCACCAGTGGGCATGTCACTGGTGGTGCTGGGGGCACTGGGCTGATCCAGGCACTCCCAGCACTGAGGCAGGAGCCCCAGAGCCAAGTCAAGGCTGGAGTGGGATTCTCCCCAGCCCTGTTCTCCAGACCCTTCCCCAGCTTTGCTGCCCCTCTCTGGCCCTGGCACAGCTTCTTAGTGTCCTTCTTGAAGTGAGGGGCCCAGAAGTGGCCCCAGGACTCCAGCTGTGGCCTCAGCAGGGGCAAAAGACCTTGGACTCCAGGGCTGCTCTCCGGTGTGTGAGCAGCTGCCCCTCTCCTCCTGGCTGGAGGCAAGGAGGGGAGGGGGAAGCTGCGGCCCCTCCAAGGGTGCCCCATCCGTCCCGCCAGCCGGGACTGCAGGGCATGGGCACTCAGCTGTGCTCCTGCCCCGTGCTGCAGCTCATCGAGGACCTGAGGAAGCAGCTGGAGCACCTGCAGCTCTTCAAGCTGGAGGCTGAGCAGCGCAGGGGCAGGAGCAGCAGCGTGGGGCTGCAGGAGTACCACAGCAGGACACGGGAGACGGAGCTGGAGCAGGAGATCAAGCAGCTCAAGCAGGTAGGAAGGGCTGGGCAGGGAGGGAGGTGGTCTGGCTGCTCCATCTGCCACCCAGCAGCGCTCACCGGGGGCCTGGGGACCTGTGGTAGGGAGCTGAGCCAGCAGCCCGGTGCTTACACCTCTGCTGGGACAGGAGAGCTTGGCTCCTCCTGAAGGGCAGCAGGAGCACTCCAGAGCCCCTCTCTGTGTGTCCCTGGATCTCCCGGCACACCCCTTCACAGAATCACATCCCACCTGTCTCCAGGCTCAGGAGGCCATGTGCAGCTCCCACACTGTGAGCTGCTGGTCGAGGCAGAGTGCCCTGCGCTCCCCCGTGGGTCTGCTCTGGGGGCACCACATGCTTCAGCAGCAGCCTGTCTGTCGCCAACAGGACAACAGGACCCTGAAGGAGCAGAATGATGAACTGAATGGGCAGATCATCAACCTGAGCATCCAGGGAGCCAAGAACCTCTTCTCAGCCTCCTTCTCCGAGTCCCTGGCAGCAGAGATCAGCTCAGTCTCCAGAGACGAGGTGGGTGCCATGGGAGCTCCTCACCTCACAGCACATCTGCCCAGGGTGCCTCTCCTCTCCTCTCCTCTCCTCTCCTCTCCTCTCCTCTCCTCTCCTCTCCTCTCCTCTCCTCTCCTCTCCTCTCCTCTCCTCTCCTCTCTCTCCTCTCCTCTCCTCTCCTCTCCTCTCCTCTCCTCTCCTCTCCTCTCCTCTCCTCTCCTCTCCTCTCCTCTCCTCTCCTCTCCCTCTCCTCTCCCTCTCCTCTCCCTCTCCTCTCCCTCTCCTCTCCCTCTCCTCTCCCTCTCCTCTCCCTCTCCTCTCCCTCTCCTCTCCCTCTCCTCTCCCTCTCCTCTCCCTCTCCTCTCCCTCTCCTCTCCCTCTCCTCTCCCTCTCCTCTCCTCTCCTCTCCCAACCTCTCCTCTCCTCTCCCAACCTCTCCTCTCCTCTCCCAACCTCTCCTCACTTCTGTCTGGAGCCAGCTTCACGTCCCAGGGAGCTGGGAGGGCATCACCCCTGGAGATGTTGGCATCTCCTGCTCCCTGGCTCCACCTAAGCATCGGGACTGGACCTTTCAGAGGCCAAGCAGTGGGGAAACACCTGGGTGTCTGGGGGCCAAAGGGAGGTGTGATGCTCCTTGCTTTCTCACAGAGATGTGCTGAGGGCCATGCTGGGAAGTGCCTCTAACACACCCTGAGCTCTCTGAAACACCCCAAGTGATTCCAAACTGCTCCACCCTCCTCTGACCAACTCTGAAACATCCCTGAGCTGCCCTCAGCCTTCCCTGGGCTGCCCTCAGCCATCCCTGGGCTGCCCTCAGCCTTCCCTGAGCTGCCCTCAGCCTTCCCTGGGCTGCCCTCAGCCATCCCTGGGCTGCCCTCAGCCTTCCCTGGGCTGCCCTCAGCCTTCCCTGGGCTGCCCTCAGCCTTCCCTGGGCTGCCCTCAGCCTTCCCTGGGCTGCCCTCAGCCTTCCCTGAGCAGCAGCCTGCTTGGAGTGGACTCCATGCTCTGAAAGGCCTTTTCCAAGCAGAATGGTGCTGTGAAGCAGGGGAGGCAGCCTGGGTGGGCGGCAGTCCCGCTGGTGTCCCTGGGCAGGGCTCTCTCAGTGCCTTTGTGCCCTGTGGTGCAGCTGATGGAAGCCATCCAGAAGCAGGAGGAGATCAACTACCGCCTGCAGGACTACATCGACAGGATCATCGTGGCCATCATGGAGACCAACCCCTCCATCCTGGAGGTCAAGTAGGGGGCAGGGGCAGCCTGGAGCCGCCCACCCGCGCGGATCCGGTGCTCCGAGGGGGTGAAGAGGGCCTGGAAACGTCTTTGCTCTTGAGGAAGGCACAAGGAAGCATCTCGGCACTCCGGGGGCTGAATCAAGGCCCCCAGGGGGTCCCTCTGGCCAGCCCGCAGCCAGGCTCTGCTGCCTGACTCTTGTTTTGAAGCCCTGCTGGCTGCGAGGGCTGACAGGGAACCTGGAGAGAGACGGGCAGGCGGCAGGCAGCGGGAGGAGGCTGCCCCTGCAGCTGGGAACTGTCCCATCGGCTCCCCTGGCACCTGCTGGGCTGGGAACAGGAGCCTGCCACCTCAGGGGGCTCTGAAGAGAACATGGGGGGGTGGTCTCCAAACTGCAGGCTAAGGGATGGAGAAGGAAGCTGCCCTGCCCTGCCCTGCCCTGCCCAGTACCTGCTTTGCCAAAGTGTCCCTGACACACTACTCACTGGGGCAGGGCTGGCAGAGAGGGAGACAGAGGCCTGGCCTTGGCCAGGGTTTGGGTTTGGTTTGTGCTTTGTTGGTTGTTATGTTTGTATTCTTAGCTTGCTGCAGATGTCCTCAGCTGGCACAGCCCCTGCCTGCTGCCGGGGTGCTGCAGGCTGGCTGCCCGGGCAGCAGCTGCCCTGTGGACACACATCAGAGCACTTTGTCACCTGCCTCCTTAGCTGTGCTGTCCTGGCTCGCTCCCCGGCACACCTCGGTGTTTGTGGCTCTGCCACCCTCCCCTCCCGCTGCCACGGGGGCTGTGGGTGTCCGAGCCGGGCCGGCTCCGGGAGCAGAGGTCCCCTGGTGCCCCCGCTGCGGGCACACGGAGCTGTCCAGCCCGCAGGGACTCTGCCGCTTGCACTGCAGCCCCACCCCTAAGCCCAGCGTGGGGACAAGCACCTCACACCCTGGGGTCCCTGGGGACGGCCACCGGTGCCACTGCCAGCTGGAGCAGGGCTCTGCCCATGAGAGCTGCAGGCCTGGAGGGAGAGCCTGCCCTGGCCGCCGGGGTTGACCCCTCTGTGCTACAGGGCAGAGCGGAGCAGGGACCAGCAGAGCAGCTCCCTGGGAGCCCAAAGCCATGAGGACATCAGACAGCTTCTGGCTCGCTGGCACCAGGGAGCCACCACATCACCACCCTGCTCCGGGAGCCCATGGCCAGCACAGTGCCAAGGATGCAGCTCTGCCAGGCCCCCAGGAGCTCCCCTGCTTCCTGCCAGGCAGGCTGGGGACATGCCAGGGAGGCCTGAAGCAGAAGCCACAGCCATCCCTTGGCCACTGGGATGGGGGTGGGGGGGGGATGGGGGGGTGCCTGCACCTCCCCAGAACACTCCCATGTGGGAGGCACCTCAGCTCCGGTGGTGGCACCTCAGCTCCTATGGTGGCACCCCTCTCTGTCCCCATGGTGGCCCAGCAGCCAGCTCCCCCATGGTCCCCATGATGGCTGGAGAGGGGTGGCAGCTGCTGCAGCCTTACACCCTGCTTGGGGGAGGGAGGTCCCCGGTGGCTCACAGGTCCCTGGGGCCATCAGCCAAACCCCAGAGCCAGCCAACCTCTTCCATCAGCCTCCTTCTTCCACACCCCCTGTGGGTGTGAGGGGCAGCAGGGTGGGCAAGGGCCCCAGGAACCACATAGCACAGAGCAGCACTCAGCAGAGCAGCACTCAGCAGAGCAACACAACACAGAACAACACAACACAGCAACACAGAGCAGCACTCAGCAGAGCAGCACTCAGCAGAGCAGCACTCAGCAGAGCAGCACTCAGCAGAGCAACACAACACAGAACAACACAACACAGCAACACAGAGCAGCACTCAGCAGAGCAACACAACACAGAACAACACAGAGCAGCACTCAGCAGAGCAGCACTCAGCAGAGCAACACAACACAGAACAACACAGAGCAGCACTCAGCAGAGCAGCACTCAGCAGAGCAACACAACACAGAACAACACAACACAGCAACACAGAGCAGCACTCAGCAGAGCAACACAGAGCAGAGCAGCACTCAGCAGAGCAGCACTCAGCAGAGCAACACAGAGCAGAGCAACACAGAGCAGCACTCAGCAGAGCAGCACTCAGCAGAGCAACACAACACAGAACAACACAGAGCAGCACTCAGCAGAGCAGCACTCAGCAGCAGCACTCAGCAGAGCAGCACTCAGCAGAGCAACACAGAGCAGCACTCAGCAGAGCAGCACTCAGCAGAGCAACACAACACTCAGCAGCACTCAGCAGAGCAGCACAACACAGCAACACAGAGCAGAGCAACACAGAGCAGCACTCAGCAGAGCAGCACTCAGCAGAGCCACACAACACAGAACAACACAGAGCAGCACTCAGCAGAGCAGCACTCAGCAGAGCAACACAACACAGAACAACACAGAGCAGCACTCAGCAGAGCAGCACTCAGCAGAGCAACACAACACAGAGCAGCACTCAGCAGAGCAGCACTCAGCAGAGCAGCACTCAGCAGAGCAACACAACACAGAACAACACAACACAGCAACACAGAGCAGCACTCAGCAGAGCAACACAGAGCAGCACTCAGCAGAGCAGCACTCAGCAGAGCAACACAGAGCAGAGCAACACAGAGCAGCACTCAGCAGAGCAGCACTCAGCAGAGCAACACAGAGCAGAGCAACACAGAGCAGAGCAACACAGAGCAGCACTCAGCAGAGCAGCACTCAGCAGAGCAACACAGAGCAGAGCAACACAGAGCAGCACTCAGCAGAGCAACACAGAGCAGAGCAACACAGAGCAGCACTCAGCAGAGCAGCACTCAGCAGAGCAACACAACACTCAGCAGCAAGCACAACACTCAGCAGAGCAACACAACACAGCAGCAGCACTCAGCAGAGCAGCACTCAGCAGAGCAACACAACACAGCAGCACTCAGCAGAGCAGCACAGAACAACACAGAGCAGCACTCAGCAGAGCAACACAGAGCACACAACACAGCAGCACTCAGCAGAGCAGCACTCAGCAGAGAGCAACAGAGCAACACAGAACAACACAGAGCAGCACTCAGCAGAGCAGCACAACACAGAACAACACAGAGCAGCACACAAAACAGAACAACACAAAACAGAACAACACAGCACAGCAGCACTCAGCAGAGCAGCACTCAGCAGAGCAACACAACACAGCAGCACTCAGCAGAGCAGCACTCAGCAGAGCAACACAGAGCAGAGCAACACAGAGCAGCACTCAGCAGAGCAGCACTCAGCAGAGCAACACAACACTCAGCAGCACTCAGCAGAGCAGCACAACACAGCAACACAGAGCAGAGCAACACAGAGCAGCACTCAGCAGAGCAGCACTCAGCAGAGCAACACAACACAGAACAACACAGAGCAGCACTCAGCAGAGCAGCACTCAGCAGAGCAACACAACACAGAGCAGCACTCAGCAGAGCAGCACTCAGCAGAGCAGCACTCAGCAGAGCAACACAACACAGAACAACACAGAGCAGCACTCAGCAGAGCAGCACTCAGCAGAGCAGCACTCAGCAGAGCAACACAACACAGAGCAGCACTCAGCAGAGCAGCACTCAGCAGAGCAACACAACACAGAACAACACAGAGCAGCACTCAGCAGAGCAGCACTCAGCAGAGCAGCACTCAGCAGAGCAACACAACACAGAGCAGCACTCAGCAGAGCAGCACTCAGCAGAGCAGCACTCAGCAGAGCAACGCAACACAGAACAACACAACACAGCAACACAGAGCAGAACTCAGCAGAGCAGCACTCAGCAGAGCAACGCAACACAGAACAACACAACACAGCAACACAGAGCAGAACTCAGCAGAGCAGCACTCAGCAGAGCAGCACTCAGCAAAACCAACCCCCCACACACAAAGCAAAGCAAACCAACCCAACCCCAACCCACCCCAGGCCCTGGCCGGCGGGGCGCTGCTGGCTTGCCGGGCCGCAGCGGCTCCCTGTGCAGCGGCTGCCTGTGCAGCGGCTGCCTGTGCAGCGGCTCCCTGTGCAGCGGCTGCCTGTGCAGCGGCTCCCTGTGCAGCGGCTCCCTGTGCAGCGGCTGCCTGTGCAGCGGCTCCCTGTGCAGCGGGTTCCTGTGCAGCGGCTGCCTGTGCAGCGGCTGCCTGTGCAGCGGCTCCCTGTGCAGCAGCTCCCTGTGCAGCGGGTTCCTGTGCAGCGGCTGCCTGTGCAGCGGCTCCCTGTGCAGCAGGTTCCTGTGCAGCGGCTGCCTGTGCTCCCTGTGCAGCAGCTCCCCGGGTTCCTGTGCAGCGGCTCCCTGTGCAGCGGGTTCCTGCAGCGGGTTCCTGTGCAGCGGCTGCCTGTGCAGCGGCTGCCTGTGCAGCGGGTTCCTGTGCAGCGGCTCCCTGTGCAGCGGGTTCCTGTGCAGCGGCTCCCTGTGCAGCGGCTGCCTGTGCAGCGGCTCCCTGTGCAGCAGCTCCCTGTGCAGCGGGTTCCTGTGCAGCAGCTCCCTGTGCAGCGGCTGCCTGTGCAGCGGGTTCCTGTGCAGCGGCTCCCTGTGCAGCGGCTGCCTGTGCAGCGGCTGCCTGTGCAGCGGCTCCCTGTGCAGCGGCTCCCTGTGCAGCGGCTGCCTGTGCAGCAGCTCCCTGTGCAGCGGGTTCCTGTGCAGCGGCTCCCTGTGCAGCGGCTCCCTGTGCAGCGGCTCCCTGTGCAGCGGGTCCCTGTGCAGCGGCTGCCTGTGCAGCGGCTCCCTGTGCAGCGGCTCCCTGTGCAGCAGCTCCCTGTGCAGCGGCTCCCTGTGCAGCGGCTCCCTGGGCAGCGGCAGCCTGTGCAGCGGCTCCCTGTGCAGCGGCTCCCTGTGCAGCGGCTCCCTGTGCAGCGGGTTCCTGTGCAGCGGCTCCCTGTGCAGCGGCTCCCTGTGCAGCGGCTCCCTGTGCAGCGGCTCCCTGTGCAGCGGCTCCCTGTGCAGCGGCTCCCTGTGCAGCAGCTCCCTGTGCAGCGGCTCCCTGTGCAGCGGCTCCCTGTGCAGCGGCTCCCTGTGCAGCGGCTGCCTGTGCAGCGGCTCCCTGTGCAGCGGGTTCCTGTGCAGCGGCTCCCTGTGCAGCGGCTCCCTGTGCAGCGGGTCCCTGTGCAGCGGCTGCCTGTGCAGCGGCTCCCTGGGCAGCGGCAGCGAAGCCTTTTGGGTGTACATCAGTTGTAAAGTTGCAGAGGGAACATTTTTTCTACCTTGTAGAGTTTAGGTATTTTTATAGAAGGGAGGTTGCTCATTTTTTTAATACTTTCAGAGAAGAGAGAAGTGTATCTCAAAGTGTCTATATATAGCTGTATAAATCTATAAATACCTGAGATCTGCCTTTCCAGCCTCAGGGCCCTGGGTCCCCAGGCCTCCAGCAGTCCTCTCCTAGGCCTTGGGAGCTGTTCTTTCCAGGAGGTTTTTTTTTCCCCAGGAGGTACTGTAACTGTAAATAAGCACCAGGGAAGGAGAAGACGTCCCGACCAGCCAAGACCTCCTCAGCCAAGCCAAGCACTGACTTGCACACCCAGCACTCTGTAGAGGCTCTGTGGAAGGGGAGAAATAAAACAGAAAATTATTTAAAACAAAACAAAGTTGCGATTTCCCCAAAGGTTCTTTTCTTCCCCAGCCTGAGGGGCGGAGGAAGGTTCCCCCCCCCCCCAAACCCCCCAGATCCCAGAGGCAAGCCCGGTGTCGTCTGCAATGATGTATCCATTCTCGTGGGATTAAAAGCTGTTACCCTGCTGCCTGCAGACCTTCTTTGCGCAGGGCTGGAGCAGCCTGAGCTGGGCTGGGTGGCAGTGGGGCTGCCTCTGCCCCGGGCGTGCCCTGGTCTGGGCAGGGGTTGTCAGCCACAGCTCAAATCCTGGCATCAAAGGAGCACTTACTGGAGCAGGTCTAGAGAAGGGCAGCCGAGCAGGGGGAGTCATGGGGAGTACAAAGCACAGGGCCCCACCAGGACGGCCTGGCTGTGCCAGCAGGGACATGGCACACCCTGAACACAGCAGCAAGGTCCCAGACCCTCCCTCAGCCCAGCCAGCCCTGGGCCCCTGCCTGCTGCCCAGCCATGGCCTCAGGCCCAGCAGTCATAGAATCATAGAATCAGTCAGGGTTGGAAGGGACCACAAGGATCATCTAGTTCCAACCCCCCTGCCATGGGCAGGGACACCCCACGCTAGATCAGGCTGGCCAGTCAGATGGCTTTTGCAGCTTCAGGCTGCTGGAGCTGGCCTTCTGCTGGCTCCTTAGTGCTGTCCCACCCCCTGACCACCAGAGATCAGCTCCACTGTGCCATGCCATGGGAGAAGCACTGCTGCCTCCAAGGAGAAGCTCAGCAGAAGCAGCCTGGCAGCACCATACCCACATTCCCTATGGGTGTTTGAACTTCAGCAGCAGCCCTCACCCCAAGAAGGACACTGAGGGCTGGAGCAGGGCCAGAGAAGGGCAAGAGAGCTGGGGAAGGGTCTGGAGAAGAGGGCTGGGGAGGAGCAGCTGAGGGAGCTGGGGGTGTGGAGCCTGGAGCAGAGGAGGCTGAGGGAGACCTCCTTGCTCTCTGCAGCTCCCTGAGAGGAGGCTGCAGCCAGCTGGGGCTTGGGCTCTGCTCCCTAGGCTCAGGGGACAGAAATGTCTTGAAACTGTGCCAGGGGAGGCTCAGGTTGGAGATGAGGAAAATGTCTTTGGTGCCAGAGTGGTCAGGGCCTGGCAGAGGCTGCCCAGGGAGGAGGTGGAGTCCCCATGCCTGGAGGTGTTCCAGAACCCTGTGGCCATGGCCCTTGGGGGTGTATTTTAGTGGCCATGGTGGGGTTGGGTTGGTGTTGGACTGGGTGATCTGGGAGGGCTGCTCCAACCCAAACCATTCCAGGATTCTGTGGTAAGGATGGGGGAGGACAGACCTGGTTGGCTGTGGGGCTCCCCACAGGTGGGACGTGGGTGGTCTTCACCCTGCACTTCCCTGGTGGCCTCCAGGTTGGGTGAGGGACATCCAGAGCTGGACCTGTCACCCCACCCAGGGCTTGGGGAGGCTGGGATGGGGCCAAGCTGTGGCTTAGCACCAGCAAGGACTTGCTTGGATCTGCTCCAGGCGAGGCCGTGGAGGCTTCCCTTTGTCTCTGCCACACTCTGCTAAAGCCCTCGGAGCACTGAGCTGCTCTGAACCGCTCCAAAAATCCCTTAAATGCTGTAAAGCACCCTGCTAAGCTGCTCCACGCCCCCCTCGGCTTCCCCACGCCTCCTCCCAGCCCTCCCAAAGGGCTTGAAACTGCAAAAGAAACTCTCAGGTCTCAGAGTGCCTTTGGATAACTCCAAGCTGTTGCTCTGAACTCCTTGGAGCAGCCCTGGAGCACCACAAGCTGCTGCAAAGAGCTCAGGGTGCCTCTACGTGCTGGGAAGTGCCTCTAACACACCCTGAGCTCTCTGAGACACCCACAGTGATTCCAAACTCCCTGCTCTGAGCTGCTCTGAACCACCCCTGAGCTGCTCTCTGCTATCCCTGAGCTGCTTCCAATATCTCTGAGCTGCTCCAAACCATCCCTGAGCTGCTCCCAACCATCCCTGAGCTGCTCCAAACCATCTCTGAGCTGCTCCCAACCATCCCTGAGCTGCTCCCAACCATCTCTGAGCTGCTCCCAACCATCCCTGAGCTGCTCCCAACCATCCCTGAGCTGCTCCAAACCATCCCTGAGCTGCTTCCAACCACCCCTGAGCTGCTCTGACCATCTCTAAACCACCTGTGTAAAGCCCCAAGCTGCTTTCCACCCACCTGAGCAGCTCCAGTGTGCACCAAGGTTTCCCTAAACACCTCTCAGCAGCCCCTTAAGAACTCCCCTGCACATCTGAGCCTCCAGCAGTCTGAAGCTGCTCCACAAAAGGGGTGAAGTGCCCAGCTCTGGGGGTGCTGGTGCGGTGCTGGGTCACTCCCAGGAGCTGTGAACCACCCCTGAAGAGCCTGGAGTTCTGGAAGGAGGGACCTCGAGGCAGCACTGAAGCACTTGAATCGTTCAAATAGCTCTCAGGCTCCTCCAAGCAGCCCTAACAGGCTCCCAGATGCTACAACTGCTCGAAGTAGCTCTTTAAAGTCCTCTAAACTCTTCTCAAACTCCTTGAAATGGCTCCAAATGGGTCATAAAAGGAGATGATGTAGCAGCTCTGAAGCACTCGAAGCCTCCTCTGCATGGTTGTGAAATGCCTCAAGTGCTCCAACACCCTCTGAAAGGCCTCTTGGACCTTCCCAATGGACCTCTCCACAGCCTCGAAACTTCTCAGTAACGTCCCCAGGCTTCTCCCAGGAGTTTGAACCCCACCCCCTGCCCCCTGCCGGACACCAAAGAGGGGTGAGTGGCCCTGAAACCTCTCCCTGCTGCTCCAGGGCCCACCCAAAAGTATTTGGAGCTGCTCAGCAGCTCTTGAGCTCTTCTGCACACCCTCTGAAAAGGTCTCTGAGAGTCTTGTAGCCTCTCCCATCCTCTTCAAAGCTGCTCCAGAAAAGCTCTGAAGATCTTGGTGTCCTTCAGAACATCTCCAGAACTGGAAGCCAAGCTTCCCTGGAGCTGCTCCAGCTCACTCTTCCCCATTCCTGTGGCGCTCTGGCACCATGCTAGCAAGCCTTGGAGCAGCCGGGGGGGCTGGGAGTTACCAGTTATGAGGGAAAGAAAATGAAATCCACAGCAAGAAATACCTTTGCAAGAGGTTTGTGGAGCTTTGGTAGCTCCAGAGCTCCGCAGGGAAGCTGAGCTGCTGCTGAAGTGCTGCTCTAAAAGCCACCAAAGAGCTCCAGCTTCTGCCTTCTTCACGGTGGGATGCGCTGGGACGGGGACAGGCAGCAGGCACTAAGCAAGGGTTGGCCTCTGGCTGTGGTGCTGGGGATCCCAACCCCCCACCCCCACACCCCGTCCTGGGGTCAGGCTGCCTGCTCCTTGCTCCCAGCCCCCGTGGGAGAGCAGAGCAGAGCTGCTCTTCCCTGGCTCAGCCTGGGTCTGGCCCTGACCTCAAGGGCAGCAGCCCTCTGATGGAACTGGAGAGCAGCTCAGCCGGGGCACACCGCTGCGTGTCCCCCAGAACGTGGGGACTAGCTGGCAGTGCTGGGTTAAGGTTTGGACTTGATGATCATAGAGGTCTCCTCCTGCCCGAACCTGGCCAAATTCTGAACCTGGTCATGACCAAGAGCACCATGACCAGGTCCCAGGATGCAGCAGGAGGGCCACATCTGGCAGGCCCCCGGGGGCTGTGCCCCAGCTGTGCCCCCGGCCCAGGCCTGGCACAGGAATGTGCTCCAGCAGAGGCTGTTTGCTCGCAGGGGCAGCTGGAGGGGCAAGGAGCAGAGCTGGAGCTGGGGACCCCTGTTTAGAGAAGGGATTTCCAGCTCCTTCCCCTTCCAGATCTGCTGCCAGGATGGGGCTGGGGGTGGGGGTGCCCCCACCCTGGGCATCCCATGGGGCTTAAGAGGGACAGCCCCAGTGCAGCCCCTTGGCCCCAGGGTGCTGCCAGCATTGCCACGGGCACAGCCACCCGGGATGCTCCCAGGGAGCTCAGTCCCTTGCAGCTGGTCCCCAGGGATGCTCCCAGAGCTCAGGGGTGGGACAGGAGCCCAGGCAGGGACAGCCACACCTGGGGACCCTAACACCCCCCCAAACACCCCCCCACCCCCCCAGGAGCAGTGAGAGGCAGCCCTGCCTGCACTCCTCTTGCTCCAGGGTGGAAATCCTGGGGGAAGCAGAGCTGGTGATGTGCAGCCTGCCAGGGACCCCCAGTCTAACAGGGACCCCCAGCCTGGACAGGACCCCCTGTCCTTCCTTGGATTCCCTATCCTCACCAGGGCCCCCCAGCCTGCCTGGAACAACCCCCCACCATCCTTCCTTCAGCCTCCAGCCTGGCCAGGACCCCCTGTTCTTCCTGGGGCCCCTCGGTCTGTCCAGGGCCTCACAGCCTGGCCAGGACACCCCATGCTGACGGGGCACCCCACCCTGGCCAGCACCCCCAGCCTGAGCAGGAGCCTCCCCAGCCTTGCCCCCACCAGCCACGCTTCCCAGGCAGCCCCCGCAGCGAGGAGCACCAAGGCAGCTGCTGGCTGTACCCCAGCAAGGGGGAGCCCCACGGTGGGGGTCAGGCGGGGGGACCCCTACCTGGCCCTGTGCAGGGGCCGTGGGGGCCTCAGTTCGGACCATCGCTCTCAGCCTCCGCAGGGCTCCAGGGGCGGCGGGGGGGCGGTGTCCATCCTCCCCCAGTACCCTTTGGTGCGGTCCCGGCCAGGCTGCAGCATCCCAGCGCCCGGGGGACACGGGGGTGGGGGCGGACACAGAGCAGCGGGGCCCGTGGGAGGGGGCTGGCGGCGGGGGCCGGACCGGGGGGCGGGGGGATCCGGAGCGGGGCGGGAGCGGGGGCAGCGCCTCCTCCCTCCCCTCCTTCCCTCCCCCGGCCCTGCTCCCCTCCTCCTTCCCCTGCCCGCCGAGGGCAACCGGCGCCGTCCCGTCCCGTCCCGGGGCTCGGCGGCTCCGCTCCGCTTCCCCCCAGCACCGCTCCATGCGGGAGCCGCGGGTGGGGAGCAGCCGCCGGCAGCCCTCCCCGCCCGGCATGGCTCGGCTCTCGGTCAAGGAGCACTTGGATGGGATCCTCTCCGACTTCGAAGGTGCGGCCGCGGCTGCGGGAACTCCCCGCCTCCCACCCCCGAGCAGGGCTGAGTCCCCCGGCCCCGGGGCTGCGACCCCGCTCGGGGCTGAAGACAGGGGGTTGAGATCACCTCCCCGGGGGCTGAGCATCGGGGGGGGCTCGGTTCCAAGCCCCGTGGGCTGGGTAACCGGGGGGGCTTCGACCTACACTCATGGCTGGGTATCGGGGTGGGATTGCTGCTGCAGATGGGCATACTGGGGGGGCTGACATACCGCCCCCTTCCCGCCCCCTCCGGGGCTCAGCATCGTAGGGGACTGCACTCCACACCCTCAGGTCTGGGTCACTGGGGGAGTTATGCACCCCCCGAGGGATGCGACCCCGCTCGGGGCTGGGCAGGGGAGTTGGGGGAGGATGATGCTGGGGCTGAGCGTCCTGAGGATGGGGGGAGGGGGAAAGGAGGGGTGAGCGGGTGCGGGATGCCTCCCCAAAGGGCCCAGTTTCGTGGGGGGCTGCGCTGCTCCCCACCAGGAGGCAGGATTTCGTCCTGGGAGGGGGTGGGATTACCGCCGAGGGAGCATGGCGATGACCCCCCCGAAGTGGGCATCTTGGAGGGGCTGCGCTACCGCTCACCCGAAGCTGAATACCGGGGGCGGGGGTGATGGACCCCTCCCGGGGCTAAGCATATTGGGTGGTCGTTTCCCCAACACTTCGGGGGCTGCGCATCGTGAGGTGCCCCCCCAGGACGAGGTGCGCCCATGAGGAGCGGTGTGGGTGCCTCAGGGGGGTGTGTGACGGGGGGGGGGGGATAGGAGGGCTGGGGGGGTTCAAAGTGCTCCAGTGGGGGTGGGGGCTGCGTGTGCAGCCCCCGTGCGCGCGCTGCATGCTGCAGCCGTGCCCCCCGCTCCCCCCAAGGCTGGCCGGGGGGGTTGGGCTGCGGGGGGCTCCCGCCCGTCCGGGGCTGAGTTTCTCCCGACCGCGATGAGCCGCAGCCGCTTCCTGGAGGCTGGGGCGGGAGGGACCGGGGCTGGGCAGGGGCCGGGAGGGGTTGAGGTGGGGCGGGAGGGGGTGGCGAAACCCGACCCCGGGGCTGCTGCTGCCCTCGCCGGGGAGGAATGTGTGCATCTACCCCGGGCACCTTAACCCCGCCGCTGCCGGGCTGCCCCCTCCCCATGGACCCCCCCCCTCCATCCTTGCCATCTCCCACACACCCCCCCGCTACATCCCTCCCATGCCCCCATCCACCCCCCTCCAAATTCCCTGCCACCCCCTACTCCCTGCAAGCCCCCCCATCCTCTGCTCCCCAACTACCCTCCTATACACCCCCCACGCCTCTAACCCCCCTGCCACGCCCCCGGCCTCTGCCACCCTCCGACCCCTGCTTCCCCCAACCCCTGCCCTCCTCACATCCTCTCCCACACTCCCCCCAAACCCCTCACCACACCTTCACACCCCCATCACCCCCTCCCCCCGCCCCAACTCCTCTGACCCCCCTCAGACTCCCTTTTGCCCCTCACCCCCTCCCCACCCCCGGACAGATCTGGAGTCTGGGTGAGGCTGGAGCCGGGGGCAGGTTTGGGGTGAAAAGAGGCATTTTGACCTGCAGCAGTGAGATGGATGGAGGCGGGGGGACAGCAGCCCCACGCCCCCCACCCCCATGACCCCTTGGCCTCCACCCGGCCACAGAAATACCTGCCCCGGGCAGAGCTGTGATTAGCAGCACCCCCTCCCCCCGACCCCTGACCCCTGCCCAGCCCCGGGCACAGAGCTGAGCTGGGGAGGGCACAGGGCATGACCCCCACCCCCGCTGTCCCCAGCACTGCGGCCGAGCCCAGGCAGCAGCCATGGGGCTGAGGAAGAGGAGGGCGAAGGCAGCTTCATGCCAGTGGGTGCCATGCCAGGGCAGGCTGGCACATGTGCTGGCACAGCAGGGATGAAGGGGCGCAGCGTGGGCAGCCCCTCTCTAGCTACCTGCTGGAGGCAGCCACCCACTGCCTGGCAGTGGGGCAAGGAAGGCTGCCTGGGGGGTGGGGCATGGACCCCCTGCGCTCTCCTCAGGGGCTGGGGAGCCAACCGTGGGCACCACACGGTGCCCTTTGGAAGAGCTGGCAGAGCACGGCAAGAGGCTTTGCAGGGATGCCCAGGGGAGGGTGCTGGGGGTGTCCTTGTGTGGGGGCAGGTTGGCAGTGCCACCAGCCCTCTGCAGGGCCTGTCAGACCTGGGCTGCCTCCCGTCAGTAGGCTTCAGGGTTAACACCACGTAAGGGGGCAGGAAGCCTTCCCAGCAGGGATGGAGCAGGGGGAGAGGGGTGGGCTGGGGGATCTGGTTACTCGGGGCCGGATCCCTTACAGGGGGAATAAAGCGGGCACTGTGCGGCGGCACCGCCGGGCACAGCCACGGCCGGGGAGTGAGGGTGAAACAAAGCAGCAGTGCCCCGAGCCGCTGGCACTCAGCTGCATTCCCATGCGGGGTGGCATCACAGGCAGCCCTCTGGCAGCCAGCTGTGAGGGAGGCACCTTGAGTACTGGCGTGGTGTGGCACAGCTGGGGGTCCATGCCCAGGGCTCACCATGAGGTCAGTCGGGGAAGGGGCAGCGCCCAGCAGGTGCCTGGCCAGGGGTCCATCGGATGCCACTCTCATGCCACCATCTATCTGTCTCTGTCCCCAGCGCTCAAGAAGTCCTTTGAGGCAGAGGACGGCAGCGAGGTGCCCGGATCCGCACCAGCGTCCCCCCTGGGCACCACCGGGAGCCACCTGTCCCTGCAGCTTGGCCAGCTGCCAGGCGCGGGCACTGCCACGAGCCCCAGCCCCACGCTGCGCAGCCGCTCCGTCAGCCAGGCCAAGGGCACGGCCGGCGCCCGCGGCGCCTCCTTCCAGGCTCGCCCGGGCGCCACGGCGGGGCCCGGCAGCGATGGCGAGAGCCTCCGCAGCTCATCCTCCAGCCTGGAGAGCCCGGCGCCTAGCGGCCCCCCCCGCTGCCGGGCACCAGCCCAGGCCTGGCGCGGGTCCCGTCCCACGGCAGCGTCTCCCCGGTGGAGCTGGAGAGTGCCCTCTGTGGGGCTGGCCCCAGCGCCGTGCCCATGCTGGACCTGCACATCGCTGAGGAGCCGGGCACGGGCACACCCCCACCGCAGCCCCCGCCCTG
This sequence comes from Picus viridis, assembly GCA_033816785.1. NCBI lineage: Eukaryota > Metazoa > Chordata > Aves > Piciformes > Picidae > Picus > Picus viridis. The sequence goes on from CM066594.1 coordinate 551,063, forward strand.
GGGTACCCAGAGCCCTGTGACCCTCCCTCGAACCCGCCAGCCTTCCTCCTCCTCCTCCTCCTCCTCCCCATACGATGGCACCGAGGCCGCCCCAGGGCTGCCCAGGCTCACCGAGGGGCCATGGGGGTGGGACACAGCCCCCCAAGTGCTGCCTCAACCACAGCTGAGGGCCAGTCTCAATGTCAGCCTTAGTGCCAGCCCCAGCCTGGCTCACCGGCCCCCACCAGTGCCCCGGGGCCTGGGGGAGGCAGCCCCGGTCCCCTCTGCCCCTTCTGCAGGCAGGGCCGAGGGGCTGCCGCCAGCCCCAGCCCCCAAGCAGCCCCCTTCAAGCTGGTGTCCCAGCCACAGACAGTGCAAGTGAGCTCCCAGCCTGCCTTCCTCGGGGGGCTGGTGCTGGTGCCAGCCCTGGGGACCCTAACAATGCCCCGTGGAGCTAGGATGGACTCCCCGAGTGCCAGGCTGGTGGGGCCACAAGGACCCTGCACGGTGGCAGCGTCTCCCAGCGCGGCTGTGGATGGCAACTGGGCTGCAGTGACACCAGAGCACGGTAGGACTCGCTCCGAGCCCCTCCCCCCACGCTGCAGGACCTCCTTGCTGGGCACAGTGTTGCCACCCCCTCCTCCACAGTGGCCCCTGTTACCTCCAGCCACCCTGGCACTGTCAATGCCAAGGTGGCCGTTGGTGCAGAGTGACAATGACACTGGGCGCAGCGTGAGCCCCACCGGCTCACCGCTCCCCACTGGGGTGCACGGGGGCGCCGGATGCCACCCGGCACAGCCTGGCGCGTGGCAGGGGGCCTGCGCGGCACGGTGCTGAGCGTGGTGCTGGCAGCAGTCCAGGCCCAGCCAGCCCCGGGGTGCCTGGCGCGCTTCCCGGGGTGCCTGGCGCGCTTCCCGCGCCGCCCCGGCTCTGCTGCCTTTCCGCGGGCACAGGCAGGTTGGGCCCCGTGTGCCCCACCGGGGCCGTGCCAGGCGCCGGGGCCCCGCGCGTGCCGCCTATCGCTGCGATCTTGTCCCGCGTCCAGGGATTGATGCCCCCCCCATCCCTCCTTGCCCTGGCACGGGCACGGTGCTGTTCCTCCCTGCCCCCGGGGGACACAGGAGGTGGCAGGGTGCCAAGGTGCGCTCGGGCGTGCGCCTTGCGCCTGGGGGAGCGACGCGGGGCACAGCGGTGCCCTCGGCTCCCACTCAGCCGGTGCGGGCACCGCCAAGCCCATGCCCCCCCAGGCAGCGGGTGGGGAATCCCCAGCGTCTGCCGCTCCGGACAGGCCGCAGGGCGCTGGGGGGCCGGGAGCCGGCCGCCGCTGCCGGTGCTCCCTGTTTGGGTGCTTGGGGCTCCCGGCTGCCTGTCCCCGGAGCCGCGGCGCCGGGCGCTAAGTGCTGACGCTGGGCAGGCATCCATCCAGCTGGGGTGAATCATGCCCCAGCAATGCCCCCGGACTGCTGCCCAGCTGGCCTGCCCGCCCTGCTGACCCTGGGGTGCTGGGGGACACGGGGACAGTGCCTGGGGCTGACTGGGATGTGGGGACAGTGGTTGGGGTGAGCCAGGGTGATGGGGACATGCAGTCAGTGCTCAGGGCCAAATTTGGGTCATGGGGACGTGGGGACAGTGGTTGAGGGTGAGACAGGGGAATGGGGACAGTGCCTGGGGCTGAGCTGGGTGCTGGGGACACAGGCACAGTGCCAGGGTGCTGGGGTCCGTGGGGAATGGTGCTCGGGGTGTAGCGAAGGTGCCAGGGACGTGGGCACGGGGACCAGGGGCAGGCTGGGCTGCTGGCAGGGCAGCTGAACCAGAGTGCGGCATGAGCCAGCGGGCAGCCTGTGGGCACCGGCTGCTCTGCAGATGGCACGGGACTGGCAGACACTGCTCGGGCACAGTGATCTCTGCCAGGAAGAGGTGGGGATGTGCCATTTCCTCCCCCGGGGAGGCCACCCTGGCCCCCAGCCAGTGACACCCGTGGGTGGCCATCCCATGCCCCGTGGGAGGAAGCACCAAGCTGCGCCTCTCACTTCCACTCTGCCTTTCACTTCCACGCCTGGGTCGCCCACGCAGGGCCCCGGGCAAGGAGGAGGAGGAGCAGAGGAGGAGCCGTGGGCTGCAGCCACCCTCCCTGCCCTTGCACCCCAGGAGCCACTTGGCCCTGGTGACCAGCACTCGGCGACAGCAGCCCCGGCTCCGGCCGCTCACCCAGGTAGGGATGGCCAGGGGGCAGCGGGGTGGGCAGGGGGTGCTGCCACCAGGGCAGGGGGTGACCTCTCGGTACCCTGTGGGCAGGCCCAGGGTTTCACCCAGCGGCTCACTTCTGCTTCTGCTCAGCACCAGCACTCCTCATCCCCCAGCCCCAAGCTGTGGCTCCTGCCTGCACCACAGCCGGCTGGGGAAGGTGGCACCGGATCTGGCCAGGGGTGGGAATTGTCCCCATTGTCCCCGTGGGTGGCACTGGGTGCCAGGAGGGGCGATGGCACTTCTGGGTCAGGCTTGGCCGGGTGGATGGAGCTGTGGTGAGCTCCTCACTGCCACCGTGAAAGCCTCTCCCTCTGCATCCCCCAACTGCTCCATCCCTTGGCCAGAGGGCTCAGCTCCGTCGTGCCCACCTGACCCGGGGTCACCCCTTCCAATGCCCAGCTCGGCAGCCAGGCTGGGCACTCTGTCCCAGACCACCCTCTCCCAGCACCCTCCCTGCCAGCAGCCTGATTGCAGGCGTCCCCAGGGAGAGGCCAATTAGTCCTGCAGCAGTAATTAAAGCCAGGAGGAGCCGATGGACTGCTGGGCCCTGCCTGGCAAGCAGCAGCAGCTGCCGGCCCGGAACAGGTCTGGCTGCAGGAGCCATCAGCCCTGGAGGTGCCACGGGGCTGCCCAAGAGCTGCCCCATGGCCGCCCTGCCGCCAGCCCCTGCCACTGGCTCTCAGCAGCGAGGGCAGGGGCACAGGGGAGTGGTTCTAGCCCCACGGGTGTGGGTGAAGCACCCAGGGCTGGCACACAGCCCATGGCTCCACCCATCACCCCTCCAGCTGTTTGTGTCTGCTTGGCAGCACCGCTGGCACAGCATGGCACAGCATGGCATGGTAGGAGGTCGTGGGTGATGCCCCTGTGCAGGTGATGCACCCCAGGGAGCTGGGGGGAGGGGGAGTGAGGAGGGGGCGGTGTGCAAGCACCACACCCTGCTGCCGAGGGGTTGGCACCCTGGGTGGCAGCAGCCCCATCGCTTGGCTTTGGATCCATCCTGGCAGCCAGCCACTGGTGCTGGCAGAGACTGGGGCAGGGGGCCGGGGGCAGCAGTGTCCAGCAGCACTGGCATGGGCAGGTGGGCATTGAGGGGATTCCACCTCCCCATCTGCCTGCAGAGTGGGTGGGTCCCCACAAGGGTGGGCACCCTGCGTGCCCCTGGTCCTTTCAGCCGTGTGCCACAGCTGTCACCAGGAAGCGCCCAGCTGGTTCACCACTTCCGAGGGACACCCTGCCTGGAGGATGTGAGGGCAGCTGGCACACATAGCTCTGCTGTCCCCAACCCCACCACCTCTCTGGGCATCCCGCCATCACCACCAGCGGGCATAGGGCGCTGGGTGCCCCTACCCAGCATGCTGTTGCCATGCTGGTGGGCACGTTCAGCTCCATCATTTCCTGGTACCCCAGGGCTGGCTCGGGCTGGACCGTGCCCACATGTCCCTTGTGCCCAGGCTGCGTGGCACATGGCACATGGCAGGGTGGCTCAGCTCCCCAGCCACCAGCAAGCTGCCGCTCGCGCCTCGCCAACGCCGGGAACAGGCTGGCACGTATGTGGCAGATGGGGAGGCTGCGGCGGGGGGCACGCAGGCGCCGTGGGGCACTGCGGCAGTGGGGTGGATGTCAGGGCCAGCACCCCTCACCTCACCCTGCCGTGCCCATGCCACCCGTGGGTGTTGCTTGAGGGGGCATGGTGCCAGGTGACCTCCAGTGCCAAGGAACCGGTGAGTGCCAGCCCGGTTGGTGCCCACAGCCAGGCACTCCTGCTCCTCTTTGGTGCCACCACAGCCACCCATGGGGGCGGGGGCTGCTGTGGGGTGGGAGGGCAGCCTTGTGATGTGATCTCTGTCCACGTCAGCCTGGCTGGACGTTGAGCAGTGCCATGTGCTGGGTGGGCATAGCCAGGTGGGCGCCTTCCCCACCCCAGCGGGCATGTGTCAAGCTTGTCGCAGGGTCCGCGCTGTGGTGGGGAGGGGGCTGCCCGGGGGCAGGGCCATTGCCATGCTGGTCATGCGTGGGAGCGGCAGCCTCGCTGGAGCCGGGACTGGTGCCAGCCGGGGGCTGGCAGGAGGAGAGGCAGCCGGGCACCAGCGCTGATGGGGCCGGGGATGCTGGTGGGGCTCGGGGCACCACCCCCGACTGAAGCCGGGTGCTGAGCGCGGGCATCGCTGAGGTAGGAGATGAACAATGGCGGTGGTGGGCAGGAGGAGGAGGAAGAAAGAGCTCAGGGGGCCCCTGAGCCGCGCACAAAGGGCTGGGGCGGGCACAGGGCTCTGCTGGCCCCCGAGCTGGGGCACGCCGCGGGCACGGTCTCCAGACAAACCCTGCGTGTCCCCGGGGGCTGGGGCCGCCTGCCCCTCCCCGGGCCACAGGGGGATGCCCCGCGCAGGGGCTGGTGCCCGGTGATGAAGCAGGGTGGCACATCCTGCCCCACGCCTGGGTGCTGCAGGAGGTGGTCTTGGTGTGGGTGGTAGCTGGGTGAAGGGTGCTGGCAGTGGCTGTGGTGCCCGGTACAAGCACCTTGCAGAGCAGCCGGTGGCACTGCAGGGGGTGGGCAGCGCTACCCGCTGGCATGGCCACCACTGTGGCACCTTCTCATCCCCCTCTGCTTGTGGGGTGCCAGGGGAATGGCATGCCCCGTTGCCATGCCAAGCCTCACCGGCTGCCAGGAATGTGCTGGGGCTGAGTGCCCGCCGGGACGGCCGCTGCTGGGGCAACAGTGCTGGCAGAGGAGTGGGCACTGGGGGGGGGGTCCAGGCTCACCCATCTCCACCCCACCATGCAGGGAGCAGCCTGGAGCAGGAGGAGCACAGCATGGAGCCGCCAGCCGTGCCCGAGCAGGAGGAGGAGGAGGAGCTGCCCCTCACGGCGGTGCCCGGCCCGGCGGGATGCCAGCTCTTCGGTTACGTGGGCATCGAAGCTGTGCTCGACCAGATGAAAGTCAAAACCATGAAGATGGGCTTCGAGTTCAACATCATGGTCGTGGGTGAGCACTGGGCACAGGCTCTGCTGCCAGGCAGGGGGCAATCCTGGCTCTCGTGCCGGTGTGCCAGGGGAAATGGTGGCTTGAAGGGAGCCTGAGGGATTTAAGCAGGATGAGTTGGGGAGCAGCATCCTGAACCCCAGCACCTGGTGAGGGTGATGGTGCAGGAGCTCATCACACACACTGGGATGCCGCCAGGTGGGCACCACGGGGGCATCAGCCTGGGGAATAAACGTATTGGGGAATAGAGTTGAGCTACCCTGGGCTCTGGGGTGCTCCAGATGGGAGCTGAGCTGCAGTCCCTTGGGGGAATAGCTCTGAGGGGACAGAGTGAAGCTGCCCCAGGCTCTGGAATGCTCCACGTGGATATGAGCTGTAATCCCCTTGGAAGAATTCACCAAAGGGAACAAACTGGAGCTCTCCCAGCCTCTGGGGTGCTCCCAGATAGATACCAGGGGGATATAGGGTTACTGGGGGGTGGGGGACAGCCTGGAGCTTTCCCAGCCTCTGGGATGCTCCCAGGTGGATACTCAGTTGTTATTCTGTGGCAGGAATTAATATGAGGGGACAAATTGAAAGTATCCCAACCTGGGATGCTTCCAGATGGATTCCCATCTCAGCTTCTGGGATGATCCCAAATGGATATGGAGCTGTTATTACCTTGGAAGAATGAATCTGAGGGGGTAAATCAGAGAGACCCCAGCCTCTGGGATACTCCCAAATGGGTGCTGAGCTGCAATCACCTTGGGGGCAATGAATCTGAAGGGAAAAAACGTAGCTATCCCAACCTCTGGAATGCTCCCAGGTGGACACTCAGGTGTTATTGCCCTGGGATGCTCCCAGCTGGATATTGAGAGGTATATGTTTACTGGGGGGGACAAACTGGAGCTGTTCAGCCCCTGGGATGCTCCCAGATGGATATTGAGAGGTATATGTTTACTGGGGGGGACAAACTGGAGCTGTTCAGCCCCTGGGATGCTCCCAGATGGGCACTGGGCTGTTGGCACCCTGGGGGCATGAGTTCATTTGGGGGGGCAGGCCGGAGCTAGCCCAGTCTCTGGGAGGCTCCCAGAGGAATCCCGAGGTGGCGATGGTCTGTGGGGGCACCAGGCGGAGCTGCTGCTGTGCCCACAGGGCAGAGCGGGCTGGGGAAGTCGACGATGGTGAACACCCTCTTCAAGTCCAAGGTGAGCCGCAAGGCCTCGCAGCCCGGCCCGGACGAGAGGATCCCCAAGACCGTGCAGCTGCACTCCGTCACCCACGGTAAGGTCCTGTCCCACCAGCCCGCGGGGAGTGGGGGAGCCGGCGCAGGCCTGAGGCTGCGGGCGGTTGGGCCCCGCTGACCCGCGTCCCTGCCTCCCAGTCATCGAGGAGAAGGGTGTGAAGATGAAGCTGACAGTGACGGACACCCCGGGCTTCGGGGACCAGATCAACAACGAGAACTGGTAGGAGGCTGAGGAGGTGCAGCATCCTGGCCCGGGGGTGGGGGTTGAGCTCGGCTGACAGCCCCCAACTCCTCGTCCTCAGCTGGGATCCCATCATCAAATACATCAACGAGCAGTACGAGAGGTACCTGCGTGAGGAGATCCTCATCACCCGCAAGCGGAAGATCCCTGACACCAGGGTCCATGGATGCGTCTACTTCGTGCCCCCCACCGGTCACTGGTGAGTCCCCACCCACAGCACCCGGGGGTGCTCCTCGCTTGGTGGTGTGGGTCACCCCGGGGGGATGGTGGTGAGGTCACCTTGGAGCAGTACTGTCACCCTGGTGATGATGGGGTCACCCTGAGGTGGCGGTGGGTGGCATTGGTGCAGGATGTCTCTCCATGGTGACGGTGGGTGGTCAGCCTGGGCTAGAGGTGGAGTGGGTCACCCCACAGTGACAGTGGTGTGGTCAGCCTGGGCTAGAGGTGGAGTGGGTCACCCCACAGTGACAGTGGTGTGGTCAGCCTGGGCTAGAGGTGGAGTGGGTGACAGTGGTGTGGTCAGCCTGGGCTAGAGGTGGAGTGGGTCACCCCACAGTGACAGTGGTGTGGTCAGCCTGAGGTGGTGGTGGTGGTAGGGTCGCCCTGGGGTGTTAGTGGTGCAGGTTACTCCACGGTGATGGGAGGGGGTTATCCTGGGGTGCTGGGGGGTTATTCTGGGATGGTGGTGGTGTAGGTCTCCTTGAAGCGATGGTGGTGGGGGTCACTACCCCTTGATGGTGGCACAGGTCACCCCGGGGGTGGTATCGCCCGAGAAGCTGGTGGCATGAGTCACCACAAGGCAGGGGTGGTGTGGTCAGCCTGGCAGGGGTGGTTGGTGGGACCACCTGAGGGGGATGGTTGGTGAGGCCACCTGAGGGTGAAGGCTGGCAGGGTGACCACGGGGGTGGTGGCGGTGCCCGGCAGGCTGCGTCCCCTGGACCTGGAGTTCATGCGGCGGCTCAGCAAGATCGTCAACGTGGTGCCGGTGATCGCCAAGGCAGACACCCTCACCCTGGAGGAGCGAGCAGAGTTCAAGCAGCGGGTGAGGGCGAGTCCCTGAGGGGCTCCCGGGGTGCCCCCGTGCCCCCCGAGCCCGGCTCAAGCCCCACCTCCCGCAGATCCAGGAGGACCTGAAGGCCCACGCCATCAGCCTGTACCCGCAGCAGGACTTCGACCAGGACCCGGAGGACCGGGCGCTCAACGACAGGATCCGGGTGGGCACCAGGGTGCTGGCGCTGGGCATGCCACCCGCTGAGGCAGGGGAGAGATGGCCCTAAGGGGGTGCCCAGCAGCAGCCCTGGGTGAGCACATTCCTCTGCACCCACAGGAGAAGATCCCCTTTGCTGTGGTGGGGGCAGACCAGGAGCACCAGGTGAATGGCAAGAGGGTGCTGGGCCGCAAGACCAAGTGGGGAATCATTGAAGGTGAGAGCAGCCCCTGGAGCCCCCAACCCTCCCCAGCTACAGGGCACCTGCTGAGGGTGTGGGGAAGGGCACCCACGGGTGCATCCCTGCCTGGGTGGGCGCCGGGGGGAGCGGTGCTGGCATGGAGCCACATTGCTCTGGTGCTCCCGGGGTGTGCTCCCTGGGCACCCTGTGCCCGCCCAGTGCCCGCTGGTCTTTGTCTTGCAGTGGAGAACCCTGCGCACTGCGAGTTCCCCCCTGCTGAGGGACCTGCTGATCCGGTGAGCACAGGCTGGGGGGCAGCTCCCTAGTGGGGGCAGCGCCAGGGACAGGGAGGTAGTGACTTGATGCCCTTCCTCCCTGGCAGGTCCCACCTGCAGGACCTGAAGGACATCACCCACAACGTCCACTACGAGAGCTACCGCGTCCGGCGGCTCAGCGAGAGCAGCCGCCTGGCACTGAGCCCCCTCAACGGGCTGCCCGCCAAGGGCGAGCCTGGCAGTGCCCTCTGAGCCGCCACGGCCACCCCGGAGCCGCCGCTGGAGCCCCGTGGCTGTGCCCGGACCCTGCCTGGGTGAGGAGCCCAATGCCAGTTTGGGCTGAGGAGTCCCCTCCAAGAGTTGCTCTGGGTTGGGTCCCCCTGGTCCCTCCTCCCCAAGCTCTGCGCAGACCCCTCAGACCTTGCACTGCATTAAAGGTCAGCTTTGGAGCCTTCAGCCTTCACCATCACCATCCTCCTCTGCTGGACCCCTTGCTTCTGACCTGCCACCACCCTCCTGGTCGCTGGGGCTATGGGGTGAGACATCCCCAACCTGGTGCTGCCAGGGTGCCTGGTGCCGGTGGTGGTGCTGCTGCTGGCAGGGTGCTGCTGGTGCCATGGGTGGCCAGGGTGGGAGGAGTGCAGGTCCCCTCCCTGTGGTCACCCCACCTGCCCTGCCTGGTGACAGCAGCTGGCACAGCTGGACTTTGAGCTCCTTATCAGTGGTGAAGGTGCCAAGAGAGGTGTGGAGGTGCAGGAGGTGCCACCCGTAAGGGTGTGGGGGAGTTTCCACCCAGCCACTTCCCACCGTGGCATGCCCCTGACAGGAGCACCCAGCAGCGGGTGCAGCCCCAGAACCCCTTGGGTGGACCCATGGGTGCTGCCCGCTGGCTGCCAGCCCTGGCACTGTGTGGGGATGGGGAAGTCAGGGCAGCACCCCCCCAGTACTCCAGGGGTGCTCAAAAACTCCCCTTTGTGCCACCTTCCACGGGCAGGGCCAGGGCACAGTGCCAGGATGGTGGCACGTGGTAGCTCCCAGCCCCCTCTGGCCCCACGGCAGGGCTCAGCGTCACCAGCAGCACCCTTCGCCCGGCCCCACGTTAATGATCCACCCGCCCGTGCCACTGCCATTGCCACCACCACTGCCAGCCCCAGCAGCCCCCCGGCGACCTGTGCCTGCTGGCAGTGGTGCTGGCAGCGGTGGCGGAGCCGGGGGTCCTCGGCACGGGCGGCTCGGGGGCCGGCTGCTCCCTGCCCCGTGCCCCACCCCTGGGTGCCAGCGCCGCAGATAAGGGCAGCCGCGGGCAGCACCCATTGTGCGGCGCGGCGCGGGTGGGAGAGCTGGGCCATGGCGGCGCCCACGCTGAACCCCCGTGCCCTCACCTCCTGGGTGGGCATCGCCCGGCTCCTGGCCGTGCTGCTGTCCTGCATCGCCTTCAGCCTGGTGGCCTCCACGGGCGACTTCGGGGGTCCCTACGGGACGTGGTGCATGTTCAGCTGGTGCCTCTGCTTCGCCGGGACGCTGCTGGTGCTGCTGGCAGAGCTGCTGGAGCTCTGCCCCCTGCTGCCGCTCTCCTGGGACGACCTCACCTCCGCCTTCTCCATGCTGGCAGCCCTGATGGTCTTCACCACCTCGGTGGTCTTCCCCTCCACCTTCATCAGCAGCCCCTGCAGCGGCAGCGTCTGCGCCCGGCAGGCCGTGGCCACTGCCGCCTCCTGCCTCTGCTTCGTGGCCTACGCCCTCGAGGTGGGGCTCAGCCGTGCCAGGCCGGGGGACATCAGCAGCTTCCTCTCCACCGTGCCTGGGCTGCTCAAGGTCTTCGAAGCCTACGTGGCCTGCCTTATCTTCTCCCTGCTGGACCGCTATGGCTCCACCGCCGGCCTGCAGTGGTGCGTGGCTGTCTACTCCATCTGCTTCATCATCACCCTCCTCATCATCATCTTCACCATTGGCCGCTGCCTCAGCTACATGCCCTACCCGCTGGAGAAGATCCTGGTGGGCTACAACGGCCTGGCCTTCCTGATGTACCTCACAGCCACCATCCTCTGGCCCCTCTACAGCTTCAAGGACAGCCAGCGCCCCAACTCCTGCGGCAAGGACTGCCTGTGGAACAAGCGCCTGGGGGTCACCTTCCTCACCATCTTCAACCTCATCGCCTACTTGGTGGACCTGGTCTACTCCACCAGGATGGTCTTCATCAGGACACCTACCTAAGGCTCCCGGGTGGCCCTGCTGGGGCGAGGGGTGGTGGGATGCAGCTGGCTGCCAGAGTGGGGCTGCCAGTGGAGCTGAGGAAGAGGCTGGATGCCTTGGAGAGCTCCTTCTCCCCACGCTCCCAGGGGTGCTTCCGGCCACGGGGCCTGGGGGGGGCAGCTGGGGGGACCAGGGTGCTCCCAAAACCCTGGAGCTGGGTGAAATTTGGGATTAAATTGGGTCATTTTTCACCTGCTTCTGCCTCCTCCTTCTTCCCCCTCCTCGCTTTCTGTGGAATCATCCTCAGTGGCACAGGGAGGGTCTCGGGGGTGGGCAAATGGGAAGCACTGGTAGCGCTGGGGTGGGCAGTGGCAGCACTGGGGTGGGCAGTGGCAGCACTGGGGTGGGCACTGGTAGCACTGGGGTGAGCAGTGGTGGCACTGGGGTGGGCAGTGGCAGCACTGGGGTGGGCACTGGTAGCACTGGGGTGAGCAGTGGTGGCACTGGGGTGGGCAGTGGCAGCACTGGGGTGGGCACTGGTAGCACTGGGGTGAGCAGTGGTGGCACTGGGGTGGGCACTGGTAGCGCTGGGGTGAGCAGTGGCGGCGCTGGGGAGGCACCAGCAGCAGCAGAGGGGTGCTGGGTGGGCAGCAGAGCCTCTCTCCCCTTATTGACTTGTGCCAGAGTGAAGCAGGGCATGACCAGGAGTAGCCAACCTGGATGCCTTTGCCCTGGCACCAGCACAGCACCTGGCCAAACGGGTTCCAGAGGAATGTGGCTGCTGGTGGAGAGGCTGAGAACCTGCTGTGTCCTATTCACTGGCACCACCAGGTCCTTGTCACCGCTGCTGCCACCCTAGTGGAAGCCCAGCTGGATTTGGTCCCACTGGCACGAGCCCTGGGCCTCCTGCTTTACCCTTTGGGGGCTGCTGGTGAATGCGTTTGCTTGGGGGCATGCAAAATGAGGAGGGGGTGACTGTCACCCAGTGCCACCAGAGCTGGGGGTTTCAGACATGTCATTGGGAAGAAGGTGGCACCACAGGCTGGTATACCAGGAAGAAGGTGGCAGAACATAGCAAGCCGATCAGGGCTGGTGCAGGCAAGTTAAGGTGTGCCCAGCAGGCAGAGATCCTGGCACAGCACTCCCGGATGTGGGATGGGTGTCCCACGGGGCACCCCAGCAGGTTTTGGGGCCACCCTCTCCAGACTGTGCTGGACCCTCTGCTGCTGCTTGCCCTGGCCCTAGCCACAGCATGGGGCTGCCCCCACCACTTCAGGGCTGCTGGTGCCATGGGCATGCTGCCTCGGGGCTATTGAGGCCATGCCAAGGTCCAGCCCCAATGCCTCAGGGCTGTTGGCACCGTGCCAGGATCCATCTCCACCACCTCGGGGCTGCTGGGGCTGTGGAGCATTCAGGGGTCCAGCACCACTGCCTTGGGGCTACTGGAGGCCAGAGGGCAGTGTCCTTCACAAGATGGCACAGGCCAGCTGCACCCAGGGAAGGTGGCAAAAGAGCTTGGGCCCAGCATTAGGCACTGCTTAGGCACCCATGGGTGCCAGGGAGCCCAAGCAAGACCTCCATGCCAAGTTCCAGGGCAGCCAAGTGGCAGGTCCCAGCACTGCCAATGATGGCAATGCCATAGGCTGCAGGGCAGCCTGGTGGGTGTCTCCTTCACCCTGTCCGTGTGCCCGCGGTGACCATCCCCCCATGACCGGCGACCTGGCACCCATGTGCCACTTCCCTGCACCCAGAGCCCACCACTGTGCCACACTCACAGAGAGCAGCACAGCTCAGCCTTCCCCATCCTGGCAGTGCCACCGGAGCTGCTCACTGCAGAATTCCTGGGCAGAATTTTGGGAGCAAATGAAGGGAAAACCGCAGTGGCCGGGCACAGCCCTGCCCAGCGCCCCAGCGCGGCTATTTTTAGTGCCCAGGTTGATTGAAATTCCCGGAGGAAAGGGGCAGGGGCCGCGCGGTGACGCCGCTTGGTGCCGGTAACACATTCGGCTCTGGATGGCACATGGGCGGTGCTGGCACATGGGGTGCGGTGAGGTTGGGGTGCGGGGCTGGTTGGTGGGGTGCAGGTGAGTGGGCAGGGGGCAATGGGGGTGCAGGGGAAGCTTGTGGGGGGAGGGTCCCAGCGCCTTGCGTCCGGCTAGGGGAGCAGCCCAGTGGGAGAACCCGGGCCAAGGTGGGGCTGTGACTGGGTGTGATCCCCCCGGGCACCTCCCGGTACTGAGGCTCTCCGGGAGCAGCTGAGACGCCGGTGGGGGGGGGAGGCCAGGTGTCGGTCTGTGCCGTGCTGGAGTGTCTCGCAGTGCCGTGCCGTGCTTGGCAGCCCCCGTGCCAAGGCAGGTCCGGTGCCAGCGCGATGCCATTGTCAATGTGGTGTCGATGTGGTCCCGGTACCGATGCAGTCTGGTGCGGTGCTGGTGCAGTGTAATGCTGATGTGGTGTGGTGCTGGTGTGGTGCAGTGCCAGGGCGGTGCCGGTCCCGGACTCGGTCCTGGTACAGGTGCTGGCGCCCAACCCGATGCTAGTGCAGCGCCAGTGCCGGTCGTGGTGCCGGTCCCGGTGCTGGTGCGGGTCCCGGTGCGGAGCCGATGCGATACTGGCTGGTAGTGGTGCCAGTGCCGTGGCAGGGCAACGCCGGCGCCGTGCAGTCCCAGTCCCGATGCCAGTGCAATGCCGATCCCGTTGTAGTGCCGGTCCTGGTTGCGGGGCAGTTCCGGTCCCGGTGGGGTCCCGGTTGCTTTACGTTTCCGATGCTGTTGCAGGTCCCGGTGCAGTCTCGGTGCCGGTCCCAGTTCCGCCGCGACGCCGTTATGCTGTCGGTGCCGGTCCCGTTAGGTTGCCGGTCCCGTTAGGTTGCCGTTGCCGGTGATGGTACCGTTCCCGGTGCCGGTGCATTCCTCCCCCTAGGGGTCGGTGTGCCGCGGCACGGGAGGTGGTGCGGGAGGCGGTGCGCTCCTACGCACGGCCCGGGGCGGCCGGGGCACGGCGGCGGCGGCGGCGGGGAGCGGGCACCGGGCACCGCCGCGGGCCCGGGTGAGTGCGGCCGGGGAGAGGGGTGGCTGCGGGGAGCCCCGATCCCACAGGAGATGCGGAGGAACGGGCCGGGCCCGGCGGGAGGGGAGAGGTGGGTGGGGAGGGGGCGGTGGAGACCGGGGCTGGGGCAGGGGGGCAGTGGTGCCCGTGCTGCCGGTCCCGGCTCCGCGGTACCTGGACATCGCCTGCTTGTCCCGGCGGCACGGCCGCCTGAAGCTCCCTGGCAGCCCCGGAGCCCATCCCTGCCCCGGACGGAATGTCCGCCCCCGCCGGGGCAGTCCCGGACCCCCGGGGCTGATCTGAGCTCCCCGGTGCCGGGCTGGAGCAGGGCACCCGGTACCCCTGGGGCGGGGTCGTTTCGGGGTGCTCCCGGGGGTGCCCCTGGGTTGTCCCCACCCTCACCGCACCCTGCCGCATGCCGGGGCAGCCGCGGGGCCCCGGGACCGGCTGAGAAGCACCGCGGGGCTGCCGCGGGGGCTTAGGGCTTCCCTCAGCCTGGCACCAGCACCCAGCCCCCTTCCCCGTCAGTAGGGTGCCTCTGTGTCCCCCAGTATCCCCAAGGATGACCCTGTGTCCCTCTGTGCCCTCAGAGACGCCCTTGTGTCCCCCAGTGCCCCCAGAGATGCCATTGTGTCCCCAGCTGGACAAGCTGTCCCCAGATAAGACCCCTTGTGAGCCCCCATCTGCCCCCTCCCAGGCCTGGTCTCCTGGTCAGGATGACTGCCTGGGGAGCTCACGTCCTCTCCCTGCTCCCTTGGGGCTGGGGGTCATGGCCAGGAGCCCCCTGAGCTGCTCCCTTACCCACCCTGAGCACCTCCAGTCCGGGCTGGAGCCAGGGCCACGGTGGGGGGCAAGTGAGGCAGCCTGGAAGTGGCGCTGGGAGGCACATCTGGAGCGGGTGTTGGCCGTGGTGGGTGCCGGGAGGCAGCCCTGGGGCAGGTACTGGTTGAGGCAGGTGCTGGGATGAAGCTCCGGGGTGGGTCCTGGCCGTGATGGGTACCGGGCAGCAGCCCTGGTGCAGGTGCCAGTTGCGACCTGTGCTTGTGGGGGCAGCCCTGGGGTGGGTGCTGGCAGGGGTGGGTGCTGGGGGAAACCTCCGGAGTGGGTGCTCAAGTTCCTGCCCAGGGAAAGGATGTACATACCAGTGACGTGACCTGGGTGCTCCTTGAGGTCAGGCCAGAGTGCGGGTGCCCAGGGGTGGGTCCCCGTGGGCATCAGCAGGTCTGATGCCATCCTGGTGTCCCTGAAGCCCTCTGTGCTGGCCACCACGGGGTGGGTGTGGGTGTAGCACCCCAAAGGGATGGCACCGAATGTGGGAGGGGCACACGTGTGCTGCCTGGGGGAGTGTGCGTGTCTGCCTGGCAGGGAAGGGGTTAACACCACGGAGGGTTCCGGGGGTACCAGGGTGTCCCCAGGCAGGGTACACCCAGGCTGCTCCTCGCCCCGGTGACCTCACGCCAGTGCCATAGCAACGGCTCACGAAGTCCCCGGTGCCGGGAGCGGGGCTCCCGCCCGCAGCATGGGTGATGGCTGGGAGGGTGGCAGCTGCCGAGCACCGCCCTCCCCCTCCCAAACCTCACCCTCGGCTCCCCCAGAATGAGCTGTGCCCCCGCCTCGGCCTGACCCCCGCCCTGCCCCTGCCACCATGCTCATCAAGGAGTACCGCATCTGCATGCCACTCACCACCGAGGAGGTGAGTGCAGGGGGACTCGGGGGCACTGAGGAGCTGCCTGTGTCCCCAGGATTGGGGTGGGTAGGTTGGGAAGAGGGGTGCAGAGGTGAAGGGAGCCCCAAGCCCCCAGCCATGGATGTCAGGCATAGCTCAGCTGCAGGGATCTGATGATGGAGGGGTGATGGGTGGGGACCCACAGCAGTAGGGTGCCAGGAGGTTTGGTGCCTGCCTGGGCAAGGGACTGGGTCACACGGTGGTCACCTTTGTTGTCCTTTTGTGGGCACCTTGGCCAAGCCACCAAGGTGTCCTTTGCCCACAGCCATTGGGCTCAGGGTGCTCCACACAAGCTCTGAGCTAAGTTCTGGGGGACAGTCAGTGGGCACATCCCACTCCTGGGTACCATCACCTTGGGCCACAGAGGCCAAAGGCTGCACTGGGAACTGTTGGAGGGTTACCCACCCCTGGAGCCACAGGATGAGCCAGTGGGCAAAGGGCAGCAGGGGTTAGGGTGCAAATGGCACCACAGCACTCGGGATGGTCGCTCTGATGGGTGGCACAGGCTCAGCCCTTGCTCCGGCAGGGAGCCTGAGTCTCAGCTGGCAAGCCACGGTGATAGCTGGTGGCTGGCAGCATCCCTGATTAAAGGTCACCTGTGAGCAGCCGATGCCAGCAGGGCCATTACGGGAAGGGGGAGCTGTTCCGGGCAATGCCCATGCCGGGCAGTGCAGCCCTCCCTTGGCACTGGCTTTGTGCTCGCCCCCAGGGCAGGTTTTTGGGCACTCTGCAAACCCCTGGGGAAGAGCAGGGAGGGCAAGGCTGTGTCTCTCACCCAGGCACTGGAGCAGCTCTGGGAAAGGTGGGATTGGAGCAGGGTGTCCCAGGAGACCTCTGTGCCGTGGCACAGCTCGGGGTCCGTGGCCCTGCCTCCGTTTCACTTCCCAGCGGTGCGGCTGGAAACCACTTAGCCCAGCCACAAGGAGGGCAGCAGGGAGGGCGGCAGGGCAGGGGGTGCAGGCGGTGCTGAGGCCCTGGTGCTGTGGGCGCAGTACCGCGTGGGGCAGCTCTACACCATCAGCAAGCACAGCCACCAGGAGAGCGAGAAGGGCGAGGGGGTGGAGGTGGTGAAGAACGAGCCCCACGAGGACCCCGTCCACGGCCCCGGGCAGTTCACCGAGAAGCGAGTCCACCTCTCCAGGTGAGCTGTGCCTGCCAGCACCCGAAGCTGGCACCGCGGGGGAGGGGAGGGGTGGTGGGCAGGCAGTGGGCTGGCCCCGTCCCTCCCTCCCAAAGGCCTGAGGAGCAGCCTCTCTCGATGCCCTGCAGGGTGGCTGTGCCCATTGCCCGAGGGTGCCTCCGGCTCCTAAGGGGCATCCACTGCACTGCACCCAGGGGGGCACCCATCTCCCAGGGATGCCTTCATATTCTGGGGTTGCACCCATCTCCTAGGGGGTGCCTTCATCTCCCAGGGGTGCACCCAAGTCCTGGAGCACACCCATCTCTGAAGGCTGAACTCAGCTCCCGCGGGCTGCACCCCAGGGTGAACCCGTCTCCTAGGGTGCATCTGTCTCTGGGGGCTGCACCCATCTCCTAGGGGCTGCACCCATCTTGCAGGGGACGCACCCACCTGCAGGGGCTGCACCCATCTTGCAGGGGCTGCACCCGTCAGCAGGGGTGCAGCCTGAGGTTGCAGATGAGGGTCATGAGGAGGTGGCAGGGGTCCCTGGTGGGGTCCTGGGGTGCAGGTAGTGATCCTGGGGTGCAGATAACAGTCCTGAGGAGGTGGCAGAGGTCCCTGAGGTGCAGATGAGGGTCCGGGGGAGGTGTCAAGGGTCCTTACGAGAGTCCTTGATTTGGATCTGAGGGTTCGTGGTGGGGGATGCTGAGGCGGAGGTGAGGGTCCCGGGGAGCAAGTGGCACCCCTGGGGAGGGGATGGGGGTCCCAGAGCCGGGACTGTGCTCCGTGGAGCAGGGTCGGGTAGCAGTGGGCACCCTTGTCTGGGTACCGGTGGCTCTCAGCGGGGCTGCCTAGGCTGAGCTCACCCCGTCCCTGTGGGTATCCGTTGGGCACATGCCGGCAGCCGGCAGCGCTGTCCCCGAGTCCCCGCTGCCAGCTGTGGCACGTTGCGGCGTGGGCACGGGCTGCTGGCGTTGCTGGCGTGAGCTGCGCTATTTTTAGCGGCGCGGCTCACGATCCCCTCTCGGGGCTGGTATTCAGAACGCTGCCGATTCATCGCCCCCCGCCCCCACGGGGCCCCATCCTGCGCTGCCAGCGTGGGCAGCCGCGGGGTGCTGCGCAGGGCTGCCGAGGGGCACCGTGGGGTCGTGACACTGGGGAAGAGGAGCGTGTCCCTGGGGAGGTGGCGGCAGTGCCCGGGGTGGTGATGAAGGTCCTGGGCAGAGGATGAATTCACTGGGGTGGAGGTGAGGGTCCTGGGAAGGTGGCATGGTTCCCTGGGGTGGGCAGTGGTGCAGATGACCGTTCTGGGGAGGGGGCAAGGATCCTTGGTGCTGGTGAACATCCTAGGGAGGTGGCAGTGGTTCTTGGGGGGAGGAGTGTCTTGGTGGTCTTGAGGTGCGGATGAGTGATCTGGGGAGGTGGCATGGTTCCTTTGAGGGGTTCTGGAGTGTAGATGAGGTTCCTGGGGAGGTGCCAAGGGTCCTTGGGGTGTGTCTTGGGGACCTGGAAGGTGGCAGGAGTCTCTGGGGGCATACCAGGGTGCAGATGAGAGTTCTGGAAAGGTGCCAGAGGTCCTGAGGGGAGTCTCTGGGGTGGAAATGAGGATCCTGGGGATCAGGTGAGGTCCCTGGGGAAGGACTGGGGGTCTCAGAGGCAGGGCTGTGCTGGGGGGGCTGCATTCAGTGGAGCAGGGCTGGGTGGCACTGGGCAGGGCTGTGCCCACTGGCTATATCCTGCCCTGGGCATTGTCCCCCACAGCAAACTGCCAAGCTGGGCACGGGCGGTGACCCCCGCATCTTCTACATCACGGAGAAGGCCTGGAACTACTACCCCTACACCATCACTGGTGAGGGCATGGCCATGGGCACCGCTGGGTATCGCTGGGCACCCTGCCCTCCCTTGTGGACTGCAGGGAGAGTCCAACCATGGCCACTTCCCAGTCTCACCGCTCTCTCTTTCCCCTGTGCTGCCACCTGGCAATGCCACCCCATGATGCTGATGTGCCATGGTGCCATTGCAGAGTACACGGTAAGGAGGTGGTGGCATGAGGGCACCTGGCATGACTGCAGTGGGTGTTCCACGGGTGGGGCATCCCTTGGGGTCAGCATCTTTAGGGGTGGCTGTCCCCTGGGCCTAGGCATCTCCTGGGGGTGGATGTGCCTTGGGATGGGTGGATGTGCCTTGGGATGGGTGTCTGTGGCGGGGCATCCCTTGGAGGTGAGTGACCCTGGGTCTGGGTGTCCCCTGGGCTTGGGTGTCCCTTGGGGTCATCATCTTTGGGGGTGGATGTGCCTTGGGGCTGAGCACCTCTTGAGGGTGGATGTGCCTTGGGATGGGTGTGTTTGAGCGCAGGCATCCCTTGGGGTGCTTGTGCCTTTGGGCTGGATGTCCCTTGGGGCCGGGCTCCCCTTGGGAGTGGGAGTGCTTGGAGCTGGCTGTCCCTTGGCCATGAGTGACCCTGGGGTTTGGCACCCCCTGGGGCTCAGTGCCCTTCGGGGTGGGTATACCTTAGAGTGGGTGTCCTTGGGGGTGGACGCCCTGTGGGGGTGGGCATCCCTGCAGGTGGGTGTGTCACGGGGCGGATGTCCCTGGGGGTGGGCATCCCTCGGGGCCAGCTGATGGCCGCTCCCTGCAGTGCTCCTTCCTGCCCAAGTTCTCCATCTACATCGAGACCAAGTACGAGGACAACTGCGGGGACAGCGAGAACGTGAGTCGGTGCCACAGCCAGCTCCTGCTGGGGGGTACACACCAGCTGTGTGGCCTCTCACCCTCCCTCCCCTCCCCAGATCTTCCGCAGCGAGAAAATCCTGGGGGACCACGAGGTCTCCTTCCTGGACATCGCCTTCGACGAGATCCCCGAGCGCTACTACCGCAGCCTGGAGGTAGCAGGGCTGGGGCTGCTGGGGAGCAGCCTGGGGCCACTCTGTCCCCTATGGGGGTCTCACGGCCCCCTCCCTGCCCTCCTCCTCTCCAGGACCCTCGTTTCTTCAGCTCGGCCAAGACGGGCCGGGGCCCCCTGCGGGAGGGCTGGCGCCAGCACACCAAACCCATCATGTGCTCCTACAAACTGGTGAGCGTCAAGTTCGAGGTGTGGGGGCTGCAGACCCGCGTGGAGCAGTTCGTGCACAAGGTGAGGGGGGCCCGGGGTGGGGGGAGCCTGCAGGGAGGGGCAGTGGCAGGCTGCTGAGCCTGCGGTGTGCGGTGCAGGTGATCCGGGACATCCTGCTGATCGGGCACCGGCAGGCCTTCGCCTGGGTGGATGAGTGGTGTGGTGAGTTCCCGGGGGCACGGATCCTGGGCTGGCCCTGGACCCCCAAAATGGGGGTAAGGGGACACGACGTGGGTTTAACTGCTGATGCCTCTAACCCCACGGGCAGCTCCTGCTCTTCCTGTGGCGCCCTGCAACCGCTGCCCGCTCTGCTCTGCTTGCCCTGCCCTCACACCTGCCTGTGCCCGCGTGCTGCCCGCTCTGCTGCCCGCCTGGGCAAGGCTTGCCTGAAGCATGGCTGGGGGAGGGGGAGGGTGAGCCCCAACATCCCTGCCTGTGCTGCCTGCACCCTGGGGCTGGCAGGGAGACACGGTGCAGGCGGCTGCCACATGTGGGCACAGGGATGGGAGCCCAGGGTTTGGTGGGGGCTGGCAGCAGGGGCTGGCAGCGGGCGCGGGGTGGTCCCGGCCACCAGCTCTCTGCCTTCCAGACATGTCCCTGGAAGAGGTCCGGGCCTTCGAGACTCAGATGCAAGTGGCTACAAACCAAAAGTTGGGGAGCCAGCCCCCTAGCCCTGCGTGGGCAGCCCTGCCTGTGTGGCATGGGGACCTCGGACCCCAGCATGGACCCCAGCATGGACCCCCAGCATGCTGCGGGACCGGGACCCTGGACCCTGGACTGCTGCCCGTGGGGGATGGGGCCCCTGTCCCCCAGCATGCTTCTTGTGGGGGATGGGGCCCCTGGACCCTGGCATGCTGCCTGTGGGGGACAGGGACCCTGGACCCCCGTAGGCTGCCCGCAGTGGGTGCAGGCAGAGGGGCTTGTGCATGGTGCCTGCTGAGCCCCCTGCACCCTGCAGCAGTGTCCCCCGCCCTCCTTCCCACGTGTCCCCTGCCTGCGCTGCCTGTTTGGCCATTCCTCTCCCTGCCTCCTGCCCACGGCCCCTTGCCGCCCCCAGCTGGGGCAGGTGTGGGGGTGCCGGCGCGGCCGTGCCGAGCGGCCCCCAGCGCGGCTGTGTTCGCAGGGATGACGATGGAGGACGTGCGGCGCTTCGAGCGGGAGACGCAGGAGGCCACCAACGAGCTCGTCGGCCTGGTGGCACCAACCATCTCGGTCAGCGAGGTGGCACCGCCCGCCGCCACGCACTCGGCCCCCGCCAGCGCCCCCTCCACCCCGCTCAGCGACGAGCCCCCCGAGTTCCTCGCTCCCCCCAAGGCTCGGCCGCGCAAGAAATCGGCGCCGGAGAGCCTGACGCTGCCCCGGGACCGCGCCGGTGCCGAGTGACGCCGGCGGTGCCGCGCCGTGCCAGCCCTGCCGCCCCCGCGGCCCCTCCGGCGGGCGCTGAGCACAGGGCGGGCCCCGCTGCTGGGGCGCGGGGAGCCCCGGGGTGGTCCCGACCGCCCCGCAGCCCTGCGGGTGCCCGCATGGGATCTTGTCACCATCGCTGTGCTGGACCCGCTGGCTGTGCAGGGAGGGGACGTCAGGCCGGTTCGAGGGGTCCCTGGCAGCATCGAGGGATGCCACGGGAGATAGATCGGCAGTGCCTGTGGCTGGGCTGGGCACTGGTGCCGGTCTGAGGAGCCGCAGGGTACGGTGAGCCATGCTGGAGCACCACCCTGCAGGGTAGGCACTGGCGCAGGGCACAGCACATGTGACAGTGACAATGACAGCCAAGTCCTGGGCTGGGGCTCCCCACGGGACCCTGGCACGGCAGGTCCCACAGGCGGGGTCCCCTTTGCTGTCCCTCCAGAGGTGGGGCTGGGGCAGGCTCAGCCTCCCGTTTTGGGGAAAACAAAGACCTTTTAGGAAATAAAGCTCCAGACACAGTGGCCAGCTGGCAGGGGTGGTTTGCTTAGTGCCACCGAAGGTGCCGCCCTGGGACTGGATGTGTGCCACAAGGGACGGCCGGGTCCTGGGATGGGCGTCGTGGGGGCATTGCTGGCTGCGTGAGGCTAGCCAACCCTGGGGTGCTGCCCCCAGTCACACCGGTGGCACTGGGATGCCCTCCCTGTCAACCATCATCATCCTCCAGCTCCTCAGCCCCTGGCACAGCCGATGCTGCCAGCCCCAGCAGGGCAATGAAGTGGGAGCTGCAGTAGACTGGGGCCTTGTTGGGGCTGGAGTAGACCTGCTCGGGCGCAGCGAGGCGAAGGGGTTGGCGGCATAGCCCAGGATGTGCATCTCGAGCTCCACCAGGATCTGCAGGGAGGCCTTCAGCTCCTGCTCACTGCCAGGGGAAGGAGAGGACAGGCCCTGGTTAGCAGCTGGCCGTGCGCAGGCGGCGGGCGGCGGGGCTGAGCTCACCTGTAGACGGTGAAGAGGACGGGCAGGCGGTAGTCCCGCAGCAGCAGCAGGGTGGGCAGCCAGCCCGCCAGCAGGTCTGGGCAGGCATGGAAACCTGGGGGGACAGGATGGTGAAGGTCCCAGCACCCTCCTGTGCCATCCCAGCGCTGAGGAAAGCCAGTGGTGACAGCACCTGTGCCGTGCCAGAGTCCTCCAGGGGGCACGGTGATGCTGGCACTAGGGTTTGGCAAGCCCTTGGCAAGGTAGGTCCCATGGGCCACCAGTGTGAGGGACACTCAGCTCTGGATCCTGGGCTGAGCCAGCACAAGACCCAAAAGCAGGGACCCCGTTGGGACACTGAATGCCTGGTTGGGGGATTAGGTGGGTGGCACAGGCAGGATGCTGGGTGCTTGGGAAGGGACAAGGTGGGTGGCACAGGCAGGATGCTGGGTGTTTGGGTTGGGGGACAAGCCCTAGAGTGGCACCCTCGCTGCTCTGCCTGTTGTGGCTTGCTGCAACACCTTGGGCATGTCCCAGGCCACCACAGGCTCAGCTCCAGGCACTGCTTGGGGGTGCTCAAGGTCTGCTTTGCACCCCAGCCAAGGATGTCCCGTGCCAGGCAGTGGGGTGAGGAGGGTCTGGGCCCCTTCCTGGTGTGGGCACTCACCTGGGTGAAAGCCCACCACCAGGTCAGGGCGGGCGGCCAGCTTGGTCTCCACGTGGCTCTCCCAGAAGTCATGGTAGAGCCCCTTGTAGCTGCTGAGATAGACCTGTCCCGGGGGCGCCGGCGTGGCCAGGGGCGGCCTCATGATGGGTCCCTCCACCACGTCCACCCCCACCATCACCACCTCCACCCCGCGCAGCCCCGGGAACATCCGCGCCAGCTCGTCGTAGTCTGTGGGGCGGGTGTTGAGGGTCTCCACGTGGGACGCCCCCACCACGTGCACGGTGAGGGCCTTGCCCAGGGGGCTGATGCCGAAGAAGCGCAGCCCCAGGCCGAGGGTGAGCGGCCGCGAGTGGAAGTCGGTGACCAGGCGCCGGACGGAGTCGCGCAGCTCCCAGTCCTCCGGCCGCGGCTTGCCCGCGTTGCCCCACAGCAGGCTCATGTAGCGCCCGGCCACGATGCTGCCCAGCTTCTCCTCCAGCCGCCCCTGCATGCAGAACCAGTCCTCCCAGCCCCTCACCTCCCCGGCGGGCTTTGTCCAGGGCTCCGTGGGGAAGGGGATGTCTCCTAGGGGGAGGCGTTGGAGGTCACAGTGGTGGCTTTGCAGCCCGGGATGCCCATCCTGCTCAGACTGTGGGGATGCTGGGCCAGGACAGAGGGGGTGGATCCAAGAGAAGGGACCCTCCACGGGACCCATGCCACCTGTGCTGTCCCACACACGGTGTCCCCTGCCCACCTGTGAAGACGAGCCACTCCACCAGCCGATCCAGGGCCACCAGCTTCAGCTTCTTGCAGAACTTCTTGTGCAGCGGCCAGTTGGCACGCTGGCACACCACGCTGCAGTAGTACACGTTCTGGCACCTGGGGGGACAGGCAGTGTGCCCAGCCATGGTGTGGAGGGGTGGCTGGTCAGGACCTAACCCACTGAGCCTGGCTCGCTGCCAGCCTCTCCAAGGGCTGTGTCGCTGTTCGGTGGGGGCCCGGTGGCAGGAGGTGGGTGTGGGGCCAGACTCCCCTGCCCAGCGGGTTGGAAGTGGCAGGACAGATCCAGTCCCGCGCCATCAGATCACCCCCCACACACACCCCTCCATACCTCTTGCATCGCCGGAGGCTTTTGGGGTCAGGGAGGGCATCAGGGAGCTTCTTGCACTCAGCACAGAACTTGAAGGTGTCCTCCATCTTCTGGAACATGTCGAAGTACGTCCGGATGCCGAAATCGCTGCCGCGCTTCCTCCCGTCCATGGCAGACCTGCAGGTGCCACCGGGCAGAATCCTCTCTTCAGCCAAGAGCATCCTGGCCCAGGGTGTGGAGCTGGGCTCCCCGAAGGACTCTGGGGAATGGGCCGGGGGAGGAGGGGTACCCAGGAGCCACAGCAGAGCACTTCGTGTGTGTGGGCTGAGCCAGAAGGGTAGGATGAGCCAAGAAGGCTCCTGCATGGACACACACACTGGGTTCTCTGGCTGGGGCAGGGGAGAAGCATGCCCTCATGGCAATCCCAAGCACTGATAGAAGCTGGGCAGGGACTGGTTGGAGAGCAGCCTTGAAGGAAAGGCCTTGGGGGTGCTGGGGAGGAGAAGCTCAGCAGGAGCCAGCAGGGAGCACTTGCAGCCCAGAGAGCCAAGCAGAGCCTGGGCTGCAGCAAGAGAAGTGTGGCCAGCAGGGCCAGGGAGGGGATTCTGCCCCTCTGCTCCACTCTGCTGAGACCACAGCTGGAGCTCTGTGCCCAGCTCTGGAGCCTCTGTGCCAGGAAGGCTCTGGAGGTGCTGGAAGGTGTCCAGAGCAGGGCCAGGAGGAGGAGCAGAAGGCTGGAGCTGCTCTGCTCTGGAGACAGCCTGAGAGAGTTGGGGTTGTGCAGGCTGGAGAGGAGAAGGCTCCCAGGAGACCTTCTTTTGGCCTTCCAGCATCTGCAGGGGCTCCAGGCAAGCTGGGGAGGGACTTTTGAGGGTGTCAGGGAATGACAGGGTGGGAAGTGGGGAGATTGAGATTGGCTGTGAGGAAGAAGTTGTTGCCCAGGAGGGTGGTGAGAGCCTGGCACAGGTTGCCCAGGGAGGTGGTGATGGTGGGGGTGTTTCCAGCCAGGCTGGAGGTGGCTGTGAGCAACCTGCTGTGGTGTGAGGTGTCCCTGCCCATGGCAGGGGGGTTGGGACTGGCTGAGCCTTGAGGTCCCTTCCACCCTGACAGTTCTATGATTCTATGGGTGCTCACTCACTTGTAGTCCTCATAGCTCTTCATGTTGAGCTTCTGGAGGATGACGCGGGACAGCCCCGGCACGTTTTGCTCCATGGCCTGGAAACCCAGCGAGTCCACGTCGGGAGCCCTCGCCACCGCCTCCTGCGTGGGCTTCTTGGGGCAGCTGCTTTTGGGGCAGCTCCTGCCGTTGGCTGGGCCACAGTGGCTGGGGGAGAGAGGGGTGCAGGCGCGGGGGTGGGTTCAGGGTTCCTCAGGTGCTGCTGGGGTCTGCCGCGCCGCCCGCCGCCGCCGCGCCGCCGCCCGCCGGCCATCCCGCTGCGTGTCCTCGGCCGTGCCCGAGGGAAGGACAGACGAGTCGGTGATAGAGGGTGGCCCCAGCACGCAAGGGAGGGCTGGGCTCAAATGTCAGCCCTGAAGTGATAGCGACAAAGAGCGGCCGCGGCCCCTGGGGCAGGCATCGGATAGCGCAGCTATTCTGGTTCTCCCCTCCCAGGGAACAGCCAACCCGCTCAGGGGTCCGGCACCCGCCCCAGAGCCCACGGGGACATAACGTCTGTGACTGGCTCCTGCCCGGGGTCACAACAACCCCACGAACGCTGCGGGCTTGGGGCAGAGTGGCTGGAAACTGCCCAGGGGAAAAGGACAACAGAGACTGGAGATGAACCAGCAGTGCCCAGGTGGGCAAGAAGGGCACCAGCAGCCTGGCCTGGATCAACAACGTGGCCAGCAGGAGCAGGGCAGGGAGTGTCCTCCTGTGCTCAGCAGGCCACAGCTCATATATTGGGTTCAGTTTGGGGCCCCTCACTGCAAGAAGGGCATAGAGGAGCTGGAGCAGGTCCAGAGAAGGGCAACAGAGTTGGGGGAGGGTCTGGAGAAGAGGGCTGGGGAGGACCAGCTGAGGGAGCTGGGGGTGTGGAGCCTGGAGCAGAGGAGGCTGAGGGAGACCTCCTTGCTCTCTGCAGCTCCCCGAGAGGAGGCTGCAGCCAGCTGGGGCTTGGGCTCTGCTCCCAAGGAGCAAGGGACAGGACAAGAGGCAATGGCCTCAAGCTGCCCCAGGGGAGGGTTGGGTTGGCCATGAGGAACAATTTCTTCCCCTTGAGGGTTGTCCAGGCCTGGCCCAGGGCAGTGGTGCAGTGCCCATGCCTGGAGGGGTTCCAGAGCTGTGTGGCTGTGGTGCTGAGAGCCATGGCTCAGCGCTGCCCTGGCACTGCTGGGGTTAGTGGTTGGACTCCAAGACTCTAAAGGTTTTTTCCAACCAAAACAGTTCTATGACTCCATGCTGCCGCTGAGGTCCTCCGAACCCCCTTCTGCCATTCATCCCCCTCCGCTTTCCCACCCCGCAGAACGACTGAGCCGAGTCGCCCCAGACCCGGGCAGCAACTAAGGGCTGCCCACACCCATCATGGCGGCGGCAGCCTCAGGGCCAGTCCCGCTCAATCCCGTTCAATGTCGCGAGATCTCGCCGGGAGCAGCCTGGTCGCCGCGGTTACGGGACGCAGAAACTCCGCTGAGGCAGGTGAAAACCCGGGTTCGAATCCTCCGTGCGCTGCCGCTCTGTCAGGTCGGGGTAAGGCCTGCAGTCCGTTAGGTGCGCGAGGGGCTGCAGGCCTTCCCCGAGGCCTGGGGGGGGCGCAGGGTTGTTGGGCTGAATCTTGGTGTCTTGCAGAACCATGGAGGCTGGTTGCAGAAAGGGGTCCACGGGGCTGCCCGCTGCCCTGCCCAGCCAGCCGCCGCCGCTGCGCATCGCCGTGGGCAAGGCTCGGCACCTGGTAAGGCTCTGGTGGGTGAAGTGAGCTCGGGGAGGGGATGCTGCCGTTCCAGACATGCTGTGGGGAGTGGTGAGGAGAGCTGGGATTCAGTGCTCTCTGCTGAGGGCCTGGGCTGGCTGAGGCTGGAGGAGCGCCGCAGCAGCAGAGCCGCAGGATCATGGCCTGGGTTGGGCTGGGAGGGACCTTCCAAGCTCAGCCAGGGCAAGCCCTGCAGCCAGCAGGGACAGCTGCAGCCCCAGCAGGCTGCTCCCAGCCCCAACCAGCCTGCCCTGCACTACTGCCAGCCATGGGGCAGCTCCAGCTCTCTGGGCAGCCTGGGACAGGCTCTCCCCACCCTCAGCACCAAACACTTCTCCTTCTCTCCGCTCTCAGGCTCCCTCTTGCACTTCAAACCATCCCCCCTTGGCCTGGCCCAACAGGCCCTGCTCAGAAGTCTGTCCCCAGCTCTCTTCTGGCCTCTTGAAGCCCTGCAAGGCCACCAGGAGGTCTCCCTAGAGCCTTCTCTGCAGGCTGCCCAAGGCCAACCCTCCCAGCCTGGCCTCCCAGCAGAGGGCTTCCAGCCTCCCAGCACTGCTGTGGCCTCCTCTGGCCCTGCTCCAGCAGCTCCCTGCCTGTGCTGAGGGCTCCAGAGCTGCCCCAGCCCTGCAGTGAGGTCTCAGCAGGCACAGCAGAGGGGCAGAATCCCCTCCCTGCCCCTGCTGCCCACACTGCTGGGGCTCAGCCCAGGCCAGGCTGGGGCTGGGCTGGCAGTGCTCCTGGCCAGCTCTGCACCCCCAAGTCCTTCTCTACAATAAAGTTTCTTTTACTGGTGCTGTGTTGGAACATCTCTCTCTGCCTTCTCTGCCTCACTGACAAGACTTTAAAAGCAAAAATGTGTTCTCAGGGAGACAAATACCTCTGCAAAGATCTCACATGGGCCATAAAGTCAGATTTTCACCTCAGCTGCAGTGATTTAAGTCATCTTGAAACCATTTGTGTGGCTCTGCTTTGAAAAGGCAGTGGCTGCAGCACAGTTCCAGGGCAAGACTGTGGTGAGCTGGTTGAGATCAAACTGTGACTGCTTCCCTGTTCTGTATGATCCATCCTGCTGTCCTCGGAGTCTTCTAGAGGCACTGGCAGTTAGGAGGGAAGGTGGAGAAGCAGCTCAGCTACTGCTGCTAGCAGGAAAAATTAACATCTCTGCTTCTGCTCCAGCAGCAAAAAACCCCAAATCAAAGCAACAAAGCAAACAGAAGCAGCAGTCTGGGTGTTTCTTTCCTGAGGTTTTCACTGTGTTTAAGTGCCTCTCATGCTGAGAGTCAGCAAACAGCATCTTAGGTGAGCAGCAGAAGGTAAGAGTAGGAAAACAGAGGAGAGATTGCCTCTGGAATGTTGAGGGTTGAATCTGATGGCTCCATCTGGGAAAAGGCTTTGCAAAAGGAGAGAGAGAAGTAGAGAAGTGCAGCCATAATGGCAGCAACATGAAAAAACATTCCAGCTGTAAGAGCTATGGAATCTGCTTAATTAGAAGTGATGTAGAGGAGGATGAGAGAGGAGTCTGGGATAATTAATGGCACAGAGAAAGGTTAATGGGAGTCTTCTGTTTAGCCACTCATTAGCCACTTGTAGCTCAAGGAGAGAGTCAGGAGGACTGAGGGGAAATTGATGGGGACAGACTTCTGAGCAGGGCCTGTTGGGACAGGCCAAGGGGGATGGTTTGAAGTGCAAGAGGGAGATTGAGAGTGGAGAGAAGGGAGAAATGTTTGAGCCTGAGGGTGGGGAGAGCCTGTCCCAGGCTGCCCAGAGAGGTGGGAGCTGCCCCATGGCTGGCAGCAGTGCAGGTCAGGTGGTTTGGGGCTGTGAGCAGCCTGCTCTGGTTGGGGATGTCCCTGGGGCTTGCACTGGGTGAGCTTGGAAGGTCCCTTGAACCCAAACCAGTCTGGGATTCCATTCTGTGGTATCATCATAGAGGGTATGATGAGAGGAGAGAGTGGAGCATCTGACACCATCCTGGTTCATGGGAGACATGAAAACCCCAGGTCCCTTCAAAGCATTCTCTAATTCTGTGCAAATTCAAGCCAAGTGAAGGAAATCTCTCCCTGTGCCAGAGCCACCATGGAACTGATCAGCCCAGTGACAGGGAGAGAGGGAGGTGGAGGGGAGCCCCTTGGAGCTCAGCTGTCCCTTGGCTCAGGATGAGAGACAAGCTGGCTTTGGGCACTCAGTCCTGTGGTCAGGGTGGCCTCTGCTCTTCCCTACACAGAGATGCAAACTGTGTTCCTCCTGCCAGGAGGCTCTTTGGTGTCTGCCTGGCTCAGCACTTCTTGTGCTGCCATGGAGGTGCCCAGTGCTGCCTGCTGGTGCTGCCTGGGCACACGGTTGCCTGCTGCCATGCTCTCAGCACTCACCAGCCCTCTTTGTCCTTGTTTCACCCCCTGTGGAGCTGCTTTAAAATGCCAGCATCCTCCCTGTGCTTACAGCAAGAGCTGTTGAGGCTGGGGTAACAAATTGCAGAGCTGCCTACAGAGCTTGCTGGAGCCCCTCTTGGATTTCAAGGCATTCTGCAGCCAGGTGATAGGCACAAGTGTCCTGGGAGCTCAGCCATGCGGCTCAGGAGCTGCTTTCTTGGGAGGTGACAAGTCTCAAGCTTCCTGGAAGCACAAGAATGTTGATGGGAGGCTTTGGGGATTTGCTCTAGATGTGGGGAAAAGGAAAATAAGGAGGAACTTGCTTGGGGTGAGGCTGCTGGAGGCCTGGAGCAGGCTGCCCAGAGAGGTTGTGGAGTCTCCTGGTGTGGAGAGCTTCCAGCCCCCCTGGGCACTGTGCTGCTGGGCAAGCTGCTGTGGGTGCCCTGTGGGAGCAGGGGGCTGGGTGAGCTCCAGAGCTCCCTTCCAACCCTGCCTGCTGAGATTCTGGGATCTTGTGTCTTTCATTGCCTTTCCTGGGGTGAAGCCTGGACCTCTCCATCTCCCCTGCTGCATCTCTTGATTGTGTCCTTGGGGCATCACAGGATGCTGAGCAGGCAATTTCCCTCCTAAAGGCAGGGGAAGGGTGAGGTCTGGGCATGGCCAAGCTCTGCTGCTCTTCCCTAGCAGTGAGCCTTCTCCTGGGGCTGGGCTAGGCTGAGCTGCCTGCCAGAGGGAGCTTTCATCCTGGGCCCGTTGCCGAGGAGCCAGCTGCTGAAGGTGCTGCTTTCTGGACAGAGAGCCATCAAAAGTGAGGTGGCAGCCACGGTGGTGCGTGTGGAGTACCAGGGGAGCGTGCTGGGGGACTCCCCCAAGGCTGCCGTGTCAGCGGATGGGACAGCAGAGTACGGCTTGGAGTGCAGCTTGCAGTGCAGCCCTGCCGGCCCCGCCGCCCTGCGCCGCCTCCCGCAGCAGCCCGTGCTCCGTAAGTGCCTGGGGCTGCCAGCGCCTCCCCTGCCTGCCCTGCCACTCACTGCCTCAAGAAGAGCTCTTTGCTGAGGGATCTCAGCCCTGCTCTTCCCAGCCCTGCCAGCTGGAAGAGTCTCCTTTCAGCTTGGCCTGCGCTCCTTGGCTCCTGGCCTGTCCGCCTTGGGAGATGAGGCGGGAGCAGGTGCCAGAGCTGCACAGATCCTTTGCAGCCCTGACCTGCTGGTCTGAGGAACTCTTCCAGCTCCTCTCTCTCTTTTTATCTCTCTAGTGACAGTGATAGAAGTGTTGCCAAAGGACAAGAAACAGAAGGAGAAGACCATGCCCCTTGCCCAAGCTGTGGTGGACCTCCTGCCTCTGCTGCAAGGTGTGACATTGACTTCCACAGCCTCCATAAGCACTTCTTGCTCCCTGATTTACTCCACTCAATCGTACAACCACAGAAGGGACCTTAAAGATGGCCTAATTCCAACCCTGCTGCTGTGTGCAGGGACACCTCCCACCAGAGCAGGTTGCTCAAGGCCTCATCCAGCCTGACCTTGAACACCTCCAGGGTGGAGGCAGCCACAGCCTCCCTGGGCAGCCTGTGCCAGTCTCTCTCCACCCTCACTGGAAGGACCTGATGACCTTAGAGGTCTTTTCCAGCCTCAATGATTCTAGAGCAGAGGAGCTGTAAACCATCTGATTGTCTCCTAACAGAGGAGAGTCTGCCCTGGCTGAGCACACCACATCTTCCACCCTGGCCTCACTTCTTGCACCCTGGCTCTTCCTGACCGTTGCTTATGGCCCCCAGACTCTGACTTACCTCCCCTGCACCAGATGCCCTTCATAGCCCCCGGGGCTGGGTGAAGAGGGGTTGGCGTCAGGAGCTCAGTGTTGGAAGTCAGGCCATGATTTCTCCCTAGATGCTCTCATTTATGCTGTCCTCATGCCTGTGTCTTCCCAGGACAGTGTTCACTGAAGGTCTCAGCTCCTTTGTACGCAGTGCCTACCTCACCCTCAGAGAGCCTTCACCCCCAGGCCAAGGTATGTGGGGTTTGGACCTGGCTGGGGCTCTGCTGCTCCTCGCTGGGAAGGTGAAGGTGACTCAGCCACCTCACTCAGCACACGTGTCCTAGGGGCTTGGAGGCTTTTCCTACTCCTCTTGACATCTGTCCCTGGTCACCTATGATAGGTGAGGTGGGTCTGGGAAATGTTCATGTGTGCAGCTACCAAATAGCCCTGGGGAAAAAAGTAGTGGAGGGGGAAAGCATCTTGATGAAAACACAGCAAGAGGCAGAGGCAGCACTGCCTGCCCTGCTGCATTTGTCTGCTGTGCAGCAGAGCTCTCAGAGCCCATTATTGTACAAGCTCTGATGGCCTCTCCTGCAAGGTCCTCATTCACTCAGCCTCTTGAGGAGTCCCCAGGGAACAAAGCAGGAGTGAAGGATGGGGCTGGGCAGTGTGCCTGCTTTTGCTGCTGGCCTGCCTGTGGTCAGCGCTGCGAGGGAGCTGGAGGGCTGGATGTGGCAGTAACTCCTCTGTGTTTAAGAGGTGTTGCAGGGTAAGCCAGGCAAGGAGGCAGGGGGTGTCTCATTAGGGAGGAGAGATAATAAGTGCTGAGCAGCTGGTTTTGCATCTCACCCCATCCAGCCAGGGCTGGGACAGGGAATTACAGACTGTGAGGATGGGGCCTGAGCTTGGCAAGCTCTGAATCACCGCAGGAAAATCATCGTTTGCCATCGCCCCTGATGCTCCTTCCCTCTGGCTCCTTTTGGGAGCCCCTGACTCTTCCTCCCTGGCTCCCTTGGGGCACATCTCATGCCTCAAGCAGGCAAACAGCACAATTCAGACAAATTGATGATGACTATTCCTTTCCTGTGCTGCTCTCTTCTCTTTTCCACCTGAGGTGAGGAAGAACACAGGATGATGCATTCTGACCTTGGCTTAGCTTCTCCCTCAAGAGCAGGAGAGTTCTAATTGGATGGTTACTGGCTCTGCTTTATCCTTCTCTCACAGGGTAGCCTTGAAGTGACAGTGTGCACCCCAGAGCCCCTGCTTTCTGCAGCCCAGCTTGCCAGTGGGAACCTCCTGAGCATCACCCTGGAGGCAGCTTACTCTGTCCCTGAAGCTCTTGCCCCAGCAGGACCCCTGCAGAACTATGTGGCTGCTCTGCAAGTACCAGCAGCTGGGGAGGTGAGGAGTGCTTCAGGCATGCTGAGAGTGGCTCAGCTGCTACACAATGTATTGTTCTCCTACACTGCCCTCTGTGGAACAGTGTCCAGGCACATGGGGTGCACAGCTCCTGTACCTGTGCAACAGCAGCCTTTGGGACCAGGGAGTCATGGACTGGTTTAGGTTGGGAGAGGCATTTGAGACCATCCAGTCCAAGCCCTACCCCAGCAGTGCCAGGGCAGCACTGAGCCATGGCCCTCAGCACCACAGCCACACAGCTCTGGAACCCCTCCAGGCATGGGCACTGCACCACTGCCCTGGGCAGCCTGGGCCAGGCCTGGACAGCCCTCAAGAGGAAGAAATTGTTCCTCATGGCCAACCTGAACCTGCCCTGGGGCAGCTTGAGGCCATTGCCTCTTGTCCTGTCCCTTGCTCCTTGGGAGCAGAGCCCAAGCCCCAGCTGGCTGCAGCCTCCTCTCAGGGAGCTGCAGAGAGCAAGGAGGTCTCCCTCAGCCTCCTCTGCTCCAGGCTCCACACCCCCAGCTCCCTCAGCTGGTCCTCCCCAGCCCTCTTCTCCAGACCCTTCCCCAGCTCTCTTGCCCTTCTCTGGCCCTGCTCCAGCTCCCTAGTGTCCTTCTTGCAGTGAGGGCCCAGAACTGAACCCAGCACTCCAGGCGTGGCCTCTGCAGTGCCCAGCCCAGGGGTGTGAGTGCTCAGGGTCCCTGGGGCATGGGCTGTGTCACGACTGAAGCTCTGCTTTGCAGCTGCCAGGATTGTTTGTTGTTTTCTCCCCATGTGGCTATTTATTTTCTCTCCTTTCTTTGTATGCTGGAGCAGCTTTTCCCAGCCAGGCCCCTGCCCTGCTGCTTTGCTTTGTTAGGTGCAGCTCAGAGCAGCTGGTGCTTGCTGCTGCTCCTGTTGGAGATGCAAGGTCTTCTCCCTCTCATGTGTCTCCAGCAGGACCTCCCCTTGCTCTTCAAGAATGGCCTCCTGAAGCTGGCTGGTGAGAAAGAGCCACTGCCCCGCCCCAAGAAATGGCCCCTTGATGACATCCTGGCCCCTGCAGCTCTCAGCATCCCCAGCTCCTTCATCCTTGGTGGTCCCTTTGAGGATGAGGATGGAGAGCTCAACAAACCAGAGGTGAGGGAGGTGGCTGGAAGAGAACCTCTGAGGGTCTCTGAAGGGGCTGAGAAGGACCTGCAGAGACTTGGGAGGGCAGGAGGAGGTGGGTGGTGGGTTCTCTGCAGAGTGTTCAGACAAGGAGAAGGTTCCCCTGGGAGAGCAGGCCCAGGAGGCTTCCCTGGGGTGCTTCTGGTCCCCAGGAACCTGCCTGCTGCTGAGCTGCTGGGCTTGGAGTTGTGTTACCTCCTTGTGAGCCAAGCTGTGGGGCTGCAGGGACGGCTGCTAGTGTGCTTGGCCTTGCCGGGTGGTGGGTTGGACACCTCTGTTCTTCCCCAGGAACCACTCTGAGGGATGGCCTGGGAATGAGGCAGGCTCTGGAGACTGTTGTCCTGGTTCTAACCACCTGCTGCTTCTCACAGGACAGGGAATTTAGGACCCAAGCAGAAAGCAGGAGGAGGATTGTGTGGGACACAGAAAGCCGACGGTACCTGGATCCTGCTGCTGTGCTCCAGTAAGGGTCCTGAGGAGCTCCCTCCCAGCGTGGTGGGGACCAAGCACCTGGCATGGGACTAGCTCTTTGTAGCTGTTTGTGTCACAACTGCACCCAGTGGTGTGGATGGAGAGCAAAATGTACTGTTCTGGGCTCCCCAGTGCAAGAGAGAGAGGCCTGCTGGGGAGAGCCCAGGGCAGGCTGCAGAGCTGCTGAGGGGCCTGGAGCAGCTCTGGCAGCAGCAAAGGCTGAGAGCCCTGGGGCTGAGAGCCTGCAGAAGAGCAGCCCCAGAGGGCAGCTGAGCAATGCTCAGCAAGAGCTGAAGGAGCTGTGGGGGCAAGAGGCTGGGGCCAGGCTCTGCTGAGTGCTGCCCAGGGACAGCACAAGGGGCAGAAAGTGTCAGGCAGGAGGTTGGAGCTGAGCAGGAGGAGAAAGTAGTTTGTTGTGAGGCTGCTGGAGGCCTGGAGCAGGCTGCCCAGAGAGGTTGTGGAGTCTGCTGGTGTGGAGAGCTTCCAACCCCCCTGGGCACTGTGCTGCTGGGCAAGCTGCTGTGGGTGCCCTGCTGGAGCAGGGCTTGGGCTGGGGAGCTCCAGTTTCTGCTGTGTTTCCCCAGCCTGCCCCAAACACACATTCATGTGGCCTGGGTGGGAGCAAACCCACGTGGGGGATGTTCTGGGGCAGAAAGGAGGGTGGGGTGGCTCTCAGGCCTGGTTCCTGCCTCTTCTCAGTGCCCTTCCTGTGCCCTCAGCCTGCAGCAGCAGATCCTGGAGTGCCGGTGCTGGCCTGTGGAGCTCTGCAGGGTGGCCCTGGCCTCACCCAGCAAAGGGAAAAGCAGCAAAGCTGACAAGGTGAGAGCAGAGGGGATGTGCTGGCCTGGCTTGTCAGCCACCAGGCATTTTCCTTTCAATGCCTTTGTGATACTCAACCAGGCTTGAACCTGCCAAAGGCAGTCAGGGAGCTGCAGCCTTTGTGAAGGCATTCGCTGGCCTCCCAGAGCTTCTCAACAGACAAAGGATCAGAGGCTTTCCTTCCTGCTGGGCTGTGGGAGCTGGGGGGCAGGGGTTGGGGAGAGGGTGCTTCTGAGAGGTGAAGTAACTCACTGAGCTGCTGGCTTTTTGAAACATCTGGAAGGAATCCTGTGTCTTCCTGCTTGAGGTGTGAATAGGTTTTGCTTTTGTGCATGAGCTGAGATCATCTGACAGAGAAACATCCCCTTGGTGCTGCTCCTGGCAGCTGGTTGTGAGAGCTCCTAAGCTGTTACAGGGTGAAGTTATAGAATCATGGCCTGGGACTGGGCTGGAAGGGACCTTCCAAGCTCAGCCAGGGCAAGCCCTGCAGCCAGCAGGGACAGCTGCAGCCACAGCAGGCTGCTCCCAGCCCCAACCAGCCTGCCCTGCACTGCTGCCAGCCATGGGGCAGCTCCAGCTCTCTGGGCAGCCTGGGACAGGCTCTCCCCACCCTCAGCACCAAACACTTCTCCTTCTCTCCACTCTCAGGCTCCCTCTTGCACTTCAAACCATCCCCCCTTGGCCTGGCCCAACAGGCCCTGCTCAGAAGTCTGTCCCCAGCTCTCTTCTGGCCCCTTGCAGCCCTGCAAGGCCACCAGGAGGTCTCCCTGGAGCCTTCTCCTCTGCAGGCTGCCCAAGGCCAACCCTCCCAGCCTGGCCTCCCAGCAGAGGGCTTCCAGCCTCCCAGCACTGCTGTGGCCTCCTCTGGCCCTGCTCCAGCAGGTCCCTGCCTGTGCTGAGGGCTCCAGAGCTGCCCCAGCCCTGCAGGGAGGTCTCAGCAGGCACAGCAGAGGGGCCACTGCTGTGGCCTTTGTGCCAAGCCCTGGAACCCCTGGAGTTGTCTCCCAGACCCCCCAGTTCCTCCCTGCCTGCTTCAGGAGGAGGCAGTGCAGCACAAGGTACTTGTACTCTCTGAGAGGTGTTTCCCCAGAGGCTGAACACAAGCTGGGATCAATCCCTTCCAGCCCTCACTGCTGCCAGGGTCTTGCATCTCTGCTGGAGATCCTTGTCCCCTACACTCAGAGTGCTGCTAGCCTGGGCTCCAGACCTCCTTGGTACCTTACTTCAAGCCCCAAGCTGCAGAGCTCTGGTGGGGGTCACTTGGATTTCTAACCATACCATTGGCAGCTCTGCAGCACTGGCT
This sequence comes from Picus viridis, assembly GCA_033816785.1. Classification (NCBI taxonomy): domain Eukaryota; kingdom Metazoa; phylum Chordata; class Aves; order Piciformes; family Picidae; genus Picus; species Picus viridis. The sequence goes on from CM066594.1 coordinate 586,891, forward strand.
CCCAAAGAGCACCCTGAGGGCTGGCAGAGTGTGGGCACTGGAAAAGCTGCCCTGCAGGCACTGGGATCAAGTGGGTATCCTCCATATCAAACAGCTCCACTCTTCTCATGTTCATGCTCTTCAACACCTTCATTGATGATCTGGATGAGGGCATTGAGTCCATCAGCAGTACATTTGCAGACAACACCAAGCTGGGGGCAGGAGTTGATCTGCTGGAGGGCAGAGAGGCTTTGCAGAGGGACCTTGCCAGGCTGGACAGATGGGCAGAGTCCAAGGGCAGGAGATTGAACACATCCAAGTGCCAGGTGCTGCACATTGCCACAGCAACCCCAGGCAGTGCTACAGGCTGGGGGCAGAGTGGCTGAGAGCAGCCAGGCAGAGAGGGACCTGGGGGTGCTGGTTGATGGGAGGCTGAACATGAGTCTGCAGTGTGCCCAGGCAGCCAAGAGGGCCAATGGCATCCTGGCCTGCATCAGGAGCAGTGTGGCCAGCAGGAGCAGGGAGGTCATTCTGCCCCTGTACACTGCACTGGTTAGGCCACACCTTGAGTCCTGTGTCCAGCTCTGGGCCCCTCAGTTCAGGAAGGAGGTTGACTTGCTGGAAGGTGTCCAGAGAAGGGCAACAAAGCTGGGGAGGGGCTTGGAACACAGCCCTGTGAGGAGAGGCTGAGGGAGCTGGGGTTGCTTAGCCTGGAGAAGAGGAGACTGAGGGGTGACCTTATTGCTCTCTACAACTACCTGAAGGGAAGTTGTAGCCAGGCAGAGGTTGGTCTCTTCTCCCAGGCAGCCAGCACCAGAACAAGAGGACACAGTCTCAGGCTGCGCCAGGGCAGGTTTAGACTGGAGGTTAGGAAGAAGTTCTACACAGAGAGAGTGATTGCCCATTGGAAGGGGCTGCCTGGGAAGGTGGTGGAGTCACCACCACTGGAGGTGTTCAGGAGGAGACTTGCTGGGGTGCTTGGTGCCATGGGTTAGTTGTTTGTTGGGTTGGACACGATGATCTTGAAGGTCTCTTCCAACCTGGTTTGTTGTATTGTATTGTATTGTATTCTCAGCTGGGCTGTCTCAGCTGGGTGCCAGGGAGCCCCTGGCTCCTCAGGTTTGCTGTGTGGCCTCCTCTTCATGGGACCAGTGGCCTTGTTTCCTTCAGGAGAGTTCCAGGCTGCTCAGTGTCTCAGTGCCTTGCTCTGTGTTTCCAGGGAGATGAGGACAAGCAGATCTCCTTCCATGGGGTGGCCTATGTCAACATGGTGCCTTTGCTCTGCCCTGGGGTCAAGTGCATCCGAGGAGCTTTCCCTGTCCACAGCTACCAAGACAGCGAGGTGCTGGAGAAGGTGAGAGCACCACCAGAGAGGCAGGCTCTGTGCAGCTCTGGGCTGCTGCAGAGTGGGGCTGGGAGCAGGCAGGGTGGTGCTGGCGGCTGGCTCTGAAACTTCTGGTGCTGGAGGAGCTGACAGAAGCTTCCAGCTGCAGACTTCTCCAAGGCAGAGGATTTCTGAGCGTGCAGAAGCGGCCCTGGGGGCCGAGAGAGGCTCCAGATCTCACTGCAGTGCTTTCTGTGCCAGGTGCTGAGCAGGGAGGGCTGGGGCCAGGCTCCTCTCCCCCAGCCTGGAGCAGCAGCTAAGGAGCTGCCTTGCTGTTCCCAGCAAGAGCAAACAGTGGCTCTGGCAGGGGAGTGTTTCCCCAGGCAACCACCAAAGAAGCTGTCACTGGAGGTTTATTTGTCTTGGTGGCTCTCCCCTCTCTGTTCCTGCCAGTGACACTTCCAGCTCCTTTTTCCCACACTGCTCCCACAACAGGCCTGAGCTTCTTGCAGGGGGCAGATGCAGAGCCTGCATGCTCTGCCCACAGCCCCCATAGTGCCAGGCTGCAGGAGCTGGGTGGGTCACAGCCCTTCTCCCTGGGCCAGGCTGCAGGAGCGCAGTGGAGGTTCAGGTTGGAGATCAGAAACAGTTTTCTTTGCTGCAAGAGTGGTCAGGGACTGGCACAGGCTGCCCAGGGAGGTGGTGGAGTCCCCATGCCTGGGGGTGTCCCAGAAGGGTCTGGCCATGGCCATGGTGGGGTTGGCTTGATGGCTGCTCTGCTCTGGCTGCTCTGGGAGGGCTTCTGCAACCCAAACCATTCTGGGGTTCTGTGATAGCCTAAGCTGAGGCTCCACAGCTCTGTGGTATCAGAGCTGGCCTTGAGCACCAGCAGCTGAACTCCTAGGAGGGGAGGCTAAGGCTGCACAGCTGCTTCCTGCAGGACCCTGACAATGTGTTTTGCCAGGGCAGGGGTTAAGCCAGGGGGCTGGGGACGCCCAGCTGGCCCCTCGATTCCCCCCGTTCCCTCTTTTCTCTTTTCCAGACCAAAAGGCAGCACAGTGCTTTCAGGGATCTCAGGACACAGCTCAGCCTGAGCAAGGAAGGGTCATGGCCCCCAGGAACTGGCAGTCCCAGACCTGCTCCCAGCAGGGCTCAGAAGGAAGACAGAGAGAAACCTTTCGTGCGAAGGGTGAGGTCTGGAGGGGCCCAGCAGGGTCCCTGCTCCACTGCCACCTCATCGGGGCAGGGACTAGGAATGAGGGCATGCAGCCCCTGCCAGCTGAGAGATCCTCAGGAGCTGCCTGGGCAAATGCCCACCTCCCATCCTCAGCTTGGAATGATGGGATCATTTAGGCTGCAAAAAAGCTGCTGGTGGAGCTGTGAGGGGTGCTGAAGCTGAACCAAGAGAAGTCTTTTCTCCTGCTTTAACAGATGTCCACCGTGTCCAAGATCCAGTCAGATGCTTCTGCAGAAGCTGACAGCATGGCCAGTGCCAGCCTTGATGGACAGGTGAGTGTGGGGCAGGGACAGGAGGGGAAAGGGAAGGGGAGGGGAAGGGGAAGAGGAAAGGGAAGGGAAGGGAGTTAGACCAGCACTGTGCTGCTGGCTCCCACACAATGAAACCCTCAAGAGTCAGTCAGCAGCTGGTGTTTTATGGAGATGCTGACCTGGAGTTCTCCAAGTGAAGTCCAGCTGGAGGGTAGCCTGCCATGGGGCTGGAAGGTCTCTGTAAGTAGCCAAGGAGTTAGTTGAAAGGGTTCCTTGTAATGGAAGGAGAAGAGAAGGCTGCAGGGAAACTTTAGATCATCCTTCCAGTAGCTGAAGGGCTCCAGGAGAGCTGGGGAGGGACTTGGGACAAGGGCTGGGAGTGCCAGGCCCAGCGACAATGGCTTTGAGCTGGGAGAGAGGAGACTGAGAGTGGAGAGGAGGAAGAAATTCTCTGCAGTGAGACTGGGGAGACTCTGGCCCAGGCTGCCCAGGGAGGCTGTGGCTGCCTCCTGCCTGGAGGTGTTGAGGACCAGGCTGGATGAGGCCTTGAGCAGCCTGTGCTGGTGGGAGGGGTCCCTGCCCATGGCAGGGGGCTGGAGCTGGATGGTCCTGAAGGTCCTTTCCAACCCAACCCATTCTTTGAATGTCTGCTTTTCTGACAGCTTGGCTCACAGCAGGGTTCACTGGGAGCAGCTTGAGCCTCTGAGCTCCTCCTTTGTGGCAGGCTGCTTCCCCTCAGCTGGATCCTGCTGCTGTACATCATTCTGAGGGCAGCTCCTTCACCGCAGCCCCACAGAGGATTTGCTGCAGATCTCTATCTCCATGCTCAGTCTTTCATGCTGCCAGGCAGGGCTCTGGGCAGCATGACTCTGAGGGGGCAGTGTTTGTCTCCACAGCAATATGATGAGGCAGGAACCTTCCTGCTGCTGGAGATAAAGCTGGACAAGGCCCTGGTGCCCAGGCGGGCACCCGAGGAGCTCAGCAGGCGGTGAGTAAAGCCCAGCTGCAGCCTCTGCAGCAGGCACAGACTGCTCTGGAAGGACAGCTGAGGGCCTGAGCCAAAGCCCACTGCAGGCAGGAGGAGAGTTTGGTCAAACCTGCTTAGGAGATGGCATCTGCTGTGTTGGGAAGACACCAGGACTCATCTGAGCTGGCACCTCCCTGCCAGCCCTCCCAGAAAGGAGACACCAGTGTGAGCAGCCCCCCAGTGTGGGCAGCCCCCAGTGTGAGCAGCCCCCCAGTGTGAGCAGCCCCCCCGTGTCTGCATTCCCAGCTGGGCTTTGTTTCCCCTTAATCCCTGTGGCTTAGCCCCTGGCATGTGATGTCCAGCTGCTTGCTCAGGACTGGCCACCAGCACAGAGTGTCCTGGGCACCCCTGCCCTGGCTGCTCTGCCCCTGCCCTGGCTGCTCTGCCCCCAGCATTGGGTTTTGGCTTTTTTGCCTTTTCAGAAGTTTTCTCATGATCTTAGAATCACAAAACCATAAAATAGGTTTGTTTGGAAAGACTTAAGGTCACCAAGTCCAAGCCTGACCCCAGCAGTGCCAGGGCAGCACTGAGCCATGGCCCTCAGCACCACAGCCACACAGCTCTGGAACCCCTCCAGGCATGGGCACTGCACCACTGCCCTGGGCAGCCTGGGCCAGGCCTGGACAACCCTCAAGGGGAAGAAATTGTTCCTCATGGCCAACCCGAACCTCCCCTGGGGCAGCTTGAGGCCATTGCCTCTTGTCCTGTCCCTTGTTCCCTGGGAGCAGAGCCCAAGCCCCAGCTGGCTGCAGCCTCCCCTCAGGGAGCTGCAGAGAGCAAGGAGGTCTCCCTCAGCCTCCTCTGCTCCAGGCTCCACACCCCCAGCTCCCTCAGCTGCTCCTCCCCAGCCCTCTTCTCCAGACCCTTCCCCATCTCCACTTGACCACAGCTTGCATGAATTCAGTGGAATTCCTCCTTCACCTGCCATGTGCAGCTGCAGATGCCAGGCCTGCCAAATGATCCCTGCTGGGTGGTGGGAAGGGCTCTGCCTTGGGGAGCTCCAGGTGGTGCCAGAGCAGCCTGGGCTTCACAGTTCATTCTGGGCCTGAGACTTCGCTGCCCCTCTGCAGGCTCCTGTGAGGTGTCTCAGGGACAGGCTGGAGCCCTCCCCCTGCCAGCTGCCAGGGCCCAGGACAAGCCAGCAGTGCTGGCAGTGTCTGGCTGATCTGCTCTGTCCTCTCCTTGACAGGATCAAGGAGATGATTCCTCCTCGCCCTCCCCTGCCTCCTCGGACTTCAGGAGCCAAGAAGGTACATGCAGGAGCCTGTGGCCTTGCCGCCCCTGCCACCTCATCCTGCCCTCCTCCCCCTCACACAGGAGAATCTTCATGCTCAGCTGCAGCTCCACAGCAAGGTGTAGATGATGTCTGAAGAGAAAACAGACATGAAATAGGCTGCAGGGGCTGTGATCTGCACAGCCCCCGTGGGAGGCACTCCTGGGCTGGGTGACTCATGTTGGCAGCCCATGCAAAGGGGACAGATGCAGCCAGGGCAGGGGAGGAGCAGTGTGGAGGTGTCTGGAAGACAACAGGCTGCTGGAGGAAAAGGGTCTGGTAGCCTCCATGTTTACCTGGTGCACTCCCAACAGGTTCTTGTCCCAGACTAACTCAGGGGCTCCATCAAACCCAGACAAACAGGGACAGAATCAGCCCCAGGCAGAGGTTTTGAGGACTTCTGTGCATGACATCCACAGGAAAGTCTGAGAACTTGCTTGGCTTCTGTGGCTACAGCCATGGAAGGAGAATGGTCTGAGGGTAGCTCCTGGCTGATGGGGAACTCAAAGCAACAGTGGAGGAAGAAGCAGCACTTCAGTGACTACCCCTGCTGCTGCAGGGCTGCTTTGTGCTGGGCTGCCTGGAGTGCACAGCTGATTATCAGTGGGGGGAAGCTGCTGCCACACAGATGGTGATTGTACCACCCAGGTTATGAGATACAAAGCTGCTGAGGGGCCTGGAGCAGCTCTGGCAGCAGCAAAGGCTGAGAGCCCTGGGGCTGAGAGCCTGCAGAAGAGCAGCCCCAGAGGGCAGCTGAGCAATGCTCAGCAAGAGCTGAAGGAGCTGTGGGGGGCAAGAGGCTGGGGCCAGGCTCTGCTGAGTGCTGCCCAGGGACAGCACAAGGGGCAGAAAGTGTCAGGCAGGAGGTTGGAGCTGAGCAGGAGGAGCAAGTTGTTTGTTGTGAGGCTGCTGGAGGCCTGGAGCAGGCTGCCCAGAGAGGTTGTGGAGTCTGCTGGTGTGGAGAGCTTCCAACCCCCCTGGGCACTGTGCTGCTGGGAAGCTGCTGTGGGTGCCCTGCTGGAGCAGGGCTTGGCTGGGGAGCTCCAGAGCTCCTGCCAGCCTAACCCTGCTGGCACTCTGGGTTTGCAGACTGCTGGGTTTACAAAGCCCTCAGCAATGAGATCTGTTTGACTCCCAGGCAGTTGCACTGCTGTAGACAAGAGGACAAGGACTGAGAAGCTGCGTGGTGCCTGTAAAATCCAGCAGGAGCAGTGTCTCGTTCTGGAGATACTGCACTGTGGAGAGGTTGAAGACCTTTTGCCTTTCCATGTGGGCATTTTGTCAGCCCTCAGGCATGGGCAGGACAGCTGAGTGCCAGACTAAGCCTGAGTCAGGTGGAGTTTGTGGCAGATGATGCCTCTGGCAACTCAAAGAGATCCCAAGGCTGGTGGCATAGCAGTTGAGTTGGAGTTCTTTCTTTGCTAGGCTGTGGAAGATTATCACCACCACGTCAGCAGCATTGCTGGCTCCATCCTAAGGGAGTACCATGAGCTGTTTGGGAAGCAGCTGCCTGAGCAGGGAGCCACTGACCACCAGACCCTGGAGGATCAGAAGCATCAGCTCTGCTTTAAGCTCAACACCTCGGGGAAATATTTTGCTTTCAAGGAGCAGCTAAAGGTGAGGAATCCTCCTCTGCTCTTCCCTTTCCTCACCTGCTTTGTGCCTGGCAGCTTCTCAGTGAGGAGCTGCTGCTGCAGCATAGGCTCATGGAATGGGTTGGGTTGGAAGGGACCTTCAACACCAGCCAGCTCCAAGCCCCTGCCATGGGCAGGGACCCCTCCCACCAGCACAGGCTGCTCAAGGCCTCATCCAGCCTGGTCCTGAGCACCTCCAGGCAGGAGGCAGCCACAGCCTCCCTGGGCAGCCTGTGCCAGAGTCTCCCCAGCCTCACTGCCAAGAATTTCTTCCTCCTCTCCACTCTCAGTCTCCTCTCTCCCAGCTCAATGCCATTGTCCCTGGGCCTGCCACTCCCAGCCCTTGTCCAAAGCCCCTCCCCAGCTCTCCTGGAGCCCTTCAGGTACTGGGAGGCTGCTCTGAGGTCTGCCTGGAGCCTTCTCCTCTCCAGGCTGCACAGCCCCTGCTCTCCCAGCCTGTCACAGTCTCACAGAATCACCAAGGTTGGAAGAGACCTCAAAGATCATCGAGTCCAACCTGTCACCACAGACCTCATGACTAGACCATGGCACCAAGTGCCACATCCAGTCCCCTCTGGAACACCTCCAGGGACGGTGACTCCAGCACCTCCCTGGGCAGCACGTCCCAGTGGCGAATCACTCTCTCAGTGAAGAACTTTCTCCTCACCTTGAGCCTAAACCTCCCCTGGCACAGCTTGAGACTGTGTCCTCTTGTTCTGGTGCTGGGGGCCTGGGAGAAGAGCCCAACCCCTTCCTGGCTATAACCACCCTTCAGGCTCCCTGTCCCCACAGGGGAGATTCATGTTGCACCAGAGGTCCTCTTACAGAGCAGGCATCAAGCTGCTTTGGTCACACTCCGGGAGATCCACTCTGGAGGGCAGTCTCCAGAGCTGGTCACATCCATGTGCCCCATGCCCAGGGCCTGAGGCAGGCAGAGCTGGCTGCTCCTGCACGCTGCCAGCCCAGCCTGGCAGCACTAGAGGGTTGCCCTCTGTCAGCTGCTCTGCCCTGGCTGTGCTCTGCCCAGAGACCACAGCTCTGTACCAGGGGGATCACCCTCCCCACAGGCTGTGCCTAAATGGACACTGGTGTGGCAGGGAGCCAGGGCTGGGAGGTGGGATGGGAACTGCCCCTGCTTGCTTTTCTGACTTCTGCTGGTGCTGGGCTGGGTCCTTCCTCACAACCACGCTGGAGCTTCAGGAGGAAGCAGCAGCATGTGGCTCTGTGTGACTACAGAGCTGTGGGGGAGCAGAGGGCTCCTGCCTTGTCCAAGCCTCTCATGTCTCACAGTATGCTGTAGTGAACATTGTGAGGGAGAAGTACCTGAAGACCACAGCCTTTGAGAGCCAGGAGCAGCTCCAGGCTTTCCTCAGTGAGCTCTACGTGTACCTGGTGGAGCAGATGCACATTGCCCTGAACCAGGTAGGCAGCAGCTGGGGGTCTGGGACACAACTTCACTGGGGGTCTGGGGCTTGACACAAAGGCCACAGCAGGGCTGGGAGGCTGGAAGCCCTCTGCTGGGAGGCCAGGCTGGGAGGGTTGGCCTTGGGCAGCCTGCAGAGGAGAAGGCTCCAGGGAGACCTCCTGGTGGCCTTGCAGGGCTTCAAGGGGCCAGAAGAGATCTGGGAACAGACTTCTGAGCAGGGCCTGTTGGGCCAGGCCGAGGGGGAATGGTTTGAAGTGCAAGAGGGAGCCTGAGAGTGGAGAGAAGGAGAAGTGTTTGGTGCTGAGGGTGGGGAGAGCCTGTCCCAGGCTGCCCAGAGAGGTGGAGCTGCCCCATGGCTGGCAGCAGTGCAGGGCAGGCTGCTTGGGGCTGTGAGCAGCCTGCTCTGGCTGCAGCTGTCCCTGCAGGGCTTGCACTGGCTGAGCCTCACAGGTCCCTTGCAGCCCAAAGCAGTCTGTGAGTTGCCCTGTCCCTGGCAGCAGAGGTGCCCAGGCCCACCAGGGCCATGGCTCACCACATCCAGGAGCTGGAGCAGCTTTGCCTTTCCATCCCACCCAGCCTGTGCTGCCAGAGTGCTGGACTGGGAGCTGCTGCTGGACTGGGAGCTGCTGCTGGACTGGGAGCTGCTGCTGGACTGGGAGCTGCTGCTAGACTGGGAGCTGCTGCTAGACTGGGAGCTGCTGCTGGACTGGGCTCACACCAAGCACCTTTACTAACATTGTCTCCTTCCCTGCCAGCTCCTGTTTGAGGAACCTGCTCCTCCAGCCCCTCCAGCCCACACCACCCAGGAGCAGCTCTGGCTCTGTGCTCGGGAGGCTGAGTTCAACAGAGACTACAAGCTGGCATCTCTGTACCACCAGCAGGTGAAGAGCCTCTGCTTCCTCCTGCCCATCCTGTGGGGCTGAGCTGGCAGCCAGCACACTGTGGTGGCACTGGTGCCACGGGGCTCCAGCACACTGTGGTGGTGGTGCCACGGGGCTCCAGCACACTGTGGTGGCACTGGTGCCACGGGGCTCCTGTTGCTGGCAGCTCAGGCAGCCCCAGCTGTTGTGTGGGGAGGAAGGAGGTGTCTGTGAGCAGCAGCAGTCCTGGGAGTCTTGAGGGATTTCCTGGGGAGATGCTGCTCTCTGGAGGATGTGAGGCACAGCCTGGCCTGGGCACTGAGGACTTCAGCCCCCAGGCCAGGGGAGCTGAGATGAACTGGTCCAAAAGGTGTGCTGGGTAATGCTGGGAACACTGGGGCCTCCAGTGGGAGGGGAGGAGGAGGTCAGCTGAAGGAGGACATGTGTGAGGTGAAGGAAGCTCAGATGAAGCCCAGAATAATCCTAGTCAAGGGATATCCTGGCATGTGGTAGGACAGGGCCTTGAGTGGTGCTTAACTGGGCTGGGCTGGCCATGGGATCACAGAAGGGTCTCTGGAGGTGATTGAGTCCAAGCCCCCTGGCAGAGCAGGGTCACCTAGGGCAAAGCATCACAGGAACACATCCAGCTTGGCTTTGAAAGTCTCCAGAGGAGACTCCACGACCTCACACCAAAGAATTTTCTCCTCATGTTGAGGTGGAAGCTCCTGGGTTCCAGCTTATCTCCACTATTCCTTCCTCTTGCCCCCAGCCCTCAGCTATTGACAGACATTGGTCAGATCCCTCTCAGCCTTCTCCTCTCCACACTAATCAGCCCCAGGGCTCTCAGCCCTTCTTCACAGCAGAGATGTTCCAGGCCCTTCAGCATCCTCACAGCCTCCCCTGGACTCTCTCCAGCAGGTTCCTGTCTCGAGCTGGGGAGCCCAGAACTGGGCACAGCCTTGCAGCTGTGGTCTCCCCAGGGCAGAGCAGAGTGGGAGGAGAACCTCCCTAGGCCTGCTGTCTAGGGCAGAGGGAAGCCATGGGCTCTGCAGCGGTGTCCCCAGCCCAGTGATGCTCTCCTTTGTCCAGAGGGTGGCTCAGGACCAGTGCAATGCCCAGCCCTGGCTGGACTATGGCATCTTCTGCCTCCTGCTCCAGGATGCACCCAAAGCCCAGCAGTGCTTCCAGCAGGCTCTTTCTCTGGACCCCCACAACGTCCAAAGGTGCTCATGGTGGGTGGGTGGGAGCTGGGAGTGTCCCCCCAGTGCTGCCTGGGGGCTGAGTCTGACCAGCCTGAGCCTGTCCCCAGCTTGCTGCTCTGTGGGATTGTGGCTGTCACCCTGCAGCACTGTGAAGAGGCTGAGATCTTCTTTGAGTCTGCCTGCTGCCTGGAGCCCTCCAGTGTGGTGGCCTGGACCCTGTCAGGTATCAAAGCAAGCAAGTCCTGAAATCACTTGGGCTGGGAGGGAGCTGTAAGCTCATCCAGTCCAAGCCCTACCCCAGCAGTGCCAGGGCAGCACTGAGCCATGGCCCTCAGCACCACAGCCACACAGCTCTGGAACCCCTCCAGGCATGGGCACTGCACCACTGCCCTGGGCAGCCTGGGCCAGGCCTGGACAGCCCTCAAGGGGAAGAAATTGTTCCTCATGGCCAACCCAAACCTCCCCTGGGGCAGCTTGAGGCCATTGCCTCTTGTCCTGTCCCTTGTTCCCCGGGAGCAGAGCCCAAGCCCCAGCTGGCTGCAGCCTCCTCTCAGGGAGCTGCAGAGAGCAGGGAGGTCTCCCTCAGCCTCCTCTGCTCCAGGCTCCACACCCCCAGCTCCCTCAGCTGGTCCTCCCCAGCCCTCTTCTCCAGACCCTTCCCCAGCTCTCTTGCCCTTCTCTGGCCCTGCTCCAGCTCCTCAATGTCCTTCTGGGAGTGAGAGGCCCAAAACTGAACCCAGGATTTGAGCTGTGGCCTCAGCACTGCCCAGTCCAATCCCTGCCCTGCTCCTACTGGCCTCACCATTGCTGCTCCAGGCCAGGCTGCTGGTAGCCTTCTTGGCCACCTGGGCACTCCCTGGCTCATGCTCAGCCACTGTCAGCCTTTCCCACCAGGCAGTTTCCAGCAGTTCTCCAGGCTGGGGCATTGCAGGTGGGTGTTGGGGACTCCTGTAGAGCCAGGCACAACTTCTGCCCTGATCCTGCCTGCTCTGATCTGGGGGCTAAGGGAAGAGTTCTGCTCTGGGCTCCATGTCTGCTTCTGCTGCTCTCTGTCCCCCACAGGTTTGTTCTTCGAGCTGCAGGCCAATGATGTTCAGGCCGAAATGGACTTCCGGGAAGCCAAGAAGCTGCTGCAGGCTCAGGGGAGGAGCATCCCCAGGCTCTGCAGGGAGAAGGAGGACAAAAGGACATTTCCAATGGGTGTCTGAGGTCACCCAGCCCAGCCCCAGAAGAACCTGTGCCAGGTAATGTTGGGTGAAACCAGAAGGTGCCCTGGCAACAGTGGGGGGCCTCAGGGTAGTGTAGGACATGATGGACGGTGGAAGGAGAGGAGAAAACCTGCAAGTCTTTCGCTGAGAGGGTGGTGAGGCACTGGAACAGGCTGCTCAGAGAATTTGTGGAGGCTCCAAGCCTGGAAGTGTTGAAAGCCAGGCTGGATGAGGCCTGGAGCAGCCTGGGCTGGTGGGAGGTGTCCCTGCCTACAGCAGGGGGTTGGAGCTGGAGGAGCTTTAAGGTCCCTTCCAACCCAACCCAGTCTGATATTCTAAGAGGAGAAATACAGAGGGTGAAGGAAGAGGATGTGGAGCTAGAGCAGAGTGAGCACAGTGAGGGTCAGCAGCAGGCCCTGTGCTGCTGTCAGTGATGCCACTTTCTGCAGGCAGTACCCCAGAGCCCTGCCTTACCCACAGCCTGCCCCAGGCTCTGCCCCAGCCCAGCGCTGCGGTGACTGAGTCACAGTCTCTGAGCATGTGCAGAGCAGAGACCTTTATATTCCATTCTTTGTGCTTATAAATGACTTCTGCTAAGCCAGGTGCTGGTGGGGTACAGCCTCCAGCTCACAGCTCTGCTGCAAACAGTGGAGCTCTGCAGTGGCTCTGCTGCCCCTGTGCACAGCTCCTTTGTTAGCTGCTGAAAGTTAGCCACCATCCCACTTCTCACTGGAGATCCCCTCACAAGGCATCTGTGCTTGTCTCAAACAGATAACTGTTTCCTCAAGGCTGAGCTGCTCTGGGCCAAGGAGCTCAGTGGCTCCCACAGTTCCCCCTTTGTGTTCTTCTACAAGCAAACTTTGCTGTACCATTCTCTGCCACGATTTGTGTAGGCATGACAACGAGCACAGCAGAGCCTTCAGCACACACAGCAACATTCCCAGTAACACCAGTCCAGCTTCTGCCAGAGACAGCAGCCAGCCTGAGCTGCCCCACTCACTGAGCCCCCTCCCAGCCCCAGGAGCCCATTCCCTTCTCTCAGCTTCACCTGACCCACCAGCTCCTGTGTGTTCCTAGGAACGGAAGAGTGGGCAGTGAGAGTCACCTGATCCCCTCCCCTCAAAGTCCTGACATCCATGGCCATGTGTGAGGAGCAAGAAGTCAATAGCAGCCCCATTTTGCAAGGTAGCATGTCTAATAGAGTCCTCATCTACAGCTAATTAGCACTTCAGAAGCCAGATTGTTCTGCTTCACCAGCCAGCAGCCATCTTGCTGAGCTGCGCCAAGGCCTTCGCTGCTGCCGCAGCGGGAGCGAAGAGCCTGGCAGCAATTATCCACAGGTCTATACTAGCATCACAGCTGGGGTCAGACCCCTCTGGCCCTTGCTTTTGTCTGTGCTGGGACAGCTGTGTGTGGCTTAGAGCCATTGTACCCTTGGGGGTTAAGATGGGCAATGCCCCCAGGGAGCACTGCCCCCGCAGCACGGGAGGGCAGCCCGGGCCATGCACCAGCCCTGGTGCGGGGCCAGGCAGCCCTGGCAGCCCCTTTCCTGAGGTGCTGTAGGGAATGTTGCACCACAGAGAGGTGTTCCTGAATGCTGTCTCTATGGGGGTCACATCCTGCCCCACCTGTAGTCCTGTAAATTCATGGGATCTGCTCCCCTGGCATACGTGAAACGGGTGCAAGCTG